>JAEQBH010006450.1:0-713660 GCA_016808115.1 Tetrastigma voinierianum
TTTATGAGTGTCAACTCCACCATTTTTGGCTCATTTTAAGTGTATATTTAAGGTTAAAGTCTGAATTAATGTGTAATTATGAGCCTGTCCAATGTAGTCAAATGAATTGTAGAAAGAAAACTCAACAAGAAAAAAAAAAAGGTTATACAGAATTAATAAACAAAGACATAAATTTACCATTAACATAATAAAACCTTAGTATAATAGAGAAATGTCAGTAACACAAATCGCAAGCCTGTCGCTAATGTAAACGAGAAGAGCCCTTACAGCAAGAAACTTTGTCACTTACATTCCGAACTATGTCAAAGTACAGAGGAAGGGCGCAGTGCATGTCGTGATGATTTCACAACTCTATCGTGACAAAGAACACGATAAATGGTAAGAACACTACCATGTTCGAATCGTGTCACTAAAAAATAAAAAGGGTGGAATGAAGAAGGAATGTCGCGACATAGCAAAGTTTGTCACGATAACAACAAGTAAGAGTTCACAAGAGATTGTCGCGATAATTGTTTTAATGTTGTGACAAAACGTCCCGAGATCATCAGTACATGGCAAGGAAAGAATGTTGTGACATTTGAAACTTTATCGTGATAATTATGAGATGGAGTCGGTTGAACTTTGTCGCGACATTTCCAAATTTTTTCATGACACAATTTCTAAGGAGAAGGTAAAGAAACTTTGTCACATAATCAATTAAGAGGAATGCCAATCATAAATGTTTTGACAACCTACAACAAAAGATACACATAGAAGTTGTTTATATGTCCCGACATTCATGCAGAATTTTAACAAATAGTTATTATCAAGGGCTAAATTGGCATACAACAACAATTGTCGAACAAGGCCATGACAAAGCTTGAAGATAAAGATGCGATTAAAAGTTCACAAACATTGTTTCTCGTCACTAATAATGAAACAAATCCACACCACGTAAACCCATCAAATCTACCTAGAATTTCCTCGGGCCCAAAGATATGAAGGGAGGGCCTATGTAAATAAAGAGATAGGGCAATAGAAAGGGACTTCATACATCATTGAAGGCAAAGATCTCGTAGGAGAAGAGAGAGAGAGACTCAGTTTCAAATAATATTTCATTTTCATTTTTATTTTTCTTTTTATTTTTTTATTTTTATTTTTATTTTTCATTTTCAAGGATTAGTGTAGTTGATATGAGTTGTAATATTGAGCTTAGATCTTTGTAAATCGAGCTTCATATATATCTAAACTTAAGTGGAATATGGAAATTTTTCTAGAAACCATTTTTATTCAATTTTGATTATAGTTTCAATGAATTTGTTTGATCAACTAGTCATTATTGCTTGTGATCCAGTTATGGAAGGCTAACCTTAATCAGCATTTCGATCATAATAATCTCTTCCAAGATAGGAACAGGGTTATTCTACCCCAATGAGATGAAACCTCTAAATATTAAACTAATACTTCACTAGGTTGTCCTTATGCCTCGTGAATAATTTGCAGTCACTAGAATAGAACCTTGAAGTTAGAGGTTAGAATAGAGCCTGTGATTTATCACAATGATATTTAGAGTTCATTAGTTCTAAGAATATCATTTTAGCATGCCCCTAAGTTGCTGCTCTTTGTTCTTAGGAACATCCTTCTGTATCACCTGGGAGGACTCTTGAAAACGAATCACATATACGCCTTCGGGTATAATTCAACTAATATTTAGAACAAGCCATTATAAGAATACCAATCAGATAAATTCGCCCTCCAATCCAATAACTTACATTGTTATAATACAAAACGGATAATCAAACTCACCAATCCTCTCCCAAAGAGAAATAGCCTTCCATAATTGTGTGGTCACATATAACAATGACTAGTTGTTTAAACAAATTCATTGAAAATGTAATCAAAAACTGAAGAAAAGAATTTCCAGCAATGTTTCTATCCTTTCTTCAAGTTCATATAGTAATGGAGCTTGATATTCAAAGATCAAAGCTCAATATTATAACTCATATCAGTCTACTCTAATTAAAATGAAAACTTAAAAGTAAAGAAAATAAAATAATAAAATATGTACAAAGCATCCTTCACTCCCTTTCTCCTCCTCCGTTGTTTCTGTATCTCCTCTCTTCGGATCCTCATTTTCTATGCCCTATCTCTTTCTATTTATAGTCCAAAAATGACGTTGGACCAAAATTATAGGGAAAAATTATGGAAATGCAAGCCCAAGTGGGTAAATTATCGTGACAATTATAAAAATGTCGTGACAATGTTACCACCATATTGTCCTCAGCTTTGTTGTGAGTTGTCGTGAAAAAATTTGATACACTTGTACGATAATTTGTCGTGACATATTTTAGATTGTCACAACAATTGTGTTATGCATTTGTCTTCAACATTATCATCAAGTTCTCGCGACAACTTCTTCTTGCTACACTACTGCTCTTTTTTGACTGATTGTTGTGACAAATTTTAGTTTTTTGCGATAAATTTTCTTCTGTTTGCCTTCTGATTTGTCATGACATTTGTGAAATTGTCGCGACAAATTTTTTTGTCATTTGCCCTTCTGTTTTGTCGCGATAACTTTTTCATGTCCTGGTCTTTTCAGTGGCTTTTCTTGCTCTTTTTGTTTCCTTTGATCCAGGTTCCTGCAAAATAAAAAATTTGGTGAAGACTCCATAATTTTGAGTTAAACAAAGGGTCAATTTCACCATACGAGAAATGGCTTAGAACTATATGAGTTTCACACTCATCAGTCTCCTTGGGCAAGTACAAGATTATTTCCACCTAATAAGTGCTTAAGGAGTATAAATCATAATTTCATAAATGGAGACAATCAGCCTTAGTATAATTTTTTAGAGTGATTCTTACAAATCAACCCATTTATTTGTGAACTCCTAAAATCAACAACTGGCTTAGTTTCAGTTGGTTTAGCTTATTTTCGCTAATCATCAATCCACCATTGCTTTACTCAAATAGTAAAACTATCAAGTAGCCGGGGTAATTAATTCCCACTTAAGCCATCTCTTCCCTATATTTCACATTTTGGCTTTAATTTAAACCATTGGTCATTTGTGACCAAATTTGTGAGGTTTAGGTTGCCTTTACCAAATTTTTATATAACATGCAAACAACCTAACACCAGTCTTATTAATCCTATGACTAGGGCTAATTTAGATACTAACATAATTGCACATGATCGGAATCTTATTATCATGATTCACTGGGCATTTCCTTCATTCCATGTTATAGTATCATGGCCTTCATTATTTGATTAACAAAAGATGAGAGATCAATCAATGTATGAAGATTTAAATTAATTAATAGTTTTCATAAAACAATATGTAATGTGTATAAAGCTATATAACGCCTTAGAGCACTTCAACAAACTACTATGCAAAGCCAATTGCCTTTGTATCTCATACATTAGGCAAGTAGATGTGAATCATACTTCTTCTGGGGAAATGGCTTAGCTAAGATATCGTACACATTCTGACCAGTGGGCATATCTCTATCTTTACATCATGATCACTAATACTCAAATCAAAACGGCATCACCTGAGTAACAGTCAACTCAATAGACTATGGTTCCTTTTGCTTTCGCAATAGCTCCATTGTCATCCTAATACTACAGTATCGAATCAACAATGCTAGGGACCACTCTTAGTTCATAAATGAACTAAATTGTCCAAATCACTTCCTAAGCTGCCATTAGAAGCAACGATGTACTCTAATTCAGTTATAAAATTCATAATCATCTCTTACTTGGAACTCTTCCAACTAACCGTGCCACCATTAAATGTGAACATTTAGCTTGATTGAGAGATTTGAAGACATTTTGTCATATTATTGGGTTGGCATCTTACCATGAGATCCCTATCTTTATTAATCAAGCACAAGATCCATGGTCCTTCTCAATTTATATTATTCTTGATAGCCACCAAACGACCCTCACCCAAGTCCCATTGGTATTGCTCAAGACTCACATAGCGTATGATTGGATCCTATAAATAAGCTTATGGAGTTCTACTCATGCATGTCCTCTCATCTTGTGTCATTAGACACATGGACTTCGAGAGGGTGATTCCACTAGACATGGGAACGTATCCTCTTTTGAACTGCTCCATGCTAAACTTCTTTAACATCTAATCTATGTAAGTAGACTATGAAAGACCGGCAACCCACTGATCTATCTCTATAGATCTATATCCCCACATGTAGTTCATCAAGGTCTTTCATGGAGAATGTTCTGACAACCAATGTACATATTATTCCCCGAGACTAAGTTTAATAACAGATACATCAATCCACATTATATTATTTAAGAACACGATTCGCCATCGTGAGGTGATAATATCCCTAATCAACAATATTGAGTTTCTATACCTTCCAACGCCAGATCGTTAATAAGAGATAGTCTTAGGTCAACACGGATGGTTTCATCCCTGAATCAATGATTCCACATTAATGTTGAAAATTGGTGAGATTCTTTGTTGATTTTGGATTTTGACAAAAAACAGAGTTGGTTGTTCTAACGATGAACGAAACAGTTTGAACCCAAAAGGTGAAATGGTAAATCTTTGAAGGTTTGGGTCACTAATGATAACATGGGGTACAAAAGTGTTCCCCGTTATTTCCTATTCGTATTAATGATTAGTCAAAGTTAAAACTGATCTGTTTTTTAGCTGGCAAAACTAACCCATAACACCTGGTTTAGTCAATCAATATTGCTGATTCAATGTCCAGCTAGTTTGAACTTTAGTATTTAACTCCATTTCAATGCCTCTAATGATGATTTGGAGTAAGAAATGTCACATCATTTATTAAGAATGTAATCAACTAAAGTTATTGATATATTAATCAAAGAAAGATATTAAATATATTAAACTCAGTTGAAAAATAACCATAAATGCAAAGATTGTATTTGTTTAAAGCATGAGGACAACTATGAAGAGGTCTAAAACTGTTGAAACAGAGGCTGAGTCAAGATCTCTTGAGTTGTCATCTATGGTGTGTTTGGCAACTAGAAATGAGAGAAAGAAGGAGAAGAGAAAGAAAAATAAAACTCAAAATGAAAACATGAAAAAGCTGTACAAAATGAAGTTTGGGCAAAGTTGTAGTGGGAGCTTATATAGCTAATCCCAAGGTGTGTGAAATGACAAAAAGCGCCTAAAAATGGCGAAATTACAATAGACAACATGGTACTACAATAGCGAAATTTTCGCAATGTATAGAGAAATTCCTGCTTCCTCCCGCTGCCCGCTTGCACGTATTAACCTCTCATCTATTTGCTTTCAATTCTTCAATTTATTTTGACATTTCAACGCCTCAACTTGATGAAATTACCGAGGATTCTCACATTCAAC
The DNA here is from genome assembly GCA_016808115.1 of Tetrastigma voinierianum. NCBI lineage: Eukaryota > Viridiplantae > Streptophyta > Magnoliopsida > Vitales > Vitaceae > Tetrastigma > Tetrastigma voinierianum. The sequence goes on from JAEQBH010006450.1 coordinate 5,337, forward strand.
ACCAATAAGGAGCCCAGCTTGCTGACTGAAGTTCCCAAGACCTGCAAAACTATCCAAAACAATCTTTAAAACCAACCGGGCACTGCCGGACATGCACATGACAATCAAGTTTAATTCATATGATTAAGAAAAGCACTAAAAACCTATATTGAATAGGGCTCAAAATAGCATTTTTTGGGTACTAATCACACCCCCCAACCGACACGTTGCTAGTCCCGTAGCAATGCTAAAAGCAATAAAGGTATGCATGCTGTGCTTTCACAAGAAGTGTATATGGTTCAAAAAGTGTATGTACAGATAGGCTTTACCTTTAATATGAACAATTTACACCCTGTTTGAAAATCAACATGAAAGAACAAAAACCATATAAGAACAGGGTAAATATCACCTCAAGGAAGTCAACCCGAACTTCCACCAAAATCTAATTGTTCCTGGCACCAGCTTGAGCCAATAAATCAGAAGCTATTCCCTCCCCCAAATCCCACGCACTCGCTACGGCCTTAAACTGTCGACCAGTTCCAAATAAAGACTAGCTACACCTTATTTCTTCCTTGATTGCAATGTAGGGTGCAATGCTAAAAACTCGACTTCACCAAAGTCCCGTAACGGGTCCAATCGATGACCCCAACCAATTAAGGTTTAGGCATCAAGCCAAAGGATCAATCGACCACAAACTCCGCAGCTTCACCCCTGACCAATGATTTCTACAATTAAGCACTACGACATCGCAAAACTACCCATCCACCTCGTAGAAGAACACTAAGCTTCGATGACTCCCAACCAATTAAGGTTTAGGGCATCGGTTTTAAAGTGTTTCACTATACCCCTCGGACTGTGTTCTGTTTCAAGGCAAAGCGTCACGGCTTTTTATTCTTCTTCTTTTCTTTCTTTTGCTTTCTTTTCCTTTTCATTTGGAAGACTACATTGGTCTTCATACATGGGTACACAAACCTATTAGTGGTCAGTCAATGTGTCTAAGGCCTGGGCTTCCGCAAAGTGGAAAGAGGCAGCTTCAAACCTATTGGTACAATCTGCGTGTTGTGTGAATTAGCCAGGGGAATGTTCATGCTGAATATGCTGGAACTTCAATTGACCAAAACTAAATCACGCATGGAATTGTTCTATCATTGCAAGATATCATACAAGGCTTCAATCTTTTCAATCAAAGGCAAGAGAAACACAAAAATGTAGGTACAAAATGATTCGCAAAAGGCATTAAACTGTAAATATATAAAGCTTTGATATAAATCCAAACTACAATACATGCTTAATATAGCTAGTCATAACAAAGTATCAACGCCTACTATTGTTATTAATACATGAATCCTATACAAATGAGTAGGCAAAGCTTGATAAAGTCGAAAAACAAAGCATAAAATAGGTAATAGAAGACACTCCTAACTCCAACTCTTTCCTCCCAACCAAAAAGTATAAACATGCCCACCGGATAGGAAAGCTAGAGAAAGAGGTAATTCACCCCGCCTCGCGATGGTGGGATGTGGCCGGTGGACTAAGTCGCCGCGACGCTAGCACGCCTAAGGAGGTCGCTAACGCGGACTCGATCTCGCATGTGTAAAGCCTGTGCGAGACCGAGGTGGCTCCATGATAGAAGCATGCATGGCTGTGCTCTATAGTGGCCTCGCCGCCAATCGGGTCCAAACACTTTCCGGTGTGGTAGCAAACGCGCACAACATCCATGACACATGAAGCTCCCTCTAATCCAACCCGAACATGTCTTCAAGAATCAAAGGCTGTAGATGAAGGGCCTAAGAGGTGTCACCAGGGCCGTGGCCGAAGAGTGGAGAGAGATGGAGGAGACGAATCTGGCACTGGGCTCCTACCCATCTCTACCTCTACCTCGGGAACAGATCATCACTCGGGATCCTCTCGCTACCTCATCCGTACCTCCTCCGATCTTATCGCCGGAGGAGAAAGGAGATCTAAGAGGTCAAGATCCCACGAGCAGACCCGAGGGCACTCCATCCTCCCCGATGCCGCTCCTCCTGAATCCCAGATGCTCCAGACCCGGCTCAACAGCACGATCAATAATGAAACACTCGTCGAATCCAAAGTTCCTCGCGGCAGGACCTTATCCTCAAAGTGCCAGGCGGTCATGACCAAATGTGAGGGATCGAACTAACCCTCCGAGATCCCAGATGTGGCCTCCGAGCATGGGGCCCCATGAGCCGAACTAGCGCTGCAACGGGAATAAGCTGGTCCGGGCAGTGATCCACGAGAAGCACCGAGGTAGCTACCTCCGGCGAGCACCGTCTCCGCCGGTACTTAGCGATACAGACCATCTACCGCCGTGCCTGGGCCAGCCAATCTCGATATCCTTCCGTAATTGGCCCCGCTTCGCTATGTGCCCACGTAACCGGAATGTCCTGCTCTGAGTACCCACCATCAATGGTGGATCTGAGCTCTGCGACCCTGCACTTCGAAGTCATGGAGTGGTAGAACTAAAGCACCACTAGGGGATAATAAAACTGCCGCGGTGTCATAAATGGCAGCATGGAGTACTGTGTGATCAGCCTCATGGAGTCTCTCGAACCGGTCTCGCAACAAATGCACATGTCACAGTCTCCCCATGGAAGTCTCTGTCGTGCAGATCTACATTCCCCGGAATCGAGGTCCTAGTGGGAACAAACGCCGCCTTAATCCCTGAATGGCGAGAAGGATGAGGCGATAAGCTCTCCTCTCATTGGGATGGCCGAGGCCAGATGCGCCAGACCCCGCCCAGCGTTCAGCCCGGCCGAGGGCCGGCCTCCTATGTCGCCTCTCGTGCGACCGGGAAGGGGCCCGTCCTAACCTCGTCTGATAAATTTCCCGAATCCCCGAGGCTCCTCGTGTGAACTGGCAACTAGGGCTATCGCAGGCCGGCTTCAACCACAAAGTGTGTCCAGAATTGCACGGGGCCCGGGAGGTGTCCGGGGTCCTCCATCTCTCGAGCGCCGAACCCGACTCGGGTCTATAGTGAGAACCACCCCGGTCCTGACTATGTCTCGTGAGTCGAGTCTATAGCAAGAGTGGCTCACCGCTAGGGAGTGGAAGTGCACCCCGCCTCACACCTGCCGACTAGTGGCTCTACTGGCGCAAGACAAAGTGTACCACCAGACCGGCCAATCGCTCCGGTAAAGGAAAGTTGGGCGGGGGCTGGGGCTCGTGAGCGCGTGCTGAATCCAGCTCGATCGATGGCGTGCGTCGCCATACGGCGCGGCTATTGCGGAGGTGTAGGCAATGTGGAGACGGCGACCGAGGCGCGACTACCGCTCACGGTAAGGGAGGTCAGGGGGTGAAAATGGAATGAAGATGAATGCCCCTCCTTTTATAAATCGCTTGACAACTCCGATAGGCCTCTCGAAGCCTAAGATTACCACGCTTAATTCTCTATTATAGCGAAATTCTGCCCGAATCATTATCCATCCTAAAAAACAAAAATACAAAAATTGTTTAGGCAAGATTAAAAACAAAAATAAAAAATTATTATTATTTTTAACAAAAACATAAGAATAATAAGAATATAAAAAAATAAAATTAAAATTAGGTCATAAAAGAATAATGTGTTACTAAAATAGTAACTATCAAAATTCAATTTTAAACAAAAACCAAAAAATTTTTGAGTCGCTTATTTGGTTTTGTGAGAACACCAACCAAATTTCATCTTCACAGATGACTCATGAGGGTCAAGGAGTGAAGAGCTCCTTAACCCCTGCATACTTGGGAAACATGTTCTCTCATGCTTGGTCCATTCGTGCTGGGATTTTCTCTTCTTCTCACCTGGGTGATTTTGGGTTGATTGTTGACTCGCAGAATGACTAAAGCATTCAACTTTCAAACAATTGTTTCATTTTCCAACCAATTCTTGCAATTCTATGGACACTTGGCTTCTCTGCATGTATCGAACCGAGCGCACTTCATCGTCCTGATTGCCATTTTCCAAATTAGCTTAGCTTGTTATCAAGTAAAAATATTGAGCTCAATGTCATGTTGCCAAATGTGAGCTGCATTTAATTGGCTTCGACAATTGATGATTGCATTGGCAGCAATGCAAAATGTCTCCTGTGATAATTAGCACAGATTGGGCCCATTTGCTATTGGCTCGAAAGACAAGCACTACAAAGTCTAATCGGGTAGTAGAATTTGTCCACCTTTACTAAGACATCCTCAACTATTCTTTAGGAATCTTTCACCGATCGCCGCCAATGACAAAGGGATGTTGGTAGGTTGAGCTCCCAAACCCAATCGCTTATACATTGAGTATGGAAGTAGTCACACTGCCCCAAGTCTAGTAGTGCTTTTGTCTGACTCAAGTCCCACCAATGTTGACTATCATTGTGGGGGATCCCCGATCCTTGTATTTGACTGGTTTCGCTCTAGATTATGGCACCGACTTGCCTACGTGAAGGCTTTCAATGCCTAATCCTTTTCTTGGACTATGCACAGTCCTTTGGGGCAAACTTAGCATAAGTTGGGACCTCGCTTTAATCATGTCGCCAATGGAATGTTCACCTCTTCACTTGCCTTAGCACCTCCCAAATTTCAAATTGGTTCTGGATTTTTTTTTACCCTGCTTCGGGGAAATGGAGGGGGTATGCTTTTCTTCACCTATTCCTTCACCGATTATTCTTCGTGCCTCGCCTTTCCTGCATGTTTCTTCAAAGCAGCTTATGCACCGGTTGTTTCTATCTCTTGCACTCCTCGTAAGTGATGATAAGCTAATTTCCATCTATCCCTGAATTGCTGGACAAACCTACCTCATGGACTCCTTGATTTGGCAACAAGTTCGGGAAGGAACCTTCCTCTCCCGTATCTCCGTTATTAAGAAATTGTTGATCTTTGGTGATTGAATACCGCAAAGGTCAATTTTCTCGATTGATTGCTCTCGCCCATCTATTCTTTTGTTCAACGTACTTTACAATATCAATTTTCAGGCCAATCAGACGCTGATCCCTTTGTTCTTCCACAAAAATTTCCACCACCTCGCCAATTCAATATAGCTTGTTCAATGTGAAGTGGATGATGATGCATGTGGTTGAGATGAGGGAACCAAACTTGCACCCCAGTGGGCACATGACAGGGATTAGGTTTCAGGAGTGAGATCAAAGTGACAATTGGAATTGTACGACAGCGATGGGGCATTAGGTTACGGCTTGTACAGCTCCACGACATTAGCATGCTTTGACATAAAAATCCTCACAACGAGGGCATCTGGACAAGTGTTCTCCGCTGACAAGTTGGACTCCGACAATTGATGCATGGATTGGCCTGTAGTATTTTCGCACCACCGCCGCACTTCATGGACCTTTTTTCCTCTCCAGATCTTCCATCTTTAGCTAGGGTTGATATTCTGTTTACTTCCATATCTTCGGAAAGTGCGTAAATGGCTCCCTTTGGTGGGTCGGTTGTTTCATTCTTCGCTCCTTAGATCTCGTCATCCTGCCTTGGAAATTTCAGCCACACATAATCCAAGCAAGAAATCCATGGCTTCATCTGATTTTTGCTCAAAACTCCTCCTCCTTGTTTCTAGCAGCTTGCTTCATGGCAGGGACATACCGTTATAGAAATGATTCACTAGCATCCATGTATCAAAACCATGGTGTGGACATGCATTGATGGTCTCTGCGCTGAACTTCCCAACACCGATAGAATTTCATTGTCATACAGCGCCGAGCAAGCAGGACCGTCTCTTCGAACTTGGTCTCTGCTGCAATCAAGAATTTCTTCAAAATTCACTGGAAGATCGTCCAATTTCTAATCGCTCTAGGGCCTCGCGACTGAGCCATGTTTTGGCTTTGTCCTTGAGGGTTTAATGGGAATGCCTTCAACTTCAACAATTCCATATCATGGTACCTCCCATGTTATGCATACTTCCTCAAAACTCGTATGAATATGGATTTTCATTCTCCATACCGAGAAATGTGGGAAGCAAGTATCTAGGTAGGGTTCAACGCCACATCCTCTCAATGAGCATGATGCAAAGAAGGAGCACCACTCAGGAGAGATGGCAGATCCTCATCGACCCCGTTGTCGGGATTCATAAAGAGTTCCGTCGCCCTCGTGTAGAGGATTTAATACTATGCACACCGATTTCACAGCCTTGTTCAACCGGTGGTGCACTCCACTCACTGGAGCATCGTCCCATGTTATAAACACCTGCTGCACAAATGAATGAAAACAAAGAACACAAACAAAGCTACAAAGAAAGGTCATGAAACAGCCAAACAAAATCGATTGCAGTGGCCAAAAACAGCTGCAAGAATTGCCAAGTAGTGAAAACCCGCAGCTTTGGCGCAAATGGGATTCAAAAGGGTTGTAAGGTCACCGCCATCTGTAATGTGGATTACAAGTACACATTAACTCATCATACGGTTTGGCACCATCCCCGCAATCCGCCATTTTATTCTGCCACTAGAGTGATTCAACAATATTTGTTTCCTTATACTCCTATCGCCGTAGTAAAGTTACCGCAAAGATAGCGGTCTAGGGTCGAACACGGGATGGGTTTTCATCCCACGAATGATTCGGTGACAATGTTTGAAATGGTGAGACTTTTGTTTGGATTTTTGATTTGATTAAAAAACATGGGAGTTGGTTGTTCACTGATAATCAAATAGCTTTAAACTGAAAAAGTGAAACAAACCCTGAAGGCTTAAATGTAGCTCGATAACATGTGTACAAAGTGTCCTGGTTATTTCGCATTAGACTAATAATGACATATAGCCAAAGCCAAATCCTGACTTGCTTTAGTTATAAAACCTAACCCTAGAACCACTCCTATTTGAGTCAAATCAAATACTAAGCATTCAATGTCCCGGGCCGGGCTTGAAACCCTATGAACCTCATTTCAATGGCTCGGGAATGACATCTAGAATGTCAGTGCATCTATCATTAAGAATGCACCGAACCTCAAAGCATGACAAGTATTGACCAAAAGAAAGACATTAACGTGCATTAAACCCTAGTTTGAAAGCCAAACCATAAACGCAGTGCACTGTATCATTTTGAAGCATGAGGACAACCCAAAGAGCCCCCAAACCAAGCTAAACCCTCCCCAAGGTCGTGAGGCTTAGCCAAGCATCCCTTGAGTTGTCATCCCTGGGTGTGTTTAAGAACCTAGAAACGAGTATGAAGAGAGAGAAGAGAGGAAAATAAAACCTAAAATGAAAAGCTGTGGGAAAGCTTGCATAAAAATTGAAAAAGTTAGGGTTAGAAAGTTGTAGAGGAGCTTATATAGCCAACCCCAAGGTGTGAAATGACAAAAAGGCCTAAAATATGAAACACAATAGGACAACAGGTAATTAATCAAAACGTGGTCGCTTGGAATCAAAATAAAAACACAAGCAAAGCATCATGTAGGAATTCGCAGCATAGCTTAAAAATTTCACTATGCTACGAAATTTCGCTAGCCTAGCGAAATTCACAAGAGATAGCTGATTAGTGCACAAAAAGTGCTATTTTGAACCCTATTCAAGATAGGTTTTGGGTGCTTTTTGCGCACTAATCATATCAATTAAGCACATTGACGTGTAGGTCCAATACTTAGTACCAATTCCATGCCATTTCTCGAGTTTGATTTTGGGTAATTCTTGCGTCTGCGTACTTCACCCATCAGAGTTAAGTTTAACTGGCCAAAGATATGTGCCGAATGCTAGGGAATCACTTGTTTTCAACCATCAAAATAAAGGAATTTGAAGTGGGATTTTGAAGGCGCTGATGCAAAGAGATGCAAAAGTGAGCAAAACAAAGCATCCTGTGATTTTCATGATTGCTAAAATTTCTCGCTAGATTATAAAATTTAATTCATAGCAGTACTTTCATTCCTAAATTGGGAAATTTCGTCAGCGAAATTCGCTACCTAGTGAAAAATCATCGGCGCTCAGCGAAATTAACCAATTTCATTATCTCACATACCCGCCAGTCTATAAATTGAAGGCCAGCGAAATTGATCGTGTTGATAGCAAAATTTCTCAATTTCGCTATCTCTGTAGAATTTCGCTAGGCTAGCGAAATTTTCACTATGCTAGCGGTAAGCCTCCATAGTGAAAATGGTCACTAGTGATTTGTATAATTAATGCCAAACGACCGCTTGGTGTATTACCACCTTGTCCCTTTTCAAAGCCAATATTTTAGCATTCTTACTTTCACACTTTGGGTGGATCATGATAAACCCCACACTTACAGAACTCCGAAGTACTTTGGTGCCAGCCATTTTATAAAATTCCCCAAAATGGCCTTAGGCTCATCTGTTTCTCTCCTTTCTTCATTTAGTTGCCAAACACCCCCTTGAGGATGACAACCCAGTGACTGGCCAAGCCTCAGCCTTGGGTGATGGCAAGCCTAGTCACACTGGGGTCGCTATGTGCAACATGCTTGGAAATGCTACAGTGATATATTTATGGTCCCCAACTTTCTAATCTAGAGTTTGAATTACTTAAATGCCTGTCATTGTTGGCCCAACATGTTTAGGTACAAAGGTACTTATTTGTTAGACAACCATTATTCTTTAGATATCCTCCACGAAATACCAATGAGGTCGAAAGTGCTGTGGCTTTAAAACCCATGAATCGGTGGAATGCACATTATCTGTTGAATCAACAGGAGTGGTTCTAGGGTTAGGCTCTATAGTTAAAACAAAGATCCCGCTTCTTTGGCTTGACTATAGGGTCATTTACCCTAATGCGAGGATATGACCCGAGGACACTTCAGAAACCCATGTTATCAAGCTGACCTAAACCTTCGCAAGCGCCATTTTACTTCACTCAGCCATTACGCTAGTCGGGAACAAACAACCCCCACCGCTTTGAACCAAACCTTAAAAATCCAAACCAAGCCTCACCAATTTTCAAACACTAACAAATCATTCGTGGATAAAACCCATCCCCGTGTTCGGCGGATCCGCTATACCGCAGCGAAATACTCACAAAGTAGGAGGAACATATGAATAATTTTGTTACTTCCGCTCACCACCGTGCGTGAATCAAAATGGCGCCGTTGTCGATGAAACAACCACGCATGATGAGGTTGAATGCATTGGTAACCCCATTAAGGCAAAGTGACCTTTTAGACCTGAATTCAATTGGTCAGAATCGCGAAGCTTTCAATTACTTTGCGCCATCGTGACCGTTTTTTGTTTTTCTTACAAATGGGCTTTTATTTGGACTAACATTAACCCCTTTTTGCAAGCTTTGTTTGTGTTCTTTGTTGTGTCTCGTTTTGTGTAACAGGTGTTTATAAAGACCGGGACAATGTAGGGATTTCGTGCAGATCATAGAGAGTTGAGTGCAACTAATTGAACAAGGTCAGGAAGTCGTTGTGCACAAAGTGACAAATGGATCCTTCACTGAGGAACAAAGAAAGTCAACAAACTCCTCCCATGAATCAAACAGCATACAGATCGATGAGGGATCATATACACCCTCCTAGAGTTAGTTCCCTTCCGCATCATACCTCCTCGCCGAAGACGTGGGCGTTGAGACCCTATTGCGCCCCTACTCCCCACATTTCATATGGAAAAATGAAAATCCATACACTCATATAAGGGATTTTGAGGAAGTTTGCATAACCTTTTAAGGAAGGTAGTATGATAGACATGGATTTGTTGAAGTTAAAGGCATTTCCATTGACCCTCAAGGACAAGGCCAAGATTTGGCCTGGGAGCCAACCCACCGAGGCCGAGAACGACAGAAGTCATGCATCTTCAAGCTGAATTTTTAGAAGAAATTCTTTAGTGCCACAAAGACCATCGCTTGAAGAGGCGCATCTACACTTACTCGGCCTATGACAATGTGAGAAATCCCACCACGCCGAGATTCATGGATACCATCGTGTCATTCACACTACGGGTTCAGATACTTGGATGTTAAGAATCATTTCTATAATGGTATGTCCCCGCATAAAGTAATTGCTAGAAACCATATGTGTGTGAGGTGATTTCGAGCAAACCCGATGAGTCATATGGATTTCTTGAGTTATGGCTGAAACCTCAAGGGTTGGATGAGCTACAAACCCGAGAGAGTGTGGAGAAAGAGTCTCAAAGACACTGTGCAGGATTTTACACTTCGGGAGGACATGGAAATGAAAGCAAAAATCCCAACTTAGCTAGAAGGTGAGGAGTTAGAAGGCAAAACGACCCATGAAGTATGTGCAAAGTGACCCAAAATCCGCAAGCTAACCATGCACCAATTTCAACCCACCGCCCACCCGTACACGCATCCCATGGCCCTCTGAAGGGATTTTAATGTCGAATATGCAAATGTCGAGGTCAATGATAGCCTACAACTCCACGCCCTATATGGTAATACCTACAATTCCAATTGAGGAATCACCCTAACCTCTCGAAACCCAACCCCCTTCAAAGCATCGTGCCAAACCACAGCTTGGTTCCTCATCTCAACCATGCCCACTATCATCCACCCTCCGCTTGGATCAAGCATACCCAATTTGAGCAAGGTGGTGGGCAACTTGTGGAAGAGCAAAAAGGACTCAATGCACAATTGGCACAAAGGATCGACATAATTGTGGCAGAGAGCTACTAATCAACAAGAGAATAATGTCGGTTAACTCAATCATAAAATAGACAACTTGCATTATTCAATCACAAAGATCAACAATATTCCTGAGGGTATAGAGAAAGGAAGGTTCCTTCCAAACATTGCCAACCGAAAGGATCCAGGTGGTTCATCCAACAATTCAGAATGGACGAGGTGAAGGCTAGCAATCACCCTGAGGAGTGGAAAGAGAAATAGAGCAACCAGTGCCCAAGGCTGTTGAAGAAACATGCAAGGAACAGGAAGCTGAGCCGGAGAGAGTGAGCATCAGTGAGGATTCAATGAAGCACTGTATGCCACCTCCATTTCCTGTGCACTAAGAACAAGTAAAGAAGGCATCCTGCCATGTGCATCCTAAGTCCCAAGGTGTGAAGGGCACATACCCCTGATGATCATCAAACAAGTCCCCTCGCTGCAAAGCTTTTAAGGATCTTTGTACCATCAAGAAGGGGTTGGGCATTGAGAAAAAGGCATTTTTAACTGAACAAGTTAGTGCCATAATCCAAAGCAAGAACCCAGTCAAATACAAGGATCCAGGATCACCCACAATTTCACCAATATCAGGACTTGCATAGACAAATCAACGCTGATTTAGATGCCAGCAGTAAACTCCACCCATACTGTATGCGCTAGGGTTTGGAGAGCTTAAACCTACCAACATCACCTTATCATTGGCCGATCGATCAAAAGATTCCCAAGGGAATAGTTGAGAGATGTCTTATGGTGTAGACAAATTCTACTATCCAGTAGATTTTGTAGTGCTTGATACCGAGCCAATTGCAAATGGACCCAATCATGTGCCAATTATCCTGGGAAGACCATTTCTAGCCACTGCCAATGCAATCATCAATTGTCGGAATGGGGTCATGCAACTTACATTTGGCAGCAACATGCCGACAGTTGAACATATTTCACGGAACAACAAGCACAAGTCAGAAATCAAGATCAAGTGACCGATGAAGTCTCGCTTTCGCTGGTCGATGCGGAAGTCGAATGTCCAAGAATTGCCAAAAATAACTAACCAAGGTGAAGCAGGTGTTTTGATATTGCCATCAGTATTCAATGCGGCAATTGCTCATCAATCTGTAACCAAAGCGGTTAAAAAAGCAAACCATGGGAAATTGAACATCAAGGCTACTCGCACAGTCATCGCCAAGGGTTGATTCTACTGACCTCCTTGAGATCCAATGGTTGTCAACTCGGGAGTGGTTCCTCGCAGAGCCCTGAGACCACCTGCAAAATTTTTGTTGAAATTTTTACTTTATATTATTTTAAGTCCTAATTTGGGTTTTTACTGATGCCACTACTGTTACCTATTTTCTTTCAAATATTTTCATTTACAAAGTTTATCTTATCACAATTTTTGTTTTGAATGTTGCAGAGCTGGGTAAAGCAGTGTGGAAAATCTCATTTTCCTTCCCGCATCGTTAGCAAGGCCGTAGTGCACTGCTCAAATGCCATGCCATTCCCTCCTTGGTTCACCTGCCTGCTTCATCTTCATTGAGGTACCACACAGCTTCTTTTGAAAAGCTGATACCTTAGAAATATACCACATAGAAATATACCATGCAGATACAATTTTCTACACTTTTACAAATCATTCTCGTGCACCTATTTTGGTATTTCTACTCTTACCTTTAGTTGAAAATGGAAGCCCCCGTATGTTACCTTAATGTTAGAAACAATTCATGTAATGATCTAGTCTATCAATCAGATTTCCTGTGTTGGGCTGTTCAACCTCGAACTCTCCCCCTTTTAACTCGATTCACACACGACCCAGTTGTACCACAGGTCGAGAAGCTATATACTTCTCCGCTGAAAAGCTCTTAAATTTGTTGACGACCCATAATAGGTTTTTGTTACCCATGTATGAAGACCACTTCAAAAGCTCTCCAAAGGAAAAGAAAAGCAAAAAGAAAAAGAAAAGAAGAAAAAGAAAAACAAAAGCCACGCTGCCTTGAAACCCGAACACGGTCCGGAGGGGTAGTATGGCTTAAAGCCTTTAAAGCCCTGCTCAAACTCATTGGTCGGAGTCATCGACTTAGTGTTCGTTACACCGTACAGGCAGCCTGAGGCGCGTCAGAGGTGCTCACCCCGGGTCATTCGGAGTCCGGTGGCCCGTAGAGCTCAGGGTCAAGGGATCCTTTGGTCAAGCCCTAAACCTTAATTGGTCGGAGTCATCGCTGACCCTTTACACCCGACTTTGGTGAGTCGAGTTTTTAGCATTGTACTCACACAGCAATCAAGGAAGAAACAGAAATGCCATCTCTATTTAGGTTGGTCAACAAACTTAAGACCATGGCAAAGAGCTAGGTCGGGGGGAGGGAATAGCTTGCAATTTATCGCTCAAACTAGTTACCTTAGAACAATTAGATTTTGGGTGGAAATCTTGTGTTTGATTTTTGAAATTGGCATTGCCCTAAACTTGCTCTTGTATGGTTTATGTTCTCTCATGCTCGGTTTTCATACAGGTGTAAATTATTCATGCTAAAGGTATGCTTAATTACATACACTTTTTCACCACATATAATTTCTTTGAGAAAGCACCTACATACATACCCTTTTGTTTTAGCATTGCTAAGGGATCAGCAACGTGTCGGTTGGGGGTGATTAGTGCCCAAAAAGGCCATTTTGAAACCCACATGATAGGCTTTGGGTGCCATGCAGACTTAATCATCAATGCCTAATTGATCGCGTAGGTCCACTTTAAGACTAACAGATGCCATTTTGAGTTTATTTTTATAATTTTATGTCTCCTTATGATCTTCAACACCATGTTTGTTTAAGACAAGATATGCCAATTATTAGGAATCACTGTTTTCAACCATAAAACAAGAATTCATGATTTTGAATATAAATGATTAAAGAGATGGTGATCAAAACAGGCTAACCTTGACTATGATTGCTAAAATTCTCACTGATCATGCAAAATTTCAGAACCATAGAGAACATTCTAAATCCCAGCTTAAATTGGGAAATTCCTTATTGCCTAGCCTAAAATCACTCGTGGCCCAGCTTAGTTCAACCAATTCTCGCTATCCTCACACAATTTTCACTAGCCAGCTAAATTTTCCTCGTCAGCAGCCAAACCACCCCGATATGAAATTTCCCTCACCTCAAGATCAGAGAATTGGGCTAGGGCTGTGCCAAATCTCAGCTAGATTAGCGGGGCCTTTCACATGCTAAACAAATTGTCCTCCCATAGCTAAAAAACAATTCTCCTGATTTTTATATAATTGATGCCAAAACGACTCGCTTGGGTGTATTACCACCTTGTCTCTCAGCCAGCTATTTTAGGTATCTGCATTTTCACACTTGGGTGGACTATATAAACCCCCATAATTTTGTAACCCTAGCTAATTTTGCAAAGAGCCTTTTCATTTTATAAAAACTCTAGCCTTTCATTCTTAGTGTCTCTATCTCATTTCTTCTCTCCTCTTTCTTTCATTTTAGATACAAACACCCCTTGAGGATGACAACTCAAGTGGATGCCATGTCTCCAGCCTTTGAAGAGTGTAAGGTCATATCTTGGTCTAAATAAGGTGTGTGTTCTCATGTTTTGAGAACGCTATTGGTGATGTATTTATGGTCCCCAACCTTCTAATCTAGAGTTTGCTACGAATGTCAGCTGCTGGTCAACATGCTTTTAGGCATATACACTTATTGCTGATGCACCTACATTCTTGATGGTCCTTACGAGCCATACTTAAATGAGGTCAGAAAGTGCCAGTCTTAAACCTAAGTGGACCACTCTACATTACCCGTGTCACCCAAATAGAGTATTCTTGTGGTTGCCTTTACAGTTAAACAAAGATCCTGTTTAAGATCCGGTTTGGTTTTGACTATAGGTCATTTTGCTAATGCGAGGATATAACAGAGAGGACATGTGCCCCATGTTATAAAGCTAGTGACCTAAACCTTCAGGTTACCATTTACACTTCAGCGATTATAGTTGGTCGAGTAAACAAACAACCCCCTTTGTTTGAACCAAACCTTAAAAATCAAACTAAAAGCCTCTGATTTTCAAACACTAATACGAATCATTGGTGGGATGAAAACCCATCCGTGTTAGCCACTGGGCCGCTATATTGCGTAGCTTGACTCACGGCGATGGGAGGAACATAGGAAACAAATTTTATTGATTCCGGCTCACCCTACCGTGGCACGAATCAATAAGAAAATTAAAAATTTAACATGAGCAGTAGATTTCGCTAGGCTAAGCGAAATTTACGCTAATAGCGAAAATTTCACATAAGCGAATTTTGCTAGGATTATGAAATTTTAAGCTATGATTGCGAGAATTTGCAATCCCCAATTGCAATGTATGACGAGTCACCTGGTTTTTCTCACCAGCTTTGCCTGTTTGCCAGCGCATCTGACCTCTCATCAATTTTCATGTTTGACATTTCAACACCAGTTTGGTAGAAATCGTGAGATTCTCACATTCGGCGCAGAAGCCAAGAAGCAGTGTGAAGTTCCCAAGACACACAAAACTATCCAAAACAATCTGAAAACAATCGAGGCTTTTAAAGCGGACCTTGCACATGACAATTGGCTTAATTCATATGATTAGTGCGCAAAAAGCACTCAAAACCTATCTTGAATAGGGCTCAAAATAACACTTTTTGGGTACTAATCAGAACACGATTGCACTCCCACTATCCTTCTTTTACACACAAGCTTCATCCGCATTTTGTGAGAAATCAAACTCTTTGATTGTCTCATTAAATTGGATATTCAACACTTTAAGGTGCTTGCTTCAATCCATAAATGGATCTTTGAAGATTCCATACTTTATGGCCATTTCTAAATGTAAAGACCTCACAAATATTGTGTACATCCTTGCCAGTTTCCTTTGTGGAAAGTCGTCTTCACATCCATTTTCCATATTTCATCATCATGATGAGCGACAATGGCTAGGAGAATCCTTATGGATTTAAGCATGGCTACTGAGTTAAAAGTATCTTCATAGTAAATTCCTTGTCTTTGACGATAACCCTTAGCCACGAGCCTAGCTTTATAGGTAATCCCATTACCTTCCATCATGCAATATTCTTCTTAAAGATCACCTTATGAACCTTATGAGTTTTATCCGCATGGGTGGTTCAACGAGAGATCCATACTTCGTTTATTCATGGGGTCCATCTCTAACTTCATGGCTATAGACATATATTAATTTCTGAACTGTCGGATATTCTTTGTAGATTGGTAGGATCATCGACCTCTATAAGCAATACGTCCCACTGTTCACTAATGAGAAATCCATATTTCTATGGAACAGTACGCAGTACGTATCCTATTTGTGCTACGATGTGCATATGTTTTAGAAGGATCAGCTGCTACTTCATCAACATGAATAACAACCTTTGGATTGAGTCAGTTAATCCGTGTTTGTTTGAGCACTTTGAACTTCACCAAGTTCACCTTTGCTCCCACTGTCTTCTCCTAAAAGAAACTCTTCCTTTGAGAAGACTATATACTTTGAAACAAACAACTTTTGATCCAACGTGTTATAGAACTAATATCTAAAATTTCCTACAAATAGACACCCATCAGATTTAGCCTCTAGCTTATCTGACAAAATTTGCTTCTTGTAAGCTGGATAACACCATACTCTAAGGTGAGAAAGATAGGGCTCCTTGTTAGTCCATATCTATCAGTCAAATCTAAACTAACTTAGTTAGGACTGTTCAACAATTAAAGAATAATCATGCACCTCTAAAAGGATTTGAGTAGGTCTGCCTTGCCTATAATAGACCTTACGAAGTCCAACAAGGTTCGGTTTGTCCTCTTCACCACACTACTTGGAGCGGTGTGGGTAAGGAGTGTTAGTGATGTGCCCTAGGGCAATAGTGTAATTGTTATTACGTTCATATTTCAATAATAAAGTGGAATTTTTCATTATCATCTTACATTTCTAATTTGGTGATTTACTCCATGATAGTTTATTCCACTTTTGGTCATCAAGTGTGTGACTTGATAGTAGAACCTTGGACTTCAAATGGAACACTATTCTAAATTGTCCCTGGTCATTCACTATTGGTGGAGCAGTAGTGAATTAAGACTAGTATGGAGTTTGACTGATGATCATGGATATATGATATTAAGTCAGCTCATAATGGTGAACATTGTACTGGATCGACCCACCATGAGAATACTGCATAGTTATAAGTCTATACTTCTCATCAGCAATAAATATATTTCTTTTTGTCTTGACCTAACACCACCATGAGTCCCACTACATGAGGAGCTTTATGTGTTGACACAGTTCAATATCATCTGTAATAGAGTGGTAATACAGACTATAGTTGGACATAGAATAAATCATGTAGAGGGATGTGAGTTGATGAAAGGGCTTTGTCCATCCTTTTAGAGAGATATCCATGGGCCTTCGACATGTAAGACTAGAAATTGCATGGCCATGTTCAAATGAATTAGTAAGAGTTATTAAATATCGTTTAATATTTTGGATTTACATGGAGAGTGAGAAAATTGCATGATTGAACTTTACAAGGAGACATAATCCATGCCTTGTGTTCAATTAGGATATCATGAGACAAAAGGACTATAACATTTATTATGGATTAGGTTATGTTAGGCTATTGACATCCACATAATTTGGGTGGTCATAATGCCTTGTTAGAAGTCGCTTATGATCCGTGGGCTCGAAATGGGCTTTTGAGCCGCTGCTAACTGTATGTGGACCTCTGAGGGTCACACATATAGAATAGATAGGAAACCAACCCTTGGACTTAAATTGGTATTTAAAACCAAGGGATCCTATCTTGATTCATTCATTCATTTTTCACACTTGAGATAAGTAGTTAAGGGTTTTTCGTGAGACTCAACCCAACTCGATGCTAGCACACTCGTTCTCTCTCGATTTCCAAGAAGGCTCGTTCGTGTGGATAAGCTGTAGAGGGTGGAGGCGATCCTCTTTGCGTAACTTCGGTTCGACAAGGAGGGTTTGACACACACACGAGGCTACGGAACAAGGATCTTCTAGCACGAATAAGGTATTCTTCTATCCCTGTATCATCTGATTGGATCACATGGATCCCTGGTCGGGTTGGAAAAGGTGAAATATTTAAATTTTCCGTTGTGTATGTATGATTAATCGCCATAAGAAACCTAACAAGGAGGAAACCACTTAGATAAAGTCTCATTATCCTAAAGATAACCAAAAAACTCTTGGCCTAAGTATTTGCCCCTTGGATCTCATCTAAGTGATTTGATACTTCTCCCAAGCTGTTTCCTTACTTCATATCTGAATTCTTTGAACTTTTCAAAGGATTCAGATTTGTATCTCATAAGATACAAGTACCCAAATCGTGAATGATAATTGATAAAGGTAATGAAGTAGACGAAATCACCTCTGGCATTAATGGATAAAGGACCACAAACATCGGAATATATTGGTTTCTAATGGTCCATAAGCATGTTCACCCTTTCCCATAAAGGGCAACGATCATCTTTGCCTAGCAGAGCAAGATTCACGAGATTGAAATGATTCTGGTAAATGACCCCAACCTACCACAATTGTGTAACTCGGTCATGCGTCTCTCGCTTTCATGGCCATGAGTAAGATGATTTTATATTATCTCCCTTTGGCCTTTTAATTGTCATTAATGTTTAAAATTGGATTGGACATATCTTATATGTAAATCCCATTGCTTAATGTACCACGAGCATAAAATACATCATAATGTAACAACAATTGTTACAAAATATAAATTAAAACTCCTTTGTTCAAATAAGAAACTAGAAAATGTTCTTCATCAATCTTTAGGACATAGCATTGATCATCGGAGATTTAAACCACCCAGATCCTTAGAGAGGTTCAAAACATAAGTCCATAGAATAGTTGCTACAACTCTTTCACCATTGTCGACATGAAGGTTGGACTCTCCCTTGGTGAGCTTCCTGTTGCTCCTTAGTGTTTGTTCTTTTAATGTATAAACTAAACCACTCAGTTTTAACACCTCTACTAGAGCCTTACAATTCCCCTGCAGTGGAACCAAAATTTTAGCTAGTAGTTTGAAAATTAGAAAATAGTCTTGTATTCTGGAATTTATAAAATGAGTTTAGAGTAAGACACTACAAGTGCACAGGTCATACAAGTAGTAAAAATTTGATGCAGAATCTAGATATCATTTCCACGAGATATTGAGAATTTGAAATCGACTACCTAACTACTCAAGATCCACACTATTTGCACCTCCTTTAATGGTTTAGCTTGAAATTTAAAAGACATGATAATCTATTTTATATTCTATAATTAAAATAAAATTTGAATTAAAACAAATAAAATAAACTGGACTGAATCAGTTCTCTACTAGAAATGAACACTGATATTGAACTGCTATGAAACAACCAATTTCTGCAATATGATCCATTGATTTTCTCAATCCTGATTTTGGATCTGGATTTGTCAAAGATGCCTAATAATGTAGCTTGGATTTCTCCATAATTCACTAATTAGGGTCCTAGCTTCTTCCGAGGCATGGATACAATCAATTACTTAATATTCATAACACTCTTTATAAGATCTGGTGTACCTTTTCAATACTTTATACCCATTTCTTAGGATGCAAATTTCTTGCACCCCTAAGTGCGAGTCATGCAAAACCTCTACAAATTGGTTGATGACTCCTCCTTTAAGATCTGGTAGTTTTCCCTTTCCTTGATTAGATCTCGGCTAACACGAGGATCGAATCTTTCAGTGAGATTAGGTGAAATCTCTGATTATTTAAATTGAAAAATAATCCCCTTCAACTTCAATATGAGTCAATTAGAAATTTATTGAAGTGAACTCTTAGATCTCTTTAGTTCTTCAATAGTAGTCTAGCATACCCAAAAGTAGAACATTCAAAGCTCTCAGGAATCTCCATCTTTGTGTCACTCAGAGGGCCTCCTGGATATCAGAGCATGAAATGTTCCTTGAAATGGTATTCGATACTACTATTGGGAACAAGTCAATTCAAGAACAACATCAATCAAATAAATCCTAAATCCAGGAAATTCCTTCTAATTTCTGTAGAAAAGACTATAAGCCCGATCCAACGAGTCCACCACAGTGGAAAATTTCATGCATCTCATGAATCATAATCAACAATGGAGTATTGATCAAGACGTCCACTTTGTAACTATAATATAAACTAAAGAGGTGAATTCCACATGAATTGTCTAGACTTCATTAATTCAAAGTAATTGGAAAAGAGATTAAACTTGATTTGATCCGGCTTCATGGTAAAAACAACTTGTTGGTTCGAATCGAAATAAAAAAATCAGCAGTCGCTTAATCTATTTTAAAAATATACAAGTGAGTCTTCTTCCAATCCCCGAGGGATCTAGGTTCGGAGAAATTTGCTTCTTCTTGGCCTTAAAAACACCTATTTGTATTTTGACAATTGGGCTGTTAAGAAGGCTTCAAGTGGATTTCCCTAAATTAAATAGCCTAGCTCAATGTTCAGGTTCGACCTAAAGGAGCTTGTCGCAACCCAGTTTCTTTGTTGCGACATGAGTTTTGCCTAGAGTTTCCTCTTTCTCTTGAATCTTTGTTGCGACATAAATTGTTATGTCGTGACCAAGTTCAGTTGCCAATAGTTATGATTCTTATTGCGGCAACTTTTTCTGGCCTCCAAGTATTTGTGTCGCGACCTCAATTCCATGTCGCGGCGGTAAGAGCACGTCGCTTCCTTTACCCGAGTTTTGTGTCGCGACCTCATTTTCATGTCGCGACACATTTCTGTTGCAACCACTTTGATTCCTAGTCACAACTTCCCTTTTATGTTGCGACATCATTTGTTTTGTCTTCTGCCTTTATTCAGGTTGTGACTAAAATTGCTAATGTCAATTTTAGTTCATGTCGCGACATAAAATTCTAGGTCGCTTGTGGGTTGTTCTTTCAACTAGCGCACTCTATCGCAGCAGGTAGGTCGCGACTTGACTATATGTTTTTAATTCCCACCTTGTCACAACCTCATTTCTCAATTACAACTGTTTTTACTCAATTCAGCTCCTATTTCTGGTCGCGACCTAGAAGGTATGTCGTTACTAAATGGTTGCCCCTCTCCCCTTTGCTTTTATTGCAGTTGCTCAAACTTAGTTGCAACATGCTTTTAACTTTTCAGCCACTTTTCATGTCGTGACATCAAATCAGTGTCGCAACCTCAATTGTTGTCTTCAGCTTGTATTTTGTCACAACAACAAATTCCCTTGTGGAGGCCTTTCCAATTCATTAAGAAACTATTCCTCATCGTGACATCAATTATCTGCTGCGACCATGGTTATTTCCTTTTGGTGTCACGACATACAGAATGATGTGAAACAGATCTTTCTTCCGAAACGCTTTTACGTATCAGCAGCTTTTCTCTTATCACCGCGGCTTCGTTTGGCTGGGCTTTCTTCTTGTCACGACCTAAAACTGTCCTGACTACCGAATCTTATCTCGTCTTCTCGTAAGTATCATGACTTAGAAAATTCTTTGTTTAAGAGACGAGTCGGTTATGTAGCAGTCATTCCTTGTCGTGACAAGAGTTGTATTCTTTCAGCGTCGCGACATCCAGAAATGATGTCATAATAAGATCCTTCTTTTAAGCTTTTTCTCTGTCTATGCATCCTGTCTTTTGTCATAACAACATTCTCTTGGCCCCTAGTATCACTTCTTGTAGTGACCTCGATTCTCTGTCACGACAAGATCCTTCTTTCAAGCTTTTTCTCTGTCTCTGCATCCTGTCTTTTATCGCAACAGCTTTCTCTTGGCCCTAGTATCACTTCTTATCATGACCTCAATTCTCTGTCGCGACCTGAGGTCTTTGTCTAACAGATTTGTAGCCACATGCTTTCTCAAGTCATGACTTAAAAACTGCTGATATGAGGAATCCCTTATCGCGACCTCACAAGTCTGTCATGACCTAACTACCTTGATATATATCTTTTTCTTGCTGGAATTGCCAAGTTCGCCTTAAAACTTGCAAAATGTAAATTTGGTAAGGTGTCCATATTTCTGTATGAAAATAAGCAATTATATTGTAACACAGGTCAAAAAAATGGATTTAAAATTCAATGAGTTTTTTACTTATCAAATTCCCCAAAACTTAAAATTTTTCTTGTCCCCAAGCATAGAAAAGAAAGATTTGTTTGTCCTCAAACAATTGAACCTTAATTTTAAGGACATTTTTCTATTCTATACCATAATGTTTTCTGATCCACCAATTGACTTGAAATAAGTAAGTTGCAACACTATTTCAAACTTCAGTTTTCAACTAAGAAAAAGGAATAGTTTCAACCTCCATTACAAATAAACTGATGAATTCTATACTATAAACAGTTCAGTCAATTGATCATATTCTATGGGTGTGTGTTGGTCTTCTTTCCTTTTCTCCTTGTTAGATTAGTTAATCTTCTGGGCTTCTCCTTGTAAAATTAGTCAAAGTTCCAGATGCTTGTTTTTCATATTTATCTCCACTAATGTAGGCAATTTCAACCTTCAAGATCAATGAGGTCTTTTAGGCTTGTAATGTCAGGCTTGGGTAATTAGGTAGATAATTGGAATATTTAGGCTATAAATTACCCAGTTTCCACTCTTTCCGTCTGCATAATTTCCTTTCTCTTTCATCATTTTTCTTCCTACTGATGTAAACTTTAATAATTCCCCCAAAATTGGTTTTGGGTGCATCTTCTTGCATATTGTGATCTCTTTGATTGCCACTTTCAGACTTATCAGTCTAGTTCCTTTAACTAGAACTCTTTTTGTCTCTTTTTTTCTGTTAAAGATATAGGAATAGTGCAATGTTTTGTCTTTTTAGGCTTTCTATCACTCTTAGAGAACTTTGGGTTAGCAACTCCCATACCAATTGGCATTAGGGTACTAAGTGTTGAAACACCCCTAAGAACTTAATTATTCGAAGAGATAGGCCTGAAGACAAAACTTATCCCCTTTTCGACTTCTTTTCTTCAACTCTAATCTTTTAATTGATTTTTCCTCATCCTTCCTTGCAATCCAAAAGAAATATATTCCCCCAAACTTGTTCCCTTTTGCATATTACAGTTCTTATCTTGAAAATAGGGTAATTTAGGGTTCTTTGCTGCAAGATTAGCTTAAAGGAGAGGATCTTGGTTTCTAATTGATGTGTATTGAAGAAATTAGGCATTTTGGCTCAAAGCATGGAATTAGAGTGTATGCATTTGCATATAATGAGGGTAGGCTTGAAAAGGTTCAAACTTCCAGAGATGGCCTCTATCATTTCTTATTGTTTTTGCCTAGGATTTAAGCCTCGACTAATGTCCCCAACAAGTTCTATGA
Source organism: Tetrastigma voinierianum (assembly GCA_016808115.1). Lineage (NCBI taxonomy): Eukaryota > Viridiplantae > Streptophyta > Magnoliopsida > Vitales > Vitaceae > Tetrastigma > Tetrastigma voinierianum. The sequence continues at coordinate 28,191 of JAEQBH010006450.1, forward strand.
CGTAATATTGTGTCTATGAATCATCCTAGAAGATGTCCCTAATCTTTCTCAAATTGTTAAGGACTTACTTTACCATGTGTATTGTTATCCAAGATTTATACTAACAACTATTTTACAGTTCAAACATCTTGTTGTTCTTTCAATTATGTACTTCTTTGGTCTGCAATTTCGACTTAATTGAGCTAAAGCGGCGACTTATTATTTCGGTTCAGTGAACCCTGCGGTCGTGCCACGGTGGTTGGGCGGAATCAAGCCAATTCGGCTTTCCTATGTTCCTCCTATTGCGAGTAGTCAAGCTCTTTGCAACATAATGGTCTAAGTCGAACACGGGGATGGGTTTTCATCCTATGAATGACTTCGCATCGGTGTTGAAAATGGTGGGGCTTTTAGTTTGGATTTTTTGGACTTTTGTTTCAAAAGCAGGTGGGGTGTATAGTTCTTGATAACTGCAAAAGCTTAAAGTTAATTTGTGAAATGGTAACCTTCAGGTTTAGGTCACTAACTTGATAACATGGGGGCCAACAAATTGTCACCAGTTGTATCCTCGCATTATGGCAAATAACATATAATCCAGCCATACTTAGGATCTTTGTTTAACTAGAAAACTAATACAGAATCACTCTATTTGAGTCAACACGGGTAATATGCACTCCACATTTACTTCGGTTTGAAACCTAACACTCAACCTCATTTCGGTGGCTCGTAAGGTCATCCACAAGAATAACGATTGCATCCCACAATAAGTATGCAGCGTACCTGCTTATAGTAAGTATTGGCCCAGTAATGACATTAAATGATATTAAACCTAGTGAGAAAAATTTGGGAGCCATAAATACGATTGCATGTAGCATTTAAAACATGAGGACCACTTCTGTTGCCCAGACCAAAGCTATGCCTTCCTCTTCCAAGGCTATAAAAGCAGCCCAGCATCCCTTGAGTTGTGTCATCCTCCAAGGGGTGTTTGGCAACTAGAAAATGAAAGAAAGAGGAGAGAGAAGAGAGAAAAGCAAACCCTAAAATGAAAGCTGCGGGCTGTATTGAAATGCTAAAAATTGCTTAAAGTTTCTTCCAGTTCTCCTAGGGTTACAAAATCATGGGGGCTTATATAGGCCACCCAAAGTGTGAAAATACAAGAAAGCCTAAAATATTGGCTCATACAAGGGACAAGGAGGTAATACACAGCGAAGGTCGTTTGGCATTAATTACCACCAAAATTGGCGGGCGGGGAATTTCGCTATGCGGGAGAATTTAAGTTAGGATGCGAATTTCGCTAACTGTGAAGTTCGATAGCCTAACGAAATTGCACAGAGATAGCGAAACCACAAATTTTAAGCTATACGATGAATTTAGCTAGCTAAGCGAGAAATTCCATGCTAGCGAAATTTGTGAGAAATAGCGAAAATGGAGAATTTCGCTAGGCACGGTGATTTTTTCTATGTAGCGAGAATTTCGCTGGCTGAAATTTCCCAGTTTCGCTAGGTTGCGAGAAATTTTTGCTATGGTGCGAAATTTTGTAATCCCGGTAGAAATACCGCAATCATAGCGAAATTTCTGGGTTTGTTTGTTCTTGTTGCTTTACTCTTGCACCCTGCTGCATCACTTTTCATCATTTGCCTTCATTTCTTTATTGCATCTTAGTATTTGTGATGGCTGAAAAATAGTTTCAATCTTCATAGCTCACTTCACATATCTCGTGTCGAACTCGAGGTATGCAAAACACGCAAAGCCTTATGCCTCGAGGAAATGGCATAAGTGATACTAAGTGGACTGAACACCTCAATTGGTGAATTGATACGATTAGTGCGCAAAAACTCAAAACCTATCTCAAATAGAGACTCAAAATATCACTTTTTGGGCACTAATCACCCAGCCGGTAGCGTTGCTAGTCCCATAGCAATCTTTGAAACAAAATAAGGGCGTGTATGCGGTGATTTTCAAAAAGTTTATGGTTGAAGGTGTATGCTACAAATAAGCATTACCTTTAAAATGAAGAATTGATACCAAGTTTGGCTTGAGCATGAGAGAGGCAAAACCATCTGAGAACAATTTGAGGAGTCAACATCGGATCATGGTTCCCAACTTTGAATTTATACCAAGTCTAATGGTTCTTAATGTAACTTGATTAGATAAATTGCAAATTATCCCGACCTAGCTCTTTGCCATGGCCTTAGGCTTGTTGAACAACCTATATAGGAATAAGCTACACTTTTTCTTTCTTTGTTTTCATTGTAAGGGTCTGATACTCAAAACTCGACTTCACCAAAGTCCGTGTAACGGTCCACGATGACTCGACGATTAAGGTTTAGGGCATCGAAGCGAAAGGATCCATGACCACAAACTCATAAACTGCCGGGACTTGATAGCAGTCAAGCACCTACAGCTTGCTAAGCCTACCCATCCACCCAGCAATATGAACACTAAGTCGATGACTCCCAACCAATTAAGGTTTAGGGCATCGGGCTTGAAGCTTTAGCCGTATACCCCTCGGACCGTGCTCGAGGTTTCAAAGCTGACGTCCACGACTTTTATTTTTCTTTCTTTTTCTTCTTTTCTTTTCTTTTTTGCTTTCTTTTCCTTTTTGGAAGACTACATTGGTCTTCAAATATGGAGTAACACAAAATATGGGTCGTCGATGCACAGGTCGGCTGCGAGTGAAAGGGTACAAAATTTCCACTGACCTATCGCATAAAGCGGTGTGCGGGTGTGTGAATTAGCTAAAGGGGGAATGTTCAAGTTGAATACGTTGGAATCATAATTGACCAAAAACTGAATCATGCATAGAGTTGTTCTAACATTAAGGTAACAACAGGGTTTCAATTCTCCGATTAAAGGCAATTCAATTGTTCAATTAAAAGCAATTCAATTGTTCAATTGAAGACAAAAATTGGATACACAAAGTGGGGCACAAAAAGTGATATGCAAAAGTGTAATACTGTATATAACACTGTATAGCTTTTGATATAGCCAAAATGGCTAGTACATGCATAACAAAGCTAAACAAACAAAAGATATCACTGTCTACTATGGCTAATACATGAATCTTACACAAAATTAGTAATGGGTTGATAAAGTATTGATAACTATACAAAATCATAAAAAAGAAACCAAACCACCTCATCTGTGGTGGTGGTGGGTTTGTAATACTGCTTCTTCTTCATAACATATCAAAGAAACAGCTGGCTGCGGTGGGCTAAACTCTCACAGTCGAGAAACGCGCGGAATACCCCGAATGTGTCATGATGTCTGGCTGCGGCATGGAGTGATGATGACTAGAAGTGGCAATGGCCTCGGCTCGACCAACCTCCCGGTCTGTCTTTGCTGGTAGTGGCCAGAACATACAACATCCATAGCAGCTAGCTCTCGACGACGTGTATGTGCTTTGGAGAATCTTTGTCTTTGTATAAGATGGGCGGGAAGTATCAGGCTACTGCAGTACGCGGAGTAGCATGTGGAGGATGAGATGGAGGAGACATATGTGGGCCGGGACTCCTCTCCCACCTCGGGCTCGGCGTGACTATACGTCTGTGGGAGTCACCGGCCTCACGATCCGGTACCTCCTCACAGTCTGCTTCTTTGGAGGAGAAAAGATGTGGGCATGACCGCCATTTCGCTCATCGACGGAGACACAGGGCATCGAATCCTCCTCTCGATCAAGGCTCCTGCCCGGAAAGCCCATGTGCTCGGGACATGGCTCGGGAGTGTGTAGCAATGATGGAAGCTCATTTCGGGCAGACCTTACGGTGGACCTTGTCTTCAAAATGCATCGAGGAGGTCATCGCGGCTCGGAGGACCCAAACCAGTATCCCTCGAGATCGGTAAGAAGCCTCGGGATGGCCCCTGTATGCGTAGTGCTGCGGCGGGAAAGAAGTGCAGTCTATGAAACAAGTGATCGATCGACATACGAAGGCGGGAGCTACCTCTGAAGAGCAAGCGCGGTTGTGGTGTCTCTTTCGAGACGAGAATGCGGACCCGTCTCCCGGTGAGGTGGGTGAGACAGTCTGAATGATCTGAGTTGGCTGCTTGTTATCTGCGGGGCCCTATGACTCTCTTCAGGAAATATCTGCGGCTCTAAGCCTCCTGAGGCGTCGTCTATGGTGGTCGAAGCCCGAGTGGACTAGGCGTTCCTGGAGATCATCGAGATGGTAGAGGCTGTAGAACCGCTGGGAGTGTCAGCGCACGGCGTCGTGAATGGCGACGGGGGTAGTGCTCGATCCAGCGCATGAGAGTCCACCCCAATTTAGGATCAGCCATCGATTAATCGGGGCGTCGTAGAATGACACCCCCATGGAAGTCGAATGAAGTCTGGCGTTCCCCTGAATAGGGTGCGGAAACCAGTGCGACCTCACGATCTGGAAATTTGCCGATAAGCTGAGGCGAAATTAGCCTCTGGCTGGCGGCGTGGATTGCGATGGGCGGGGCACGGACGATGACGAAACTCCCGGTCGAAATGCGGGCCCGCTTGGGTGGGGCCTCTGGATCTCCTCTGTGCCTTGGTGAAGGGCACGGGGTCAATCGGTCCCAGTATCTCTGAATCCACGAGAGGCTTTCCTCGGGGGCGCCTCTCGGGGGCCAGCTGCGGGGCTGGAGCTAGAATCGGATACGTGCGGGAGTGCCGCTCCTGCTGAGATGCGGAGCTGACCGAGGCTGAGTTGGACCCACCTCGGGTGCGGACCATGGCGTAGTCGGGGAAAAGGGCGAGGCCCGAGCTGGTGTGCGTGCGACCCGAGGCAAAGGCGGCGGTGCCAAAGGCGACCTTGGATGTGAGGGACCTTGGCGGTCGACCGGCAGGCACGACTCACGGTGACCAGTGTGGGTCTTTCGATCGGGGCTCGGTCGGTGACGTCTGACGAAGTCGGGGTACGGTTGTGGGCGACTCACGAGCGAACCAGCCGCGGAACCCAATTCTGGCAGGCTAGGGGCGACCGGGGATCCGCGAACGCGTCTTTGGAGCAGCAAAGAGCGACAAGCGGTCTTTGGCGTGGCGCGGTGGCTCAAGGCGCGGCGGCGCGGTACATGGAAAACCAAAGGCTTGGTTGTGGCTGCGATCTTGTCCGGTAGGGCGCGAGCTGCTTTGGAGGTGGAGCGCGGGACGGGTGTGACTAGGCGGTGGAGGCGCGAGCAGGGCGCTTCTGGGGGCTCTCAGGCAATTTGGGGAGGGGAGGAAGTAGAGTGAATGAAAAAGCCCCTCCCCTCTTCATTTTATAAGGCTGGCTGAGCGTACGAACAATCACACAGCGTGGAGTTAAGCTATTATGAAATGCCTTACCTTTGTAGATGAATTTTCAGCATTAAAAATTTAAACCAAAATAAAATTAAAAATAAAAATTATAATTTTAAAATATATTAAAAATTTTTAATATATAAAAATATAATATTAAAACAAAATTACTTAAAAAGGAAAACTCTACTTAAATCGAAAACTTGCAAAAATAGCAAGAATTATTGAAATTAGTCAAATTAAAATAAACGACAAATTATTGGTACGCAATTTGGTTTGAAGAACGCCAAACCAGCGAAATACGATGATTTACTCATGGAGGGTCGAAGAGGAGAGGCTCCTCAACCCCGGCAGTGGCCTGAGTTGATGCCTTGATGTTTCATTTCCCATGGTTGATTTTATTCTCTCACTTATTGAATTTGGGCGAGCAATTGCCTGCCGGTGGCTACGTGGCAATGCAAAACACTGCGCACCTTGGTTGGCTTTTGCACAATTCTTGAACATTAAACTTCACTGCGTTACGCGTGAACAAAACTTCATCATTTCCTTCCATTTCACCTTCCAATGATTTTTGCTTGTGACTCAAATGAAAGATATTCAGCTCCAATGTCATGTTGCCAAATGTGAGCTGCATGACTCCATTTCGGCAATTGATGATTGCATTAGCAGTGGCCAGAAATGGTCTTCCCAGGATGATTGGTACACGATTGGGCTCATTTGCTATTGGCTCGGTGTCGAGCACTACAAAATCTACTAGGTAGTAGAATTTGTCTACTTTCATCAAGACATCCTCAACTATTCCCTTAGGAATCTTCACCGATCGATCGGCCAATGATAGAGTGACGTTGGTAGGTTTAAACTCTGAGCCTAGCTGCTTATGCGGTATGGTAGTAGGTTCTAACGGCTCTAAATCCGGCGATTGCCTTGTCTATGCTAGTCCCACCTATGTTATTGGTATTGGGAGATCGGGATCCTTGTATTTATTGGTTCTTGCTTTAGACTAGCTTGACTTGTTTAGTTAGAAATGCCTTCTTCTCAATACTAACCCCTTTTGATTGTGCAAAGATCCTTCAAAAGCTTTGCATGGCGGGGACTTGTTTGATGATGTCGAAAGAGGTATGTTAACCTTCACACCTTGGTTTTCTAAGATACACGCTGGCGGGATGCCTTCTTCTTGCCTCTAGTGCTTATGGAAATGGGTGGCATGCAATGCTTCGTGAGTCCTCATGAAAAATGTGTTTGGCTCCATTTTTTCTCCTTTCTGGTTTCATAACAGGCTTGGGCATGGGGTACGATCAACACTTTCCACTCCTCGGGGTGATTATGGCCTTGACCTCATCCATTCCTGGTGCTAGATGAACCTCCATGCACTCCTTTTTGGATTTGGCAATGTTTGGGAAGGAACCTTCTATCCTGTACCTCGAGAATATTGTTGATATTTGTGATTAGATCTTTGCAAGTTGTCTATTTTTAAGTTAAGATTGCTCTCAAGCCCATATTCTCTTGTTCGGTGTGCTTTCTCTGATATCAATCCTTTGTGCCAATTGTGCATTGATCCCTTTTGTTCTTCCACAAGTTGCCACCACTTTGCTCAAATTCAGTATCGCTTGTTCAATTGGAGAAGTGGATGATGGTGGCTGTGGTTGAGATGAGGAACCAAACTGTGGTTTGGCACCTGGGGGCACATAGGCAGGGGGATTGGGTTTCCAGGAGAGGTTAGGGTGATTCCTCAAATTGGGATTGTAGGTATTTCCATATGGAGCATTGAGTTGTGGAGGCTTATATTGACCTACGGCATTTGCATATTCTGACATCAAATCCTTCATTGAATGGAGCATAGGATGCATTCTTACGGGTGGGGCGAGTGGATTGGAAGTGGTGCATGGATTGGCTTGTGCGGGATTTTTGATCCTTTGCACTTCATGGAGTCGTTTGCCTTATAACTCCTCCACCTTCCTAGCTAGGGTTGAGATTTTTGCTTTCATTTCCATGTCCTCTGAAGTGTAAATCCCTCCCCTTTGGTGTGCGGAGGGCCTCATTTTCTCCACCTCTCTCGGGTTTGGCTCATCCCAACCCTTGGAAGTTTCAACCACATAACTCAAGAAATCCATGGCCTCATCCGGGTTTTTTCTCATAAAATCACCTCCACACATGGTTTCTAGCAATTGCTTCATAGCAGGGGACATACCATTATAGAAATGATTTACTAACATCCAGGTATCGAACCCATGATGTGGACAAGCATTGATGGTCTCAATGAATCTCTCTAACACTAATAAAACTTTTCATTGTCATAGGTAAGTGGGTGTAGATCTGCCTCTTCAAGCTGGTGGTCTTTATTGTGGAGAATTTCTTCAAAAATTAGACTTGAAAGATCGGCCTAATTTCTAATCGTTCTCGGCCTAAGTGAGTTGAGCCATATTTTGGCTTTGTCCTTGAGGGTCAACAGAAATGCCTTCAGCTTGAGCAACTCCATGTCGCTTCCTTAAAAGTAGTGCACACCTCCTCAAAATCCCTTATATGAGAATATGGATTTTCATTCTCCATACCGTGAAAAGTGGGAAGCTAGGAGCCTTCCAGGTAGAGATCTGTTTGCTACATCCTCAGCAGGAGGTATGATGCAGGAGGGGGCACTAACTCTAGGAGGGTGTATATGATCCCTCATCGACCTGTATGCTGTTGGATTCATAGGGGGTGCTTGTTGACTTTGCTGTTCCTCAGGTAGAGGATCCATTTGGTCCTTTATGCTGCTTGATTCCCCAAACCTTGTTCAATTAGTTTCACTACTCTATCATAATCTACGATATCCCTACATCCGATCTTGCCTAAACACTGTCACACAAAATGAGACCTGACGAAACCTGAGCAAGCTTGCGGGTTAATGTTAGTCGAATAAGAAATTATTTGTAAGAAAAACAAAAAGCGGTGCGATGGCTGTCAAGTAGTGAAAACTTGCGGTTATAGCCCAGAGAAATTCAAAAGAGGTCCTAAAAGGTCACCTACACTTGTAATGAGGATTACAAGTACACTTCAACTCATCATCGTGGTTGGCACCATCAGCGACGGCACCATTTGATTCGTGCCACGCGGTAGGGTGGCTGGAATCAACAAAATTTGTTTCCTATGTGCCTCCTCTTTGCCGTAGTCGAAACCCCTCTTTGCAACATAGTGGTCTAAAGGTCGAACTGGGAATGGGTTTTATCCTACTGAATGACTCGCATCGGTGTTAGATGGTGAAGGCTTTTAGTTTGGATTTTTGGACTTTTGTTTCAAAACAGGTGGAGGTGTATGATTCTTGACTAGCGCAAAAGCAAAGTTAATTGTGAAATGGTAACCTTGAAGGTTTAGGTCACTAACTTGATAACATGGGGCCAACAAGTGTCCTCGGGTCATATCCTCGCATTATGGCAAATAACATATAGTCAAAGCCATAACCGGATCTTTGTTAACTAAGAAAACCCTAGCCTAGAATCCTCTATTTAGTCGACACGGGTAATATGCACTCACAACCCCTTTCAGTTTGAAACCCTAACACTCAACCTCATTTAAGTGGCTCGTAAAGGCCATCTAAAGAATAGCAGTGCATCTAACAATAAGTATACTGCTTGTACCTAAAAGCATGGTAAGTAGCTGAAATAATGACGTTAAATGATATTGACCTAATTTGAAAAATGAGCCATAAATACGTGCACAGTAACATTTTAAAACATGAGGACCACACACCATTTGCCCCATTACCAAGCCTTCACCTTCCTCTTCAAGGCTATAAGGCAATGAAAGCATCCTTGAGTTGGTCATCCTCCAAGGGTGTTTGCGGCCTAAGAAATGAAAGAAAGAGAGGAGGAGAGAAGAAGAGAAAGAAAACCCTAAAATGAAAACTGCGAAATTTGTATTGGAAATACCAAAATTGCTTAAAGTTTCTTCAGTTCTCCTAGGGTTACAAAATCATGGGGGCTTATATAGAACACCCAAAGTGTAATACAAAGAAAGCTAAAATATTGGCTCATACAAGGGACAAGGAGGTAATACACACCAAGCAGAGGGTCGTTTGGCATTAATTACACAAAATTGAGGGGCGGGGAATTTTCGCTATGCGAGAAGCGAAATTTAAGCTAAGATAAGCGAAAATTTAGCTAGCCTAAGCGAAATTGCGCAGAGATACTTGAAATCTAAATTTTAAGCGTACGATTAATTTAAATTAGCTAGCGAGAATTTTGCTAACTAGAAATTTGTGAGAATGACGAAAATGGAGGGAATTTCGCTAGGCACGATGATTTTAAGCTATTTAGCGAAATTTAAGCTAACTGTGAAATTTCCCCAGTGTGCTAGGATTGCGAAATTTTCGCAATCGGTGAAAACACCGCGATCATAGAGAAAATTTCCTGGGTTTGTCTGTTCCTTCAATGGCACACCCTCGTACCCTCTCTCATCACTTTTCATCATTTTGCCTTCATTTCTTTATTGCATCTTGGTATTTTTGATGGATGAAAAATAGTTTCAATCTTCATGGCTCCGCACATATCTCGATATCGAACTCCCAAGGTATGCAAAAACCTGCAAAATAACCAAAAATAACCTCGAAATGTCATAAGTGATACTAAGTGGACCTGAACACCTCAATTGGCTCAATTGATACGATTAGTGCGCAAAAAGCACTCAAAACCTATCTCAAATAGGGCTCAAAATATCACTTTTTGGGCACTAATCACCTACTCCCATTTATGTCACAATGTTCTTTGAATTTAATCAGTGGTTGTTTGGCCATTCACCATTAAAAGCTTTAATACAATAATCATTCCTTTCAGATAAACAAGAATGACACAATCAGCGAGTTCACTCGATCGGATCAATGCGTAAAACGATTCACATTTCCTCGAACTCATTCGACCTCCCGATCCAGGTTAAAGTAGTTCAATAACATACATGTTCGTGCAACATTATTGAGAACAACAAAACCAAATTGCGAATCAGAGAAAAACAAATCGAGAAAGACACTTTCAATGGTTGTCTTGGGCTTTTGTAATGGGAAGACATAATACAATTAGAGAAGGGGAAAAGAGAAGAATTTGTGAGAATTCCCTTTCTTCTTTTATAGGATTTGGTAGGTATGATATTAGGAGGATCAATGTCAAAGCTTGCCAAACAGGGAGGAAATTTTGGGAATGTGATGTCTAGTCTTTTCTTATCAATGGGTTCTTCCTTTCCAGAGATGCATATATCATTTGTGAACTCCACTAGAGTGATCAAATGATCTTGATTCTTACCCACTTTATTCACTGTGCTCTCAAGCTCAGAAATACATCTTAGCATATTTGACAAATTAGTATTGATCATATCTAAGCTCTCATGCCTAATTTTCCTCCTGTAGACATCATTGTCCTCCAACTCCTTATATCTTTCCTTCATTAGCCTACCAAACTCCTTGAAATTCTCTTTGTAGAGATACTTGAAGGCTTCTATCTGTTTTAACATATTGCCTTCCATTTCAGCTTCTCTTTTTCTCATAATTGTTAGTAATTATGCATCTCTGTTGAATTGATTATTGTAGAAGGCTTCAAAGCTAGCCTTCATTTTTTCTTGCAGTTCTTTCTCCCTTATTTCCATTCTTCTTCTTTCTGCTTCAAAATTTGCTCCCATTGTTGTTCTTTTGTTTTAAAATCAGCTTCTAAGAATTCTTCTCTGATTTGTTGTTGCCTTTCCCACTTCTTCTCATCAATCTTCCATCTCTTTATTCATTGATATTAACATTTCCATTATTTCAGCAGTTCCTTCATTTCTTCTGGAGCTCTATGCAGCATCATGAAAATTTTCTCTCATATTAGGGTATGAGTGACTTAGCAGGCTCATTCTACACTGCATTTCCTCCTCTTCTTCTGTTGGAGAAGCTTTTTCTAGGAAATTTTCAATTTCCATGTTGTCATTCTCCTCTGTAGGCTCTGGTTCCACCTCTATTATCCTCTTATGCTTTTTATTTCTTGGCTCTTTGTTACTAATAAAGGATTATTGGGCACAGAGACATACTATTCTTCTTCCCATGATCCCTTTACTATAGCCAAAATGCATAATCTGGTGATGGTTGCTAGGTGAGGAATTAGCCCTCTGTTGTTTCTTAGATGATAACCCCTAATGGAGCCTTTGATCAGACTTCCCATATTAATTTTATACCCCTTCAAGATTGCATATAAAATTATGGCTTCCTATTCCTTGACAAAGCATAAGTGTTTAGTTGGGATTACCACTGATGCAAGGAAATAGAACCAAACTTTTGCCTCCTCTACTAGAGATCCTCTGTTGATGGCTTGGTGTGGGTTCTTCTTCGTTCCCTCCCAATTTCCCTGTTCAACTATTAGCAGGTTTCTAATCTTCTCATGGTCGGGTTTTTCAACCAACTTCTTGAATTTCGAGCCATGTTTAAGTTCCTTTAGCTGAAATACTTAATTCATTCTCTTGTGCCCAAAAGGAACCTAAACCCCTCATACATACACAGAGCCCTCCTTCATCTCCACCATATTTGAGTAAAATTCTCTTGCCAGAGGCCAGGAGCCTTGTGCTTGTAGAAGAAATCCTAACCTTTCTTTTTTATTCTTTCGAAAGGGGAAATAAGCTTTCCAAACCCTCTGTTACTAATGAAACCTTTATCAGTGAATAGTTTGTTCCATAAAGCATGAGCCTCAGCAGAGACAAAGCCCTTATCACCTTTTGGTTTTGCTTCTTCATTATGCCTCACTGATCTCTATCTTTTTGCTTTCTTTCCTTCCTCAACTGGTTCTCCATATGGCTTCATTCATGGCCCCGCCGGAGTTGAGGTTCCAAGTGAACCTCTTCCTTTGGCAGGCATATTCATTGTATGTCGTCTCACTCAGTTAGAACGAGGTTACGTTTTGCATACCATCGAGGTTTTGAAGTTGGGTTTCTAGGACTTTGGAAGCTAGGGTTTTGATATTCAAAGAGAGAATAAGAATGGAAGATTGGGTGAGGATGCAACTGGATTGAAGTCTTGGAAGAAAAATGGTTGTTCAGCTTCAACTTTTTCTTATTGATGGGCTTAATGATATCATTGTTTAATGGAGTGTCGCAACATTAATGTCTAAGTCAAAACACTAATTGTTAACGATAAATTACTCTTTAATGTTGAGCGCCTCGAAGAACCTTTAAAACCTATAATTCTTGTTATTTCGTAATCCTAGTCACGACCTACTTAGTTTGTCGCGACCTGAATGTGGTCTTGACCGAATAAAATTGATGTCCGCAGCCGAGCACTTTTTCTTTCTTCAGTCATTCCTGGTCGCGACATAATTTCTACTGTCGCGACACTGTGCCTTACACTAGTCATTTAGGTTCACACATGCTGTTGCGGCCCAGGAATTAATGTTGCGACCTTAATTTGTTTTTGACAATAAGGCTTGTGTTGCGACACAAAATTTTATTAATTCTCATGTAATCAGTGTAGAACCTTGTCGCGACATAGAAAATCTCCATGTCTCTATAAACACTGTTTTACCCCTATTTCCCTACAACTTCTAAGTCTCCTTTGATTGACTCAATTCACCCATGCATACTTGTAAAAACATGTATAACATTCAAAAAACCCAATTCATCATTCAAATGTTCAACAAATCAACTCATCAAAGCATAAGATTCAATATTGAATTGAAATTCAAAATTCCTGAAACTTGATCATGCATTCTCTAAAAAAATAATGCTAATAAGAGTATTATGCCCTTGTGTTCTTGTGTTTATACTGGAACCAATAAGTGAAGAATCTTGCTTGTACTCCCACTGACCTACAAAAACACTCAAAAATTTTAACAATAGCATAACACACAAATCTAACTAAAACCTTAAAAATTTAAACACATTATTTCACTATAAAACAGAAAATAAAATATTGTATGGGTTGCCTCCCATGAAGCTGCTCAGTTTTGAGTCATTAGTTGGACTTGCTGCTATGATTTTCTTGTTTCCGGTAATTTCTCTTAACTTTCGAACACAGGGTATTCTTCAATTATCTTCCCTCTAAGGTAATGCTTTAATCTCGACCATTCACTTTGGTCTTCTCAGTGTTTTTGATGTCATTGCTCAAGAAATTGTACTTGCCACTGCGTATAAGGACCACTCCATTTTGATCTTGGTACTCTGAAACGATTTGATCTGAGTTGAATAACGAGGACTGATCTCACACTTTAAATTCCCTCCTCAAAAAATTTTCCCGATCATGCCATTTCTTTGCTTTATCTTTGTAAGTGCAGCATTATCATAAGCTTCATTTCTCTGCCCTTCCAATTCATTCAGTTGGAGTAATCTTTCTTCCTTAGCAGCCTTGAAATAAAAATTCAATTTCTTGATGGCCCACATTGCTTTGTATTCCAATTCAAGATGGAGGTGACAGGGTTTACTAAAGACAATTCTGTATGGGAGTTTTATATATAGTTCAGTAAGCCCATAATGCATCATTAAGCTTTAGAGACCAATCTCTTATGTTGGAACTTACAGTCTTTTCAAGAATTTTCTTGATCTCCCTATTGGAAATTTTAGCTTGCCCATTTGTTTGAGGATGATAAGCTAAACTCATTATGTGTTTGATTCCATACCTACTCATGAGTTTCTCAAACACCTTGTTTGCAAAATTACCTCACGTAAACATGATAGTTAAGATTGCCCAAAATCTGCTCAAAATATTTCTCTGTAAGAATCCCACAACTGTATTAGCATCATTTTTAAGGCAAGTTGTTGCTTCCACCCATTTGGATACATAGTCCACAGCTAGGAGTATGTATAGATTCCCAAGTGAAGATGGAAATGGTCCCATGAAATCTATTCCCCATACATAAAAAAGATGCACCACCAAGATACCTTGTAGAGGCATTTCATGTCTTTTGCCGATACTTCCCATTCTCTGGCATTGATCACAAAGTTTAACCCATTCAAAACAATATTTGAAAATGGTAGGCCAATAAAAACCTTATTGGAGAATTTTGTGGGCTGTTTTGTCTCCTGCAAAATGTCCTCCATATGGTGATGCATGACACTCATATAAAATTCTGCCTTGTTCACTTTAAGCACACACCTCACAATTATCATATCAACTCCTACTTTTTGAATAACAGTGGGTCATCCATATATAGAATCTTAATGGAGTCTTAACTTCTTTTACGTAGTAGGCGAATTGCAGGCATAACTCCACAAGCTAGAAAATTTACAATGTCAGCATATTAGGGCGATTGGAATGACAACTGGAATAACTGCTCATCTAGAAAATTTTCTGCTAATTCTGTTCCTTCTTCTTTTATAGTAGTCTTTTCAATTCTTGAAAAGTGATCAGCTATCACATTATCACAACCATTTCTATCCTTGATCTCCAAATCAAATTCTTGCAGTAACAATACCCATCTGATTAGTCTTGCCTTAGCTTCTTTCTTTGTCATCAAATATTTAATTGCAGCATGATCAGTATAGATGATGACATGGGATCCCAATATATATGGCCTGAATTTTTCACATGCAAATACCATGGCCAACATCTCTTTTTCAGTAGTTGAGTAGTTCTCTTGAGCTTCATTGAAGGTTTTGCTAGCATAGTATATGGCCCTAAACATCTTGTCAGTTTTACGTCGTCTGACTCCCGTTGTAATCATTGGCATCACACGTAATCTCGGAATTCATTATTCCGATACGTTGCCATGATGGGGCTTCAGCAATCTGATTTGATCTCTCTTCAAATGAAGATTGGAAGGATTCATCAAAATTAAACTTTGTATCATTTTCCAATAGTCTACACAATGGTCTTGCAATATTTGAGAAGTATGATAAATCTTCTATAAAAACCAGCATGTCCCAAGAAACTTCTTATTCCTTGACTGTTGTAGGTGGCTAAAGAGTCTTTATGATGGAAACTTTGGCTTGGTCCACTTCCAACCCTGCTGTAGAAATTATGTGCCCAAGGACAATGCCTTCTATTACCATAAACTTGCATTTTTCCCAATTCAAGGTTAAGTTCTTGTCCTGCCACCTGTGAAGTATTGTTCCCAAATTTTGCAGGCAATGTTCAAAACTGGATCCATAAATTGTGAAGTCATCTATGAATATCTCCATAACCTCTTTTGCCAAATCTAAGAACATAGACATCATGCATCTTTGAAATGTAGCAGGAGCATTGCATAGCTCAAATGGCATTCTTATAAAAGCAAAGGTACCATAAGTGCTTTAATCTGTAAATTTTATAATAATTTTATTATATATTAGGGTAGGAATTGAGTCAAACGGAGTTTTTAGGAATTTGATAAATTGTAGAATGTAAGTGGGAAATAATGAGCATATGATTAGATATTATATATGATAAATTAAGAAATTGATTGAACTGGAAATAAACCCAAGTGAAAAAGGAAAATGTGGAAATTTGAAATGAGGACCTAAAAGGTCAAATGATAACCCAAATGCTAATGTAAAATAAATGATAAATGATAAGGAAAGTGAAATAAAGAGTTAGAATGTCAAAAATGGAAAATTGGATTTATTGAGTGGCCAAACAAGGCCTTATGAAGATTAAGTGACTTAAGACAAAAATGAGAAATGAGAAATGGGTGTAGGCCAAACATGGCCTTACACTTAAGAGAGATTTAAAAGACCAAACTTGGTCTTAGATGCTCATTGAGCAAATCACGTTTTTGAGGGAGAAAGGAAGGAGAAAAGGGTGAAAATCTAGGGTTTGCAAGGAGGAGTGGCTTTGGTGGGCAACTACATTTCTTGCTCTATGGACAGCTTAACATACAGAGGAGATCTGAAGAAGGTAGGTAGAAAAAATCGAACCTAACCTCATTCTTATTGATTTGGATTTGGGTGAAAAGCCCTAAATTGAGGGAAATGGATTTTTATTGAGTCTAAACCACTTTTGGAGTTGTTTTGGGTAGATTCCATGGTGGATTTTTGGTATGCGATGAATTGGAGAAGATTTGTGGAAGAAAAATGAGTGAAAATGCGAAATCCGTATTTTAGGCAAAAACCGTAAAGGGTCGCAGATCTTAGGTTGAGTGATCACCGTGCAGGGATGCGATGGGCAATCGGTGTCGGGTACCGCTCAAGCCGGTACGACCGGTAGCGATGGACAGCGGTGCGGTACGGTGAAAGTGGTGCGATGCCCATTTACTCGACGCCAACCACTGTTTGACATATTTTGCGGAATTAAGTCGTGTTAGTATCTGGAGTGTTTAGGGACCTAGAAATGAATAATGGGGGTTCAAATAAGGATAGAACTAAGTGAAAAACGTACCGTGCCTCAGCGAATTCGTCTTCGAGCATACTTAGTGTCTTAACCCAAGACTGTTAACAAAAATAAATTTGTAATTCACTAAAATTGTTTAACAATTGTTTATGCACTAAGAGTGGCGTGAATGTTATTGACTAGGGACGGGTGATGATCGCCTAACCTAGGACCGAGATCAAGAAGGAAGCTGGGTCGGCAGCTTAGGTTTTGTTCTCGACTCTATTCTTATTTCAAGTATTTTGGTAGTTTGCAGTAACTATGAAATGAGGACATGAATAGTATATGAAATAGTACATGAATGAGTATATGAAATAAGTACATAGATTGAGTATATCTTTGAAAGATAATGCAGTGAATATGGAATTGAAGTGTGATATTTGAAAACCGAGATAGATATTCTTGATGATAAGGGCCGATTGTCAAAGCGAATCCATCATAAATGTGAATTGAATGATATATCGAATGAACCGCTTGACGGGATGCACCAATCGGCATCCGTCATGATGGCGTATGGCATTGAAGAAATGTTCCCACTTGGAGGGATGCACCAATCGACATTCGTCATGATGGAGTATGGCATTTAAGTGATACCACATGTCGGGGTGCACCAAACGGCATCCGTCGTGATGGGAGACCGAATAAGTGATACCACATGTTGGGGTGCACCAAACGGCATCCGTCATGATGGGAGACCGAATTGTTAAATGTGTAAGCACATTACCGAATGTTAATAAGGGAAGGATTCATCAAACGGAATCCGTCATAAATGTAAATTGAATAGTCAAGGTGAAAGAACCAACATTGATGAGTGAAAATAGGATTTTTATGTATATGCTTAAATCTCATAAATTGAATTGTGAAATGAATTGTTGCATTGAAAATGCATGTTGTGATACGATAATAAATTGTAAAAAAAGAAAGCATGCGAAATTGAATAGCATGAGTATATGTTAATATGATAGGCATGGTTTAATGTGAAAAGCATGCTAAGTTCAATTGAATATTGAAATAGAACTGTATAGAACCACTAAGCATGAAAATGTAGCGTATGATTTTATCTATCGTAGGTTTTAAAGTGATTTGGAAGGAAGACATGATCGTGCAGCGCAGAGTCATAAAGCAAGTTGCGGCGTATAAGTACATACCCCGCCATGCATATCACTTCCTTTTTTAACATGGAAAATTTTGTAAAACAAAAGGGTTAAACTTTGAACCTTGATTTTTATATATCGTGCAGAAGAGCATGAATGCCTTCTTGTAAATGTGATATTTTGTTAAATGTTTATGGGCCTACCCGAATTACATTGAATTTGTAAATGATTATATGCTGCCCAAAAACTAAACCGCTTCCGCAAAGAAATGACATAATAAAATGTTTGATAAAATAAATGAAAGCGTCGAATGCATAGGGCTTCGGTTAGTCGCCATTTTGGTTGAAACAGGATTTGGGTCGTGACACTTTTGAAAAAGAAAATTTAATAATACAAAAAATAAAAAAGAAAAAAAATGGGCATCCCCAGGGTTTCGGTTCGGACTCGCCAATTGGGTCGGGCCGGGCTCGGGGGTCGCTACAATAAGGGCATGTGAAAGTGATTTTTTCCTGGTCCTCAAGTGCAATAGCAATTTGGTTATATCCGGAATACCCATCAAGAAAGCAGAAGTGAGGGTGTCCTTCCAATCTATCCAACATCTAATCAATGAAGGGTAGGGAAAATGATCATTTCTGGTTGTAGTATTCAATTTTTTGTAGTCTATGCACACCCACCATCCTATCACAGTTCTTGTAGGAATTAGCTTATTCCTTTCATTCCTGATCACAATGAATCCACCCTTCTTGGGAACCACATGAACTGGGCTTACCTAGGGGCTGTCTGATATTGCATAAATAAAACCTGCATTTAACCATTTCAACACTTCCTTCCTTACAATATCCTTCATTACTGGATTCAGCCTTCTTTGGTGTTCAATTGAAGTTCTGGCATTATCTTCTAGTAGAATTTTGTGCATGCAAATAGAAGGACTGATACCTTTGAGATCTTCAATTGACCAAGCAATTGCCTCCTTGTAATTCCTTAGAATCTTTAACAGCTTTTGTTCTTCATTCTCAATCAATGCAGGTGATATAATCACTGGTTTTGCTTTTTCTTGTTCTAAGAAAGCACATTTCAGATGACTAGGCAATTCTTTCAATACTAACCCTTTTGTACTAGTTTCTTGCTCAGTTGCTTTCTTTTCCTTGCTGCATGAATTCTCTTTATTGTTTTCATTCAAACTCAAGGCCCATTTTACGTATATTGAAAACTTGAATGCAGCAATTCATAATCAACACTCTTAAGATACTAGAAATTCTTCTCATTTTCATTTATAGAATGTTGAATGTTACAATCAGAGTTCAATTCAAAAATGATGGGACTAATTTTATCTACAACCATATAATTTTCTTCATCAACATTAGACTATGTTAAGCTTTGGTTGAGGTTGAAGTGCACTGCTTCATTTCCTACTCTCAGGGTTAGCTCACCCTTTTGTACATCAATCACAGCAGCTCCAGTAACTAAGAAAGGTCTTCCTAAGAGCAGAGGAACCTGTGTGTCCTCTTCCATTTTCATGACAACAAAATCCACAGGGAAGATGAATTTCCTTACCTTGACCAGTATATCCTCAAGGACTCCTTATGGTTGTGCCATTGACACATCGGCCATTTCGGTGTAATTGTTGTTGGAAGTAGAAGTTCCCCAAACTCAACCTTTACCAGCGATAAGGGCATCAAGTTCATCTTTATTTGAGTCACCTAAAGCTTTCTTGAATTCATATTTCCCAATTGTCGCGAGGAATAAAAGTAAAGCTGCCCGAGGTCTCTCATCTTAGCTGGTAGGCTCTTGAATAACTGCACTACATGTTGCATTTAGGCTCACCACTCCTTCATCAGCAATTTTTTTCTTTTTGCTCAGTATAACCTTGAGGAATTTTGCATAGTTTGGCATTTGAGTGATAGCATCTACAAAATGAATGTTAATTTATATCTTCTTGAAAATCACCAAGAATTTAGAAAATTGTTCCTCTTTATTTGCCTTCTGAAGTCTTTGTGGGAAAGGAACTGCAGGCGTGTAGGCTTGAACCTTCTCTTTCTTCTTTTATTCACAGTTTTCCCTAGGCTGCTTAGTTTGCACTTTATTTTCAGTTTTTGCAGTTAACTCTGAGCTTCTCTTTCTATTCTCCCATCCAGTTTCTTCCTCCTCTTCTTGCTTAGTCTTTTCTTTCTTTTCTGCTCTGTAGCTGCTCAATTCCTTGCCACTCCTCAGATGGACTTCCAAGTAGTCCCTTGGATTCTTCTAGGTGTCACTAGGGAAACCATCATTGGTCTTATCCTGCAAGGTTGAGGCCAACTGCCCAACCTGTGTTTCCAAATTCTTGAGTGAAGCATTAGTGTTTGCTTGAAAATTTTGTGTGTTGGTTAAGAATTAATACAACTCATGGAATTTTTTTTCATGGAGGTTTAACAGCTTTTTGTTGTCCCCCATGAACTGTTGCATTTTCTCCTCAAAGGACTGAGCCCTCATTTGATCTTGATATTCATTTATGTTCTCTCCTTGTTGTTGTTGCTGTTGGAACCTTGGTGGATTATATCCTTGCTGAAAACCTTGCCCATGTCTTGGGCCTTGTGATGCTCCTCCACCATATAAGAAGTTCTCATGGCCCCTCAATGCTGGTGTGTAGTGGGTAGGCAAGTTGGGGTTAGGCTTGAAATGGGAGCTTCTATGTTCATTCAAATAATTAGCCTCCTCAATTTGATAGGGATCACAAATCGGTGGTCCCTCTCGACACTTCTTCGATTCCATCTCTTTCCCTTTACTCCAATTTCATGAGCATAGTCATTCTTTTCTCTTGATTCCCCAACTTGTTCATTATTGCATCAGTTTTCATGGCTTAATCATTTATTGAGCTATTGACCCACTCCCCTTTGTTATGTTCATTTGCTCCTAAAGATTAAGATAGACTTTCATGTTGCATTGACAGGTCTTATCCATTCCTTTGCTTCCTGCATATTCTCTTAAATGCCCCACAACAAGCTACATCTATGATACCCTTAAAGGTTTCATTCAGGGATTGGTAGAAAATATCCATTTGGTTCTTCAGGTCTATGCCATGCATATGGCACCTCTTTAACAACCTTTTGTACCTTTCCCAGGCAGTATATAGACTTTCATCCTCCCCCTGTTTGAACATAATGATCACCCTTCTTCTTTCTATTGTAAGTGATGGGGGAAAAAATATACCAAGCTAAGCCGCCACCAACTCTTCCCATGTATTAACTGAGCCATATGGCAATGATTCATACCATGTGGTTGTAATATCTCTTATGGAAAAGGGAAAGAGATGTAGTTTGATCACCTCTGGTCTCACACCATTTAGTTTAATTGTGTTGGCCATCCTAAGGAATCTGCCCATTTGCTCATTAGGATCTTCAATAGGGTGGCCTGTAAATTGATTATGTTGCACCATGGTGATCAGTGCTGGTTTCAACTCAAAATTATTAGTCTCTATAGTAGGTTGTCTAACTACTGAATATTCTTCTTGGATAACCGATCTCCAGAAGTCCTCCATTGTATCTTGCATCGGAGGCCTTTTTGCTTCTGTTTCTTGTTCAACTGTCTGACCCATTCTTTCATCTGCCATAATTGTTGTTTCTGCACTCCTGACCTTCCTTAAGTTTCTCAATGTTCTTTCCAATTAAGTATCTAAGGGAAACATATCTGATTCTGGCTTCTTGTGTGAAATAACTTCATGGAATGGAAACATATTGAGATTAATTGGAAATAGTGGTATTAAAAATCATATATCCTTTAAGCTCTCTAAAATATCGGTAGCTTATTTAGCCATAGTTGTCAAAACTGTTTTTTTTTTTTTTATGAATTTCTTTTTTGAAATAAAGAAAAATGTCCAAATAAGTCGTCTCTCATTTGTCAGAATATTGATTTAGTAAATTCTTTCAATCCCGGAAATAGTGTCATAAAACTTAGTTTGTTCTTTTAATGCTTATGGAACTAAACCACTCATTTTAGCACCTCTCTTTAGACCTTACAATTCCCACATCTGGTGGAACCAAAATTTGAGTCTAGTTGTTTGAAAATTAGAAAATGGTCTTGTATGATGCAGGATTTATAAAATGAGTTTGAGTCTAAGACCTTTACAAGTGCTGCAGGTCATACAAGTAGTAAACATTGGATGGAAGTCCAGATATCATCCCCACAAAGATTGATAAGAATTTTGAAATCAACTACCCTAACTACTCAAGATCCACACTATTTGCACCTCCATGTAATGGTTTGAAAACGGGAATTTAAAAGACATGATAATCCTATTTTATATTCTCTAATTAAAATAAAATTTGAATTGAAACAAATAAAATAGTGGGTGAATCAGTTCTCTGCTAGAAATGAACACTGATATTGAACTGCTATGAAACAACCAATTTCTGCAGTATGATCCATTGATTTTCTCAATCCTGATTTTGGATCTGCATTTGTCAAAGATGCCTAATAATGCAGCTTGGATTTCTCCATAATTCACTAATTAGAGGTCCCTGCTTATTTCAAAGACATGAATCTAATCAATTACTTGTATTCAGAACACTCTTTATAAGATCTGTGTATTTTTCTTTTTCAATACTCCATACCCATTTCTTAAGACTGCAGATTTCTTGCACCACTAAGTGGGTCATTCTGAAACACCTCCCACAAATTGGTTGATGACTCCTCCTTTAAATCTGATGGATTTTTCCCTTTCCTTGATTAGATATCAGTTAACACATCATCAAGATCTTTCCATTAGATTAAGGTGAAATCTTTGATTATTTAAATTGATAAATAATCCCTTTAAACTTCAAGTATGAGTCAATTGGAAATTTATCGAAGTGAACTCTTAGAGCTTTTAGTTCTTCAATAGTGATACAGCATGCCTAAGTAGAACATTAAAAGCTCTTAGGAATCTCCACCTTTGTGTCACTCAGAGGGCCTCTTGGATATCAGAGCATGAAACAGTCCTTGAAATGGTATTCGATACTACTATTGGGAACCAATCAATTCAAGAACAAAATCAATCAAATAAATCCCAATCCGAGGACATTGATCCCAATTTCTATAAAAAGGCTATAAGTCAACGGGTTTACCCGATGGAAAATTGTGTTTCTCAAAAACTGAATCACAATCAATAATGGAGTATTGATCAAGAACGTCCATTGTAACTGTAATAAATTGAAAGAACTAAATCCCATAAATTGTCTAGATTTCATTAATTCCAAGCAGTAATTGGAAAAGAGATTAAACGATTTGATCTAGCTTCACAATTCAAAACAGATTGCTAGTTCAGATCCAAAAACAAAAAAAATCAAAACAAGTCTAACTAATCTATTCTAAAAATATACAAGTGAGTCTTCTTCAATCCCCCAAGGATTTAGGTTCCGGAAGAGCTGCTTCTTCCTGATGCAAAAACACCTAATTATATATTTTCGAAGTGGGCACGGTCCAGAGAGCTTCAAGTGGATTTCCCAAATTAAATGGCCCATTTCATTTATTCGGTCGCGACCTAAAGAAGACTTTGTTGCGATTGAGTTCTGATCCTTGAGCTTAGTAAAGTCTATCATTAACTATTCATATCATAACCTTAACATTTTGGATTTTTAGTGATGGGAATTAGCGACACGATGTCTTGTCCTAGCGTCATTCTTTGCAGCCTCTTCATTTAGTTGTCACAACCCAGTTTCTTTGTCGCGACTTAAGTTATTGCCTATCCCCTTTATTCTTATTGAGACTAAGTTTTTAGTTGCGACATAAATTTTTCCTAGAGTTTCCTCTTTCTCTTGAATCTTTGTCGCGACATGAATTGTTATGTGACCAAAATTCATTATAAATAGTTATGATTCTTGTTGCGACCTTTTTGTCTCAGAAATGTCATGACCTCAATTCCATGTCGACACATTTTGTCCTTCCCTTTACTGAGTTATGTGTAGTGACCTCATTTTCATGTCGTGACACCATTTCTGTTGCCAGCCACTTTGATTCCTAGTCACAACTTCCCCTTTATGTTGCGACATCATTTGTTTGTCTTCTTCCTTTATTCAGGTTGCGACTCAAAAATGCTAATCTGTTTTAGTTCCTTGTCACGACATAAAATTCTAGGTCCCAACCAGGTTGTTTCTTTCCTTATAGCACTTTGTGCATAACCCAGGTAGGTCGCGGCCCGGGTATATGTTATTCCTACCTTGTGCCAACCTCATTTCTCAGTTACAACTGTTTTTACTCAATTTAGCTTCTATTTACGGTCTGACCTAGAGATGCTCATTGACTAAATGGTTGCCCTTCTCACCTTTGCTTTTGTTAAAGTTGCAACATGCTTTTAACTTTTCAACCTCTTTTCATGTCATGACATCAAATCAGTGTCGCAACCTCAACTGGTGTCTTCAGCTTTTATTTTGTCATAACAACAAATTCCTTTGTGGAGGCCTTTCCAGTTCATTAAGCAACTATTCCTCATCGTGACATCAATTATCTGTTATGACCAGAGTAATTTTCTTTTGGTGTCGCGACATATAGAACGGTGTCATGACAAGATCTTTCTTTGAAACCACTTTTCTATCTCAGCAACTTTTCTTGTGTTGCAACAGCTTTCGTTTGGCCTAAACTTCTTTCTTGTCACGACTTGAAGCCTTTGTCACGACCTCGAATAATACCTCCATCTTGTCATCATGTCGCAACTTGAAAATACTTTGTCGAGACTTGGTCAGTTTATGTAGCAGTCATTCCTTGTCGTGACCTCATTCTTCTGTCGTGACAAGAGTTATCTTCTTTCAGTGTCGCGACATCCAGAAACAATGTCGCGACAAGATCCTTCTTTCAAGATTTTTCTCTGTCTTTGCATCCTGTCTTTTGTCGCAACAGCTTTCTCTTGGCCCCATTATCACTTATTGTCATGACCTCGATTCTCTATCACGACAAGATCCTTCTTTCAAGCTTTTTCTCTATCTTTGCATCCTGTCTTTTGTCGTAACAGCTTTCTCTTGGCCCTAGTATCACTTCTTGTCGTGACCTTAATTCTCTGTCATGACCTGAGGTCTTTGTCTAACATATATGCAACAACATGCTTTCTCAGGTCGCGACTTAAAAACTATTGATCTGAGGAATCCCTTGTCGCGACCTCGCAAGTCCGTCATGACCTAACTGCCTTGGCCATATATATCTTTTTCTTGCTGGAATTGCCAGGGTTGTCATAAAACCTGGAAAATATAAATTTGGTAAGGTTTCCATATTTCGGTATGAAAATAAGCAATTATATTGTAACACAGGTCGGAAAAATGGATTTAAAAATCAATGAGTTTTTTACTCATCACTTAGGCCATGCATATCAATCCATATGTATAAGTGTTAGGGGTGCTTTAGGTTAGCCTTTATTAGTGTAAAATGTAGCATAATTCATGTTTTTGATGCTTACTAAGCACCCTTCTTACTCATTTTAATGTTTAACCCCCTATAATTGTGTATTTTGTAGAAACAAAGAAAACGAGATGAAAATCAAGCAATTTGGGCAAGAAATGAGAAAGTTATGCAAGGAAGAAGTTGTGGTCGTGACCACAACTTTATGGTTGCGACCATAATAAAAAAAGTAAAGAATGCGTGTGGCGCAATCTCAATGGTACCGCGATCGCGACCACAAGGTGTCTTCAAAATCTCAATGTAAAGCTTGTTGTTACTTGGCCAAAATATGTGATCAACCAAATCTTCAACCCAACTACTAAAGACTATTCAGTCCCCGACAATGACTCCAAAAACTTGTTAGATTGAAGGTATAAAATATGTTATCTGCCTTATATGAGAAGGCTTCATTTAAAATTTTGTTTTTGTCTAGATCACAAGTGCATAGGTCATACAAGTAATAAAAGTGGATTTAAGTCCAGATATCATTTTCATGAGGATTGATGAAATCTAAAGATCGAGTTACCTTGTACACTAAAGATCCTTACTATTTGAACTCCAAAGTTTAAAGTGATTTGTTTTACACTAAAAGAAAGTAAGACTAATTAAAATTCTATAATAACTATACATAAGAATTCCAAAATATTTGAATTTGGAAAGTTCCTTTGAGTAAGTCAACACTAGGAAATAGATCAGTGAACAATTATCAATTTCTGCATCATTTTATAACATTGTTCAACCATTAGTTTGAAATCTTAACTTGTCAAAGATGCAAGGTAGTATAATTTGGATTCCTCCTTGCACCGTACATTTCACTCATTAGAGATCCATGTTCCTTCCAAATACATGAGTCTAATCAGTTACTTATAGATTATAATCCTCTTTCTAAGATCTCAGTATTTTTCATTTCCAGTTCTTCACACCCAATTCTTAGGACTGAAGATTTTTTGCCTCCATAGACAGGATAATGCAAACCTTCTTCAATCTAATTGGTATCTCATCCTTCAAATCTAATAAAATTCTCTATCTCCTTGATTAGATCTCTGCTAACACGGGATCAAGACCCTTTCATCAAACTTAGGAGAAACCTCTGATCAATGAAATTGATACATCATCCAACTATCCTCACTCCATGAGTAAATTAGTGACCTATCGAAGTAATCTTTCAGAGTTTATTAGTTCCATAATATTAGTCTAACATACCCCCAAGTAACTGCTCCATACTCTCATGAATCTCCATCTCTGTATCACTCATAGGGCCTCCTCGAAATCAGAGCAAGATACAGTCATTTTCGGGGTACACGCTACTAATATTTGGAACAATTAATGTCAAGAACAACACTAATTAAATAAATTCAAGATTTCTAACTATGACGTTTTTTCAAGTTGCACAAAAAACAATAATTAACATAAATCCATTTCTAGAGGGAGCTCAATCTTTCAAAACTGGATTACAAATAATAGTGACTAATTGATTACGAATATTCACTAAGATTGCAAGCGAACTGAAATAAATGAACTCCGGAAAATTTCCAAATTCTATTTAAATCATACAGTAATGAAAACTAAAATTTTATAATAAACCTAGCTCGAAACTTCACACTAGATCACTGCTCAATTCTAAGAAAAACTAACTAAAAAACTAAACGAAAACTAAATTGACTGAAAAAGAAATAAAATAAAAAATAAAACTAATTTAATATACACAGGAGTCTCCAACTACCCATAAGTTCCAAGTTCGGCAAAATCTATGCACAGTGCCCTATGTGATTCTATTTATAGATTTTCAAATGATGGGTTGTACTTTGAGGTTGAAATTGTGGATCCCAAAAAACTAGCCCAAGTGGCATCTTTGTCGTGACATTGTTTTATTTACCCTCTAGCTTTTTTGTCATGGCTTGCAGTGATATGTCGCGACATTCTTCTGTGCCTTTTTCTTGAATTATGTCGCAGCATAGTTTGAAAATGTCGCAACAGAGTTCTACTGGATTTGTCTTGTAATTGTCGTGACATGAGTATCTTGTGTTGCGACATTTCTTTGGTGCCTTGTAGCTTGAATACTTCAATGGTATGTCGCGACATAAAAGCTTTGTTGCGACAAAGTTTCCTTCTTACTACTCTTGATTGAGTCGCAACATAAAATTTCCGTGTTGCGATAGAGTTCTTCACCTTCAGTTTTGTTTTATGTCGCGACATAAACTAACTCTTTTACTCTAACTATGTCACAACAGTCTTTAGTTCTCTTCATGACGCTTCTCTTTAATTAATAATCATGACATAATTCTTCTTTCTTACGACATTCTTTCTGTAGTTCTCATCAACCCTTGTTGCAACAATAAAATTCTATGTCGCGCCATTGTTCCCTCAGCATTTTGTTGTGGTTGTCGCAACATATAACTTCTCTATGGTGACATAGCCTTCTTGCCTTATATCACGCCCGAACTTTAGAGTCGCCCACATACTTTGAAAATGTCGCGACATATTTTTTGCTTTGATCTTGCCAATTGCTGAAAATGTTTGTCACAACATAAAAAACTTTTGTCGCAACCAACTTGTCTTGACTTGTTTCATTACTCTCCATTTTTTTGTCGCAACATTGTTTTATTTTGTCGCGAAATTCTTCAACTCTTTATGTTGCAACATAGGTTTGATTGTCGTGACACTTCTCTACTACCATTTTCTTAGATCAATGTCGCGACAGAACAAAGGAATGTCGCGAAGCGACAAAGTTCTATCTTCTGATTTCCATTATGTTGCAACATTCATTTCTTTGTTGCAGCATTTATCATTCAATCCCCCTCATATTATGTCGTGACAAAGTTGTGAAAAGTCACAATAATCTTCACTCCTAACTTTAGTTCAGCTTATCTTTGTTGCGACATATCATTGTTTGTTGCAACATAACTTTGCTAGTTATCTTGAGATTGTGTCGTGACATTCTAATATTATGTTGTGACATTCTGAACTTATGTCACAACATTTCTGCCTTAGCCAATTTTTCTCTTCTTTCCTTGCTGGATTTGCTTCTTTTGTATTCAAAACTTGAAAAACACAAATTGAATATTCCATAATTCAGCATGAAAATGAATCATAAACTTCTAAAAATATTCCAAAAAATAGACTAAAAATAGACGAGTTTAGGACTCATCAGTGGTCACGACCACAACCTGACCTCTTGATAGATTGTCAACCAAAGCCTTGGTGTAGTCGTGACCTCATCGAATGCGTGGCGAAGAACAGCACTCTCGGTGTGATCACGACCACAACACGTTTTCCTTCATGAACAATATTACATATTTTTGTGTGGTCACAACCAGAATTCCTTTATGGTTGCGACCATGCAACGTTTTGCCTAAAATATTTCCATTTTTGGGCTCGTTTTAGCCCATCTTTCAAGGTGCATTTCAAAACATTTTTTACTTGTGTCTAGGGTTCGAACTTTGAGAGAGGGAAGCTCTCTCCTAAGGTTTTCATTCTTCAATATTTGTTCCATTTTTAGGTTTAGATTTCTTTAGATTTTTTAGATTTAGTTTTGTTTTGTGAATTAGTTGGTTTGTAATCAATTATTGCTAAGAAGCACGACTTTGTAGAGTGTGGATTTCAGTTTGGAGTTTGGATTTGAAGTCGTTTGTTGCTTAAACTCTTTTTTGTATTTCTATCTCTTTTCCTTCTTCAATTTCTACAGTTTTATGTTTTTCGACAACATGAATTTGTGGGGTTTGATGTCTGAAATGTTAGATTAAGCATTTCATAGGGTTGGTTACCAGATTTGATGTTTGGTTCCTCTAATCTATAGTTTAGTTGGATGTTTTATGCTTGATGTGTTGTATTTGGTGTTAATACTTGGATTATTATTGTTTCGGTTAATTGATAAATGTTAAGAATCGGATCTTCGATCCTTTTACTAGGGTATCCTTGGTGACACTTGGATAAAGTCCTAAAATCTGGTTTTGATTCTCTCAAGGCATGAATCAATTAATCAAGATTCGAATTGACCTAGTTAAAGAGGCTTAGGGAATCAGAAAGGTCTAGTACTAATCGGATTTCATTAGGAGAGGATACCAAATGTATTAAATGAGGATTGCAAGGACGTAATTGTGACCAATCCAAACTTAGTCCAAGTAACTCTATTGCAAGGACGTAATTGTGACCAATAGAGTTCCCGAGGAAAAATGTCTTTGGAAAGTATCGCCCTATTGACCTAGAATGACGTAATTGTGAATAGGTGGATAGTGCAATAAAATACAAAGGGGAACACAAAAGTAGGATCCTTGTACCTTTTGCTTAGACCAACTCAAGTTATAATTCATTCAACCTAGGCCTCATTTGGATGAATCGCTAAACATCATTAACGATAACCAATCCTAGTCGTTTTTAGTCAATTACTTTGGTTTTCATAAAGCATTATGTTTTTGTTTAGTTTTGTTTTTAGTATTTTCATAACTTAATCTCAAACAATTGAGTCACTCAAATAGTGAACTACTTCAGAAGCCATGGTACTTAATCCTCACTAAAACCACACATTCCTCGTGGGATCGATACTTGGTTTTAAAAGAAAGCCACTTTATTACTTGTGCGAACCTTGCACTTGCGATTAACATTAAGTTTTTGGCACCGTTGTTGGAGAATGACAAGTCTTTGGTGATGTTTCCAAGCTAGCAACAAGTTTTGGCGCGGATTTTTCGGGAAGGTGCAGGTTTGGTTTGGATTGATATTTTGGCGAAGTTTGTTAATTTAGCAAAAATTATTTTCCTATTTTCTTTTGTTTATAATTTGTATTTTATATACTTCTTTTTTTTTTCTTTTTTTTTTATTTTTATTTTAGGTGTTGAGCAAAAATAATCAACTTAACAAGAGATGAGCTCTTATCTTCATTCGAAAATCAACTTGCCAACTCAATGCAAGAACAAGCCTCTACGAGCCAACAAGTTTTTAATTATGAGGAGGTGGATTATCTCAACTATAATGGGGGTTATACATATGAGGATTTCCCCTATGGAAATCCAAGATTTCCAGGATAAGGAACTTCGAGCTCATAATATCAAGGGCAGAGAAAACCTTACGATTTTTGATTAAATTGCCCTGATGATAGGCTGAGCTAAAATCCAACAAAATTTATATACACCTAAGTTCCTACTCACTGTAGTAGTCAAGCTCTTTGCTTGATTAGGTGGTCCTAGGGTCGAACACGGGGATGGGTTTTCATCCCACAAGAATATACGCATGAGTGTGAAAGGTAAGGCTTTCTATTTGGGACTTTTGGATTTGCTTCAAAAACAGTGGAAGTAGGTTGAAGCGAAATTGTAAAACTGAAAATGAAGTATAAAAAAAGTTAACTGAAAGATTTGGAGTCACTAACTTGGTAAGTTAGGGCAAACGAAAAGTGTCTCGGGTTTTATCCTCGCGTTATGACATGCAACCTATAGTCCAAGGCATAACCGGATCTATGTTTAACTAGCAAACCTCACCCTTGAAATCAACTCTATTTGGAGTCAACAATTGCATGCATCTGGCCCCTTCTTGTTTGAAGCCCTGATTAAATATCATTTCAGGAGGCTCATTTAGACCATCTAATGAACCCTGATTGCATCTAGCAGTATTATGCACTGTATCCTAAAGCATGGGAGAGTATTGGCCGTCAATAACATTCAAAGCTACTCAACCCTAATTTGAGAGATGGGGTCATAAACACCAGTACCTATGGCTTTTTAATACAAGAGGACAACATCGTATGCCCCCACTACCCAAGCTAGCTTCCTTCCTCTTCAAAGAAAGAGCAGCGGCTCTCCTCTTGAGTTGTCATCCTCAAGAGGTGTTTGGCAGCCAAGAAAGGGAGAGAAAGAGGAGAGAGAAGAGAGAAAAGCAAAACCTAATTAAATATACGAGACTTTATTTACAAAAATGAAAACTTACAAAATCTCTTCTCCCCTCAATTCTTGCTTAGGGTTACAAAAAGGGAAGGGCTTATATAGGCCACTTCAATACATGAAAATACCAAAAAGCCTACAAATTTGGCTAAGTTAAAGGAGTTAAGAGAGTAATACACAAATTGAGTCGTTAGCAGTAAATACAAAAGCATGAGCGGAGTGAATTTCGCTATAAATTTGAAAATTTATCTAGGTAGAAATCACCATGCTATAGAAAATAGAAAATTTACTAAGCTTGGCAATTTATCTAGCTAGAAATTTAAATGGTAATAAATTATCATGATATTGAAATCATGAATTTTAAACAAACCGATGCCTAGCGAAAAATTTTGGGTCTAGCGAAAATTGGCAATTCGTGATTATGAAATTTTAAGCTGGAGTTGCGAAATTTTAAGCAATCTAACGAAAATTTTCGCGACTCTAAAGTCCAGGCTTTGTTGATCTCAACGCATTTCATCTGTGCTTCAAATTTGCATCAATTTTTCTTCACTTTGCCTTCATTTCTCATTCATTCTTGGTATAATTGTTCAGTGACATTGGGATCAATCTTCATGATTCATCATTTGTAGCGAGATTGGAACTCCCAAAAGTCTGTAAAACCTGCAAACAGCGAAATACTCTCTAAATGGCATAAGTGCTACTAGAAGACTTGAACCTTTGGTGGTATAAATGACGCAGTTAGCGAGCACTCAAAACCTATCTAATATAGGGTTCAAAATAGCACTTTTTGGGCACTAATCAGTTTTGAAGAGAGTATCTTTAACCTTCTCGGTGATATAAAGAAAGGCAACGATAGTCGATTAGCCAACTTGGAAACCAACCAAGAAATATGAGTGTTTCTTTGAAGAGCTTGGAATCCAACTAAGAAAACATGTGTGCTTCTTTGAAGAATTTGGAAGTCAACCAAGTAGGCTTAAATTACATTCTAAAGAGCTTAGAGACTTAAATGAAGGATTTGACCCTTGCATTAAAGGAGCAATCCTCAAGGGCACTCCCGAGCAACATTGAAGATGAGGACATATGGGAATATGAGAGAGTGCCTTTGAGCTTTGACATTCCAAGCCAAACATTGGTTGAGAAGGAGAAAAACAATGAGCTTGCCATTGAGGAAGATCCATTATTAGAGAAGATGCAAGTTGAAGAGAAACATCTAGGGATAACAACTGAAATTTTTTTTGCTGGGATTGACTAGTTCAATTTCCCCATTGACTCTGTGACTATGGGCATGGAAGAAGATCAACAAGTCTCATCTGTAGGAAGACCTTCCATTTCCACAAGTCAAGTGTGGATTGATATAGAATATGGGGAACTGACCTTGCAGGTAGGCGAGAAAAAAGAGAAGTTCAACCTCCGCAAAGCTATCTGAATTCAGGATGAAGAAAAAGTGTTATGCATGAGGATAAAGATCTCACTTCCACCATTTGAAGAGCTTACACCTACACTCCTTCAAGAGGATAATCTTAAAGGACTTAAATTTGAGGCCAGCTCTTTTCCACAAATAGTTGGCATTTGAGCTGTGTTACTGTCACGGAGGTGGAGGGGCTCATCCTCCATGGCTGATTAGGATTAAGAGGGAGTATTGGCCATGATGGATGAAGGGCTAAAGCAAAGCTCTCAGACTTCCCCAATGAGTCTAGCTGGACTCTAAAAAAGAAACAGCTTCTTAGAAGGCAACCCAAGCAAAAATAAGGATTTTTATCCATTTAGTACTTTAGTTTATTTTATTTTATTTTATTTTGTAGTTATTTTTAGTATGCATTGCATGTTGATCTTGTTTTGAGTGTTTATTTGGTTTTTCTTTTCAAGACATTGAAGCTAAATCTTATGAAGGGAGTTTCATCAAGACCCACCTCAACTCAAGCCCAATGATCAAAATTAATCATCTAAGGGAGTCCTTTGTTCTTAACCTTCATATTTCATACATTGAGGACAAAGCATATTTTAAGTTTAGGGGTGTCCCTAGGTTTAAAAATTTTCCAACGGCTTCAATTATCATATCTTTAGTGTTTTCTTTTAATTGCTTATGTGTTTTAATTGCTTTTATGTTGTTTTCGGGTTTTAGGTTATTTTTTTCATTTTTAGTTGTTTTTTTTTTCTTGGTTGAGCTTGTTTTGGGATAATTGTGATGCCTATGATGAATAATGGTTGAACTTTATTTCACATGAAGAAAATGAGAGATATTTGAACGTGAAGCATAATGGTTTGACCACATATTTATAGACCTAACCACTTGTTCTTAGCATCTTTAGAACGAGTCATTTACCCTTTTGGTCAATTTTGCTTGGTTTAGAGAAGAATTAGGTGATCATTTCATATTTTGATCTCTTGAGACTCTAGAACTTATTCAATTATCACTCAAGGTGAAATCCTCGGCAACACGACAATTAGGAAATGATTTAGGCCATCCTTGAATCGATTGAGCCTTTCTAGCTAACTTTTTTGTGCATATATCCATAGTCACCCAATTTTAGCCATATTAGCCATTTTCTTTCGAGAAAAGCCAAGAACGAGCCCCTTGTCCCTTTTGGTTGAATACCCTTCAATCAAAGCCTTACCCAAACATATTGTTGTCATTGATATATCTTGTGAATACATGTAGTATGAAGTGGGAGTTGGTTGAAGTGGGTGATATTTGAATGGAAATAAAGGGAGGTTTAAGGTAGAAAAAGAAAGAAAAAAATTTGAAAAAGGAAGAAAAATATAGAAAAAATAAATAAATCAAGGAGGATTATGTTTGACCTTGTAGCCTTCATATCTTGAGCAAGTAAGTTCTTAACGGTGTTCCACACCTAGTACCCTAAGGCCTAATTGGTCTAGGAATTACTGACCTAAAGCTTATTACATGGGGTGAGTAGAAAGCTTAAACGGGTTGAACATTGCACTACTCCATGCCTTGTAATCCTGGAAAAATAAAGCTCTTGGTGTTCTTGTGAAAATGGTGAAAATCGTGTAAGTTTTGGGGGAGCTAAGTGATCAAAAGATGCAAAGAGCTAATTTTTAGGGGAAGCTTAGGAGGTCAATTATGAAGAATGTGATATGCTAAATGATGGATAACTAAGCGGAGAAAAAGGAGAATATTTATGCTTTGGGTAAACTTGAGCATAAATGACCTATTCAACCACCTTTACCTAAACCATACATTACAAGCTATATAAAGATCTATTTGATCCTAAGAGTTGTGCATTGCCCACATTAGTGAAGAGTGATATGCCCAACAAGCCTATGGAGTCTTACACACTCACTATGTGAGTGAGAGTTTCCATTCCACTAATGCTCATCTAATTCCATCCAAACTCCAATTGGCTAGAGGGGGAAGACTACACACACGCACTTGAGAACTTTGGTTTAGGTTGTTCAACTTATGATCAATCTATTATTTTTTAAAAAGGCTATCTCAAAGTTTTCTTTGTGTTATATGAAATTTAAATCCATGATGCAAATTATCATTCATTATCCCAAATTTTGGCTCAACATATTTGTAGTTGCGAATATAAGGAAAGTATGTTATTGCTTTCTTGAACAAGCCAAATACAAAGTTTGGGAATGTGGTAAGGGTGCTTTAGGTTAGCCTTTATTAGTGCAAAACGTAGCATAATTCATGTTTTTTATGCTAACTAAGCACCCTTCTTACTCATTTTCATGTTTAACCCCCTATAATTGTGTATTTTGTAGAAATAAAAAAAAACGAGACGAAAAGCAAGAAATTTGGGCAAGAAATGAGACAGTTATGCAAGGAAGAAGTTGTGGTCATGACCACAGCTTTATGGTCACGACCACATATCAAATAAGTAAAGAACCTGTGTAGCACGGTCACGGTGTGGTTACCCCACACAGCAACTAAGAAGACCAACATTTCGATGTGGTTGCAATCACACATCAAATCGATGACTAAGGCGGCACTCTTAGTGTGAGTGAGACCGGTTCAAGCCACATGTTTCCTACGGGAACTACATTTATATATTTCTATGTGGTCACGACCACAAGTCCTTTGTGGTCGCGACTGCATGGCGTTTGGCCCAAAATATTTCCATTTTAGGCTCGTTTGGCCCATTTTTCAAGGTGTATTTATGGACATTTTTCACTCTTTTCTAGGGTTCAAACTTTGAGAGAGAGAGGCTCTCTCCTAAGGATTTCCCTCTTCATGATTTGTTTCATTTTTAAGTTTAGAATTCTTTAGGTTTAGGTTTGTTTTGTGAATTCTTTTGGTTTGCAATCGACTATTGTTGGGAAGCACAAGCTTGCGGAGTGTGGATTTCAGCTTGGAGTTTGGATTTTAAGTCATTTGCAGCTTAAACTCAGTTTTGTATTTTTATCTCTTCTCCTTCTTCAATTTCTGCAATTTTATGTTTGTCAACAACAAGAATTTGTAGGTTTTGATGGCTGAAATGTTAAGCTAGGCATTTCATAGGGTTGGCTACCAAATTTGGTGTTTGGTTTCTCTAATCTTTAGTTTGGTTGGATGTTTTATGCTTTATTTGTTGTATTTGGTGTTAATACTTAGATTATTATGGTTTTGATTAATTGATACATGCAGAGAATCAAATCTTCGATCCTTTTACTAGGGTATCGTTGGTGACACTTGGATTAAGCCCTAAAATCTGGTTTTGATTCTCTTAAGGCATGAATCAATTAATCAGGATTCAAATTAACCTAGTTAAAGAGGCTTAGGGAATTAGAAAGGTATAGTACTAAGCGGATTTAACTAGGAGGGGACACCAAATTTATTAAGTGAGGATTGGAAGGACATAACTATGACCAATCCGAACTTAGTCCGGGTAGCTCTATTGCAAGGACATAACTATGACCAATAGAGTTCCGAAGGAAAAATGCCTTTGAAAAGTATCGCCCTATCGACCAAAAAGGACGTAATTGTGAATAGGTGGATAGTGCGAGAAAATACATGGGAACCGCAAAGTGGGATCATATCTGTATCTCAATTATTTCGAGTTATAATTCATTCGACGAGGCCTCATTTGGATGAATGACTAAACATCATTGATGATAACCAACCCTAGTTCCTCCTTAGGTAGTTTTCCCCTGTTTTTAGTTAATTACTCCAATTTTCACAAAGCATTATGTTTTTATTTTGTTTTGTTTTTAGTATTTTTCACAGCCGGTATCATATACACATGTGTTGTTGTTAGGAGAAGCTTGATGTGCTTAATGACATAAATACCTTAAGATGATGGAGCATCACATGCCACCTTCTTCTTGGATTCCATGTTGGCCGTGCAGTTCCTCTTCCAATGGCCAACTTTACCACAATAGAAGTAAGTCTCTTTTAGGGCAGTCTCTTTTCCTTTCTTCTCAACTCGGCTATCTTGAGCCACGATGACCGGTTCGAACATGGTGGACTGTATAGTCCATCCAATAGTCAAGCACAAATTATGCAAAACTATCGGGTAATGAAGAGTATATAAAATACTCATTTTTACCCTATGTTTTACTTAGTTTTTAGTGTTTTTTTATCTTAAATAAGTGTCTTAATGCTCTAAATGTTCTAAAATACTTTTTTATTGGTCCTTCATTTGACAGAATTTGGTGAAAAATAGTGAAAAATGAGGAAAATTCGGCAATTTCCCACACAACATAAGCAGCAGCCATTGTATTCTGAAGTTCAGTTTTAAGATGAGCTTAAATGGCATCAACTTTTATTTCGATGGATTCCACACTTCAATAGCTTTCCATGGTGCCAAAAACACGAATTTGGAGTCCCAAGCGAAGAGAAGTTATGCAAGTTGTTGAGCTGTTCTGTGCCATGTGGAAAAATCACCGCCATGCTACGAGAAGGGTTGTGTTCGTTGCGGCAAGGCAGAAAGATCACAGGAGCAAAGGCTACGAGTTCGCCTTGGTGAACCACCCCTTCGCCGCAACAAAGGTGTTCATCACGGCGTAGAGGAGCTTCACCACGGTGAACCAAGGCAGACTAGAATAGAATTTTTCTAACGTATGGCCCATCAATGGCCCATGTCCCAAGACTATATATAGGGTTTTCGAGACAAGACTAGGGGGAGGGGCACTTTTAGGGGTTCAAACCTAGAGAAAAGAAAGAGAACAAACATGAAGGTTGGCTTGGACGATTGGAAGACCCGTGATCCAAAGGAAGAAGACTGAAGATTCCACAAATATTTTAGCCTATAGTTTCTTCTTTTTTTATTTTCATGATTTCTCTGAGCTTGCCAGTGTTCGGATTCTTATGTTCTAAACATACAATCTAGGGTTTCGATGTATTTTAGACATAGGCTTATATTTAATTGCTAGGATTTCTTATTATATTATTTCATGTGATTGTACCTCTTTTGATTCATACTTGATTTTTTTACATGTTGATATCTAGCCAATATTAATGTGGTGAGTGGTTCTCTACGAGATCTGAGAAGGGATGAGAGAATTAAATGTAGGTGAATCAACCTAATTAACCTGGTAGTGTAGAAATTATCAGTAATTGGGGGTCGTGTGAGGTTCTTGGGACCTGAAGCATCTCTTGTGCTTGGGGTTGAGCTACGAAGCAAAATACCTAGCATTAGTTGATAGGTTATCTGACCTCGAGAGAGGCTGATAATTAAATTAGTCAAGAATTTCCTAGGAGAACTTTCCCTAGAAACAATAGAATAGGAGTCTAGTTCAAACATAAGTGGATTGTCTAATTGCACCAAAAACCCTAAAACTTTTCTATCTCTTGGAACCCCTATTTGCGTAGTTCAATTACCATATTGAAATTAGATTAGCTTATTTTAAATCCAGTTTCAATCATCACTACTGATCGTTTGGATATTAGAGGAGTAATCCAATTTCAATACTTAGCATCCTGTTTTTCCATGTGGATCAATCTTTATACGCTCAATACACTATATTACTTGACACACGTATACTTGCATGAATAGGCATGTTTTACATACCTTATTGCATATCTTTATGCACAAAACACAAATACGCGTATCAAGTAACCTAGCCATAATCAAGTCTACACTCAATTCAAAGTCCATCCAATAACCCAATTAATTCAATCTTTCAATGTGTTGATCATCTTTGGTTGATGTTTACCTTCCCAGGATATCCCCTCACATCCCATCTTGGAACCAAAACGATTTCAAGACTTTGAGCGTTTCAATTCTAGCAGCACATTATAACGTTCCCTTAGATGGTGGACCTTATGGAATACCATCCCGCGATCTTGTGTTGCTTACGATACTCAGCCGACATGGTGTGGATAGTAATCCCGTGGCTCCTTTATCAAAGCAGTGCTTTTGATATGCCCGATGAACACTTTAGTATCGATGGTGGGGATTGAGGAGTGGCTCAAATGATGACATAGGCTAATCTTTCCATTTTGAGAACTATTCTCAAATTCCTCAGTCAATCCAAGAAGTTAGGCCCGGTCAAATTATTAGCATTCATTTTTTACTACAAGTTCACATTCGTTGACATGGTTTGATTTTAGTAGCCTAGATGTAAAAGAATCATGTTAGATTTGTATTCAAGAATGCATAATTATTACGACTTGATAATTACGCATTATGGCTCCCCCTTTATTTTTATTACGAATCCATAGCTCTCCTATTG
Source organism: Tetrastigma voinierianum (assembly GCA_016808115.1). Lineage (NCBI taxonomy): Eukaryota > Viridiplantae > Streptophyta > Magnoliopsida > Vitales > Vitaceae > Tetrastigma > Tetrastigma voinierianum. The sequence continues at coordinate 66,627 of JAEQBH010006450.1, forward strand.
ATCAGAGGCTTGCGCGGGTTTCTCTGAGTGGTCGATATCGATATCACAGAATGACCTTAGGTTTGCCCGACAAACAGCCATCTTGGGTCAAAAAGAGTAGTTATCTTGTCCATACGATTGTAATTAAATGCGCAGTGCTTGAATCCAATATCACTAAGAGTGACCTTAGGTTTACCTAACAAGCCATCTTGGATCAATAGGTAGGTTTCTTATACCAATTGCAATCTGATGCAACTATCGAATCTAGTGCTATCAACTGTTGATTTGTGCACTATCATTAGGCTATCAACTCAAGACATGTGTACATCTTATGTGCACTAACTTGTGTGTCTCCTCCCGGCATTAACCTTAGGTTTGCCAGCGAGCTAATGAGTCTAGTTAGAAGCCCGGCATTGTCGGGAAAACTCATTTCCATGGATAGAACATATCCTTATGGAGAAGGCTAAGGTTTACCCAACAACCCCAATTCCAGAAGAATTCTGATTCACACCATATTAGTAGAAGATGTTAGCATTAATATATTAATAATTTAGGGGTTTCAGTAGATAAGTCTCATAATTTCATTAGCATGTTTTATCATTTAAATCTCATGAAATTATAAAGATAATACTCAACTATATGGTGTGATTATGGACATTCTAAAATCAATTCCATGAGCCAAAATGGAATTGACTATGTAGCACCCCTTCTTGGTCCGACCTGAGTGGTGGGTCCGAATCGGATCCGGGATGCTCTGATACCACTTAGGTGTAGCGACCCCCGAGCTTGGCCTGGCCTAGTTGGCGGATCATAACCAAAACCTGAGGACGCCCGGCCGAAGCCAATAATCAAATCCATTTCATTAATATAAGTGTTTTCGTTCTCAAATCTTTGCGGAAGTGGTTTAAATTTGAGGCAAGCCCATAAACATTTACAAATTCAATGCAATTCCTTTACAAAATATGCATTTAACCAAAAATGGAATTTTATGCCATTTACAACATAATATCGAGTGTATTCGAATCTGGATAAAAAATAATTCGGAGTTGAACTCCTTTTTGTTTACAAAGCGATGGTCATGCTAAAAAATGGTGAGTTGTATGTAAACGGGCCTTTCTGTAGACTTTTACAGTGACTCTGAGCTCCTTGACCTTGGGTTTGCTTTCGATCACAATTTATCACTCGGTACCTACACATTGATAAAACAATACATGTATTTTTCATGCTTAGTGGTTACATCTGATTCTACATTCCATTTCGGTTCAGCCGGAATCATGGATCTATCAAAATAATGCCTTTATACAATGTCTATGTGTAATGTAAAAGATGCTTATACAAATACACTTTTTAATATCTTTTTCGCTTTTCGATTTACGATTTCACATATGACTATAGAGTCAACATTCATGATAGATTCAATTGGTGAATCCTATCCTGTTTGTCGTTCAGTAGTAATGTGATTTCACATTCAATATTACAATCTCCCATTGGACTATAGAAATTAACATTCACGGCGGATTCAGTTGGTGAATCCTATTCTGTTTGTCATTCAGTAGTAATGTGATTTCACATTGAACAAATACGGTTACCCTCATGACCAATTTAGTTGGTGAATCCCGTCATGTTGGTCATTCAATAATACATTTCAAATCAATTTACTCACATCACGGTAAATTCCTTATAAATAGTTAATAACGCGCACATGTAGATATTTAATGAGCATTTGAATCTTAATAATTCAAATCGATATATATGTATTTCTGACCGAACATAAATGGGAATTAAGTCACTAGAGAACATACCAAATTATTGATCCGCACATACTGTTCGATACCTGATCTAGTCGGGTTAATCGTCTTCGCACAGCACCTGGCAGTCAGTCTAGTCTCCGCTCTTGCGGACATGAACAGTGTTCATGTAAATGAATATTTTCGAGGCGGTGAGGTACGATACATTTTTCTCTCGTATACTCATATATGAACCCCCATTAAACCCTTATTAGGGTCCCTGAACAATCGGTGTATGAATACGAGGCTTAACCTTTGCGAGGAGTCTGAACGGGGTTCTTCGGAAGCATTGGTACAAGTACGATTTGATCGGGTGAGTACCAATCCTTCGAATGGGTATTGGTACCCCAGGTGCTGTCTTGATACAAGAAATCTCTCCTGATAGGTACCGAGTACCCACTTTAGGTACCGAGTACCCCGATGTGGGATTACGCTAAGGCTGCGGATTTTGCCTTTCTCACTCACTTTTCTTTAATAAACCTCCTTAAATCCATCCCCTATATCAAAACCCTTCCATGGAAGATTCCACGAAACAAGTCCAAAGAAGTGGGTTGACTTGATAAAAACCACTACAGAAGTTATGGTTTTCACCAAATGAAATCCACAAAGAGGAAAGGCCCAGGGTTTGATATCTTACATGATGCAAATATTCTCATAGGTTGCTTGATCTCTCAGAAACGAAATGAAGTAGTACAGTAAAGCAGTCCTTCTCATTGCCTAAGCTCTCTTCTCCCTTTTCTCCTCTAAACTACTCCAACGGGTTAGCTCGAATGAGCTCCTTATACTTTTTAGTCTTCAATTCACTTAATCCCATACAAGGCTACTTTTGGTGACTTTCTTCGAAATCCATTTTCCATTTTTCTCATTTAAAACTTACTAGCCTCTTAATTTGCACCTTCATATCTGTGTTGCATAGACCCATATCATATTCTTTTCATATGACCACTTAAAATATTGTTTTCTGATCACGAAAGATTTTACACCACTTTTTAGACTTGGGTTAATTTCAGTTAATCAGTTACCAATTTAGCATATAATATTTGTTAAAAACTTAGCCATATAATCATTTAATCAATATTCTATTATGATTCACGGAAAATACAGGATCAGAGCAATTATACTGAATATCATAGCAAGAGCATTATGAAGATTCGAGTATTTTGGGCGGCGTTACGGACTAGGTCGAACCTAGGGACATGCATGATTAATATTGCAACAGTGAAATCTCTCGAATTTACATTTCAGGAGTTCTTTTTCTTTGGATCACTCTTCATGCTCCTTTCATGTTTTGTATCTAAAGCAGACTAATCACAATCCTTTGTAATCTAATTATATTAAAGAAGAACCTCGATTGCATTTGAGGATTTAGATGAAAAGAAATGCATGGAATAGAGGTAGAGACACGAAAGCTACTGTTTTTGCAAAATAAATATTAATCAAATCACGATAACTCAATCACCATTGAAGCCCGAAGTCGATAACCGTCTCATTTTGTACCCCTTAAACTTACATTATAATGCAGCCCGTTGAAAGATTTAAAGATAATGGCACATATAGTTAAAGCCAGTGAAAAGGAGTTTTCAACATGAACAAAAAAATGATCATAGTAAGTTTTATTTCGCATGAAATAAACTAGTGTGAAACAACCAACTTTGAACCATGAAGGCAGGTTCAACTTTTGAATCTCTAGCGGTTAACTCAGCAGATATAAACGATTTAAGTTTTTTAAATCTCTAAGCGGCTCGGAAATCTTGAACCTTGATTTCCCGAAAGGGTGTTACAACATAAATATCTCTTAGAAATGGTACAACCATGGTTTTAGAATTTTATTCAAACTTCTTTAAAATCCATGATTATGGAAATTTAAGGTTGAACACTTCAATTTCGGCTTACATATTTGATCTCAGTCATACTAGGGATAATTCCTCAAACATGTAAGGAAAGCGAGAAAAAATGAGCAAAATACAATATACTGAGTCCTCACATTGCGACGTCTGATGAGTGTCAAATTCATCTAATTTTAAATCCATTTTTATTGCATATTTGAGACTTGAATGTTCAATTTAATGCAAAATTATGGAATCTTCACCCAGTTCTAGTATTTGAGGATTAAGAGCAAAATAAGCAAAAGAAGCGAAAAGCGACTAAAGTGGCAAAAGTGGAAGTGTAGAATGTTGTGACCTTCATTATTGTACGTGACAAAACTAAAGGCAATTAGCGAAGAGTGTACATGACAATGGAAACTCTATCATGAATATTGAAGAATCCTTAAGAAGACAATGAAGTTCTTTGTGACACATTCAAGAGTTGTCATGACCTGATACAAGGCTCGAAGCCCAGAAAAGAATTTGTGCGACAATTCAATCTTTGTCGAACAATTATGAGGGGAGGTACTTTTTGGGAACCAAGCGAACATTGCTTAAACTGATTGAAATTCAACCATTGAAGAAATCAGCGACGGTGTTGCGTTTTAAGTAACCATATGACATATAAAGTACACATGGGCATGCTTGCGGAAAATTGTGTAATCCAACATTCACGAAAACTTGTTAGATTATTCAGTGATTCTTCAACGAAACTATGTGAGGAACGAAGATATGGTAAATACTGTGATTTGAAAGCAAGGCTTGAAGTGCTGCTAAAAAAGCGAGAATGAAAGTGTTACTGGCAGCTAACCACTTTCGAGTCTGCAGATCTCTGATGTGGGTGGACTCGATGGGATATCGTCTCCACGAGGATTGGAGGTTCTCTCCCAGGCCCTGAGATTTGATCACCAGATTACAAAGGGCTCTTATTTGTTTGGGAAAGACTTGGTAGGATGTGGAGATAAAATGCAATTGAACTACGAGCAAGCCAGTTAAAAAACAATCACAAAAATCTGCAGGCCTAAGCAACTTCTTAATTCTAAAAGGTAATATGAAGAGAGTCGCTAGGGATGAGGATAATTATTACTTAAAGCAGTTGCATTTCCTTGAAAACACGACATTTGTAAGTTGAATCTAGATTTTCTCAGCAATGTAGTATATTTCAGTTTCTCCATACACCATACATTTCACTATCTAACACACCATATTCCTTTTCGAACAAAGATGGGTCTAAACATGCCTTAAATTTAGAAAATTGTACAAGATTTGATTGTTTTCTTTTTCAATACTTCACGACCATTTTCTTCATGACGCGTTCTTTTATTATAAACGGGGACTAATCTGGCCTTCTCAATTCTGAGGCCACATTTGTCTCGTCATAATCAATAAGAATTTTCTTTCTCTTAGTTAGATCTCTTTATACTTGGATCAAGATCCTTTAATCGAGACTAAGGAGAAACCTCTGTCAACTAAATTGATACATCATCTAATGTATTCACTCTTTCATGAGTAAATTAGTAGTCATCAAAAATAATTTTCGAGTTCATTAGTTTCAGACTCATTGTTGCATGCCTGAGATTCTTAGCTCTTTACTCTAGGAATCTCCATCTGCGTCACTCAGGAGGGCCTCACAAATCGAGTAAAGATCATTTGAGTGTGGCTGCTAATAATCAGAGCAGAGTTCATTATATCAAGACAGTTTGCGAATTCTTTATAGGAATTAAAGCATTTGAGCCTTAATATTTGGCTAACGGATGGAATGTTCAACAATTAAGCCCCAGCGCATAAGGTGTTTAATGTTTCATTGAACTGATCATCCATAAAACTCGAGCAAAAAGTAAGAAAATGAAAGAAAGAAATCAAGAGAAGAAGAAAAACCAGTTTGGGCTTAAATCTTTATAAAGCAGGTAATGATGAATATCCTAGAGTAATGTAGAAAGAAATCTCTTGATAGAAATAAAAAAATAAAACTCACAAAAAGCATCTTAAGATATTAAAATAAAAATCAAGCAAGCAAAATGACGAATTTGAAAAAACCATGAGAGAGAGAAAATCAGATTTTAAAAGCTTTGATCTTTGTCTGAACTCTTAGTGAAATCTAAATCTACATTATCTGACAAGAAATCCTTTCAATAGAAATACAAATGCGCTCTAAAACAACAAAATCAAACAAATCAAATCTGAAAAGCTGGAAATGGGCGATCCCCAGAGAGAAACCCCGCGAAAGAGGGTCTCGATCTTCCATTCTTTGACTTGATTCATACCATAAGTCTGAGGTTGAGTTATGGGGGAAGAATCTGCAAATGAAGCTTCTCTGACTCACTCAGAGCTCTCAAGCGAACCATATGGTAGAGATTCATACCATGTGAAATATCACTAGAGAGAAAATGAAGATAATCTACGATTTAATGGTATAGGTACTGCTAAATTTAAACTCTTTGTGTTTTGACTCACGGGGAAACTGCTACAGATATGTTTAACTGAATTATAATTGGATGAAATAATTGATTATTATCTAGAATATTATGTATCAGTGTGAAACTGGTTCAAAAAATCTTACCATCATACCAAGAAATTACTGCGATTCTAGGAAATGTTCATCTGATCATCTAGGTCTCCAAAAGTCTGCTAAAGCTGTATCGAGTGATTGGAGGTATACGAACATTCGTTGTCGCTTGATCCCAGTGCGAGCGCTAAGCCGCGCCATGGCGAGTTTGATCTTTAGCCTTTCTCGAGCTTAAAGTGTTCTTTCTAGTTAAGTATCTGTGGAATATATGATCTTCACATTTCTGTCATTAAAGTTTTCTGAAATCAGCTGCGCCCACATTAATAGTTCACATTGGGCGGCAATGTTTCAATATGACTCTGTTTGAAAGATTGAGTAATAAAATAACCTTTGTCATGAAAAACTATTTTGTTCTTTCTTACTAAATGTCAATTGGCATTTTCCTTAACTGTTGGAGTATTAATGCAAGAATTCTTTCGATCACATTAGCGGCGCCATAAAACTTGTTACATGTACAAATCTATATATATCGCGAAAGACATTAATAAAATCCCTGACAACAGTAGCCATAAACTTTTGTTGACCATATATGTCTTAGCTATTTGATTAGTTGAAGATTATTTCAGTGGAAGTAAAATTGTTTACTGAGTGGTTTATTGATGGTAGTGCTGCAAATTATAGGGTTAGACAGTAGTAAATTAGTTTAAGTCCAGATATTCTGAATCCAGAGATACTGAGAATTTTCAATCATTTACCCACAACTACTCGAGCTCTATATTGTTTGGACTATAATGAACAATTTAGAAGTGGCCGTGAAAACCTTGACATAATGAAAACCTAAAATAATATGAATGAATAACAAATGAATGACCCCTCTTTGAAATAATGAAATGACAAATTTAGATTGAGCAGTTGTTGTAAAAGAAGGTATTGAAAATAAAGCTATTGTGAAGAATCAATTCCCTACGACTTGTATATTAATTTTTTGCTTTACGAGACACAGTTTTAAAACAGTCCGAGGAATGTGATGATAAGTGTTTGGATCTCTCAAACCACAGTTCATCATCTCACCTTCACTTGGTTTTATACGAATCACGATTGGGCTAGATAACTACTTTTAATGGGTAAAGCCTTGTTCTGGGTATTTTCTTTCTCGATACTTCATACCCATAACATGGTTTGTAAATAAGCTCCTTTGTATAGTCATTGCATGGAGTTTACACCATCTTGGTTCCTCTTCAGCAAAATTAGAACCCTCCGTTTCTTACTGTAGTTAGTCAGTTTGCTGCTGGGTTAGATTCACGATTCAAATTAGTAGAACTCTACGCATGCTTAGGTGATAACTCACTCGAGCTTCGTTCTCGGTTTCAAGTGAGAAGAGGATGTATCGATTTAATTACGAACACATTAGATCATGTATCGGGTTCCATACCTTCCATAAATTATTCATCACTCTCGGGAATGCCTTCTACGTGTCCTTTCGGAGGGCTTCACAATCCCAAACTTGGAATAACCAGATTATGGGTATAAGAGTGACATTGGGATCAATTCCGAAATCACGCAAAACCGGCAAATTGAATTATAAGCGAGTTCAATAATAATAGATAAAATTCTGCGAAAGTAATTTAAAACGTACCGTCATTTAAAGTGGGTGGGTTTCTAATTACTGGATTACACCATACGTTGGCTTCTTTGTCAGAAAACCACGTAAATGGAGCTGGTAGTTCGAAATCCAAAATTTGTAAATTCAAACTACCAGATAATAGTGAAAATATAAATGCTGCATTCAGCTGCACCCTTCTGGCTGCGTTGAGTCACAAATTTGAATGAAATACAGAAACTATTCTAAAAAAAAAAAAAAAAAAAAAAGAAGCGAATAAGAAAAAGAAAAAATTAAAATCTGAGGCCTTGACATCAGATCTCTCAGCCCCGTTAGCGGAGTACAACGTTCGTTTCGTAGCGACCATTTATAGGGTTACAGTTGGGCCTGAATTTAGATGCACTTCTTTTTTATTTATGATTAAAATGGCTGATTGGTTCAGTGATGTGCGGCCTCGATTCTTATCGTGACCTCATTGTGTCTTTTGGTGTTGCGAGTCTTTGTTGAGTGCGTGTCTTTGGTGTGGCGATGTCGCGACGGCTTAAGGGCGTCGCGACCTTAGCGTGTGCATTTGATGTCGCGGCAATTTGGATGTTATCGCGACCTCTTTCTCTGCGCCAGTGGGCATCGCGTCCCGGATGTTGTCTCGACCTAAAGTCTTTACAATTGATGTATGACAACTTTGTGAGTGATATCGTGACCTTCTTCTCTTACCAATGTTATCACGACCCGCTGAGATATTTATGGCGGAGCTTCCTGCAATGTGTAGTTGATGTCGTGGCGGCAGGTGCGACCTTGCTTTTTTAGTCATCACGATGTTCGCGACCATTAGTTTCCTTGAAAAGCGATGTCGCGATTCACGCTTCGATCTTGGTGTGATACTTCTAACTGACGATGTTGTGACCTAAATGTTGGTCGATTTTTTAGCTCTGTAGCGACTTCTTTTTGGTGTCGACATCATATCAACATCTTTGAGTTAAGTGCATGCAGCGACCTACAGATGATGTTGCGACATCATTTCTTCTTCTTCATCAATTTCTGGTTGTTTTGACCTTAGGCTCCTTTCACGCCCGGCTCGCTTGTCTTCCATTATGCGTAATTTCGTGGACCTTTGTAGTGGCAACGAAGATGCATTTGATTGTTGTAGCTTCCGCGACATCAAATTCTTTATCCTTTTTGCACTTCTCTTGCTGCCTTCCTTGACCATTATACTCGATTATTGCAGCCACATTCTTCTCTTTTTTCACACATTTTCTTGCTGCCAATTTCTATTGCTGATAGTTGATGATTATTTTCATCTTTATATATTAATGGATATTTTTATATAAAAATGATGGAAAAATGGTGAAAATAGATGAAACACTTAAAGCACAAGTGTTGACAATCTCTGTGACACGAGACATCGGTAACTCAAACATTTTGTTAAGTATTCATAAGGTTTGTATCAAAATTTTGGAAGATCATGAAGTTTGAATCCGTAAGAAGTGTGGAAACGTTGGATGAAAAAGATGAAGTGATTGGTAAATAAGTGATTAGAGAGGCTTTATTATGACAAGACCCAGATTGGAAAGCAGCGGATTATGATTATAAATGTAATGCTACGACAAAACCTAAAAGCAAAATAAGGATGATCTCCGATATCGTAGCATTTCTACTAGTGTCGTGACAAGTAGTATTTAGTGGAAACCTGAGAACCCATAATCAGCACAGAATTTTTGGCTGACATTAATGTGGCCTATAAATAGAAAGAGATAAGGCATCGAATGAAAAATGAGAATCTGAGGGTAATCATCTCACCAAAGGATGAATACAGAGAGGAGGAGAGAGAGACTAAAGCTTTGCCATTTATATACACTCTTACACTGTTTCTTTTAGGATTGGGGGTCAGAGGGGTGGGATCTTTGTCTCGAAAGCTCATTGTTGTCTAAACGAATGGAAGTAAATATTAAAAGTATTTGTCGGTTTTGATTATATTTTCAGTAATTTTTTTGATCAGTAGTCATTGTTATTTGTGATCAGATTATGGAAGGCTGGCTCCCTGGGAAGGGATTAGTGTTTTGATTATCATTTTTGTAGTATTTAAATGGATGTTGTGGTTTTAAAGCTGGATTGATCTAATTGGTACTGTTCTTGTCATGAACTGCTCTAAGTATCCGTAGTGTATACCCAGAAAAGGAGTTGTATCTATGCTGATTCTGAGGCCCTCACGGGGTGACCTGAAAGGTATTCTGAGTAAAGTAGTAACCTTAGGGGTATGCTAAATTGATACCCTTAGAACTAATATACTCTAAGTATCATTGTGATGAATCACAGGTGATGTTCTAACCTCTAACATCAAGGTACCCTTCTGAGTGACAATAGAAGTGTGTTCCCAAGACATAAGGACCATCTGATGATTTATCAGGTTAATATTTAGAGGTTTCATCTCAGTTTGGTAGAATGTTTGTGCTTCTGTTGTTGGAAATGATTATTTTGATCAAAGTGCGGATAGAGGTACCAATTACATTGGAGGAGGCAAGTTGACTTCAATCTTGAGAAATGGTTGAGTCTTAATTAGTTTTAGGAAGAAATGATGATTCTTAGTGATTCGGATCTAAGTAGTTGTTAGCACATTTGACACGATATATAGGACTGTGGAGATCTAAATGGTGAAATGTATAGTGGTTGAAGATGTTTCAAAACTATACATTATAGCACTCTTGAGCTTAAACCCACGGTCGATCCCATAACTATGTTGTTTTTTAACAATATCTTGAGTGTGATCACAACATGAGTCCCATTCCCAGTGTTTATTAAATCTCAGTGAAATCTTTAATTCCTTTAGACTTAAACATCTTTAAATTAAGAAAATTGCAAAAAAAAATACTTTTATTTCGATTATGCTAGTTAATCACACTCATTAAGTTAGAGTTCAAATGCGTGTGATTTGAATAGTAAAGGTACTTGATCATAATTTTCGACAATCCACAGACCAATATCTAGACTTTATAATCCACTTTATTACTTGTTTGCCTATATTTATGATGATGAGCCAAATTAGATAACATAAAATGGATTAAAATATAAGAAGTAGAAACTCTGGTTTGAACAACAACAAGTTTCTAGGTGAAGTTGCAGGGGACTTTAGTTAGTCCCTGGTAGGAGTATCACAATGCTTGTATCAATCACCAAAGTCGAGGTCGCACGTTATGAAGTCGAGGACGCACGTTGAGACGTTTCCTGTGTCATATGCACCATGTCGCGATGTTGGAACCTAAACGTCACGACGTTGGCACCCAAACATCACGACGTTTCCTAGGTTCATAACCCATGTCGCGACATGAAACCCGCACATTGTGCCATTGCACAGGTTCTTCGCCCGTGCCAGCGGCGTCTCGACTCACTTCTGGCGTGAGTTGGGTTTACGGTTGATGAATTTGATAAAAATCTCATCTTTAGGAGTTTCAATCTCATCCAAACCATTTCTTCTTCACCATAATCATGTTTGATCATCTCATGACCTGATTACATGAAGAAGAACATTGGATCAAGCCTTTTCAAAACAAAAATCCCATTTTGAACCTTTGAAAAACCATGGGCACCAAAAATTGAAAACTCTCAACAAATATCCGATTTGATGAAATTAAGTGAGCTTTGATACCACTATAGGGATTCCTCGGTGCTAAGAGCACTATAGCACAACGGATTTTAAAAAAAAAAAAAAAACTTGGAATCCCACCCTTTGGATCAATATATTTCATCAAAATGGATCAAAACAAAGACCAAGAGTTCAAAACAAGATATACCTCTATAGATCTACTCTTGGAGGGTGTTTACAACTTGACTATAACCAAACCACGTCCTTGGTTCGTCTCTAACGGTATCCACATGAAGACGATACCCGAGAACCTATATAGAGACGAAGTTGAAAGCAAGCTCAGTGCTAGCCAAGCTTGGTTTCAATAAGGGATGAAGAAAATGCTCTTAATCTCCCATCTTCTTCTTGGTTGCTCTTCTTAAGAACAAGAGAGAACTTTGAACTCTAAAGATTTGGAGATTAGGGTTTCAATGATCATATCTAGAGTTAGAACTTTCTCCATGTATATTCATAGAAAAACATACACACCGAAAAGACTAAAATGCAAGCAGTGGAATATGCTACATGCATCTCCATGCAATGTAGCATGCTCCCTCATGAGCCTTAGGCCCATGAGAAAGCTTTTGTCTATCCCATTCTCCAAATGAGTCCTCTTAGTCTCTAAGTTCCGCCTAATCATTAATTTAGAATACTAAAAGTTAGTCCCCTCATAATTGGATCACATCAATCACATTTATATAAAGTCTCCATCTTCTAAGTGTGTGACCCATTAGGTTCCACAAATTCACGTTTGGCCCACTTGAGTTAACCATTGAATCGAGCCAAGTCATAGTGGCATCTAGCAACACATCATGACTGATTAATGTGTGCAGGAGTTGGTGGTCGGCGTAAGCCTTTCCATAGACAATTCTTTGCAATTCGTCCTTGTGCCAATCTATATACTTTCGGTTTAGGCATGGACAATGTGTAGCTCCCATAAGACTGGTTGTAACACCCTAAATTATACCATAGTAATTTATTACAGTTTAGGGTATAATAAAAGTAAAATTTGTATTTTCGAAATTTAGAGTCTTCAGAGTGAAAAAGCGATAAACCCATAATTCATCAGTCAAGGTATATTGATGATTGAGTCTGGACTTGAGACGATTAAATGATGTTCGCCATTACTTTAAATTTGTGATAAATGATTTGCAATGAAGTAAAATGAAGAGGAATTTAAATCAGAAAAGTTTAACCAAAATGAGATTTTTTTTTTTTTTTTTGACAAACATGGCCTTGTAACAAAAAGAGGATAAGACCAAAATTTGTATGAGAAGAGGAGTTCTCCTTTTGGGTGTTTGGAGAAAGAGCTAGGTCTCTTACGAGTTCTTTAGGAGAAGAGGCCATTTTGTTTACTTTTCTTCAATTTCTTTGGGAGATCTACTTGTTCAGTGAAGGAAGAAGAATGAAAGGAAGAGGAGAAAGAAGAAGAAGAAAGTAGGGGTTTGAGTTTGGTTAAGGTTTGGGATTTTCCTTCTTCATTTGTGTTTGTTGAGTGTTTGTGATTTTGTTTTGGATCCTCAGTGGAGGAATTTGGTATGAAAATATGTGTAAAGAAACATGTAGGTATTTTAAGAGGATTTTCGTCAAAATTTTCTAAAACCCACACATTTTTGTTCGCCCATAACTTGGCCTAGAGACCTCAAATGGAATGATTCTAATTGAATAGAAATCCTAAGACCCATAACTTTAAATATTTGAAGACCACTAGAATTAATTATGATATGAGCCACAATTTGGATTTGAATTTCGGTTCTCAGCTTGATTGGAAACCAAACCAAATTTTTGAGTGTTTGAATCCTATCAAGGGCTGAAGATCGTAATCGAGTGCTTCTAATTTCTAGGTAAACTATACTTCTTGTATAATAACTATGAAGGAAGTGTAATTGATTTGGACCCTATTGTACCTAGAAATTCACTAAAATGGAGCTCTCTATTTTCTATCCATAAGATTCGCCCATACCCAGCCCCTGAGCGTTGAGTCATATATCTGGGATAGATTATCCAATGATAAGGATTCCAATTTCTAGGTAAACTAGACTTCTAGGAAAACAACTTCCATGAAGGAAGTGTATTCAGATTTAGACCCCATTGTACCTAGAAATTCATCAAAGTGGAGCTCTATTTTCTATTAGTTAAGGTTCATCCAAACCAATCTTGAGTGTTTGAGTCATATCTTGGGATAGGTTGATCAAAATGCATTGATTCTAATTTTTAGGTAAACTAGACTTATAGGATAACAACTTCCATGAAGGAAGTGTAATCGATCTGGACCCCCATTGTACCTAGAAAATTCACAAAAGGGAGTTATGTTTTCGCATAAGATCTGAAGTATCGAACTCCCCGTTTCAGGAGAAGACCTCTTTGTCTTCCTATGTGACCCGAGACACCAGATGTCTCTTAAATTATTATAGAAGACCAATAAAAAGAGATATGTGCCTAGTTATGAGTATGTAATAATGAAAATTGCATAAAAGTTATATGAATTAATGTTACATGATATAGGATAAATATATTGAGATGATTAAGATACGAAAGGATATGAACTCGACGTGTGAAGAAGAGTACATCTATTTTTGTTATACAAGGAAGAAGCACAGTATCACAAATTAAATGATCATAAGAAATGTGTGAAACTATCTCACATGTTTCAGAGAATAATTGTCAGTGATTATCCCATATGTATACGTGATACTTAATTATTCATGCCTAGCGGGATAGTGTTTTTAGTGATTTGAAATATTGTTAAGAAAACGTAATAAACTGACATCACTGCTTGCGACCAAGTATTGATAGATAAGCATGCTTATAGGAATAACAATGCTGCAACATACAGTTTACAGATAGAGTGGCTTCGTTTGGTCGGCGACATGGATCCCGCTAGATCATTACAAAGGGCCTCTGCTTGGGGTCACACAACATGCTATGCTTTATGATCACTCCGTCAAGTGATTGCAAAATTTTCGGGTACATACCATTCATTATCTACTTGGAATATACAGAATGAAATAAGATGAGATAAAATTTTTGTAATGTTTATAAAAGGCATAAACATGGAAATTACATAAATGAAAATGTAATAAAATTATAAATGACAAGATATAAGACATGAAGCATAACTCATAAGGCCAAAGATAATGAATGTCATGAATATTGTTTTTGACCAAATGATGTATATGTGAAAATATGGTCAAGGGAATGAATGTGGTAAATACTCAAAAACTGATTTGAAACAAAAGTAAGTGTACTAAAACTGGAAATGAAAAGTATTACCAACACTCAACCCTTTCCGTGAAGTGCACCTGCCTCATACAAGTAATAAGGTGGACTCTAGGAGTCCTGGATATCGCATCTAATGGTGATCGAGGTCTTCTAATCGGAATTTGATCACCCCGATTACAAAGGGCTCCTTCACTATTTAGGTGATCAGGATGTGGAATAAAATCAATTTAATTGAAACAAAAACTGATTTAAAACTAATCCTAAAAAATCTACCAAATAAATAAACTACTTAATTCTAAAAGGTATGAAGAGAGTCACTAGGATGGGATAATTATTAAAATAGTTTGTATTTCCTTTGAAAGTTTAAATAATTGTGTTGAATGCTAGATTTGTCCAAGAGCAATGTAGTATAGCTTGGATTTCTCCATACACCATACATTTCACTAGTTAGAGATCCATATTCCTTTTCGTGACAACAGTTCAAATAGCTACTTGTAAATTCTACCTTTAAGATTTGATTGTTTTTCTTTTTCTAATACTTTCACAACCATTTCTCAGATCAAGAATTCATTCCTACAGACGATAATGCAAGCTTCTCCAATGTAATTTGGTATCTTCGTCTTCAAATCTAATAAAATTTTCTATCTCCTTGATTAGATCTTGCTAACACTTTTGGATCAAGATCCTTCATCGTACTATGAGAAACCTCTGATTAACTAAATTGATACATCATCTAATTAACTTCTCACACCATGAGTAAATTAGTGATCTATCAAAGTAATTTTTCGCAGTTCATTAGTTCTAAGATATTAGTCTAACATACCCCTAAGTTACCATTGCTTACTCGTGAATCTCCATCTCGTGTCACTTAGGAGGGCCTCCGGAAATCGTAGCAAAGATACAAATTCTTGGGTATAAGCTACTAATATTCCGAACACCATTATATGAATAATACCAATTATATAAATTTAGTTTTCAAACCTACAAAATAACCGAAAAACCCAAATCGAATGTTCAACAAATAATCCCCAACCCTGGGTGTTTAATGTTCCATTACTCGGATTCCAATCATCACCAATCAAACAAAAGTAAGAAAATGAAGAAAGAAATCAAGAGACAAGTAAAGAGAAAACTGCATTCAGCTTCAATCTTCGCTCAACAAGAAATAAATTGGAATATCCGAGTACAACACCGAAATCTCTTCAATAGAAATAAAAATATGCCTCTGGGAAACTACTCTAAGATCTATTAAAAATAAAATCAAGCAAAGAAAACTAAGAAATGGGCGCTTAGAGAGAGAAATTGAGAGAGAGAAAATCCAGATTTGTGGCTTCTCAATCTTGTCCGAACTCTTAGTGAAATCAATCTCTATTATACAAAGACCTAAAATCTCTTCATTATAAATAAAAATATGCTCTAAAACTACTCTAAAATCTAAAACAAATCAAAATCAGAGAAAAATGGAAAAATGGGAAGTCTAGAGAGAGAAACCCCATGAGAGAGGCTCTCCAATCTTCCGCTGCCCCTTTGCCTAAAAACTAGTATTTATGGTCCTAGGTGAAATGGGCTTGAAATTAGGCCAAAATATCAATTTTTCGGGGGCCTTTAGGTTTCTCCAACATTATCGCAAACAAAGAACCGGGTCGCCATTAATTTTTAGGTCGCAACCAAGTTTCGGGTCGAGACTGCTTCTCGGTCACGACCAAGTTTCTCGTTGCAACACAATTTCCCGGGTCGACACTAAGTTTCCGGACATCAACTCGCTTTTCTTCTCCAACTTGCCTGGGGCCATAACTTCTTCATTTTAACCCTGACATGCAAGTGAGTACTGCTGAAAGCTCTTTGAATGTAGAATGAATCCATGAGGGAATTTGAACCATTTGATGTTCCAGATAGTACAAAAAATTTATCTTCCCAATGGCGCACTGTGAGACTCTCGGTTGACTCTTCTTTTGAAAATATATTGCTCATTTCTTGACAAATCACTTGCTTTTCATCAATAATCCTACAAAACCAAGTTTAGAGGAAATTTTATGAGTTTTACATGCATATGGATATAAAATGCACAAAATAGCATGTGAAATGAACTCAAAACATAGATGAGTTTTGCACTCATCAAATATGCAAATAAATCAATTAGTGGAATTGTTATGATTTATACCTTATGTTGAAATATTAGTGATAATTGGTTGAAGTATTGTGTCATATATGGTTAAATGTATATGTATATGTATAGTTGGATGCCTTTGTACATGTGTTTGTGACAATCTTTATAGTGGTCATCCATATTTATGGATCCCCACTAAGCTATAAAGCTTAGCACGAGTATTTATCCGCATATGTATCAAGGGGGCGATGATAGTAAAGGACGTTCCACATCAACAAAGGCCAACACATCATTAGGTGTTCATCAATGATGTTTTGGTTTATTTTCAAATGATGTACATATATCTTTAAAAACAATGAAAAGTTTTGTATATAGAGTAATTGAATATGTTGATCACTCCAATGGTGGGGTATGATATTATTTTGTAATATGTAATTTATATTGTGTAATATGATAATGTATATGTTTATATTTTTTCTTGTAAGTTTATATTTTCAAGATAATCATAGAATTATATAAGTTAATAGTTTTATAGCTTCCTATATTTGTGACACATTTTCCTAACAAGAGGTGCCGGGGTCAGGTCACGCTTAGGTGGCACGTATGCCTAGGTTTTCAGCGACTTTAGATATAGTACAAAATAGAAATGCATATGTAAAGTAATGTGTTGGCCTGATGTTGAAGTCTTTGTTTTTTTTTTTAATATGATGGCCTGTCCCCCAACCGCTTGAAAAAGTCGAAAGCTAACCCAGTGGGAAACAAGGGTTAATAACTTCGATCCTTCGAACTACTCAAAAGAGCAATGTCCCAAATGAGCCAACAGAAGCTTTGTTAAAGATTTCTCCCGGGGATAGGCTTGGGTATTAGAGTGCTGGATGTTCGAAAGCCCTTACAGATACGATATGAGACATGGAGCGGAGGAGTTCCATGGGACAAGCCTAGAGTAATCTGATAAAACCGAGTATTAGCTTAAAAGGCTTCAAAGGGTATTAGAGGAAGTGAGATGCCCTCCTGAGCAAAGAGTAGCATGTGCGGCCCGCTTACAGCGCAGGCATATGATCGTGGAAGCTTGTTCAAGCCGCCCAAGGTTTTCGACCCATGCCTGGGATTTCTTTGTCTAAGAGTTCCAGGAAAAGTATGTCACCAATTTGTACAAGGAGGCCGAATGGAAGCAATTTGTGAATTTAAAGCAGAGAAGCCTATAAATGGCTGAGTACAAAAAAGAATTTAGCCATCTTATCATGCATGCTCCAGAGTCAGTTCTCACTGAAGCATTTCGGTGTAGACAATTTAAGGATGGTTTGAATGAGTCTATTAAGAGATATTTAGCACCTATGACTTCTCTCCAACAGGTGAATTTTTATCAATTGGTACAAGTTACCATGAAGGTGGAGAGGTCCAGCTAATGAGCAAAGAAAGCTGCGGCTATTAGCTAAGAGGAGATTCTCCTCCCTGGAAAATAGCTAGGAATTCCAACTCGACCGCGTATAGCTCGCTACAAAAGGTAGAAGCTAAGTACCAATGTGGCACCTAGTTCGTAAAGTCGTCATTGGACAAGGGGAAACCTCAGAGTGCCCTCATTGCCATAGACTCGCATTTAGGTGTTCAGAGATTATTGATAGGAGGATGCTTCGTGTGTGGGAAGCAAAGACCATTTCACAGAATTGTCCCGAGTCGTGGATAATAGAAGACCTGCAAGGAAGTGGCAAAGAGGGAGACTGCTGCACCACCTTCGACTCGATCGAGGTAGGGTCGAAAGGCCCGATTCAAGATGAGGACACGGAGGCACAAAGGTCATGCATGCTGGATCGTCCTATGCCTACACCTCAAGACGAGCATATATGAAGGCTCATGAGGATCATGATGCTCCTGAATTGATTGCTGGTATATTTTGTCTATATGATATTGAGATGCATGCATTGATTAACCCTAGTTCTATCCATTCATTTGTATGCATTGAGCATATGTTTGATAAGATAACATCAGTGAAGAGATTGTTATATGATATGCATGTAACGAAGTCCCCGTAAAGTAAGCACTGTTAATAGAAAGCATATAAGAATTACCCTATAGTTATTCATGATAGGAAATTCTTTATGATCCGATCGCTTTACCATTTAAAGTGAATTTGATTGATTTGGTAATGGATCGTTGTCACCGCCTCAATTGATTGTGATAAAAAGACAGTAGTGCTTAGATGTTCTGATCAGTCTGAAGTGATAGTACATGGTGTTTGTTCTGGCCCAATGTCCAGCATGATTTCAGCTATGCAAGCCCAATGATTTCAAAGAAAATGATATGAGGCCTTTTTGTCTTTGGTGCTTCACTCTAAAAGAGGTCAAATAGAATTGGAAAATATTCTGGTAGTAAGAGAATTTCCAGATGTCTTTCCTAAAGAGCTACTAGGTATTCCACTTGAAATATAGGTGGATTTATCTATTGATATTTTACCGAGAACAACTCCTATTTCCAAGGCACCCAACAGGATGGCTCCAACTGAGTTAAAAGAGCTAAAGATTCAACTACAAGAGCTTTGGATAAAGGGTTGATCCGACCCAGTATTTCTCCCTATGGTGCACCTGTTTTGTTCGTGAAAAAGAAATATGACACTCTATAGATGTGCATTGATTATCAGCAGATCAATAAGGTGATAGTGAAAAACAAGTTCCCGTTGCCAAGAATTGAAGATCCATTTGATCAATTGAAAGAAGCATGTGTCTTCTCTAAGATAGACCTGCGATTAAGGTACTATCAGTTGAGAGCAAAAGATGTTGGGCATGGTGCCCTAAAAGCATGTAATTTGTACTGCTTCATGAAAACAATTCTCTATATTTGATTCTCTTTATACATGTGTTGTATAATTTAGTAAATATCATAAAATTCCAAGTTTATTAATGCAACTATAATCTTAGTATATAACAATTATATATGAGATGATCAAGATTATAGATAATAAACCAAACTATCCGTAGTAAATCAAAGTAGGGATCTTTGATCTATAATACTACTAGTACGCTCCACTGAACATTAAGAATGTAGTAATCTTGATCTGGATTACTGATGTAGTGAAATTAAAATGGAGCTGCTTTATGTAATCCGGACATATAGGATTAAAGATTAGACAAGGATTAAACTTTAAATAATATAATGCTACAATTAAGAGTTTAAACCGTGTCACCGGGATGATCATATGCGTATCGATCTTAATCCTAAGTAGCCATGGACTCCTCGTCTATTTCTAATGTGGCATTTTGATTCATGTTACTTAGCCCAAGACAGGCCTGCCCAATACTTATGTCTTAGAGGCCCATCGAGATAGGTGGCTGGGAACATGTCCTACAAATATGGAGTCTAAGCCCTTCTTGAGGGAAGCCGGATAATTGTTTCCCTTAAGTGTTAATTTTGGAACTGAATAGTTTGAGCGCTCTAATTTATAACCGGTTTATAAATTCACTGTTCACTAGTGAATTAATGGAACTTAAGGATAAAGATATCACTAGAGGGGTAAAAAGGTAATTTCACCTAGCTTTAATGATAGACCAATTCGAGGATTGAATTGCAATGTAATGACTGCTATCAATGGACTCGCTTGATTATCACTACGTAAATTATTCGTAATTACAAGAGTTCAGCTTTACTTTAGGTGAATAATATCGAATCAATAAATTAGATTAATTGATTAAAGAGTTTAATTAATTATCAAATTTATTTGGAGCTTGGAATTACTAAAAATCCATGTTCTGACTACTTCCAGAAAAACATCAGACATTATTAAATTAACAAAGAAATCCCCTTTGAGGGCATAAGAACAAATTGTTTCATAGCAAATCTATGTAGTAATTATTGGATACTAAAATGTTAATTAATTAATTATTGGAATTAATTAATTAATAGTAATTAATATATGGATGAAATCTTAATTTGAGAAATTAATAAATATAAATTAATTATTGAATTAATTAATTAATAGTAATTACTATATGGATGAAATGGTTAATTTGAGAAATTAATCTTATTTATTTTTGGTCACTTAATTTGAATTAATTTTAATTCAATATTTAAATATGTCACTTGATCCAATGGTTGAGATCAATTCATAAGAAGGTTTATAAATAAGAGGCAAAACCCTGAAAATTGCAAGATAAAAAATTAGAGAAAGAGTTTCACTTTTGCTCTCCATCTAACCCCTTGATCTCACAAAGTTGAGAATATCAAGAGTTCTAAAAACAAAACCTTTGTTAATCTATACGACCACACGTACCCTATAGTGAAGAGGAATAGCTTGGAAGATCGTGGAAAACAGGGGAAAAAAAATAAAAGGATTTTGAGTTGTTAACCCTACTTGCTAGAAAAATCTCATTAATTTGATTGAGGTAATTCTTCTTTATTGTTTGTTGATTAGTATGCATGTACCATAGGATCGTAAAAAGAGTTTTTATTAATTTTAAAAATTTACTGGACCAAAATATTTCATTATGAAACTTCATTAACTTTAAAACCTTCATTTGGTATCAAAGCGGTCTATGTGTATATGCATATTAATGTGTATGTGGGCATTCTTGCATTATTTGATAATCTGTGGATGTATAATTGTTATATATTGATGAATGTTTGAATGCATGGAATTTTTAAAGGGTTGTTAATTGTATGGTGTTTTGGGTTAAGATTTGTTGATTTTTTTAGATCTCAGGTTTGGCAATGGGGCCTAAGTTTTTTTTTTTTTTTATGTAAAATTCAACAATAAGAAGACTGGATCAAGATCTGGTGTGATCAATGTGATGGATCAGAGCTACACCTCTCACCTTTCTATACCTTAAAAATCGTCTTATGTGGACATCTGTGAGAGAAAGCAGCCTAAAATACGGAAAGATGCTTGAGTGGATACGGATAACTGAAACAACTCTGCTTCCTATTCTTTGGCTCTTCATTACTTTATTTTATAGGCTCTATGGTTTGTCGGATCACAAGCAGATCACACTCCAAGTCCAAAAGGCCTAAAAAGTGTTTTAGGTCTCATGGAGAAAAATTGCTTCGGGGCCTTGTCAATAAAGAGCATGAATTTTACTCAAAAGAAGTTTGTTGTTGAATCAAGAGTTTGCGGATCTAAGCCGCACAAATAGTCGGTGCGTATAAGGGAGTTATAACCGGCAGTAAGCCCAACTTTGTGAATTTATTTATTTTATTTACAAGGGTTGTAATTTTAGAAATACCCCAAGACACCCGCCCGCTTTCTTTTATTTATTTATTTTATTCTTATCATATTGATATGATTGATAACATGTCCATGCATTTAACATGCCATACATGAATGCCCATATTTAGTGCTTGTATACATATCATTTTTCCAAGAATATGATAATTAGGATCGTCTCTATGTGCTTATCTGCTCATCTTTGATGGAACAATTAATTAAATAATGTGCTTAGTTTAATTAGCTAAACTTGGTAAAATTCACATTAATTTAATTCTAGGTTTTGCGATCATCTTGAAAGACCAGATTTTTCCAACACAATAAAATAGAGATTTATTGATTAATGGTAATTTTGACTTAGGCCCAACTATTTTATATACTAGGGTTTACCTAATAGTTAGGCCCACTTTAATTTATGGATTAGACCGTTTAATTAACTTAGTACTCAATGGGGATTGAACTCATAATTTGATTAGGAAAGTTCACATCTTAGTAATTAATTATATAGATATAATAATTAATTAGGATTATAAGACGATGATGTTTTATAAATAGAAAACACTTATTTCAAAATAGTGAGTAGGAGAAGGTTATATGACAATATACCCTACTTGCCCCATTATTAAGGCAACATCGTGAGATATAGATAAGGCCTAGAGACGTTTAGGATTTTGTCCCAACGAAGGGTTTCTTATCTATATTAATATGAAGGTTGACTCCTTGTAGATAGGATCGAGCAGACATGTATTTCAGATCGGTCCCACTTACCATGAAATTTTGAGTTAAGTCATTAAATCTGAAATAATAACACACACTTAACAAGGGTATGGTTAAACTGCTTCACTATACTGACCAACATGGTAGTTAATGAGTAAAAGAAATATATATATATTTTGACTTTCCTTATTAATTTGACTCTAGTCTCAAAGTTGATTTGAAATTGGTAAGGACGGACTCCTACGCCTTCATATTATTCAGTTAACCAATTTATCGCATTAGTATGGGTTTTATGTGTTTTACTACGATTCATGCATCACGCGCATTTTCCAAAGCTTCAGGATAATTTATTTTCATTTATGTAATTGTTCGAGTTATTTAATTTCAAAGAATCATGTCATCAAACAACCCCATTATCATTTTAATACTTTAATGAAAACTCGGAGTGGTGATAACCGCTAAATGGAAGTCAAACATTAATATTGTGTTAATTGCAGAACCAAAAAATTGCTCACCGATATCGTCCTCCGCATCTCCCGCTAATGCTTCTTGTACTATACGAGAAAGATATGTTAATTGGATTCATTCCAACAACAAAGCCCGTTGTTACATCCTTGCTAGCATGAACGGTGTTCTTAGGAAGAAGCATGAGGACATGGAGATCAAGATATTTAGAGATGAATCTTCCGTTACAAGCTCGGGGCAACAATCCGACCAAAGGTCGCTACGAAGCCAACACTTGTAGCTACATGAATGCTAAGATATGAAAGGAGTTTCACCAACGAACATGTTTTGAACATGATCAACCCGATGCACGAGGCGAGACATGGGCCACACTGAGAGCGAACTCCAAGTTAGTATTATCCTTAAGTCCCTTCACACCGGCTTCAGCTCACTACCAACTATGTTAGAACAAGTCAGCAAAGACAACATGACTCAGTCGAATGAACTACGTACTGAGGCCATAAGTAAGACTAGGCCCAAAGAGGGCGAAGTAAATGTTGTTGAGTGATAGTCATCTTCTCCTCTTCCAGCAAGAAGAAAAGATAACATTGCAGTGGTCTGAGCACACTAAATTCCAAGGTGCGAAACCAAAGGCAAGGGAAAGAAGAAATAAACCCTATGACAAGAAGCTCTCAAGGAAAGTGTTTCCATTATGGTCGAAGGTCATTGGAAAGAGAATCTGTGAATAAGTATCTCTAATCAAGGACAAAAAAGAAAGGTAAATAAGATTTACCGTTTCGTAAGCCCGTTTAGTGAAGATGATTTGTCACCTCGATAGTTGACTCGTGGAGCCACTAAACTATGTTTGTTCTTCTTACCGATACAGTTCTTCTTAGGAACTTGCTGATGTGGACATTACTACATGAGAGCTGGGGGCAAAGGGGGAGATCGCCTCAAGCAAGAAAGGCGTGAGTCACCTGCTTAAATTTTATGAATAAATTTCTTATTTTGAACAATGTATTTTATTCCCGGTTTTAGGAGAAATTTGATTTGCTTTATGTTGCATGAACAATTATTTAGTATTTCTTCTTTTTTATTAATAATGAGACATATTTCAAGAAATGGTTTAGATATTGCCATCCAAAACTTAAAAATGGGTCAGATGTCTTAAGTGCCAACTGAGTTACCATTAAATAATTCGTAGAATGATTCAAAGTAGAACATCCTAAATCTAACAAACGCTGCAAAAGTTTCCCATAATGATAACACGTATTCCGTAGATCTCATGTTGTTACATTAACCTGGATGTATCAAACCTAAGTAGTAAAGGATGGTCCTTAAGAAAGCTAAATGTCGCACTCTTCCCTGCTTCGTGGAACTCGCTGTGGCGTAAATGACTAAGAGACCTTCTCAACAAAGTAGAGATTCTAAAACCCTTCAACTTGGAAGATAGCGACGCTTCACTGTCCACTATGTGTACAAGCTAGATGTGGTTATGAACATTGTCACCTTCCTCGGGACGACATCAAGATACGATTATGTTTACCTAATGCACAAGAAATCTGAGACTTTGAAAGTTTAAAGAATTCATGGCAGAAGCTGAAAAGTAGTTAGGTAAATCACTCAAAACTTTTTGATCAAATCGAGGAGGTGAATACCTTGATACAAAGTTCAAGGAACATTTGTTGGAGCATGGAATCCTATCCCAACTCACAAGACTAAACACTGCCACAACATACGGCGCCAGGTAGTGCCAGGAAGAAAATGCAGGACCTTACTTAGATATGGTTAAATCAATGATGAGCTACTCGTTATTAATCCCATTTTTGGGGGATATTCACTACAAATTCAAGGCCTACATTTTGAATGTAGTTCCATCTAAGTCAATCCAAAAAGACACCTCAGAGTTTGCGGAATGTACATAAACCTAGTTTACATCACTTTCTCAAGATATGATAGAGGCAAGTCCAAAGACAAGCGCCGAAAGGAAAGACTAGAGTCGGGAACCCTCATGTGGCGTATGTTTGTGGCTATCCAAAGGCACAAGGGGAGGTTTGTTCAGAACTCCTTCTGACAAGAAAGTATTTGTATCGACAAATGCAACTTTTCTCGAAGATAATTATATGACAAACTTCAAACCCTACAGAAGGTTGTATTTAGAGGAACTACGCTATGATCGGGACGTAAAATCACCATCAACCATCGACGAATCCATTAAAGTCAAGAGACCATTATTCCTATTCAGAATATCCTGGTACCTCGACGTAGTGGGAGGGTAATGAGACATTTCTAGTGTCAGTCACTAACCAGGATGATTCATTGACATACCGTGATGCCATGGATGATTCTGACAAGGACAAATGGCAAGATGCTATGAACCAAGAAATGGAGTCCATGTACTCTAACTCTGTCTGGGAACTTGTAGATCCACCTAAGGATGTCAGGCCCATAGGATGTAAATGGATCTTCAAAAGAAAAAGAGGCATATATGGGAAAGTGGAGACTTTCAAAGCTAGGCTAGTGGCAAAGGGTTATACCCAAAAAGAGGGAGTGGTGACAGATCTCGAATCTCGATACTCTCCCGATTTCCTGGGGAACTCGCTTAAATGGGTCCCACTCAGAGCAATTTAGGGAAGATACTTCGTGGAACCCCACCATAAGGGAAGGGAGTAACACCACATTAATTTAATACCCAATTATACATGTATATATAAAAACCTCGCAACAATTATAAATGAGGTTTCATAAAAGTTCAATACTAATATTCGTAGCATTCTAAGAGTATTGGATTTGGGGGTACAGAAATGAAGAATAAGTCCAATACATCAAACACAAGGATATATGCAATAGAGTACGACAGCTAGGCGGGAGAGCGCACACAATCTGGGCACTAATAGGCCCTACGAACTGCCCGACCTAGGGAAACATATTTAAAACAATAATGCGAGATAATAAACTTCAGCTGGGAAGGGTATAGTTTATAAAGAAAATAACATTTTTATATTTCACCTGGTTCTCATCTCAAACCTTCCGTTCACTCTTGTAAAGTTCCCGTTTAGGAAACATTTCACAAACCCAACTTTTACCCCAAGTCCACAACATATGCATCATGCTCAACAAATAGGCCGACACAAAGCGTTAAGAAACCATAATCCGTGACCAGACACAACATAAAGCCAAGCACAAAACATGTATAGCCATTATCAAGTAATAACATAACCTGGGTGAATGCAACCAAAATCATGAGTATTAAAATAGTTATACCATTTAGTAAACAACGCTCATACCACATACCCATCATAAACCGTCAGAGTCGACCGACACCGCGGACAACTAATGAACCCGTGGTTACACCTCGCCACACGTGGCAAACTAACAAACCTCCAAGGCAGACCCGGCCATCACGCGCAACTAACAAACCTCCGTGTAGACCCGCCATCACGTGGCACTAACAAACCCGCAAGCCCGCCATCACGTGGCACCTAATAAACCTCCGAGTAACCCCGCCATCACGCGGCACCTAATAAACCTCCGGTAACTCGCCATCACGTGGCACTAACAAACCTCCAAACCCGCCATCACGCACGCTCAATAAATATAACCGTTCCCTTTCACAAGTACCTTTCCAACAATACCTATTAGAGCTGGCCCACAAAATCTCAAGATCCATCTTTCTTTTAACAATAATTTTTCAAGATAGTTTACATAACTTCAACCCATGTACCAAAATATCCAAACACCAATCTAATTCATCCACGAACACAAGAAACTTGGCAAATAATTGAAATGTTGACAAATTCACATGAAATAATAACTTGTTTTATACGAAACCGAAAATCATGTTTGAATGCAACCAACCATCTGATCAAAACAGTATTTATGTAAAGTATTTTATCACAATAGATATAACAACATAATACCCCAAATCATTTAAAAGCATATAAACCACTCACGACTATAAACGCCACCCTCCCGTTCCCCCAGTGTCGTCCCGCCGGCGTGAGTGCCCCGTAATATAAATAAAACACCATTTAGCCCAATAACTAAACCAACATCGAATACCCCAAGGCCTTAGAATAATTTTTAACTATGAAACCATCCCACTTGACTCCGACAGTCCACTACACAACAGGCCCTATGTGCCCGATACCCAAAATTGGGGCTTTTCACCCGAGCTAATTTTCTAAATTGAACTGGCCCAATAATCTTTAAAACATCCACTCACTGATACAACTTCAATTTTGCCAAATTTGACCAATCGGTACTCTATTTCGGGCCCCGACTTTCTCTAATTACCCGAAACAACCTAAAATGGAAACCTAACTGGAACGATATCCAAAATTTACAAACCACATATCATCGGAAACCTAAGAGACCAGGAACTCATTGGTACCATTACCTTGGTCCAACAATGCCGTGGTGGCCTAAACCCGATCAAGCTTCCTACGATTTTGTTTTCAACGAACTTCCAAACGGTGCGAATCTGCAAAAGGACCACGTGATGAGTTCTAAGGTCCAAAATGGTGGAAAAGAGCTAAGGGTGGCTCGAGGTGGCCGAAATGGCCTAAACGCTTGTAAAACCAGGTGAAAACTCCAGCGCCCCATTGTCGGCCCGTCTACCAGATCCCGCCAGTCCGGCCACGCTTCTGCCGTGAATTTTACTCACGGTGATCGCCGGCCGGGTGGTACACCCAGGTCCTATACGCAACCCGGCCGTGGTGGTGCCTCGTCTCGTCCGATTACTACTGGCAAGCAGTGTGGCTAATTCTACCAAAAGGTGTTCTGGGCTTCTCGGGAGAGTTTCTCTCAGTGGTACTGGGAGCTCAAGTGTTGTTTTGGGCTGTGGCTTTACGGTATCACAAGCTATGTTTATATAGGGTCTAGGGTCACTTTCTGCAAAAATCCCGCATGTAACTTGACACCGAGCAAAAGTGCTAATATTGAACTTCAATGATGCACTTTTATCCGTAAGTCTGACAGACGTTCCTCCCCGTCTATGAACTCCGTATCACGAGGCCTATGAAATGGTGGCCTTAGTTAACTTAAACTATTCCTCCTCAAAAAAGTCAAACTTGGTCAACTTGGTCAAACTTGGTCAAACTTGTCAAACTCAGACATTTGGTACGGTCACATAAAGGACTATGAAGAACTTTCTCACCAAGAGCTATGCTTAAAGTCTATTTGCATTGTTTTATCCAGCCGCTTGTCCTTCGATTATGAGATATGGCAAATGGATGTCAAGACCTTTTCCGAATGGCTATCTCGACGAAAGCATCTACATGATGCAAACCGTATGGTTTTCAGGGCTAGTGCCAATACAGTAAAGTCCTGCAAGTTGCTTAGGTCCATTTATGGACTGAAGCAAGCTTCAAGGTCTTGGAATTTGCATTTTGATGAAACTATCAAAACGTATGGCTTTGAGCAAAATGTTGATGAACATCAGCATATACACCAAAAAGAAAAGAAGGTGGTCTTCGTCTTTACATAGATGATATTCTACTCATTAGAATGATGTAGAAACATTATCGAATGTAAAGAAATGGCTAGCCGAGCAATTTCAAATGAAAGATTTGGGAGAAGTTCTTAGGATCCAGATTATAAGAGATTGTAAGAACAAGCTTTTGGCATTGTCTCAAGCATCTTATATTGATAAGGTGCTAGCTCGATTTTCGATGCAAGATTCCAAGAAAGGTCTATTATCGACCCGACATGGAATTATCCTTTCCAAGGAGCAAAGTGGTCCTGGAAGACACCTCAAGATAAGAGGATATGAGACTGATTCCCTATGCCTCAGCCGAAGGCAAACTCATGTACATGTCAGGTATGAGGCCCGAGACCGCAGGTAGTAGATAGTCACGTTACTCAATCCAATTCCGAATGGGTCATCGGATACAGTTGAAGTATATTCTCAAGCATCTTAGGAGAACAAGAGATTATATGCTCAAAGTGACTCGTGTGGAGACTCGAACCCTATTGGATATACTAATTTTGATTTTCAATCGACAGATAGTCGAAAAGTCGACATCTAGTCAATATTCACTCGTCAGGAGCCATAGTCTAGAGAAGTATCAAACAATCTAAGATACGGATTCAACCATGGAAGCCGAATACATAGCGGCTTGCCGCCTAAAGAATCGGTTTTGCTCAAAAAGTTCTACACTGATCTAGAAGTAGTTACAAACATGGAAAAACCACTTGTTTTATACTCGTGACAACAAGGCGGCAAACTCCAAAAAGAACCGTTGAGCCCCCAAGAGAGGGAAGCATATAGAAAGGAAGCATCATCTAATATGAGATCGTACATAGAGGGACGAGTCGTTTATGAAGATAGCGTCAAAATGTAACTCATGGACTGCTTACCAGATTTTACTCCGGGAAGGGTGTCTACGAGTCACTTGGGGAGGGACTAGTTTAAGAGACATGTCTCACCCGCTTTAAAAAGTGCTGGAGATTGTCATATGGTGCCCTAAAGCATGTAATTTCTACTATTTCATGAAACAATTTTCTCTATATTTGATTCTTTATACATGTGTTGTATAATTTAGTAAATATCATAAAATCCCAAGTTTATTAATGCAACTATAATCTTAGTATATAACATTTATATATGAGATGATCAAGATTATAGATAATAAACTAAACTATCCGTAGTAAATCAAAGTAGGGATCTTTGATCTATAATACTAATAGTACAATCCACTGAACATTAAGAACAGTGTAATCTTGACCGATTACTCTGGCGTAGTGACATTAAAATGGAGGTGCTTTATGTAATCTGATTACATAGGACAGACTAGACATGGATTAAACTCTTAAATAATATATCGTTACAATTAAGAGTTTAAACCATGTCATTAATGATCATATGCATTGGATCTTGTAATCCCGAGTAGCCATGGACTCTGTTTGTTTTAATAGGCCTTGATTCATGTTACAATGTCTCTCCTAAGATGTTTCTCTCGCTCCAATACTTATGTCTCAAGGCCCATCGAGATAGGTGGTTGCAGGAACATGTCCTACGCATATGGAATCCAAACCCTTCTCGAGGGAAGTTTATTGGTTCCCTTAAGTGTTAATTCGAACTCAATCAAGCACTCTAATTCTATAACATGTTTATAAATTCAACTATTCACTAGTGAATTAATGGAACTCTAAGGATAAAGATATCACTAGAGGGGTAAAACTAAGAATTTCACCTAAATTTCAATGATGGACCAATTTTGGAGGATTGAATTGCATGTAATGATCATATTAATGGACTGCTTGAGTATCACTACATAAATTATTTTGTAATTACAAGAGTTCAATTTCAGGTTTTTAGTGGAATAATACTTGAACTAATAAATTAGATTAATTGATCAAAGAGTTTAATTAATGATCAAATTTATTGGAGCTTGGAATTACAAGTCCATAGGTCCCAGGGCACCTCTGTAAAACATTGTATAGGATTAAATTAACAAAGAAATCCCTTGGAGAGCATAGTTGTAAAAGAAATTGTTTCCTAGAAACTATGTAGTAATTATTGGATAATTAAACGATAATTAATTAATTATTGAATGAATTAATTAATAGTAATTACTATATGGATGAAATGGTTAATTTATAAATTAATTCTATTTATTTTGTCACTAATTTGAATTAATTTTAATTAATATTTAAATATGCCACTTGATCCAATGGTCGAGATCAATTCAAGGCATATTATAACAGAGGAAAACCCTAGGCTTCAAGGGGTGACAAAAAATTAGAGAAAAAAAAAAGAGAAAGAGTTTCACTCTTTTGCCCCTTCTTAACCCCTCGGGTCTCATGTGGTCGAATATCAAAAAGTTCTAAAAAACAAAACCTTATTAATCAGACGCAACACGCACTGAGCGTAAGAGAAACCCGCTAAAGATCGTGGAAAATAAAAAGGATCTTCGAGTTGTCAACCTTACTTGCCAGAAAAATTCCTTAATTTGATTGGGGTAATTCTTCTATTGTTGTTGATTAGTAATTCATGTACCATAGGATCGTAAAGAGTTTATATTAATTTTTAAAATTTATTGGACCAAAATCTTCCGCTGCAAACTTTGTTATGAACTTTAAAAACCTTCAAAAGATGTCGACGTGCCGAATACAACATTTAGGACCCGATATGGCCATTATGAGTTTTTAGCAATACCATTTGGGTTGACTAATGCACCGACGACATTCATGGATTTGATGAATAGGGTGTTTCAACCCTATTTGGACCAGTTTGTGGTGGTATTTATTGATGATATATTGGTATATGATGAGTGCCCAAAAGCACTCATTAGAAACCCGAGATTTAGCGAGATTTGAATCGGTTTCATGTATATATATATATATTTGACTTCGTTTTTATTACTTTTCTAATATTTAGTTTGTATTGGGTTTTGTAGGAAAAGTGCTAGAAATGGAGCCTGGTAGGAGTCCTGGAGAAGAATGGTGTGGTTATAAAAGGAACTTAGATTCCATTTTTTGGGGGTCAAAATCATTGATTTGGTAAGTAGGGCTCTTGGGAGCTTAGTTTTGGATCAGAGTGGTTAAGACTTGAAGGCCCTTGTGAGAGAGAGACTCAAGAATTTGGGAGATCATCATTCCTCGATCATTGAAGTGTTCTTATTCTCATTATCAAGTCTTAATTTCATTCAGAATGGAGCATTATCATTATGTTCTAATTTCGTGGTTTAGGGTGTTGGTAGTGAATTGACATGAATACTATGTTTAAGTGTTGACTTTTCATAATTCCGTTATCTTTTATATATTGTTTTACCATTAACTCATGCTTGGTTAAAATTAACATATTAATTTCTGATCAATCTTAATATGTGAGTAGTTCTTTGTAATATCTAAGAGGTGAATGAAGAATTTAACATAGGTGAGTTAACTTAATAAACTTGGTAATATAGGATTATCAATAATTAGGAGGCTTAGGAGTTCTTTGAATTTCATGTTAATGCTTGGGGTTGAGCCAAGGAGTAAGAAACCTAGTGATAAAGAGAGGTTAAATGACCTCGAAAGGCTTTAATTACATTAGATAAGAGCCGAGAACACGTATATTAGATAAATGGAATGGAACCTCAAAGATTACATAGTGTAGGACTCAGCTCCAACACCAACACCCTAGCCTTTTGCACCCATCTGGTCATCTTTACATTTGAAACGCATAGTTACATTAGTAGTAATTTAATTTGGTTTCACTTTCACTTAGCCATCACAGTTGTTAGTTTGAATATCAAAGAAGTATTATAATTTTGGTACTTAGCCTCTAACAATTAAAGTTTTCCCTATGGATCGATATATGTACCTTGAGTACACTATATTACTTGACGAGCATACACTTGGTTAGGCAATTTGCATTTCCTATTGCATATCTTTAAAACACAATCACGCAAACGCCTTTCAAGTTTTTAGCGCCTTTGCCAAGGGAAAATATTTATATCATTGTGGTGTTTATGCTAATATCAATACTAAGTACTTATTTGGTGCTTCAGACATTTGTTTGATTTAGTTTTTGATACTTTTTATTTTATTTTTATTTTTTTTTAAAAAAAAAAAAATCCTGCTTCGTATTTAGGGTTATGTATGCGACGAGACTCTGAAAAATCTTATATTCCTTCGATCCTAAGATGATCGAGAGAACTTTAAAAGAATTCTAAGGATGCAGAGGGCAGTTAGAATGAACAAAGAACCTATGGACCGATGGAAGAAAAATAGGTTAAGATGTCAGTCGACAGGAGGTATACACTCGATGAGGCAAGGATACTATATTGCCACCTATCAAAGATTATGCCCGCCTATCTAACAAGCATCTAACTCGTGATTTGGAGGACTCAAGAATACAAGCGAATAATTTCGAGCCTGCCCCATTACTCTAGTTATCAAGAAGGAATTTAGTTCCATGGGCTCACACATGAGGATCCGAATGCTCATATCCTGAATTTCTTAGAGGTGTGTGATGAAATATAATGGGGTGAGCGATGATGCTATTTGTCTTAGATTGTTCCCATTTTCATTGAAGGAGAAAGCCAAGCATTGGCTTTTTTCAGAACCGTCGGATTCAATAACATCATGGGATGAATTATCGAACAAATTTCTTGGGGATTCTTTTCCACTAACAAGAGCTGCAGTTGAGAATCAACATTAGTAATTTTATCAATATGAGAGGAAGAGTCATTCTATGAAGGCAGGAGATTAAAGGATTCACAGAAAATGCCCCTACCATAGTTTCACCAAATGGATGAGTCCACCATTTCTACAATGGTTCGAGTCATCCCAATGCTGACTCTCATTGATGTCAGGCCGGAGGTTTGCTATGGGAAAGAATGAAATGGTGGCTTATCAAATTCTTGAGAACATCGCCTTTAATGATTTTCAATGGCCGGTTGAAAGACTAGCATCGAAGAAACCAGCTAGGGTGTTTGACTTAGACATGTTTACAAACTTATCTGCTCAAATGTCTACACTCTTAAAGAAACTGCAAGCTACTCAACAATTAGGTCCTCAATTATATGCACATAAGGTTGAAGAAAGCTCACTTGCATGCAAGCATTGTCATGGACCCCATCCCACTTCTCAGTGCCTAATGATGAATGCCATTGGAGATTTGATTGTTGAACAAGCTCAATATTTGGCTAAGTTCCCTCAAAATCATAACTTCAACCCATATGGTTAAAATTAAGGCACCAGTAGGAAGAACCATCCTAATAATCCTTTCTGCGGAAAATCGTAATGTGGGTAATCCTATGGAGCAAGTCAAACCTCTCCAACCACCTCAAGAAAAGAAGTCGAGTCTACATCTGAAAATGGAACAAATAGCTAATATGCATATGAATATGATGAAGTCACATGATAAGTTCGAAAATGAGACTAGGACGTCACTAACACCGCGTACCAACTCCCAAATTGAGGTCTAGATGGGCCAAATGGCTTCGTTATTGAGCAAGAGGCAACAAGGAAATTTGCCTAGTACTTCAGAGGTCAACCTAAGGAGAGAAGGAAAGGAGCACTGCAGTCAGAACCCTTAGAGTGGGAAGACTCGAATAACTGGGGTCGAGGCCCAAGAAGAGGGTGAAAATCCTGCGGGAAGTGAGAAAAGTAGTATAGAAGTCGTTGAAGATGCTGAAAAGTTAGTAAATAAATTAGTCTTAAGCACACCAAAGAAAGTTGAAGTGCAAAAATCTTCATATGATGAGAAGCCTATTATCCCATATCCATAGAGACTGAGGAAGAACAGATTGGATAAGCAATTTGGTAGGTTTATGGACATTTTCAAAAAGCTTCACATCAACATCCCATTTGCCGAAGCACTTTAGCAAATGTTGGGATACGTGAAATTCATGATGCACATCTTGTCCAATAAAAGGAAGTTGGGAGACTATGAGACTGTTGCTCTGTCAAAAGAATGTAGTGCTATATTGCAAAAGAAGTTGCCACCTAAGTTGAACGATCCATGTAACTTCACAATCCCATGTGCTATTGGGAATGCAGTTTTTGAAAGAGCCTTGTGTATCTAGGTGCGAGCATTAATCTAATGTCTTGGTCGATCTTTAAGAAGTTGAAATTTAGGAGAAGCACATCCTACAATAGTCACCTTGCGCTTATAGATCGCCACTAACTCATCCGCGCAGATCATGTATGACGCGCAAGGAATAAAGCGACAAAATTATCTTTCCATCGATTTTATCATTCTGTATTATGTTAAGATGAAAGAGGGTCCCACCATCCTAGGAAGACCATTCTTAGCCATGGGAAGGGCAATGATTGATGTGAAAAATGGTGAACTTAGGTTGAGAGTTCAAGAAGAGGAAGTGACATTCAATGTTTTTAATGCTATAAAGCATCCACACGATAATGACAAATGCTTAGAGCGGATGTGCTGTGAGGCCATAAGTCTAGCCAATCAATCCTTCGGAAGATCGAGACCAGCCACCATGATAACCCTTTCTTGTGAAGATGAGATAGTTCGGGAGATGTGAAATGGATGACTTTTCGCCCAAATAGAAGAAAGTACTTTGAATCTTTGAGAGCTAGCCCAAGCCGATTGACTCCATCTATTGAAAAACCCCTTATTGTGGAATAGAAGCAACTCCCTAATCATTTA
Source organism: Tetrastigma voinierianum (assembly GCA_016808115.1). NCBI lineage: Eukaryota > Viridiplantae > Streptophyta > Magnoliopsida > Vitales > Vitaceae > Tetrastigma > Tetrastigma voinierianum. Next base: position 101,767 of record JAEQBH010006450.1, read on the forward strand.
AGATATGCTTATTTTGGGGAGGAATCTACACTACCAGTCATCATCTCATCCTCCCTCTCTAACATGGAGGAGGAGAAATTGTTGAAGATCCTTAAGGAGAATAAGGAAGCGATTGGATGGTCCCTAGCTAACATAAAGGGGATCAGACCATCTATGTGTGTATGCACAAGATATTATTGGAGGAAGATAGCAAGCCGATAGTGGATGCCCAGAGACACTTAAATCCTTCAATAAAAGAGGTAGTTTGGAAGGAGTACTAAAATGGTTAGATGCGGGAATGATATACCCCATCTCTGATAGCTCATAGGTGAGCCTTGTTCAGGTGGTACCCAAGAAAAGAGGAACTTTAGTGATAATAAATGAGAAAAATGAACTACTTCGACTTAATGAAGATAGTGGTGTAATTTGTATCAGACTACCGGAGACTGAACAAAATGACCAAAAACGACCATTTTCCACTTCCATTTATTGATCAGATGTTAGATAGACTCGCGGGAAATGAGTACTTTTGCTTTCTGGATGGATACTTGAGATTCAATCAGATCACCATTGCTCCGGAAGATTAGTAGAAGACCACCTTCACGTGCCCTTATGGTACATTCGCTTTTCGGAGTATGCTATTTGGGTTGTGTAATGCCTCGGGAACCTTTCAGAGATGCATGATGGCAATATTTTCAGACATGGTCGAGAAATCCATTGAACTCTTCATGGATGATTTCTCCGTGATTGGTTCTACATTCAATAACTGCCTCCATAACCTGACTTTGGTGTTGAAAAGGTGCATGGAAACCAATTTAATTTTAAATTGGGAAAAGTGCCACTTTATGGTGAGAGAAGGCATAGTATTGGGGCATCGCATCTCCGAAAGAGGAATTGAGGTTGATTGGGCCAAGATTGAGATCATAGAGAAACTGCCCCCTCCCACATTAGTAAAGGGAATACATAGTTTCCTTGGCCACACGGGTTTTTATAGATGGTTCATCCAAGATTTCACAAAAGTTTCAAAGCCTTTGTCTAGCCTTCTCATGCAAGGTGTCCCGCTTTAGTTCAATGATTGGGATCTCCCATTTGAACTTATGTGTGATGCAAGCGACTTTGCAGTAGGGGCCGTTTTGGGACAGAGCAAAGAAAAAGTCTTCTATGTCATCTACTATGCTAGTCGAACGTAGAATGTTGCACAACTCAATTATTCCACAACAGAGAAATAATTGTTAGCTATTGTGTTTGCTTTTGACAAATTCAGACCTTATCTTATAGGAAACAAAGTTATTGTGTTAACATATCACTCCGCAATCAAATACTTGATGATAAAGAAAGACGCGAAACCTAGACTTATTCGGTGGGTGCTCCTATTGCAAGAATTTGATGTGGAGATTCGAGATAAGAAGGGTTCTAAAAACATGGTGGCCGATCATCCTAAGACCGAAATTCCAAACAAAGGCAGAACCATCACCCGCATTGATGACACATTCTGCATTTAGCAGATACTAGCTTTGTCGATGCTAAAATGTTCCTATGGTGGTCGACATAGCCAATTATCTTTCAGTTTGCTGATGAGTGCAAACTCATCCATGTTTTCTGAGTTCATTTCACATGCTATTTTGCATTTTATATCCATATTCATGTAAAACTCATAACATTTCCTCTAAACTTGGTTTTGTATGATTATTGATGAAAAGCAAGTGATTTGGAAAGAAATGAGCAATATATTTCCAAAAGAAGAAGTCAACCGAGAGGCTTATAGCACGCCACTAGGAAGATATATTTTTCTGTACCATCTAGAACATCAAATGATTCAAATTTCCTCATGGTTGAATTCTACATTCAAAGAGCTTTTCAATGACACCTCACACGCCCAAATCCAAGTCAAAATGAATAAGTTATGGCCCCGACAATTTGGAGAAGAAAAACAAGTAGCTGTCAAGAAACTATGTCGCGACCAAGCAAGCTGTGTCGGGACCAAGAAACTGTGTCACGACCAAGCAAGCTGTGTCGCAACCAAGAAACTGTGTTGCGACCAAGCAAGCTGTGTCATAACTAAGAAACTGTGTCGCGACCAAGCAAGCTGTAAAAAAAAAAAAAAAAAGCCCGAAAATTGATATTTTTGCCTATTTTCAAGCCCAGTTCACCCTAAGACCATATATATACTCATTTTTTAGGTAAAGAGGGTAACGGGAAAATTGGAGAACCTCTCTACGGGGTTTCCCCAAACTCCATTTCCATTTTTTTTCATTTTTTCTCAGAGATTTTGGATTTTAAGCTTTTTTTTTTTTTTTTTTTTTTTTTTTTTTTTTTTTTTTTTTTTTTTTTTTTTTTTTTTTTTTTTTTTTTTTTAAAAAGTAAGATCTTAGAGTAATTTTTGAGCAAATTTTCTTTGTATCAAAGAGGTTTCGGTGCTATACATCAAAGATTCAGATTTTATTACTGTTCAAATAAAGATTGAAGCTAAGATCTGGATTTTTTTTTTCTCACCTCGCTCTTTGATTTCTTTTCTTCATTTTCTTACTTCATGACGGGCTGATGATCGGGAATCCAATAATGGAAACATTAAACACCCTCTAAGGTTGGGGTGGATAAATTGTTGAACATTCAGACGGCAGATTCTCGCTATTTTGTGGGTTTGAAGACTGAATTTATATAATCGGGTAATCGTTCATATAATTAATTGCTCATAATATTAGTAGCTTATACCCAAAAAGAGTCAGATCTTTTGCTCGATTTTCGTGAGCGCCTCGAAATATTATTAATGTAGATGGAGATTCCCGAGAGCAAAGAGCTTACCCTTAGGTAGTACATAAGACTAATATGGAACTAATGAACTCTAAAAGATTACTTTGATAGATCACCCTACTTCATGGTGTGAGGATTTAATTAGACGATGTATCGCTTAATGTTTAGAGGTCTCACCTCAAATTGATAGAAGGATCTTGATCTCATGTTAGCAAAGATCTAATCGAGGAGATAGAAAATTTTATTAGATTTGAAGGACGAGATACCAATTAGATTGGAGAAGGCTTGCATAGTCCTATCTATGGGGGCAAGAATTTTCACCCTAAAAAATGATTGTGAAGTATTGAAAAAGAAAAACAATCAAATCTTAAAGAGGGCCAAATTTTACAAGTAGCTATATAGACCCATTTGTCTTGAAAATGAATATGGTGTGTTAGATAGTGAAATGTATAGTGCCAGGAGAAATCCAAGCTATAATACATTGCTCTTAGACAAATTTAGCATTCAACTCACAATTGTTGCGCTTTCAAGGAAATGCAAACTATTTTGTGAATAATTATCCCCATCTCTCCACGCCTTCCTCTCTTCCACACATTTAGGGAATTCATGTAGTTGTGTGTTTGATAGATTTTAGGATTATTTTAAATCAATTTTTATTTCAATTAAATTGAATTTATTCGACATCCTATTCGGGTCTCTAACAAAAAGCCCTTGTAATCGGTGATCAAATTTGTCAGAGAGAACCTCCAACTCGTAGGTATGATATCCGACTTTTAGAGTCCACTCTTTATTACTCATGACCCTTGCACTTGTGGAAAGGGGCTTGAGTGTTGGTACACTTTCATTTCCCGCTTTTTTAGTACTTACTTTGTTTAAATTCGCCAGTATTTACCACATTCACTCCTTTGACCATATAGGAAAATTGGTTTACATCGGTATTATTCCACCTGACCTCACATTTCAACAAAAGAAATGATTCTTTACAGAAGTGAAGAACTAGTTTTTGGGAAGACCCAATCCTCTTTAAACAGTGTGCCGATCAGATTATTCAAAGGTCCTGTGGCTGAGCGGCGGCTAGATACTAAAGCACCGTCCACTCTTATGTGGGGCCATTTCAATGGATAGAGAATAGCGGCTAAGGTACTACAATCAAACTTTTATTGGCCCTCTATATTCAAAGATGCACACATGTTTGCAAGTCCCTGTGATCGTTGTCAAAGGATCGGGAACACGGGGCAGCAATGAAATGTCGTTGATGAATATTCTAAAGGTAGAACTTTCTGATGGCTGGGGCTTTGACTTTATGGTTCCGTTTCCATCTTTCTATGGGCACAAGTACATATTCTTTGCAGTGGATTACGTGTCCAAGTGGGTGGAATCCATTCCAACCATTACTTGTGATGCCAAAGTGGCATCAGATTTCATCGAGGCAACATTCTTCTAAGGCTCGACCTGTGAGTAAGAATCAACGGCGAAGGTTCACATTTCTATAACAAGTTGTTTCATTCACTCTTGGCCAAATATGGGGTGAAGCAATGGGTGTCACTAGCATACCACCCCCAAAGCAATGTAAGTGCTCGGCGTCTTATCAGGAAATCAAGAAAATCTTAGAAAAGACAGTTAATGTGACAAGGAAAGACTAGGCGAACAAAATTGATGATAGCTGATGGGCTTATCAAACAGCTTTCAAGACCCCATTAGGAATGTCCCCAGATAACATCATCTATAGGAAGGCATGCCACCTGCTTGTAGAACTGGAGCACAAAGCATACTGAGCAACTATAATGCTAAACATGAATCTCGAAATTGACGGGAAAAAGAGGATGCTTCAGTTGAATGAGCTGGATGAACTTCAGCATAATGCATGCGGATAGCCAAGGATCTATAAGGAAACCAAAGTGTGGCATGACAAGATCTAGTGCATACCGAGTTTAAAACCAGACAACAAGTATTGCTCTTCAATTCAAGATTGAATTGCTCAGGAAAACTCGTGTCAAGATGGTCTTGCCTGCGGATCATCCGGGAAGCCTTCCTACAGAGTGTCGAGTTGTCGCATCCTGAGAGAGGTCGATTTAAAGTGAATGGGAAGCGAGTGAAGGCTTATCTTGGTGGCTAATTTGAGAAGCACAAGTCCACCACAAGTTTGAAGCTAACATAAGCAATGCTAGAAGCCATAAAAAATTTTGCCATAAATTTTATGTGGTTGAGTACCTGTTAGGGGGACACAGCTTGGTCCAACTAATGACATTAAACAAAGCGCTACTTAGGAGGCAACCCAAGCATTTAAATCATTTTGTTCATCAATTTGTTTGTTTTGTGTTTACTTGGTCTGATTTTACTTGTTTTGATTTTGATTTTGATTTTGATTTTTAGGTGTTGCCATGTTCAGAGGTTCCGCGGTTGCTGCGGCGAAGGAGAGATAGCATGGAAAGCCTAGTGCAGGATTTAGGGATGAGTAGAGCTAAATGCATGGAGTTTTCTACACTCAGAAAAAAAATTTTGAAAAAAAAAAACCCTAGCCGACGGCTCCTCGAACGTCGCTAATATTGGCTCAACGCCGACATTAGACAAAATTCCTTGGCACGCCTTCACCATATTTGTCTCGCACCATTGTGACGGAAAAACACGCCTCTTTAACGTCATGACGCCGGGTCTAAACGCCGCAACGCTTGGAAAACACCTTCAGAACGCCGACATTGAGCTGGATGTTCAACTCTCGGGAACGTCACAACGTTGGCCTCAACGTCGCAACGTTGACCTCAACATCGCAATGTCACCTTTTAAGTTACGCATCGCTCATATTTTCGCCCCGCTGACTTGTCTCTAACCTCTCACCCTTTGCAGCCTTCACTCATTGTAAGTCCATTCCCAAGGTGTTGAAAGGATACTCCGTACGATGCTAGCATCCATAACACTCTTGACCACAACGCAACGCTGGAAAACACCTTCCTCGTAATGTCATGACGCGACCGATGTTCAACTCAGAACGCCACGACATCGGGCCCCAACGCCACAACGCCGACCGCTTGCCAGACGCTCATATTTTCTACTTCCTACGACTTTCGGGTCATAACTCTCTACTCCTTTTGCAGCTTCACCATTGCAAGTCCATTCCAAGGTGTTCAAAGGATAGTTCCAGTCTATGCTAGCATCCATAACACTCTTTGGACTGACAAAGCTAAGATTGGCTCCTCTCTCACCGAAAATTTGGGTAAGCACTGTGTTTTTTATGATTCTTGGATTCAAGGTAAAGTTTCGGTCCTTCTTTGTTCCTTGTACAATTTTTTCAAGAAAAGATGATGGTGGGGATTTATTGTCAGGTTATAGAAGCCTCAGTTCTTGGATACGAGCAGTGTTTATCATAGTGCCCACCAGGTGTTCGACTTATCACCTAAGTGAAATTAGATGATTTTTGGGCCATTCTAGTTCGGTTTCACCACACTAGGTGCTCCAGGGTGCCTACTGAGGTAGAACACTCAGTCAGGTGTCTATCTCCACTGACCTACCTAAGGGCACTGGTATCAAAGCAAAAATGGGGATCCAAGAGGAACCGAAAAATTGAAGAACCATCTCATGACTACGATCATGAGAAGTTCGTTAATGAGAGTGCGGCCGAGAAGTTCAACCTCATCTCTGCAAATCGCTCCTTCATTAAAAAGAAGGCATTCCATCTTCCCAGATTTTTTCTTAATAACTGAGACAGCTAATAAAGGGTAGGGTGCTTTGTGCCAACCCCCGAGGTTGGCTATAAAGATGGTTATACGGGAATTCTATGCCAACCTAGCAGCTCATGTGCTTAAGAAAGTAATGTGCATGGTCAGTGACTTCAGCCAGAAGTCCATCAATGCCACTATAAATCTGGAAGTCGTAAATGCCAACCATAAGGATAGACTCATAAAACCCAAACTACCCCGAGATCATTAGGATGCCTACCAATGGCCAAGGTGATGGAAGTTAAACAGCGAGGAGCACGTCACTCTTTTAAGGCAAAACACTTAGCATATATCCTTAAGGCGCAGACTATTTTTATCACTCTCACCCATTCTGATGACTTGAACGGGCGCAGGTGATGGAAAAAGGGCATTGCCTAACTATGCCTATTCAGATATTTCTTTTGATGGCTCGTCAGGTCATGAGGATGATATCCTTATAACCGAGACGCCAGTCGAAACCTCGCACCCTTTCGCGTATGGCCTCGCAAGAAACGTAGGGTGCCGCTAGGAGACAATGAGGCCTCGGATCCATCCCATTAAGGCTATGGAAGTAAGAAGGACAATCCTGTCTCGATCCGAGGCTGCTTATGACTCGGGTCGCGGAACCTTCTGACGAGGAAGACCGATAGCATACCAAACTTTGTCTCTAAGACGCGAGAGAGACACTAAGAGAGTCTACAAACTATCTCACCACCCCTCCAACCCCCTCTACCACCATCCACGAAGTCGGATGTCCCTAGTCCTTCTCTTCCCTTAGAGGACAAGGTTTATAATCTTACTCTGTGATGATGCATGCTCATCGGGAGATTTATAGACCCAAGTGAGCTTAGGTTTTCTCGGGAGCTAGAGGTAGATGGCTTAAGGCCGATGATGCGATTGGCCCTAAGCAACCAGCACCATCTTGCACAATCAGGAGTATGCTACGATACCACCTAACTTCTCTCATTTCATCCTTCACCACCACTGTGATCGTCCCGATTGACAGGGAGTTCTCTCTTCTACCATTATTTTGTTTTTCCTCGACATCGGGGACACCGCTCGGTGCCGCGGGCATGGGTGTATGGTATCGCATGTACGTACATGGACTCATTATGGCCTGATATGAGGTTTTTGAGCGTGTTTTGGTAATTTAGTTAATTTAGTTCGTGTTTATCAGGTTTATTATGTAACCGTGTTTTCTTGTTTAGCTTCGAAATAACATGTGTATGTCCTTAGGCTTGTTTTAGGTATCAGGATGAGTCGATGTAATGATTGCCAATTGGAATTCATTTTGTTCGCAAATATTTTCAAATAAGTTGACTAGAAAATGAAAAGAGTTCCTTAATTTGTTATATAATATGGAACTAGTGCTTTGAAAGGTAAGGGGGATCTTAGTTTTATCAACCCCTTTGTTCTTTTTCAAAAATCCATTTCCTAAGTAGTCTACCACACACACACGTGATCTCCAGCATATACCTAGGCCTCAAACCCCTTTTTACTTGATGTTATGCGCAGTAGGAGTTGTTAACCACCCAAGTGATAGGACACCTTTGAAAAAAGGATTGCCATTGAGCCCCACATAAAAATGAAAAAAAAAAAGATAAAAAATAATGAGAGTATGAATAGAATAAGTGGGATCTTCCAATCGAATCTCTAGTACGTACTCTGCGGGGCTTATCAAAGCTAATGGCACTGAGCCAACCGGGCCGAGCCATTGACTTCATCGCTCGCAAAGACCTCTTTCCACCGAATTCCGAATGGTGGATCCAAACCGATTCCAGGATGCTCGTTGAATTCTTTTTATTTACCTTTTTATTTAATTTTTCTTTGTCAAAAATGTCCCGACCCGAATGGAAAATCCGAACCGGAGCCCAGTTTACTCCGACCATTTTCATTTATCTTATCAAAACATTTTATTTATGTCATTTCCCTTAGAGTTTTCTACTACGAGGAAGCATTTTCAAACAGTAGGCCCATAAACATTTAATCTTATACAATTCATTTACGAAATGGCGTATCATGCCTTTACAAAATGATATACAAAAACAATGGTTCAGAGTTTAACTCTTTTGTACACAAAATGTCATACGTTAAAAAAGAAATGATATGCATGCTATGAGGTATATACTCTATACTGCAACTTTCTATGAGTCTCGCACTTCGATCTTATTCTTCCCGCTTACTCAAACCCTACACATAGATAAACTACACGCTAAGCAATTTCCCCATGCTTAGAGGTTCTGGCGCTTCTATCTCCACTTTCAATTTAATATGACATGCATTTCATAAAAACCATGCCTTTTATATCAAACTATACTCATGCTTATTCATTTTCACATGCTTTCACTTTACAAATCATTGATCATATCAAAATATGCATTTCCACATGCAACAAATCATCTAACTCAAATCATGAGATTCAAACATATACTCTTAAGAACGTATTTAGTTTATAAATCTCATTTTCACTTATCAAAGTTTGTTATTTCACTTTGTCTATACAATTCACATTCATGACGGATTCCTTTCGATGAATCCCATCTTTTTATCATTCGGTAATGTACTTACACATTTAACAATTTCGGTTTCCCATCATGATGGATGCCGATTGGTGCACCCCACCATATGGTCACTTATAAATGCCATATGCCATCAAGACGGATGTCGATTGGTGCATCCCGCCAAGTGGGACATTTCTTCAATGCCATACACCATCATGATTCCGATGTCGATTAGCGATCCCACGGTCATCGGACAATTTCGTCGTTTCATGACTGATTCGCTTGGTGAATCCCACCATGTCGTCGCTCGTATTGATTCAATTCAAGATGTCAAGAATTGACTAATTCGCATAACTAATTAATCACTCACATGTAATTAATCTTCAAACATTTCAAATATCACATTTTCAAATCCATATGCACTGTAATATCATTTCAAAGATATACCATTCCATATAATCATTTCGCATTTATTCGTGCATACTACCAAAACACTTGAAATAAGGATAAAGGGTCAAGGAACAAACCGCCGTTTCTACCTCGCTTCCTTCCCTTCGATCTCACCAGTTAGTATCCTCACTCCGCCCCCGGGTCAATAACAATTATGCCACTCTTAGTGGATAAACAATTATTATACATTTTTAGTGAATGACAATTTATTTTCGTTAACGGTTTTGGGTTAAGACACTAAGTCTGCCCAAAGGCGAATTGATTACTACCCAAAAAGTGCTATTTTACACCCTTATTAATACAAGTTTTGAGCACTTTTTGTGTACTAATCAGCCTAATTAACCCAAATGGCATGTTAAGGACCTAGAAAAGCTACTAATCAAATTTTGTGGCAAGTTTTGTTGTTTTTGCAGGCTTTTTATACCATATATAGGGATTCTGCTCAACCATGGAGAATCCAAGTTCAACTTATACCGCAACCGGGAAAACCAGGTGAAAAGAGGTTAAAGCATAAGAAAAGGAGCGTGGTCGAATACTGCATGTTGGCGAATTTTCGCAACAACTAAAATTTCACAAACTCGCGAAATTGCCTGTTCCCGCCACCGCCCATGCCGCTTTGACTTTTGACTTCTTTGTCACCTTTGGTTTTCTTCCCGTTGGCCCCAGAATAGTTTTTGCTTTTTATATTTTGCAATTTTGTATCGGCTCGCTATAAAAGCCCTTACAAGACATCAGCAGTTTTTTCATTATTGTAATTTTTTGTTTTGGGAGCTTAAGCCAAGCCCCGCTCTCATTTTCTCTCTTTTCTTTCCACTTTCACTAGTTAAACACCCTCCGAGATGACAACTCTGAGGATATGAGTGGCTATAACCTCTTTCTCCAAAGAAGGCTATTAAAGTAGGGATATAAGGAAAACCGAGGTTTTCCATGCTTTAACGGGCAGTATTTTCTACCATTTATGGTTCATTCAAACATCGACTTTAATCCCTCTCAGTTGCTTTGAATGATTGGTATTTGATAAGCTGTCTATTGTGATGCTTATTGCTAGATCCATTGACATTCGTTAGTTATCATCTATGGGTTATTGAAAGGCGATTCAAGGATGTTTTTATTTTCTCCAAATTTTAGGTTTGATCCCTTCGGTTCACCTTAAATGGTCAGTACTTGGTAAGCTTTTAGGGTTCATTGTATGCTTATTGTTAGATATAGTGATATTCTTTAGTTATCATTTATTAGCTGTTGGAAAGTGAGCCAAGGTGATGTTATTCACTATCTAAGACCATCGATAGGAAGAAAATACCAAATTTTCAAAGATATTTATTTAGGGTTCATTTTTTATAGCCACATGAAGATCTAGTTCGGGAAATGGCTATAGGCCATCCTCTCCAACGAGAGGAAATGGACCTTGAGAACCCTCAAAGGACCTTTAGAACCTCAAAATCCAAGAGTCGACACTTCAAGGAGACTTCTTAAATTTTATTTTATTTAACTTTCAATTTCCAAACATTACCCTCATAATCGTTCTTTTATCAAAACCCCAAAAATCCAAATTGAATTTCACCATATCAGCCTAAACCGCAACTCATTCAGGCGAAGAAAACCCATCCAATGCAGTTCAACCCAGCCACTATACTCGTTAGCAAGAGCTATGCTACAGCAGTAGGAGGTGTTAGGTTTATAAATATTGTTGATTTATGAACACCCTACTGCACTCGAATCAATGATCCTCACCTGTCCCTAGTCAATAACAATTATGCCACTCTTAGTGGATAAACAATTATTATACATTTTTAGTGAATGACAATTTATCTTCGTTAACGGTTTTGCTTTAAGACACTAAGTCTGCACAAAGACAAACACTCTTCGCCGAGATGGTGAGGTACAATACGTTTTTCATTTAGTTTTATCCTTGTTTGAACCCCTATTAATAATTTATTAGGGTCCTTAAACTATCGGTGTACGAATATGAGGTGTTAGGAAACAAAATTCCAAAATTTGTTCACTGTGAATAGTAGCTACGCTATAGGGTATCCCTCAACCACGGTGTAGGAAAGATACGTCGTGGCATACCCGAGGGGTTCCCTTTTGGGCACCTCAGCCTCACTGCGGCGAGGCATCCCACGCTGCGGCGTGGGTTCCCTACGATGCGACGTAGGAGCCCGATGTCCAGATTTTCTAGTTTGCTCATTTTTGCGATTTTTTCTTCAAAAATCCCCAAAACCCAAACAAATCATGGGAATCACTCCCAATAACTTCTTAACATCATCCTAAACCTACCATGAGCAAAACCCATGAATGGATTAGGGTTTTTCTAACCCAAACATCATTTAAATAAATCTAGGGTTTGGTTCTTACCTTGAAATCTCTTGACCTTTGAAGCCCTAGGTTCCTTCTTCCTCTTTAATCACTTGGAAACCAGAAATGGGGATGATCTCCCACCAAAATCTTGATTTCTCCTCAACCCTAGCTCTTCTCTCTCTCTCTTGTCTCCAAAACGCTTTTGCTCCAATGAGCATTCTAAGACCAAAATGCCTTAAGTCGTGGTTTCATCCTAAGGCCATGTTTGGCTTGTTCATTAAATCCATTTTTGGATTTAAGTTGCCTCTATTTACTTTATAGCACATATATCACTTCTATTTGCACTTAAACACATAAACATTTTCTCAAATGACCCTTAGGTCCTCATTTTACATTTTTCCAAATTTACCCTTTTTCACTTGGGTTTATTTCCAAGTTCAATCAATTTCTCATTTTAGCATATAATATTTAATCATATGCTCACATATTCATTTCACTTTTCACAATTTAACAATTTATTAGTTTTCCTAGAAAACCCAAGTTTGGTTCAATTCATAACCGGAATATATAATAAAATTATTATAAAAATTATAGGGTATTTTTAAGGCATGACAGCCCGCTACATGGGACAAAAGATGGATCCATTCCACTGTCTAGGACCTATAGGTTTGGTCAAGTGTTCGGCGTGAAGTTTGAGGGGAACTAAATGCCCGATGCCCTTAACCGACTGGTGGGAAGTCACCAATGAATCCCCGCTACAGGGACACTTGATTAAAACCTAAAGACACTATGGTTCTTTCATGTTTTGTCATTTCGTATAAAAAAAAAAGAAAAAGGTGTGTTCTTATCCTTTGGTAGTTAAACTCTTTCAAAAATGCGAGTGAAATTAAGTTTGGGGGGCGTTTGAACTAAGGTATATGTTGGAGACCAAGATTACATGCACATAGATTGCTTGAGAACGGTCATTGACAACTTAGGGGGTTGATATGCTTGATCAACCTTTCCATGATTGGCTCAGTTCCTTAGAAAGTTTAACAGTTTTAGGGATCTTACAATTTGAGGTTGAAAAAGCTAGATGTGCAATTTCTATTCAATTTGATCCTTCTCATTGGCATTCTCTCCATCATTCACAAATTTTATATGTTTTAGTTGTTTTTAGTCAAGTGTGTTGATTCTAGGTTAGTCTCTTGCTTGAGGACAAGCAAGAAGCTAAGTTTGGGGGTGAGATAATCAAGTGCCCAAAAATACTCATTAAAAACCCGGGATTTAGCAAGATTTGGATCGGTTTCATATACATATGACTTCATTTTTATTAATTTTCTAATATTTAGTTTGTATTGGGATTTGTAGGAAAAGTTCTGGAAATGGAGCCTTATAAGAGTCTCGGAGAAGAATGGTGTAGAAAATAGCTCAACGTCGCGAAGTGGCGGGAAAGCTTGACAAACCTTGGCATAAGCTATAAAAGGAAGCGGAGATTCCATTTTTTTAGGGGTCGAAAATCACTAACTATGCTAGGGTTTGAGGAACTCAATTTTGGATCAGAGGAAAGAAGATCTGAAGGCCCTTTTTAGCGAGAGTGACTTGAAGAATTTGGGAGATCATCATTCTCACTATCAGTTTTCTATTCTCATTATCAAGTCTTAATTTTCATTTGTAATGGAGCATATTATCATTATGTTCTACCCCCTGTGGTTTAGGTGTCAGAAAGAATCGACATGAATACTACGCTTAAGGTTGACTTTCATAATCCATTTATCTTTATATATTGTTTTACTCATTGACTCATGCTTCGTTAAAATCAAAATATTAATTTCTGATCAATCTTTAATATGTGAGTGGTTCTGTAGCATCCTAGAGGTGAATGAAGAATTAGACATAGGTGAGTTAACCTAATAAACTTGGTGATATAGGATTATCAATAATTAGGAGGCTTAGGAGTTCTTTGAATTTCATGTTAATGCTTGGGGTTGAGCCAAGGAGCAAGAAACCTAATGATAAAGAGAGGTTAAATGACCTTGAGAAAGGCTTTAATTACATTAGATAAGAGCCGCCTTGGAGAACACGTATATTAGATAATGGAATGGAACCTCAGCATTACATAGTAGGACTGTCTAACAACACCAACACCCTAGCCTTTTTTGCACCCATTCGGGTCATCTTTACGCTTGAAGGCATAGTTACATTAGTAGTAATTTAACTGCTTCACTTTCACTTGGGGCCATCACAAGCTTGTTAGTTCAATATTAAAGAAGTATTATAATTTTGGTACTTAGCCTTTAACAACAATTAAGGTTTTCCCTGTGGATCGATATCCTTACCTTGAGTACATTGTATTACTTGATGAGCGTACACTTGCACGTTTAGGCAATTTGCGTTTCCTATTGCATATCTTTAAAACACAATCACGCAAACGCCTATCAATATTCAGATTTAGCAAGAGCGTAGCGTGATCTACGTAATAGTTGCACTTTTAGAGAGAAGAAGTCGTATGCCAAACTTAGCAAGTACGATTTTTGGCTAAAGGAAGTTTCATTCCTGTGCCATTGTGTCTCGCTGGGTATAAGAGTTGGATCCCTTCGCTAAGATCAAGCTTATGGTGAATCTGGGAAACCCAAAGTGTGACCGAAGTGAGAAGTTTCAGCTTAGCAGATATTATAGAAGATTTGTGAAGGGATTCTATCATACTCTTCTCCACTCACCAAATTACTCGTAGAAAAGGGTAAAGTTTGAGGATAGATAAATGTCGTTAAGATAGTTTTACAGCCTAAAGGAAATTCCTAGCTTGAAGCACCCGTGATCGACGTTAACCTACCCGAGTAAAGAGTATGCACCAGATAGTGATGCTTCAAGAATTGGTCTGCGTTATGTGTTAATGCAAGATGGTAACATCCAGATAGTTGAAGCCACATGAACATAATTATCCTACATGATTTGAATCACATGGTAGTATTCGGCCAAGATATGGCGACACTACTTATATCAGAAAATGAAGAATTTATACAAATCATAAAAAAGTCTTAAGTATTCATAATCGAAAAGGAGCTTAATTTGAGACAACGGAGGTGGGTAGAGGCTTCAAAGATTATGATCGCATAATAGACTACCACCCCGTAAAAGCTACTGGTAGCGCATGCCTTAAGAGAAAGGCAATGACATCTTGTTATTACAGTGCTGAATGGGAAATAATATCTGATGGAGCTATATTTGCTCAATTAAAAGCCAACCTGTTTCAAAGAAAATGATTATAGATGCTCAGAAAAATGATGAAGAGTTACAGAAAAAGGTACAATTGTTCAGAGATAATGATAAGACCAATTATTCGGTAAAAGAAGATAGAAGTTTGTATTTCCATAATAGAGTATGTGTGCTAGCTGATAATTAGTTGAAGAAAAAGTTGTTATATGAAGCTCATAATACAGTATTTACCATGCATCCTGGAGGTAACAAGATGTACTAGGATTTGAAGCAGTGTTATTGGTGGAAAGGCATGAAAAGGGATGTGACGGACTATGTGTCCAAATGCTTGACGTGTTAGCAAGTAAAACTCAACAATTCAAGTACCATTCGGCGACCGTTAAATCCCATTCCACCTTCAGAATGGAAACGGGACATGATTGCCTCGATTCGTGGATCGGACTTCCCCTACGCAAAGGAAGCATGATTCTCAGAGTGTATGATAGTTGATAGTCTCCACAAAGTCGACCCATTTTATACCAAATGTGACTGACCATTCTACGGATCGATCACCGAGCTATATGTGGACGATTGTCCTCAGAATGGGCATTTGCGTTCCATCACTACCAGCTCTGACGAGACCCAAGGTTTACGTCAAGATTCTGGAAGGAGTTACTATCAGCATTGGGTACTCGTTTCAATTTCAGCACAGCTTTTCACCCTCAAATAGATGGACACTCTAAAAGATTAATTCAGGTGCTGGAAGATATGTTACCGGTCAGGTTATGATCTTCCCGAAGTCGATCAGACACCCTAAAATACCCTATACCTTATGGTCAATTTGCTATATATTCCAAAGACTGAGTCAAACTTGGGTTTTTCCGGGAAAACTGATAAATGGTGAAATGTGAAATGAATATGTGAGCATATGATTAAATGTTATATTCTAAAGTGATTAAATGATTAAACCCGGAAATAACCCAAGTGAAAAAGGGAAAAAATGGAAATGTGTAAAATGTGGACCTAAGGGTCATTTGAGAAAATGTTTGTGTTTAAGTGCAAATAGAAGTTATATATGTGCTATAAGGTAAATTGATGCAACTTAAACCCAAAAATGAATTTTCGAAGCCAAACACGCCTTATAATGATAAGTGATATTAGACCACATTGTCTTAGAATGCTCATTCGAAAAACGACTCAGATGTAGATTGAGAGTGAAAAGGAAAAGAGTAAGCTAGAGCAAGGAGAGAAGATCAAGATTGCTTGGAGGATTTCTTCCCATTTATTGTTTCTATGATCAAGCATCTCGCGAAGAAGATTCAAAGGGGATTCATGTATGAACCTAAAACCCTAGGAAAGAGATTTGATGCTTGGTTAGAAAACTTAATCCATCCATAGGTTTTGCTCTGTCGGGTTTAGGATGATATTAGGATGTTATTGGGAGTGATTTCGTTTTTTGTTCCGGGGATTTTGAGGATTTTGGAGGAATTTAAAAAAAGAGGAAACTATAAAATATGGGCAAAAATCGAGTTCCTCACACTCGCAACTTAGTGGAATCCCATGCCGCGCGCAGCACTCACGCTTAAGGCAAGTGGGACACCCGCGAGAGGCCGAGGTGCCAAAATAGCACCCCTCAGGTACGCCAAGGCATAGCAAAGCTACGTCGCGATGAAGGCCTACGCCGCATCGTAACACCTTCGTCGTGACGTAGCTTTGCTACGCCGTGGCATAACTACTGTTTACAGAGGGCAAAATTTTGGGTTTTGTTCCGAAAGTCTAGTTTTTGTACACCGATAGTATAGGAACCCTAATAAATGACTAATGGGGGTTCAAATAAGAATGAAACTAAATGAAAAACGTATTGTAAATTTCACCGCCTCATTAGTTAGTCTGCCTCGCGTAATTTCTAATGTCTTAACCCAAAACCGCTAACGAAGATAAATTTGCTCATACACAAAATGGCACAAGCTGCATCCACCAAGATATGAAGTTGTTATCGACTAGGGACGGGTGAAGATCACTTTAACCTGAGACCAGATTGAAGGGGTATGAACGAGGAGCCAACAAATTTGGCTGTTCACCGACCCTCTATCCCGGCTTCAAGTGTTTCGCAAGATACCTAATAAATCAAAATGATTATATGGAATGAGTATATCTTTTTGAAATGATATTACTAAAGTGCATATGGATTTGAAAATGTAATATTTGAAATATCCGACACCACTGCATGTGAGTGATTAATTAAGTTTCAAACGAATTGGCCAATTCTCGACATCTTGAATCAATCGTGATATACCAAATCACTGTAAATGCATAGAGATGGCAAACTAAGATCCGTCATGAAGGCAAACCGAAATTGTACAATGTCCCATATGGTGGGATGCACCAATCGACATCCGTCATGATGGTGAATGGCATTGTAAAAATGTCCCACTTAGCGGGATGCACCAATCGGCATCCATCATTATGGCGTATGACATTTTTAAGTGACCATATGGTGGGATGTACCAATCGGCATCCATCATGATGGGAGACTGAAATTGTTAAATGTGTAAGCACATTACCAACAATAAAGGATCGGATTCAATTCTAACGGAACTGGCCATGAATGTGAATTGTATATAAAGAAATAACAAACTTACGAGTGTAAATGATTCGAAACTAAATATCCCTTGGAGTATATGTTTGAATCTCACAATTCGAGTTAAGTAAATTGAAAGCATGTGAAAATGCATATTTTGATATGATCAATGATTTGTAAAGTGAAAGCATGTGAAAATGAATAAGCATTTATATAGTTTGATATAAAAGGTATGGTTTTAAGGATAAATACATGTCATGTTAAATCGAAATCGAAGAGCACAAAGATAGAACCACTGGGCATGAAATGCTTAGTAGATGCGCTTTACCTATGCGTAGGTTCGAGTAAATCTGATCGAAGGCATGATCAAGAAGCACAAAGTCATAGAGAAAGTTGCGGCGTATAAGTATATATTGATTACTACCCAAAAGAGCCAGGCCCCGTTTTGTTTTACATGTTTTAAGCACTTTGTATTAATTAGCCGACTAATCTCCAGCTTGGCACATTAAGGTCCTAACTTACTTTTACTACTAATCACATTTTGTGGCAAATTTCGAAGCTACAAGATATTCATGCCAAGTTGATTAAGTCTGCTCTAGCACGAAAAAGTCAAGTTGAATTCAAAGTCATAGCTTTATAAACAATAAGAAAAGAGGAAAAGAGAAGAGCATAAAGAGAAGAGCTCTGGGAAATCTCAGAGGGCCGCTGTACTCTTGCAACATCACAATTTTCATGGAAGATCCATGGGACTCAGCAAATGATCATTGTACTCGTAGTGCTGCGACTTTCGCAACTCACAAGCCATCCCACCACCCCTAGCTTGACCTTTTTTAGCCATTTTGTAATTTCCCTAATCGCTCTTCACAGTGCGCTCATACATTTTTGTAATTTTGGTTATTTTGGCTAGTATATAAGCCCCAACAAGACTTTATAAAGGGCACTTTTGATTCCTTATCAAAAATATGCTTTTATGGGCGGGAACTTTCCTGCCTCTTTCATTTTCTCTCATTTTCCCTCGCTCTCTCATTTCTCCACCCGCCAAGCACCCTCCAAGGATACAACCTCAAGGATGAGTGGCTAAACCCCCTTCATCCTGAAGAGCAAGGTTACTAGGAGGGCTCTAAGGGTTCGAGAGGTTTCACAAACTTCAACGAGGCATGATTACACAGGCCCTCTTCCAACCTCAGTTCAAATCCCTGGGGATGCATCTTAAATGACCTGTACTTGGCAATCTTTTAGGTTCAGTGGATGCTTATTGTTAGATATGCGGAGATTCATTAGTTTCCATTTATTAGTTACTTGTAAGATGGGTCAAGGAGATAGGTTTTCACTGCCTGAGACCATTAATGCTCAATAAATGCCATCTTTCAAAAGGAAAACTATTAAGGCTCGGGCCTTTTATAGCCAACGGCGATCCTGGGTCGAGACGACCAGTCATCCTCTCCAACGCAGTGAAAAGTGGCCCGAGCCTCGCCATCTCTTAGTAACTGTAAAACAGTGAAAGCCATGCTTCAAGAGCCTTCTTTATATTTTTTACTTATTTTATTTTCGGGGTCATGAACACAACCCCCCGCTTTTGTTAAATCAACTTGGGATCCAAATCAAATTCACCATTTTGAACATCACTACAAGTCATTTACAAGAAGAAAACTCATCCCTGTGTTCGACCCTAGAGCCACTACGCTACAGTAGCCATGCTACAACAACAAGAGGAATTAGGTACAAATATTGTTGATTCAAGATACCCTTCGTGCCACAAATCAAATGGCGTCGTTTCTGGGGATGGTGCCTTAGTGAAAATAATGAACTGCTGAACGCTTATGATAATCATCACAAGTACTGGTGAATTTTTCTTAACTTCATTCTTCTTAGTAGTGAACTGCTAGGTTAATTCAATTAGTTTTACTGTCCACATACATTTTTCTTTTAGCTAACAATAACCCCTTATTGGTAGCTTTGTTTTGTTTCTTGTTGGTGTGCTTTGTGTTTCATGGTAATGGCGTTCCAAAATGGATAAGAATATAGCAGTGTGTTGCTGAGAACCAGTATTCCATAGGAACAAGGCTGTGAATTAAACCTAGATAGTGACCAAATGGAGCCCCCATCAGAGGAACAACAAAGCCAACAGGGTGTACAGAGGAATCCCAATGCATATAAATACATGAGGGACCACATACATCCCCCAAGATTGAGTGCACCCTCATGCATTGTGCCTCCCGCAGAGGACATGATCATGGGGACTCATGACGTGCCTTTACTCCCCACTTTCCATGGTATGGAGAGTGAGAACCACTATTCACACATCCGGGAATTTGAGGAAGTCTGCAATACCTTCAAAGAGGATGCTTCCAATATGGACCTGATGAGGCTGGAATTTTTTCCTATGACTTTAAAGGATAAGACCAAGATTTGGCTCAACTCTCTGAGACTGAGGACCATTCGAAATTGGATAGAAATGTAGGCTAAGTTCTTAAATAAATTTTTCTCCACTCACAGAACTAACAGTCTGAAGAGGCAAATCTACACTTTCGCAGCCCACGAAAATGAAACGTTCTACTAATGCTAGGAAAGATATTTGGAAACCATCAATGCCTGTCCTCACCATGGCTTTGACACATGGATGCTAGTCAATCATTTTTATGATGGAATGTCCCCTTCTATGGAACAATTATTAGACTATGTGAGAGACTTCTTGAAAGCAAGAATCGTGAAGAAGCCACGGACTTCGAACTATGGCGTAGACATCTAAAGCTCGGGATGAACCAAACCCAAGAGAAGCAGAGAGACGAGACACATCAAGGCTAAGTAGGTCGTCTCGAATCAACAATATTTATGAACCTAAATTCTTCCCATCGGGACGTAGCAAAGCTGAATGCAAAGATAGTGGCCTGTGGTCGAACACATGGATGGGTTTTCTTCATACAAATGATGTGCGTGATTCAAAATGGTGAATTTCATTGATTTCGTGGTTTGGGTAAAAATCAGGAGTTTGGTGAAAACGGTGAGGTTGATGGTGTGCAAATTGAAATTAAAACGAAGGAAAAAATAAAATAGAACTCCTCGTCTTCTGCCACCGGTTTGGGGTTTTAAACAACCAACATGTTCTCGTCTTTTCAGGTTGGAGGATGACATAGTCATTTTAACTGACTTTCATTTGGCTTTAAAATCTAAACCCTAAAATTTTCCTTCTTGAAACATAGCATTTAACTTGGCATAAATGTCCCTAACGGTTATAACATATCTCAAAAACCCTACCCCACAATAACTAATAGGAGACAACTAACTGGGCATCAGTGGATCTAATGAAAGTATCCACTGAACCCAAAAAGCTTGCCAAATACACATTAGGGAGAGTATGCTTAAGAGATTTTAACCTACTGTGAGAAGCAGGAACATGAACAACCATAAATGCGAACATGAAAAGCAAGAGAACAATGACATCTCAAACCGCACCTGGCAAGCCCCTTCAAGGACGTGGGGAGCGACTTAACATCCTTTGATTTGTCATCATCAAAGGATGTTTGGCAATGAGAAATGGCAAAGAAAATGAAAGAAAGTGAAGCGTAGGAGAGGAGTTGCTGAGAGCTGGAAGCTTCGCTACTTTATTTGAATAAGCTGATTGAGTGATACAGGTTTGATCGAGGCTTATGTACGCCGCAGCTGCCGAAATTACAAAACAAACCAAAACAAAAGCTATTACAAGGGTTAAAATAGAAGAAGCAAAATTTTAACAAAGGCAAAGCGTAAATCAAGCAGGAAAATAAGGTCAGAGTGATAACAAGGCGCTGGAGGCAGAAATACTCAGGAAAAGCATTCTTTGCAATGGTGCATCGTTCACTTTGCTCTTCTTCCTTCTGTGATCTCGACCGTGAACGATGAGTTCAACTCACAATTTTTCGCTTGATCGACTCAACAATTTTGGCATGATTAGCTTCTGCAAAACCGCAAAATTTGCCACAAATGCGATCACAATAGTAGGGACCTTAATGAAAATTAAGACTACAAACAGATTAGCACAATAAAGCACTCAAAACCTATAATAAATAGTGGTTCAAAATAGCAATTTCAAGCAATTCAATCGCAGACTTGTAACCACTGAGGGGAGGTACACATGTGTACTCCTCACTCCGAGGACATGGAAATGAAGGCAAAGCTATCCACCTTAACAAGAAGGTTGTGAGGAGCTATAAACGAGAAATCACGAGGTGCGAAAGCAAGATTTAGACACCTCGTGCCCAACCAACCTTACTTCATTCACGCCCATTGAGCACCAAGGAGAAAGTATCATTCAACCTGCTCCTTCCAATGAGGGATATGATAGCTGAACAAGCCAATGTTATGGGTCAATATAAACCACCAGCCAATGCCCCATAAAACAACACATACAATCCTAATTGGAGGAACCATCCTAATCTTTCCTGAAACCAAAAGCCCACCATATATACACCCCACGCACAACAACAGTATGGTTCCTCATCTCAAACATTGCCATCACCATCATCATCTCCAGTTGAGTAGGCTATAATGAACTTGAGTAAAGTAGTGGGTAATTTTGTAAAGGAGCAGAAGGCAATCAATGTGCAGCTGACTCAATGTGTAGAAGAGAAGAAAGTAGTGAATGTCCAGGCTAACCAAAGAATCAACATTGTGGAAAGCACTTTGAACAAGAAGATTAAGAACCTGCAGTTTGATATTGCCCAAAAATTTGATAACCTACAGTATTCAATTTCTAAGCTGACTAACCAACAGTTATGCAGGAAAAGGAAAAATTTCCTCCTCGACACAACCTAATCCTGCTGAATGCATGAATTAAGCTCTTCCAATGAACCAACTCCCATGATAGATGAGGTCAAGGCAGTTATTGCTTTAAGGAGTGGTAAGAAGGTTGACCAACCAGTGCCCAAACCAGCAAAAGAAGATACATAAGAAAAAGAAGCTGAACCCGAGAAAATTGAGATCAAAGATAATGCAGTGAAAAAGAGCACACGTCCACCTTTTCCTCAAGCATTAAAAGGCAAGAAGAAGGCTATCAACCAGGCTGAAATTCTAGAAGTGCTGAGGCAGATGAAGGTCAACATCCCTTTATTAGACATGATTAAACAAGTTCCTACATATGCCAAATTCTAAAGGATCTTTGTGCATAGTGAAAAGAGAGGGGGTCAATGTCGAGCAAGAAGGCCTCTAACAAAACAAGTCGCAACATTATTCAAATGTAAAACCCCACATGAAGTACAAGACCTCACGCCCAACCATCTCTAAGTGAACACCGGGACTCGTGTAAGAAGGCTCTATTAGACATGGGGCCCAAAGGTCAACTCGTCGCCCCATTCAGCAGGCCAAGCAACCTGGCTCGGGAGAGTCAGTCTCACTACCCTTACACTGTCCCTAGAAGATAGGTCCAAAAAAATTCCAAAAGGAACTGTTGAGGATGTTTTGATACAGGTGGACAAATTCTACTATCCTGTAGATTTTTGGTTGCTCTGTGATGACAAACCAAAGAAAGTGTCGGACAATCATGTACCTATTATTCGGTTAATTCATTCGCTCATCATTCTCGCTCCACGCGATCATCAACAAACAAATGTATATGCAACTTACGTTCGGAAATATGACTTTAGAACTCAACATTTTCCACTTGAGCAAAAAGCATATGCATGCAGTGGAAAAAGGTTCAAAAGAAGTATGCTTGATTGACACACTATTCCTCGATGAAGGTCGAGGCAAAGAAAGATTTATAAAGATGGGCTTACTGAGGGAGCCGGGCATTTTCATGAAGAACTGTAGGAAACTCAAGAGTCGTGGTGGCTTAATTCCTGCCATGGAGAAAATGAAGAACCCACTTCGAACCCAAGAAAAAAACCATTGCTTCTTTAAGCTGACCTCAATCCTCTACCTGTGGAAATGAAATATGCATATTTAGAAGAGGAGGACCAATGCCCAGTTGTAATCTCTTCATTACTCAATGCTTCACAAGAAAATGGGCCTATCACAAGTCCCCAGAAGAACAAAGGGTGCTATTAGGCGTAAAATCCTTGGCTTGGTTTGCACCCGTCACATCCTAGCTGGAAGAGGAAGGCCCGAACCCGGTAAGACAACTACAAAGGAGATTGAATCCTCATATGCAGTAGTTCGTGCGAGAAGTTCTCAAGTTGCTCTGAGCCCGACATCATTTACCCGTATCGATGCTTTTTGGGTGCGGAACTCGACTCGGGTTGTGCCAAAAAAATCTGGAGTGACCACTGTTTGCAATGAAAAAGGAGAAGAGGTGCCCACCTGCTGATTCGTGCCACAGTAGGTGTTTCGGAATCAACAAAATTTATAACCTAAATTCCTCCTACTGCTTGATAGCAAAGCTCTTTTGTATAGTGAAGCTCCCCAGGTCGAACTGATGATGGGTTTTCTTAGCACGAATGATTTCACGAAAATGAAAATAATTGAATTTGGTTTGGATTTTAAGGTTTTTGTAAAAACAGGGGGTTGTAATGTTTGAAAACTGAAAGTTAAATAAATTGAAATAAAATATCAAAAAGAACTCCGTGAAGCATTGGGCTACTGGATTTGAGATCCGAAGGTGATTTTGAACTGCGGGTCCTTTTTCACGCGTTGGGGATGACATAGTCATTTCGAGCCGGATCTTCATTTAGCTTTTAAAATGCGAACCTAACAATTTTCCTTTTGAAACAAAGCATTTATTGATCATAAAAGTATACGAGACCCAGTGAAAACATGTCCCACTAATCACCTCTGTTGACTCATAGAAGACAACTAATCGAATCTTAGTGGATCTAGTAATAAGAATCCACTGAACCCAAAAAGATTGCCAAATACTGGTCAATCAAGGCATCCCAAGAGGGCTTAAACCTAGATTGAAAGAAAGAAACATAAATGCTAATAACTACTTGTGTTAAAAACAAGGGAACCAAAATTTTACCTCAGCAGATTGCCCGAGCCTGCTCTTTTAAAGATGGAGGAGTTTATGACCATCCCTTGATTATCATCCTCGAAAGTCATTTGAAGAGGCCGAAAGGAGAAAATGAGAGAAAGTGAAGGAAAAGAAAGAGCGAGAGGAAATTTGGCTTCAGCTAAAGAGAATTTTGTGTCACAGATCCCTACAGTGCTTGTCTTAGGGGCTTTTATATGAGCCCCTTTTCTAGTGCAAAATATTATAGCAAACATTATTACAATAGGGGCAAAAAAGGAAGAAAGCCAAAAGGGGAACAAAAGAAGTCAAAAAGAAAAAGGCCCAAGAAGTCAACAGTGGCAGCAAGAAGGAAATTTCGCAACCTTGCCAAATTTCCTGCAGGCTCCAATTTCCATGCATTTTCTGCTCTTTTTCCTTTTGGTTTCTGATCTTCAATGCTGAGTTCAACTCGAGTTCTTCGTGTTTAGATCTACTCAACAATTTTGGCATAAATAGCTTGCAAAAACTATAAAATTAGCCACAAAATGCGATCAGTAGTATAGTCGGGACCTTAATGTGCCAATTAGGTTAATTGCGCTGATTAGTATACAAAAAGTGCTCAAAACCTGCAATAAACAGGGCTCAAAATAGCACTCTTTGAGCACTAATCACACCCCCTCCAACTTGCACATTGCTAGTCCCTTAGCAATGAAAGAAGAAAGAAAGAAGAAGAGCATAAAACAATATCAAAATTTTGTTTACAAAAGGAAATGACCATTTCAAAAAGTGTGAATGAGTAATGCCTAACCATAATAGGAATCCAACTGAAACCCTTGCCCACGATAACTATCTCGAGAGAATGAATGCCATACGAGAATTGAGTATCAAAGAGCCTCCCTACGGTGAATCAGCAGACTTCCACGAAAACCTAAGTGTTTGTTTGATCAGTTCTAAACTTGATAAAGCGCTAAACTACATTCTCCCCACAGCTTGACTCTTGCACAGGACATTAACCCGACCCTAAATAAATCGGTAGATCGGGGACCACTCTTATTCCCGCGACTCTTTTTGCGTTGCAGGGGTGCAATGTTGCAAGGATCGATCTCACAGATGTCCATATAGCGGGGATCCACCGATGACTCAGCGATTAAGGTTTAGGGCATGAGAGTCATAAGGATCTTTCGACCGCTAACTCTTCGAGTTTCACCGGACTCCAAATGATTTCGAGACTCCAGCACCTACAACTCGCTAAACCTCACCCATCCACCCATGTAGCGAACACAAAGTCGGTGACTCCCAACCAGTTGGCTTAGGGCATCGAGCTTTAAAGACTTTCGCCGTATACTGATTAGTGCCCAAATAGTGTTGTTTTAATCCCTATTGATTGTAGGTTTTGAGCAATTTTTGTGTACTAATCAACTTAAATAACCTAATTAATGCATTGAGGTCCCAGCCGTACTATTGATCATATTTTGTGGATATTTTTTGTAGTTTTGCATACCAATTACACTATATCCTTCATACCGATTCAAACACGATGAACTTCGAGAATTTAAACTCAGTATATGCAAATCGGAAAGACAATTGGATCTAAAGTGCAGAAGAAGGAGATGATAGTGCGAGTTTGGCGGTGTTGCAAAAATTTTGAAGAGATTGCGACACATTGTTATCTTATTTGCTTTTTCAATGTAGTTTTGTGGCTTTTTACCAAAATGCCACAGCCATAATTGTTGGTCTTTGTACATTTATGTAAATCCCTTGACTAAACTATATAAGATCCAGTCAAGCTCATACTCTAAACCGATTTAAGTTTATCAATAAAATTGGCCCTAAAGCTGGGAGCTTTCAGCCTGCGCAGTCTCTTTCATTTTCTCTCCTTTCTCCCATTTTCTCACTGCCAAACACCCTTTGAAGATGATAGCTCAAGGATGTAAGCTAAACCTCCCTCATCCTTGAAGAGGAAGGCCACTAGGTTAGAGGTTTGAGGTAATATACTGCCCTCTGTGCAGTAACGAGGCATTTATCATCGTTATGTTTACCGCGTCTCACCGCATTAGGTTAAATCCTGTGATGTACTCTGAGTGGTTAGTACTTTGCAAAATTTCATGGTTAGTGGACACTTATTGCTTCACCAGATCGCGATGCTCAATTAGTGCCATTTATTAGCTCTGAGTTAGATCCAGTGGATGGTTTTAGCCTTTGAAAGCATTAATGAGTCATAAATGTTATCATAGGAAGGAAACTCTTAAGGTTTAGTTTTGATAGCCAAACTGAATCTGGCTCGGGAAATGGCGCGAGTCATCCTCCTCGGCACAAGGAAAGGACCGAGGACATTATAGTTACCTTAAAGCCAAGCCCGGTGGTCGAAACCCCGAGGAATTCTTTTACACTTTATTTCTCTGCGATTCTGAGTTTTACGACCATCTGACCTCATTTGTTTTTACTAAAACCCGAATCAAGTGGAAACACCAATTTCACTCCAATTGTAACTCATTTAGCATGAAGAAAACATCCACGGGTTCAGACCTTTGGCCTTTATCTGCGGTAGCTTAGCTACGGCGGTAGGAATCTAGGATACAAATTTTGTTGATTCAGGTACACTGTGTGGCACCGAATCAAAATAACCCCCGTTTAGGGATGGTGCCTTAGTGCGAAGTGAGAGAAAATTTGTTGAACGATCTTCATCACAATTGTTGGTGAATTCCATTCTCTTCTTGCCTCTACTTTTATTTCCCTAGCCCGGTCATTTCGCAGGTTGATTGAATTTTTATCGCGTCACGTCGTAAAATTTTCATTTTTATTTCTGGTAACATTAACCTTTTTGGTATCCTTCTTTCTTTGGTTATGCATGCGTGTTTGCTTGCACTTGGCTTATGCACCATTGGGGCCAAGAAATACGTAGGCATATTGGAAAGGGTCGGTCTTTCGGTTGAGCAGGGGTGTGAAGTGGGCTAAGCGTGAACAAATGGAACCTCCACACGAGGAAGTAGAGCAGCAGGGGGTTGAAGGGATCCCGATGCCTGGATCAATGAGGGGATCACATACACCCCACCAAGGGTGAGTGCACCCTCATGCATTATTCCCCCTGTTAGGGGATGCGGCAATGAGATTGTATACGGGTGCCCACATCTGACTTTTTCATGTGGCATGGAAGAAGTAAAGAAATCCATACACATCCAGGAGTTTTGAGGAAGTTTGCACAACTTTCAAAGAGGGTGCAACCGATATGGAGCTACTGAAGTTGAAAGCCTTTCCTTTAACCCTCAAAGATAAGGCCCGATATTTGGCTTGTTCTACAGGCCAAGAACTATGTGAGGTCGTAAATTCTGACCGGTTTTGAAGAAGTTCTTGATACACCTGGGACTAATAGCTTAAAGGCGGTTATACATTTGCGGCCCATGATAATGAGAAGTTCTACCCCGGTCTTTGGGAGAGGTATATGGAGACCATCTCGGTGCACCGCCCTCGTGGCTTTGACATGGATGCTAGTGAATCACTTTTATGATGGGATGTCCTATTTATGAAGCAATTGTTAGAAACCGTAAAAAATTCAGGAGAGACTTCTGAGCAAGAATCCAGATGAGGCCATGGATTTCCTCAACTATGTGGCTAAAACCTCTAAGGCATGGGATGAGCCAAACCCGAGGAGTAGAGAATGAAGCACCGACAAACGAAAGGGAGGCATATACTAGCTGTCGAGGATGTGGAAATGAAAGCGAGTTATCTTGTCTTTATTTAGAAAGGTTATAAGAGCTTGAAATCTGAAATCGACATGAGTCTGATGATGGAAATGAAACACTGTACCTCTCCAGCCCTATTTTAATTACCAATCCACTAGTCACCAAGGAGAGCACTACACAATTGCTCCCTCAGTAAGGGATTTGATGCGACGAAGTGACATAGTGGAATTAGTAAGCCACTGACAAATGCCATGCAGGAACACTGCAAATCAAAGGCTGGAGGAATCATCCTAATCTATCATAGAAGCTAAAACCCCCAGCTTATGCTCCCACGCGGGTTCCGCGGCAGCAACAATCCACGGTTCCACTTCACAGCAACAACAACCCCACCCTCATCCCTGTAGAAGCGAAGCCATTGTGGGTGAAAGCGGAGTTGTAGGTAACTTTGTGGAAGAACAGAAGGCAGTGAATGCTCAGACCACTCAGAAAATCAAAACATCGGAAGGCACACTCAACAAAAAATAGATGACTGCAGTACTCAGTTACAAGGTTGACTAACTTGATGTGGAGTTCTCGAAAAGGGAACTTTCCATCGAGCCATGACCCGAATCGAGCGTGCATAGATTAAGCTCACGCTTGGCGGCCCAGATCCCGAGTGGTGAAGTAAAACCCGTTGGTCACTTTGAGAGTGGTAGAGAAGTCAAACCATCCGGCTCCCCAGACCATAAGTGAAAGTCCCAACGTGGATTCGAACTGAACGGAGGATGGGAGGCACGGGGATCTGATTGAAAGAGTACACCCCCTCCTTTTTCGCAAGCATTGAGAAGCAAGAAAAAAACCATCAACTAGACAGAAATATTAGAAGTGCTGAGGCAAGTGAAGGTCAACATCTCTCTGCTTGACATGATTAAGCAAGTCTACTTTATGCTAAATTTTGAAGGACATGCACGGTGAAGAGAGTGCAAATGTGATAAGAAGGCCTTCTTAAGCGAAGCGAAGTCGAGTGCTATCATTGAGTCTGAAACCCACGGTAAAGTACAAAGATCAAGGTGTCCACCATCTCGATTAATATCGGAGGCACTTGTGTTGAAAGAACTACTAGACTTGGGGCTAGCGTGAACCTCTTGCAGTATTGATATGCAAGCTTGGCTTGGTTTGGGAGAACTTCCGAAACCCTTCCATCACACTATCTCTCTGGCCAGATAGGTATTAAAATACAGGGGACTATTGAGGATGTTCTAATACAAGTGGACAAATTCTACTATCCATTGAATTTTGTCGTACTTGACACAAAGCCGGTTGTAGTGGGGGCCAACCATGTACCCATCATATTAGGAAGGCCGTTCTTGAGTACTTAGATACCATTATAAATTTCAGAAATGAGGTTATGCAACTCACCTTTGGGAACATGACAGTAACCAGTTAATATCTTCCACTTAAGTAAAATCATATGGAACAGTGGAAGATGACGCGAAGAAATCTGCATAATAGACCTGAAATCTTGAAACAATTTAACGAGGCGGCCCAGTGCAGATGTGCTAAACCGGGAGAGTTTTAAGCAGTGACCTTGTAAGATGTGCTAAAGGAGGAAATTCTACCTCTATTGTGTCGGGAGATAAGAAGAAATAGTCTCAATTTGGATCTCAAGCCCACACTGTGGAACTAAAATAAGCATTTTGGAAAAAACGAGGAATGATGTCGATTATTATATCATCGGCTGCTTGAGCACTCATTTGGAAGACAATGCGGCGAATCCTCAAGAGTAACAAGCAAGCTTTAGGGTGGAAAATTTATGATTTAAAAGGCATCATCCCAACAATCTGCACCCATCACATTTATTTAGAGGAAGAGTCAAAATCCGTTAGGTAACCACAGAGGAGATTGAATCCCCGTACTCTGGATCATGATTCGCGGTGACGAAGTCTAAAGTTGCTCTGGCCGGTATTATTTACCTCATATCTGATAGCATTTGGGTGAGCCCAGCCATTCGTGCCGAATCGGGGAATGTATAATTTTGAGAATGCAAAAGGAAGAAATGCCCGCTGCGCGCACTATAGAATTTGGAGGTATGTATTGGTCCTGAGAAGATTGAATGAGGTGATAAGAAAAGATCACTTCCCTCTACCTTTCATAGACCAGCTCCTGGAAAGAGTTTCAGGTCACCCCTTCTATTGCTACGGATGGTTTATTAATTTGCTTTGATTAAGAGTGCTGCAAATGATCAGGACAAGACTACCTTTACCTGCCCTTTTGGCACATATGCCTACCGAAGGATGCCCTTCGGCCTGTGTAATGCCCCTGCCACATTCCAGCGATGTATGCTCAGTATTTTCAGTGACCTGGTAGAACGCATTATGGAGGTTTACATGGATAGTGTATCAAACTACGGGGAAAGCTTTTGTGAATGCCTCGTCCATTTTGGGAGGCTAATACTTGCATAGATGCATTGAAGAACTAGTCTTTGAACTAGGAAAAGAGAAGTGCCATTTCATGGTAAGACGAGGAATAGTGTTGGAACATGTCATTTTTGAAGGAATTGAAGTGGACAAGGCAAAAATTGGAGCGATCTCTAGAATTACCCTCTCCCGCCAATGAAGGCAGGTGAGGTAATTCTTGATGCGGAGAAGCCATGGGAGGTTCATATGAGACTATAAAGGAATTATGACCACTTTATAAACTTCTAGAAAAGATGCCAAGTTTGAGTGGGATGCGGAATGCCAACATAGGTTTGAAGAACTTAAGACACTTGACCACTTTGCTTTTGATAGTGGGGGGGCCTGGCGCGGTTGCCTTTGAGTCATGTGCATTGCAAGTGACCTCGCCAGCAGGTTCTCGGACCAGCGGAGGAAAATCGTATGTGGTTTGCTATGCGAGCAAAACAGTGAATGAAGCTCAAGATTACACTACCAACGAGAAAAATTCTTTGGCGTGGTCTATGCCTAGACAAGTTTAGGTGCGTATTTGATTGGGTATGATATAATCATCTTCACACGAGATCACTCGGCTTTTGAAATATATATACTCACTAGCGAAATGCGAGCTAGGCTTATCATATGGGTCCTCTTTTCTGAGAGTTCAACTTTCTGCCAGTTAAGGATAAGAAGGGTGTGAAAATGTTGTTGCCGATCGTCTTTCAGTTAACCATAGCACCACGACACCCACAACCCTCGATACATGATGAATTCCCGGAGGAATCTCTTAGTATGGAGCCAGTGCTCCTTGGTTTGCTCGCATTACTAACTTTTGGTAACAGGGAGTTGCCAACATAATGGAAAGCACGGGACAAGAAGTTCTTCCATGCAAAAGTCCACTCATACTATTGGGAAGAACCTTATTTGTTCAAATACTGCATTGATCAAATAATAAGAAAGTGTGTGCTGGAAGGTGAACAAGAAGGGATACTCAGCCACTGCTATGACAGTGCATGTGGAGGTCATTTCGCTTCCCAGAAAACGGCAATGAAGGTGCTATAGGCAGGTTTTTATTGGTATTCTTTGTTTAAGGATACCTATACCATGCGAAAGATGTGTGAATGCGAGAGGTTGGGAGCGATCTCTGTCGTCATGATGCCCTTAGAACCATTAATGGTTGTTGAGTTATTTGACGTTTGGGGCATCGACTGTGGGACCATTTCTACTTTCCCTTTGGATGCCCATTCTCATGGGAGTTGACTATATGTGAAATGGGTCGAAGCTCAATGCAGTGTAAGAGTGCGAGTCACAGGCGTATTGAAATTCTTGAAGGAGACATTTTCTCAGTTAAAGTCCACGAATCCATGTCAGTGATGGAGGTTCACATTTTACGCAGCAAACCTTTTGAGAATCTCTATCAAATAAATTAATCCAGCACAAGGTGGCCACCCCTTATCATCCTCAGACTAATGGCTAAGTAGAGCTAGCCAACAGGGAAATCAAGACCATACTGATGAAAGTGGTAAATTCTTCCAGATTGGTCTCTCAGTGCCTTGACTCTCTCTGGGCATACGGGACAACTACAAAGACCATTCTAGGCATGTCTCTTATCTCTCTCACGGTTTATGTGAAGCACGCCACACTGGAAGTGAATATAAGGCATGGTGGCGGTAAGAATTGAACTTGGACATGGGCAAAGCTGGTCTCAAAAGGCTCCTCGAATATGTGACA
Source organism: Tetrastigma voinierianum (assembly GCA_016808115.1). Classification (NCBI taxonomy): domain Eukaryota; kingdom Viridiplantae; phylum Streptophyta; class Magnoliopsida; order Vitales; family Vitaceae; genus Tetrastigma; species Tetrastigma voinierianum. Next base: position 133,916 of record JAEQBH010006450.1, read on the forward strand.
ATTTGAGAGCGAAATGATGCTACCTCGACTCAAAATTGCAAAAGATAATTTGCTTGAAGGGTGGCATGATCGGTGATGGCTGTAAACATTTCAAAAGGGAACCAAGTATTGCTCTCACGACTCAGGCTCCACGTTTTTCGGGAAAGCTTAAATCGAGATGGATTGGAGCCGTTCTTCACCATCCAGTCTACCGATGGTTGATTATACGCTCGATGCGAAGTCGTCCAGTGTTGTTCAGGTCAATGGCCAAAGTGAAAATATATGCAGCTCAACACTCAACAGACAAGGAGGAAATCCCCCTCCTTGACCCTCCATCAAACCTCCTGATCACACATTTAGGAGTGACTTCTACAGTATCTCAGAAGTCACTATAATTTAATTGAATTTTTTTTTTTTTGTAATCTTTTTGTAGCCACTTCTTTGTTGTTTGGTTTTTGTTTTTTTTTCCTTTTGTAGTTTTTTCTCTTTTAAGCAGGTCTTCTAATTTTTTCTCTTTTGGTTTATGAACATTGCTTGAAGTGACTAGGAAAGAAGTTTTTGAGCACAGAATTTCAGGTTGCGAAATTTCACAGGTTACCTTGTTGTCTCTTTCCGCTTTCATCTTCCCAGTTGTCAGCTTAAATTCTGCAACCCTTTTAAATTTGCATTCTTTTTTGGCGAAGGCCATTTAATAGGCATAATGCCATTAGTGTGAGCCTTCCACTTACCTAGCCACATGTAAACCTCCACGCTTCCCATTTTCATTCCAAACCTCCGTTTCGGGTTTGAAATTACCCTTTCGACTCTCACCATCTCACCTTGACCATGGTGAAGACGCGGTGCTCACGCTTTGAGCCTGGGGTGTGCGATTCAGCCGCATCCCCTCTGACCGCGTGTAGCCACATCCTAGGCCACGCTGCGTGCCATAATCCTGGCTTTGGTTGCTCTGTATACAATCATTTGCAACCTAGGCTGCGGTAGTCGCATCCCCTACGACCTATTCTTTGCCTCGCATCACGCAGCCCTGTTTGCCACCGCGCATCCCTGACCCTGTTGCGCGCCCTCATCCCACACCCAGCTTCTGTGTGTGATGTTGCCCTGTGACCTGGCTGCGAGTCGCCATGGATTCGCCACTACTGTGGCGGTGGGTTGAAGACATGTACAGGTTATAACATTATGCCAGACTCTTCAATAATCCCGACAACAGCGCCATAAAACGTTGACCGTATATGCCAGCTATTTGATTAGTTCGAAGATTGTTTTGATTGGGTAAATTGTTTCTTAGTGGTTTTGAGTTAAGTTTATCTTTATGAATTTTGGTCGGACAGTAGTAAATTGGATTTAAGTCGGATATTGATCCCATAGAGGAATCTCCAAGAATTTTCCAATCAATTATTCCAACTTCTCAAAGCTCTATACTATTTGGACTATAATGAATGATTTATTCAGTAAGTAGGCTTGAAATAATGAAAACACAAAATATGCCGAATGAATAACAAATGAATGACTCTTTTTGAAATAATTAAATGACAAATTTAGGGTGAGCAGTTATACGCCAAAAGAACATTAATTGTGAAAATAAGCTATTGCTTGAAAGATAAATTCCCTCACGAAGCATATGGTAATTTTGCTTTACGAACCTGATTTTAAGTAGTCGAATGTGATAGTGCGGTTAGGATCTCTCGAACCACAGTTCATCATCTCACCTTCAGGTTTCTCTCGAATACGATTGGAGGCTAGATAACTACTTTTAATGCAGGTAGCCTTGTTCTGGGTATTTTCTTTCTCAATACTTTGCACCCATAACATGGGCTGTAAACCTTAGCTCCTTTGTATAGTGTTGCATGGGTTTTACACCATGCGGTTCTCTTTTCTCAAAATTAGAAACGACTCATTCTTTGTGATTAGATCGTTGCTAACACGAGATTGAATTCACAATTCGAATTAGGCGTGAGAACTCTACGCATGCTTAAATTGATAACTTACTCGACTCATTCTCGGTTTCAAGTGAGAAGAGGATGTATTGATTCCATTGCAGGAAACACATTAGATCATGATATCGGGTTCCCATTACGCTACGAAATTTATTAAATCACTCGGGAATGCCTTCTATGTCACTCGAGGAGGGCTTCATGATGAAGCTTGGAAAAACCCCGTTATGGGTATAAGGACGCATTAGGATCAGTTCGGAAATCGCAAAACCGTAGTCGAATTATAAGTTTGAAGTTAATGATAATGAATAAAGTGCAGGAAGATAATTTCTTTACAATAAGCGTCATTTCAATGGGATTTGGGTTTCTAAATCATTTGGATTACCATTTGGTTTCTTTGATCAAGAAAACCACTTTATAAATCGGAAGCCCAGTAGTTAAAGAAATCGAAATTTATGCGGAATTCAAACTACGGGGCGGTAATTTGAGAAGAAATATAAATGCGCATTCCAATTTACACCCTTCCTGACTAACGTTGAGTCAAATTTGAATGAAATACAAACTAATCCTAAAAGTAAAAACGAAGAAAAAGAAAGAAAGAAAATTAAAATCGAGCCTTGACCGCCGGATCGTTCGGTCATGAAGGCTGCGTTCATTGATACTTGACCGTGTTATAGGTTGGAGTTGGGCCTAATTTCGATGCACTTCTTTTTGGGCGTAGTTTAAAATAGCGATTGGTTGGTGATGTAGCGACATCAAATTCTTATGCGAAACCTCTGTTGTTTTTAGTCATATCGCGAGAGTCTTTGTTTAGTCACGGCGTGTCTTTAGGTATGGCGATATCGCGACGACGCGAGCGTCGCGACCTTAAGCGTGCATTTGATGTCGCGACAAGTTGGATGTTGTCGCGACCTGCTGGCAAGTGGCTGGCCAGCGACCTCACGAGATATTTGTGGCGACCTCAGTCTTTACAATTGATGTCGTGACCAACACAGTGTTATGCGGAAAACATACTACCAATGTTATCGCGACCGCGAATGATGTCGCGACTTCCGCCCCAATATGGTGATGTCGCGACGGCTTGATCGCATGACCTTCTTTTTAGTGCATCTGATGTTGTGACCATTAGTTTCCTTGCAAGCGATGTAGCGGCCTGTTCCGCCGATCGCGATTGGCGCCGCTGCTGAAGCGATGTTCGGGCTAAATGTTCGATGATTTTTTAGCTCACAGCCGCGACTTCTTTTGGTGTCGCGACATCGCCATCGCCATGCCGAGATTGAAGTGCGGTTTGCGACCTCCGAATGATGTCATGACATCATTATCTTCTTCTTCATCAATTTCGTTGTTTGACCTTGAGCTCCTTTCACGCCCGACTCTCTTTGTCTTGATTATGCGCCCGATTACTTGTTGGACATTTGTAATTGTAACAGAGATGCATTTTGATTGTTGTCAAAGCTTCACGACATCAAATTCTTTAATCCTTTTTGCACTTCTCTTGCTGCAACTTCCTTCAGCCCATTATATCAGTATTGCACAACCACATTATGCTCTTTTTTCTGCATTTTCTGCTTTCTTTTCAATTTCCTGCTGCACAGTAGATTGGGTGAAGTTATTCCATCTTCCTATTAATCAGTCTTTTTATATAAAAATCAATCAGAAAAATGGATTGAAAATAGATGACTTTTAAGCTCATCAAACTCCACAAACTTAAATTTGGCATTACGAGCAAAGAAAGAAATTTGTTTGTCCTCGAAGCAAAAGGACATTACATTATTACGGTATGCGTCGCGTGATTTAATTGAAGTGAAATTGCATTCTTTTCTTTGAAACCGACTTTAAGTCAGTTAAAGGTTAGTTTCTACTAAATCGGGTGTACATAACGAAATTGTTGAATTTGTTTTGGTATGAATTAATTATTTATTTGAAATGTAAGTTGGTTTTCTCATTTCCTTAATGAGTAAATCAACCATTAGAGGATTTTCACAGTTTTGATCTTTTCCTGGATTTCCAAATTCCATAGGCTTGTTGTTCATATTGATCTCCACTAATGTAGGTGATTACAACCTTCAGGATCAATCAGGTCTTTTGGGTTTGTAATTTTAGGTTTGGGTAAGGGGTAGGATGGATGGAATTTTTAGGTTAAGATTACCAATACTCCTTTTTCCTTTCTTACTCATCTTACGCTCCCCTTTTCCTCCTTGTAATTTCCTTAATAAACTCCCCAAACCGTGTTTGGGATACCTGCTGATTTTCTTCTAGCTAAGCTGTATGACCATTTCTCATTCATAATTCAAACTGGGGAAATTTTCCTTCTTGTCACCTTTCAGGAATAGTGCAATGTTTTGTCTTCTTAGGCTTTCTAACACTCTTAGCGAACTTTGGGTTAGTAACTCCATACCCGGATGGCATTAGGGTACTAGGTGTTGAAACACCCCTAAGAACTTAATTGTTCGAAAGTTAGGCCCTGAGACAAACTATTCCTTAAAGCACTTTCTTTTGCATTTGTTTTCTTTTTCTCTTCATTCCCTTTTCTGTATTTTCTCCTTGAGTTCCTCAAAAAAATTTACACTCCCCCAAACTTTATTTGTTCCTCTCTTTTTGAGTTCTTTGGTAATCACAGGTTCTTTGGAGGATTGATTATGTAGAATGGGTTGGTGTCTCCATTGGCTCTTCGAGAATAAGGCTTGTTTGGCTCAGTTCACGGAACTAAAGTGTATGCATTAGCATATGAATAGGGATGGCTAGAATGGCTCAAACTTTCCAAGAATGGCCTGCATCATTTCCTGTTGATTGTATCACCACAGTTTCCGCCTTGATCATTAATCCTAACAAGTTCTAGAATTTGGGTTGATTAAGCGCTGACTAACCACGAGGACTTTCTTAACTCGTATCGGTGGATGAGAATTTAGATGATGTTATTTCAAACGAGGTTCCTTGACTCATTTCATACCCTGAGCTTCAGAAAATTGTTTTATTCCTTGTCGTATAACCTTCCTTATTCTAGACTTATCAACAAAATTCAAACTCTAAATGCGCAATTTGTGTTTTCAATTCAGTGCATGTTATTCAACCACTTATCTTGCATCTTATTTGTGTTTAGTATATTCATCTAATCAATTACATCGGCTAGCTCCTTTTATGATATTCGGCATTTTCTAACTATTAAAGCAAAAAGTAAACCGCCTTGATTTTACTTAACACATCAAACAAATTTACGGTTTTATTCATTGGAATGTGCAAATGTTGAGAATAAAAGGATAGATAGAGGGGAGGGGTTGACAGCTTCCGATGGAAGGTCTTATTTTTTTCTTTACATTTGAGTAAATATGCAGGGGATCTAGATCAAGGGTATCCGGTTTTGGAGTTGGTCTGGAAACTTCATTTCCATTCTCCCTCTTCCTTCTTGGCATTTTTCTTTTTCTGTCTGTTCTTCCACGACCAATTCATTTTGTAGAGATCCACCCCTTCTAGATTCGAGTTCATCCTGTCTCCTTTGGTTGTTCATGTTGTTCTCAAGTTCGATGGGACCTCCAAAAATTTGGATAGATTGTTGTTAATTAAATTCAAATTTTCCAGCCAGATTTTTCTTCTATAGGAATCATTGTCGTCAAGAACTTTATCTCTATCCATCATCTTCTTCTCGAAGTCCTTTAACAATTGCATATAGAGAAACTTGAATCCTTTAACCTGTTCCTTGGTCTTGGCTTCTTGATCTGCATCCCTTTCTTTTATAAGTTTCAGGAGTTGAGAGTCTCGATCAAACTGATTGTTATAGAATGCTTCGTGACTAAGTTTCAACTTTTTTGATGAAGTCTCGATCTACATCCTCCATTTCTTTTCGAACTTGTCTTCTTCTTTGCTTTAGGACCTTTTTAAGCGTTCATAAACCGCTGTTCTTGCTTCCCATTTACGCTCTTTCCTTTTTATCTCTGCTTCATATATTTCCTCTTTTCTATTCAGTTCCTCTTCCCACTGTTGATCTCTTCTTTTTAATTCAGCTTCATACACATCTTCTCTGAAGCTCTGTTGAGTGCTCCATCTCTCTTCTCTTTCTTCCATACCTTTACTGTGTCATTAAAGAATCTCAGGTAGTTGATTATCTTCTGAATCGAACTTTACCGGAGTTCTCTGAAATCCCTTCTCTTCATTGGTGGAGAGGCGCGATGGTAATGAGTGAAATCTATGGGACTTGTCTCCTGGTTTCCTAAGTCCTCTACACACAAACATAAGTATTCCCTTAGAATTTGTGTTCACGGTTTTGTCTCCTTGATCCCCGGCCGAGAAGAGTTTCCTCTTCTTGTCTTTCATTCTCTCTTCTTTTCAAGAATCTGCTTCCCACCATGATCCTTTTCTTAGAATTCCTTGGCCCCTTTCTTACCCCGATCGGGGGTTAATGGGTGAAGCCTTGGGAACCTCTTCTTCTTACGCCCGTATTCCGCCGCTTTGACCTTGAGCAAAGCTTTAGTGATTGTTGTTGGATGAGGATCAAACCTCTTTGTTTCCCAGCTGGTATCTTATTATTGAATTTTCAATCACTTTGCTCCTCACGTTAGGCTTGTACCCCCTTTCGATGTGCATACGAGAATGATGGCTTCATTCCCTTACCCAATGCATACATGCTTGGTTGGAACTGAACACGAGCGCCCGGGAAATAAAACCATACCGCTAGCCTCCTCTGTGAGTCTCCTATTTGATTGTCTTTGGTGCTCCTTTCTGTGATCCATTGAACCTTACCATCTGTCAATTTTCTGACAATCTTCTCACAGTTCGGGTTTGCTAACAGCTTCTTAATTTTGGAGCTATGGCTTTGCCCTGCCATCCCGTACACCTCGTTAATGGCATTTGCCCCGTATGGAACCCAAACTCCCTTGACAAATACAGAGTTGTCCTTTCTTCCTACCAAGTTGGAGTAGAATTCGAACCCGCTAGCGCACATATCAAGACCTCTTAAATTCTTGTAGAAATTTTCCCATCCTCGTTGTTCTAATGTTTCTCAGCCAGAAAGGGGAAATAGGGTTCTTTGAATCCTCTCTCTCAACAAACCCTTTATGGCAATACCTCTGCATGTGTTAACACCGACCTCTTCGAACTCGCGCATCTTCTTCTTCTTCCATCACCTTGTCTTTCCCTTGTATGCTTGTTCCCTTGCAATTGGTTGACTCTTAGGTTCTGGATGAACCGCTCCTTCGGTCTGAGCATGTTCCTCCATGATTTCGTTCAGATTAAGACGAAGTCTCAGTTTCGACCATTGGGAGGAATCGAGAGAAGGTTTTAGGAAGAAGTTTAGTTTAGGGTTTCACAGTAGAAACGGAGAATATCACGAAGGCGAAGAGTTGAATTCATCGAGGAAGAAGATACTTGAGTGGAAAGAGTTTCTCAACGGTTACAATTCAGTTATTATGGTGGAAATTTATTTATGATTTCATTTATTAATGCTTGTCATGACTTAAATTCGTGAGAATGTCTTGTTATCCATTAAATTAAGACAAAATTAAGCTACTTGGTGGCAATTTTATCCTCTGTAGCCATGACATATTTTTGTTGTCGCGACACAAATTAACTCATGGGAGGATAAGTCCTCCCCAAGGTTACGACATCGAGCATCTCGAGGACATTGTTGTTAGTTATCGCGACCTCTCTTTTCTTAAAAGGATTACTCTTGTCGACCAAAAATTTGTCCTTCCCTCAATTTCTTTTCTCCATGAGAACTTTTGGTCGCGACGTCAGCTTTGTTCTTCCTCCAGCATTGACTAAGTCACGACATCAACTTTTGTTGTGATTTCGGTTTAACATCCGCGACATAAGTTTTATGCATATTAGTCTGCAATTTTGCCTCAAATTTAATGAGCAACTGACTTTTCACTCTTCGATCAATTAACGATTCTCATCATCAAAACTAAACCAATTTCACACAGCAATTAAAGAATGTACTCTATTAAAATTTCATAGAATTTATATAGGGAAAGGAATCCTCCCCTTCTTTTTTTTCTATCGTTCTTTTCTGATTCTTTGGAGTTGTCTTTGGAGTTCATTCCTTCTTACTTTGAGCCATTTCTGCATAAGTACTCTACAACATTTACAGGTAGGATTCAATTAAAATTAACTATTAGTACTAACTAATCATTATAATAACTATAGAAAAAAAAAAGTAGAGATTAATTAAAAATAAATAAAAATATTTCAAAAGTCTAAGCATTAAAGTCTCTATGGGTTTGCCTCCATGTTGCTTTCGATTTTGAAAGTCCTTAGCTGGACTTGCTGTTTTGATTTTCTTTCTCTCTCAATGAACTTGATGTAGCTCTTCTTTTCCTTCCTCCCTGCTTTGATAATGCTTCAGTCTTTGTCCATTGACTTTAAATTCCTCCCGACATCGGAGTCTTGAGTGTTCTTGCTCAAAAGTAGTGCTTGACACCACGTTATAGTCCCTCCACACATGATTTCAATTTTCACAGGAACAATCTTAATCACGGAGTTAAATACTTGAACTTCGATCCTTCTGCAATTCCTTCCTAAGAATCCTTTAATCATGCCATTTAACATCTTTTCTTTGTAGATCTTAGCATTATCACTTAGGCTTCATTTCTCGATTCTTCCGGTTCATTGAGTTGAAACGATCTCTCTTCGCTGCCATTTTCCGTCGAAATTCAGCTTCTTGATGGCCCACATATACCTTGTGTTCAATTCAGAGGGGAGTTGACATGAAAACACCAAATACCAATCTGTATGGGGACATCGATGGGAGTTTTGGTCTGATCCTGTAGGCGAGTGCATCATCAAGTTTGGAAGACCAATCCTTCTGCTTGAGCTTACAGGTCTTTTCCGGGATCCTTTTAACCTCCCGGTTGGAAACTTACCTTGCCCATTTAATTAAGGGGATGATAAATTAGGCTCATTATATGTTTGATCCACATATGCTCATGAGCTTTCGCGAAAATTTTGTTTACAAAAGTGGCTTCCCCCATCACTTGATAATAGTCACGGGTGTTCCAAATGCGCTCAGCCATGTTGCTGCGGGAAACTCACAAGCTATGTGCTTTTATCATTCCTTGGGCAAGCTATTGCTTCCACCCGTTTAAAACATAATCCCTTCTTAGCCGGTATATACGGATTTCAACGATTGTGGAAAAGGTCCCATAAAATCTATCCCCATACATCAAAAATTTGCACCCACCAATATGCCTCGTAAGGGCATTTCATTTCTCTTCTTGATATTTCAATCTTTTATCTATCACATAATTGTGCATTCATTATAGTCACAGCAGGTTGGCAATAAAATCCCGATTGGAGTATCTTATGAGATATTCTTTCTCAAAATGCCCCAGCCGCTGGTGATGCATGGCATTCATTCATATTCTGCTTTGTTCACCCTCGGCACACATCTTCTTATAATCATATCGACTCCCCTCTTAAATAATAGTGGGTCATCCCCGAATATAATACCTGTTGTGGAGTCTTGAGGCTTTCTTTTGTTGGTGTTTGGTCGCGGAAGGCTGCTCCTGGCTTCGTAATTCACAATATCAGCATACCATGGCATTTGGAATGACAATTGAAATAGTTGCCTTGTTTAGGAGCTCTCTGCTTAATCTTATCTCCTCTCTTACCTTGATTTCTTTCTAATGCAGACAAGTGATCGGCTATCGTATCACATCCCTTTTTGCTCTCTAATTTCAGGATCAAACTCTTGCGATGTAGCACCCACCTTATCAGTCTTGGTAAGCTTCCTTTTGACATAAGATATTTGATGCATTGCATGGTGCGTATGAACTATAACATGGGATCGAGAATGCTTATGCTTTGAATTTTTCACAAGCTAAACACTATTGCTAGCATCTCCTTTTCCAGTTGTTGAATAGTTTCTTGTGCTTCGTGAAAGGTTACGCTGGCATAGTGTATATGGCTCTGAATATTTTCTCTTTTCTTTGCCCCAAAACAGCTCCCATTGCGAAATCACTAGCATCACACATTACTTCGAATTCCTGATCCCATTCTGGTGCAGCTATGACAGGTGCTTGAACCAATCTGATCTTAATTTCTTCAAAAGCAGCCTTGCAGGAATCATCAAAATTAAATTTTGTGTCTTTCTCCAGTAATCTGCATAGTGGTCTGGCTATTCTTGAGAAGTCTTTGATGAATCTCCTGTAAAATCCAGCATGCCCCGAAACTGCCCATCCCGCTTTTCTTGTGGTGGGGTGCAAGGGTTTTGATAATAGAAATCTTGGATTGGTCCACTTCTAGCCCTGTAGCATAAATTTTATGACCAAGAACAATATATACAGTACCATGAAATGACATTTTGATTTAGTGCTAGTTAGCGACCTTGCATCTTTGAAGTATTTGTTTCGAGGTTGTTCAAACATTGTTCAAAAGCCCCGGATTATACAACGTGAAGTCATCAAAATTTCCACCAACTTCTTCTACCAAGTCACGAGAACATTGACATCATACATCTACGGAAAGTAGGGGCATTGCACAGCCCCGAATGGCATCCTTCTGAAAGCAAAGGTGCAATAAGGGCATGTGAATGTAGTCTTCTCTTGGTCCTCGGTCTGATTGCAATCTGGTTGTAGCCTGAATACCCGTCCAAGAAACAAAAGTGAGGATGTCCTGATAATCTGTCCAACATCTTATCAATGAATGGGAAAGGAAAGTGATCTTTCCTGGTTGCTATGTTCAGCTTCCTATAATCAATGCATACTCTCCATCTTGTCACCGTTCTTGTTGGAATTAATTCATTTCTTTCATTGCGGATTACAGTAAATCCACCCTTCTTTGGAACCATGAATTTGGGCTAACCCGAGGACTATCTGAAATTGCATAGATAAAACCCGACATTTAACCGTTTAATTACACCTTCACATTTACTTCTTTCATTCTTGGATTGAGCCTCCTTTGATGTTGACAATTGGCCTTGCATTTTCTTCTAAAGTATTTTATTGCATGCATGATGGTGATACCTTTTAACTCTTAATGGGCAAGCTATAGACTCCTTATGAGATTTCTCAAAATTTCATTAACCTACGTTTCCTCGGCATCTAAGTCGCATAAATTATTCTTGGTTACTCTTTGGCATCTTGGGTAAGCATGCTTAAATAATTGCTTAACATCTTTAGAATTATTCTTCCTTTGGTTTCTTGATGGAAATTCTTTTCTTCAATTTGGTCTATTTTTTTCACCTCGGTTTGTTCGAGACTCATCACTTTCTGATGAGATGTAAGTAATTATTGCATAAAATACGAATCAAAATCTTCAAGATCTTGGGAATTCATCTCTTTCATTGATTGAAAATTAAATTCTGTTCGTAGTAAAATTCGAGTTGTTGACATATACATCTTCCTTGACACCCACATCTTCCCTCTTCTCGACTCACGAGTAGAATTCCTTACGCATATCGATTAGAAGTACGCTCCATTAACGAGAATAGCCTTCAGTGTGAGGGACTTGTGAATCTTCCTCCATATCCGATGCGATGAAGTCTCTTTGGAAATAAAGTTCCCCACAGCTACCCGGCCCACATCTTCTATGATTCAGCCGGGTTTTGCCCGAGGTTCTGTTGCCGTTTGGAGAGTAAGCGTAGTGGGTCGCTCCCCACTTAACTTCTTGGCAACAAAATAAGGCCAGTAAATTGATCTGGCTGAGTCACGAGAGAGCTTTACGAAACTCAAACTCTCGATGGTGCTTGGGAATGGTGAAGCTCATGGATCCTTGCATCTTTTACGAGTGGCCTCTTGATCATAGTATTGAGTTAGGTGAGTTCACGTTTAGCCCTAATATTGATATTCCTCTTTTTGCTCGGTATGTCTTTCAAAAGCTTTGCATAAGTGGCATCCCGAGTAACCACGCCAGCGAGGCATGCGGAAGATCTCTAGCCACGAAAGGTTTTCAAGAACCTTGCAAGCTGTTCTCAGCATCTTTGATTTTACTGCTGACCTCTGTGGAAATGGGAGGCTGACCGGGTTGTTGCAGGTTTTTCTTCTTACTTCCTTCTTCTCTAGACAGCTGTTCCTTCTTTCTTTCTTTCTCCAGTGTTTGCATTGTCACGAGGCTTTCATCTCCCTTGTTGCTTTCATCTTTTACATCCTCTTCTCAAGTCTTTCCCACTTGGTACCTTGCCATCTGATCTTTTGGATTCTTCTTTGTGTGGCACCGGGAAGGCATCTTTCATCACGGTTTTGCGAGGTTTAGGGCCGGGTTACCCTATCTCCTGTGATTAATTACTTGGTATGATATTTTGAGCCACACATTTGGGAGATAGGTTTGGAGTGGCACTGCGCACTAATCATATCGATTGAAACCAATTGAGGTGTTCGGGTCATAGGTATCACTTGTGCCATTTGAGGTTATTTTGGTTATTTTGCGGGTTTTGCATACTGCCCAGAATTCGATATCGAGATATGTGCAGAACCATGAAGATTGAAACTATTTCCAGCCATCAACATATCAAAATTCGAGTGATGAATGAAAGCGAGTGAGAGAAGATGGAGGAATCTGATAGGAATTACGATGTGCAGCGGTGAAGAAACGTAATTCCAGAAATTTAAGCTATGATTCTGAAAATTTATTTGGGATTACTGAAAATTTGTGACCATAGCGAAAATTTTGCAATCCTGGCGAAATTGAGAAATTTCGCTAGGCTAAGCGAGGAAATTTCCCTATATAAGTGAAATCCATGCTGTGAAATTCTTCATTTTAAAACATCTCTCAAAATTTTAAGCTGGGCTGGCGGGAATTTCGCTAGCTAAGCGAGAGTTGTGTGCTATAGCGAAGATTCTCATTCACTAATAATTTTGATTTAGAAGCTGAACTGTGGGGTGTGAGCTAGCGAATTTTAGCTACTAAGCGAAATTTTCCTGCCTGTGAAATTGCTTGCCTGTGGTTTTGTGTAATTAATGCTGGCTTGACCCGTTTTTGGTGTATTACACTCCTTGTCCTTGTATGAGCCAATATTTTTTGGCTTTCTTGTATTTTCACACTTTGGGTGGCCTATATAAGCCCCATGGTTTTGTATTTGAAGCGATCTTTTGTGACTTTTTCATTTTATGCAAAATGTCTCCATGACTTGAGTTTTAGGGTTTGCTTTTCTCTCTTCTCTCTCCTCTTTCTCTCTCATTTAGGTGCAAGCACCCTTCCGGGGATGACAGCTCAAGAGATGCTTGGCTCAGCCTAACCGAAAGAAGGGTTGCTAGCTTGGTTTATGGCGGGTTGTGAGTTGTCCTCATGTTTTAAATGCTTTCTGATGCGTATTGTAAATATATCTTCAAACTAGGTTGAATATCATTTAATGTTATTACTTTGGCGATACTTACCATGCTTTAGGAGTGATTGCATACTTATTGTTAGATGCCTTTGTTATTCTTTAGATGATCTTTGAGCGAGGCTAGGGTTGAGTGCTAGGGTTTTGAGGCCAAAGGGGTATGGATGCATAACTGCTGTGTTGACTCAAATAGAAGTGTTTTTAGGGTTGGGTTTATAGTTAAGCAAAAGATCCGGTTATGGCTTGGACTATAGGTTGCTTGCCATAATGCGAGGATATAACCCAGAGGACACTTGTTTGCCCAGTGTTATCAAGCTAGTAACTTCAAACAGCCAAGTTACTATTTCGCATGCATTTTCGGCCATTCTTGTTAGCTGATAAACAAACAACTCCCATTGTTTTGAAACAAATCCAAAAATCCAAACTAAAAGCCTCACCATTTTTCAACACTGATGCGAGTCATTCATAGGATGAAAACCCATCCTGATGTTCGGCCACTGAACCTTTATCTCTGCGGTAACGATCAGCGATGAAGAACAGATTTACAAATATTGTTGATTCCGATCACCCTACTGTGGCACGAATCAAATGGGGTCGTTGCCGGGGATGGTGCCAAACTACGTATGATGAGTTGAAGTCTTTTGTAATCCTCATTACAAGTGTGGGTGACCACAGACGCTTTTTGAATTTCGGTTGCTATAGCGCAAGGTTTCCTTACTTTGCGATTCTTGCTTGCATTTTTGTTTTTCATCTGATCGGTTTATTTTAGCTAACTAACCTTTTGGCAAGTTGCTGGTGTTCTTTGTTTTGTTTAAATTTTTGTGTAACTGGGTGTTTGTGCACCACTGGGACAAAACACTTCAGGTAGACCCCCATAGAATCAGTACACCGGTTAGATAGAGTTGTAAGTCGGTGTACGGTGAAAACATGGAGCTAGGAACATGAGTCAATAAGCAACTCCCTATGAATCCCAGCACGACATACGGGTCCATGAGGGACCACGCTACCCTCTAGAGTGAAGTGCCCCTTCTTGTATCATGCCTCCTGCAGAGGATGTGGCAGTGAGACCCTACTTGGTGCCCTTACTTCCCACATTCCATGGAATGGAGAATGAGAATCCTTATGCTCATATCCGGGAATTCGAGGAAGTATGCACAACTTTTAAGGAAGGAGTACCCGACATGGACTCACTCAAGCTGAAAGCATTCCCATTGACACTGAAAGATAAGGCCAAAATATGGTTAAATTCATTGAGGCCCCGAGAGACGATTAGAAATTGGGTCGAGACTTGACTGAGAGTTTTTTAAAGAGTTATTGGTCTGACGAGACCAACGAGTTTGAAGAGACGATTTACACCCTACTCGGCCTATGACAAAGAAAGAGTTCTACGCCAGTGTTGGGAAGATTCATGGAGACTAATGCGTGCCCTCATCATGGCTTTGATACACAGGATGCTAGTGAATCCTTTTATGATGGCACATGTCCCCACCGTGGAAACAATTCTTTGGAAACGATGTGTGAGGCGACTTTTAACAAACACTAGATGAGGCCATGGACTTTTTTGAACTATATAGCTGAAACCTCTAAGGCATGGGATGAACCGGAGTCAAGGGATGCCGAGATTAAGGTCTTGAACCATCGGGTGAGGGGAGCATGTATGCACTTTCCGAAGACACGGAGTAAAGAAAAACTGACCACTTCAGCTCGAAGATTGGAAAGGCTTGGAAATGAGAAATCAGCTTGAAAATGCAAGCGTGAATGAGTTATACGCATCCCGACCTTCTTGTTTCAATTTAATCGAGTCAAATAGTCACTACTGAAACAACATCGAGAAACATACCCATGTCCTGAATCAGAATAGACCACCCATAAATGCTCCATATGGCAACACACATAACCTGAGTCGAAACCATCCAAACCAACCATGGAAGCCAAAACCCCCTGCATATGTCCCTCTAGGAGCACAACAGTAGTTTGGCTCCTCTTCGGCACAACAACAGTCGCCTCCACTTTCTTATCCTGTTGAGTAAGCGATCCTGAATTTAAGTAAAGTGGTAGGCACATTTGTAGAAGAACAAAAGATGTTGAATGTTCCGACTAATCAGAAGGTGGAATAGTCGAGCTCACTCAGCGGGGAAGCGCGGGACGGTATGCCGTGAGATTTCAAGAGTTGTCGATAACAGCAATGGGGTTCGAAAGGGAGGAGTTCCCTCAGTCCTGTGACTTATCGGGAAGTGCGTAGAAAGGGTTTGACAGTGATCCAAATGTAAATTGATGAAGCCAAGGCTGTGGTGACTCACAAGTGGTAAGGGGCGAGTCGGCGGTCCAGCTCTAATCAAGTCAGCTCCCACAGAGGCTGACCCACCGCAAGAAGAACAGTCAGCAATTAAGGAAGAGGTGAAGATTAGAATTACCTCAGATTTCCGGGCTCTCTCAGAAAAGAAAAGTTCCAGATTAACCAAGCGGAAATACTAGATGTTTTCACGGCAAGTAAAAGTTAACATTCCTCTCCTTGACATGATCAAGAAGGCCTTATGCGAAATTCCCCACCTATGCGAAATTTTTGAAGGACTTATGCCTTTGTAAAAAGAGGTCTCAATGTAAGACAGTAGCCTTTTAGTGAACAGGTGGGAGTCTTAATCATTGGTCTGAACTCGTGAAATATAAAGATCCGAGTGTCCAACAATATCGGTTAATATTGGAGGCATTAGTGTGGAGCTTACTATTAGATTTGGGGCTAAGCGTGAACTGTTTGTCGTATTCCATGTACATGCAGCTGGGTTTAGGAGAGCTGAAACCCACGCCATCTGCTGTCACTAGTAGATAGATCTATTAAGATATCGAAGGGGACCATTGAGGATGTCTTAATACAAGTGGACAGATTTTACTATCCAGTAGACTTTGTCGTACTTGACACAGATCCGGTTGCAGTGGGAGCCAATCATGTGCCCATCATATTGGGAAGGCCATTCTTGGCTACTTCGAATGCCGTAATAAAGCTAGCAGAATGGGGTTATGCAACTCACATTTGGGAATGACAGCTAGAACTCAATATTTTCATTTTGAGTAAAAGGCATATCTTTTTCAGACGAAGATGGCTGTGAAAGTACGTATAATAGATGCAATTTTGGAAGAGCAGGCTAATGAACAGCAAGTGCAAGATTTATTAACCCAGAGTTATCTGAGTTCCTAGGAGAGCAACAAGAATCCCAAGGCATGAGTTTAGTGCAAAAGTGCTTGGAGGAAGAATAGGAAATCCTACCTCCTATTGACGGTGACCAGACCAAAGACAGCGGCTAAGAGCTCAAGCCCTCCCCGGTTGGAGTTGGAAGTATGCATTCTGAAGAAAATGAGCGATTTTGATTGTGGTTTTCATCCACATTGGCCACTTCACAAGAGATTGACCTGTTGAGCCTCCTCAAAAGGAACAAGCAAGCATTGGGGTGGAAAATTGCTGAACTCAAAGCCTCCTTAACAATCTGCACTCATCCCGTTTACTTGGAAGAAAAGAGTCTAAGGAGCATTGGGCGCCACGACGGAGGTTGAATCCCCGTTTTGCGGGAAGTAAAGTTCGCATTGAAGTCCTGAAATTGCTCGAGGTCGGTATCATTTACCCCACATTTCGATAGCACTTGGTCAGCCCGGTGGTGCCAGTCAGGGTGACAAGCTGTAAGAAATGAGGGAGGAATTGTCTACGGGCTGCCTACGAGTTGGAGAGTGTGCATAGATTATAGAGAGCTCAGTAAAGTAACGAGAAAAAGATCACTTCCCGTTACCATTCATCGACCAGCTCCTTGAGAGAGTTTCAGGACACCCATACTATTGCTTTTTGGATGGGTATTCAGGGTATTTCCAGATAGAGATTGCACCAGAGGACCAGGAAAAGACCACTTTCACTTGTCCATTTGGTACATATGCTAATAGGAGGATGCCTTTTGGTCTTTGCATGACCATTCAGTGTATGTAGTATGTTCAGCGATATGGTGGAGCGCATAATGGAGGTATACATGGATGACATCACGGTATATGGAGGCGATTTTGAAGAATGTCTGACTAATCTGGAAGCCATTCTGCAGAGGTGCATAGAGAAGAATCTGGTGCTCAATTGGGAGAAGTGCCATTTATTAGTCAAACAAGGAATTGTCTTGGGGCACATTATCTCCCGAAGGGGAATAGAAGTTGACAAGGCAAAAATTGAACTTATTTCCCAGCGCCATCCCAGTAGATATGAAACGAGTTAGGCAATTCATGGTAAATGCAGAGGCTTCTGATTCATTAAGGACTTCTCCAAAATTGCTAAACCCTTGTACAAACTCTTAGAGAAAGATGCCAAGATTTGTTTGGGGAAATGAATGCAGAGAGCTTTTGAAGACTAAATCCCATTTGACAAGCGCCCACGGTGTCACGAGCACCTAATTGGCGATTCTGGTTTTGTGAGAAATGATGTGTGATCACGAGTGATCTTGCGATCGGAGGCGATACTTGGCCAAGAGAGGATGGAAAACTAAATGTAGTCTACTATGCAAGCAAAACCTTGAATGAGTCTGAGAGGAACTATACCGCTCTGAGAGAAGAGGTGTGGGCATGGTCTATGCTTTGGAATGGTCAGAGCTTGCATAATTCGGGTGGGATATAGTCATTTTTACGGACCATTCCGCTTTGAAATATCTCGACCGAACAAAATACCCAAAAGCAAGGCTTATCCGATGGGTTCTTCTACTTCAGGTTTAACTTGCAAATTAAAGACAAAGAAGAAAGGGGTGAGAATGTGGTAGCGGATCATCTCACCAAGGTTAACGATAGCCCGTGACACTCGTAGCCCACCCATCGATGATGATTTCTGAAGAATCCCTAATGCAGTGGAAAAAGCTCACTGAGTATGCTCACATTTGCCAATTTCCTCGCCACGGGAATCCCGCGAGTGGAAGAACGGGATAGGAAGTATTTCTTTGCTAAGATCCTTTCTTATTATTGGGAAGAGCCGCTTCTTGTTGAATATTGTGCGAGATCAAATAATCGGGAAGTGTGTGCACCGGGGAGGAAGCCGACGGGAATTACGAATAACGCCATGAGGCGCTGTAAGCAGTCATTTTGCTTCCCAGGAAAAACAATGAAGATCTTTGCGATCCCTCTGGTTTCTACTGGCCTTCCTTATTCAAGGAAGCACACCAAATGTGCCGTGTGTGTGATAGATGCCAAAAACTCGGGAAATTGTCTCGTCGTCATATGATGCCATTGAACCCAATTTTAGTAGTCGAACTTTTTGATGTTTGGGGCATCGATTTCATGGGACCCTTCCCCACGTCCTATGGTCACACGTACATATTGGTGGGAGTGAATTTATGTGTCCAAATGGGTTAGGCTCGTCCCACACTGATTAATGACCATAGGGTGGTACTTGAATTCCTAAAGCTGGCATATTTTCCAAGGGTTGGATCTGAAAGCCATTGTCATGATAGGGGTTCACATTTTGTAACAAACCATTTTGAAAACCTCATGGCTAAATATGGTGTGAAACACAAAAAGTAGCCACCCCTTACCATCCTCAAACAGAAGGTAGTGGGTAGAAATTTACCCAGCAGAGATAAGACCATTCTAATGAAGGTAGTAAACACCAGCAGGAAAGATTGGTCCACATCAAGCTGGCAGTTATTTGTGGGCTTTCTGGGGCTGACTTTAGAACAATCCTAAGATATACATATCGGTTGGTCTATGGTAAGGCATGTTGCCTTTCAGTGGATCGCGGGGGGAGTACAAGGCATAGTGGGCAATCGAAGTTGAACATGGACTAAGTAGGGCGAGGTCAGAAGGATTTCATGATCTCGATGAGTTGGAAGAAATACGAAATGATGCTACTTGAATTCGAAGGTGCGAAGGAAAAATCAAAAGATGGCATGATCAAATGATAGGAAGAACAGCAGAGGAGACCAAGTTCTTTTATCACGACTCGAAACTCCATCTATTTAAGACGGCTGATCGATGGACAGGCCGGAATTTCATTGTTCCAACAGGCATACCCGATGGTTCGGTAGATCTAATCAATCCGGATGATAACGGGGTGTTGAAGTCAATGGGCAGAGGTAGAAACCACATGTGGTGCGTGACCATCGGGAGAAATTCTCTTCTTTGGACCCTCCTGGGTCTCTGATCCATAAGTCTAGGGTGGAGCTCTTTGCTTGGTTCCGGCCCAGCCCTTTGTTCTCTATTTCAGATTTTGATTAAAATTCCTTTTTGTTCAAAAATTTATGGTAGCCAATCTGCGCGTCACGGGCATTTGATTTCACTTTGTATTTGACAAGCTGCGATAACACTAACAAATGAAAATGCCCTTTGGCCTGCCCTTGGGGAGGAGTGCAGTTCTATTCCTTAGTTTTTGCATTTTCTTGACAAGCCAGTTAAAGGTAATTTTCATGCTCTACATGTCCTGGTTGTTCAAATTTTGTTTTCCTTTGCTTTTGCACATCACTTTTTGTGTCCCCATTTTGTGTAACCGTTTTTGTCTTCAATTGAACAATTGAATTGCTTTAATTGGACAATTGAATTGCCTTTAATTGAAAAATTGAAACCTTACATGTTACCTTAATGCTGAAACGAGTCCATGTTTAGGCGATTTTGGTCGAGTTGAAGTTCGGCATTATCGACCTTGAACATTCCCGCCAGTTCGAGTTCACACCTTTGCACATCAGTTGGCACGATAGGGCATCAAAATTGTTGCCTCCTTTCACTTTGCATGCGCCGGCCTTGGGGTATGTTGTGATAGGTTTGTGTTACCCGTATTTGAAGACCAATGTAGTCTTCCCGAAAGGAAAAGAAAGAAAAGCAAAGAAAAGAAAACCAGAAAAGAAAAATAGGTGACACTTTGCCTTGAAACCCGAGCGCGGTCAGGGGGTATATAGCGCTTTTGAAGCCCGATGCCACTAAGCCTTAATTGGTTTAAGTCATCGACTTAGTGTTACTTCTACTTGGTGAATGGGTAAGGTTTAGCGAATTGTAGGTGCTTGATTTTCTGAGTCTGGTCGGTCGGGAGTAAAGCTTTGTAGAGTTAGTGGTCAAGTGATCCTTTTGACGTGCCCTAAACATATTGGTTGAGTCATCGGTGGACCCCCGTTACGGACTTTGGTGAAATCGAGTTTTGAGCATTGCACCCTCTAATGTAGTTGAATAAAGAAAGAGTGCTAGCTTTCCTATCTAGGTTGTTCAGGCTTAAGGCCATGCCGGTGCCTGGGTTGGGGAGAATGATTTTGCATTTTATTATTTAATCTGGTTACATTAGAATCATTAAATTTGGTGGAAATTAAGATTGAGAACCATGGATCCGATGTTGACCTAAAACTTTTTCTTACATGGTTTTTGTTCTCTCATGCCGATTTTCAAACTTGGTATAAATTCTTCATTTTAAAGGTAATGCTTATTTGTATATACACCTTTTTGAACCATAAACTTTTTAGAAAATCACTGCATACATGTCCTTATTGTTTCAGCATTGCTAAGGGACTTCTTACGTCGGTTCGAGGAGTGTGATTAATTGCCAAAAAGTGATATTTTGAGCCCTATTTGAGATAGGTTTTGAGTGCTTTTGCGCGCTAATCATATCAATTTGTAATTAAGGGTGTTCGAGGTCCACTTAGTATCACTTATGCCATTTGAGTTATTTTGGTTATTTTTGCGAGGTTTGCATGCCTTAGGGTCGATATCGAGATAATATGGAACCATGAAGATTGAAACTACTAGCCATCAACATATCAAAATTCATTAATGAAATGAAGGCAAAGTGAAGATGGAGGATGCAGTAGGGGTGCAGTATGCAAAGCAGTGAAGAACAACAATTCCAGGAAATTTCGCTATGATTGAAAATTTACATTTGGGTTAATGAAGACCCCTAACGACCATAAGCGAAAATTGCAATCCTAGAGTGAGAAACCCGCGCTAGGCTAACAAAAATTTAGCTATATAGCGAAAATCACTATGCCTAAGAAATTTCGCTCACATTGCCGCTATCTCTCAAATTTTAGCTAGGCTAGCGGGAATTTAGCTAGCTAGCGGGATTCAGTGTGCATAGCGTAAATTCCCTACATTTTGGCTCTGTGCAGATTTCTCTGGGCTAAGCGAAATTTCGCTGGAGGCTAGTAATTTTCACTACCTAAGCGAGGAATTCCTTGCCCAATGAATTTTGTGTAGTGGTACCAAACGACCCGTTTTGGTGTATTACCTCCTTGTCCCTTGTATGAGCTAATATTTTGGCTTTCTTGTATTTTCACACTTTGGGTGGCATATAAGCCCAAGTGGTTTGTAACTTGAAGCAATCTTTTGTGACTTTTCATTTTATGTAAATATCCTCCCGCGACTTTCGGTTGAGGTTTTGCTTTTCTCTCTTTTCCTCTCCTCTCTTTCTCTCATTTTCCTAGTACACTTAAACACCCTTCTTGAGGATGAAAACTCAAGAGATGCTTGGCCATGTATAACTGAAGAGAAGGGTTGCTAGCTTGGTTTGCGATTCTGGGTTGTCCTCATGTTTTAAATGCTACAGGTACTGTATTTATGGCTCCATATCTTCCAAACTAGGGTTGAATATCATTTAATGTCATTACTTTGGCCAATACTTACCATGCTTTAGGGTATAGTGCATACTTATTGTTAGATGCCTTTAGTATTCTTTAGATGGTCTTCGAGCCAACGAAATGAGGTTGGTACTGGAGTTTTTGAACTAAAGAAAGGGATATGGATGCATGTTTTGTGTTGACTCAAATAGAATTAGTTTTTAGGGTTAGGTTTATAGTTAAGAAACAAATATCCAGTTATAGCTTGGACTATAGGTTGCCATAATGTGAGAGATCCTCGCCGAAAGACACTTGTTTGCCGAAGTGGTAGCATCAAGCTAGTAACCTAAACCTTCAAAGTTACTATTTCTCACCACTTCATTTTCGACCATTCACGGTAGCTAAATGGCAAGCAACTCCTTTGTTTTGAAACAAATCCAAAAATCGAACTAAAAGCCTACTTGCATTTCAACACCGTCTGTAGTCATTCCTTAGGATGAAAACCCATCCGTGTTCGGCCCTAGACCCCACTTATCTTTTATGATGATAAACTTGACTACGGCGTTAGGAGAACAGGACTACAAATATTGTTGATTCGCGTCACCCTACAGTAGCCTTGAGATCATGTGTCTCGGGTTCTTGAAGAAGCATTAGTGGTCTTCACGAAAAATTTGAGAGGTGGCATTTGAGGCTTCCAATTACGCAAACTTTGTTCATGGAGGTTTAATAGCTTCTTGTTGTCCCCCATGAATTGCAGCATTTGATCTTCAAGTGGTGGGGCTCTCCCTCTGACCACGATATTCATTCTGCTTCCTCCTCCTTCTTCTTCTTGTTGGAACCTTGGTGGCTGGCGATATCCTTATTTGAGGAAGTTGATTCTGTGCCTTGGCCTTGTGAGGCCCTCCGCCCATATGAAAAATTTTCATGGTTCCTCGGTGCTGGATGATGAGTGTGCTGGCGGGTTGCCAGTTTGAGTTGGGCCGAAAGTAACTTCTTGGCTCTCCCAGAGGTACCAACCTCCTCGACATCATAAAACAGTTCTTGATGGGTACCCCTAGGCCGCTTCCTCTCGATAGTTCCTCTCATTTGCTTCTATTTCATGAGCGGTGTGCATCTTCCTCTTGCTTGTCCTTTCTATGCATGATGGCATCTAACTTTGCCTCCATGGCTGTCATCTTGCTCAGCTCCATGACTCCTCTTCCTCTACCAATTACTTTTGAAAACTACGAGGAGCTTTCGCATGTGCATTTAGCTAGATTCCCTCGACCGGATCTTATCTCTTGGCACTCTTACGTTTGAATGCTCCACAGCGACATCAATAATACCCTTAGATGTCATTCAAGGCATGATACACTATGTCCATCTGAGTCCTTTCAAGTCTATCCATTATGGACATCTTTTGACCTTTTTGAATCTCATGCTACATAAAGGCTCTCATCTTCCCCCTGCTGGAACACAATTATCTCCCTCCGTCTCTACAGGGTGAGTGATGGGGAAGAATCTACAATTGAAGCTTCTAAGCTCCTCAGTATCAGCGAGAACCATATGGTAGAGATTCATACAATGTTTCTTTGTATCTCTTAGAAAATGGAAATAAATTCAATTTAATGACCTCACGGTCTCACCCCATTCAACTACTTTGTGTTTCAAAATTACCGAGAAACCTTCCCGGATGCTCATTTGGGTCTTACGTAGGATGACCCGATGCTTATTATTCTTGAACCATTGTAATCAATGCTGGCTTTAGTTCAAAATTATTTGCATCCACTGCAGGCTGTCTGATTGCAGAGTATTCATCTTGAATAATAGGTCTCCAAAAGTCCTCCATTGTATCAGTGATTGGAGGCCTTGAACAACTGTTGCGTTAATCGATGCAGTGCGGCTGCCCCGTACGCCATAACTGGGTTCCCAGTCTTGCCTTTCTCAAGCTTCTGAGTGTTCTTTCTAGTTCAGTATCTGCTGGAATCAGATCAGTGTTCTGTTTCCTATGCATTAAAGTTTTCCCTGAAATCAAAACACACTTACATTAATAGGATTAGTCGAATGACAAGTATTTTCCAATATGGCTCTGGTTGAAAGTTAGTGGCTAAAGAAATAACCACTGCCATGAAAAGCTGTTTTGTTCTTTTTCTTTTAAATGTCAAATTAGCATTTCCTTCTTTCGTCGAATATTGATCTACAAATTCTTTGATCCCGACAGCGCGCCATAAAACTTGTTGATCGGACCAAAAAGACATATGTGATTTATAACACTATCGCCAAAGACTATTGTCTAATCCCGACAATGGCAGCCGTAAAACTTGTTAACTTTGGCATTATATGTCTTAGCTATTTGATTAGTTCGAAGATTGTTTCAATTGGAGTAAATTGTTTCTTGAGTGGTTTTTGATCCGTTATCTTTGCAAGTGCCGCAGTCGGACAAGTAGTAAATTAGTTTAAGTACGGATATCGATCCAGCGGAGATCTCAAAATTTTCAAGTAATTACCTAACTACTCAAGCTCTATACTATTTGGACTATAATGGACAATTGAATCAGCCGTAGAAGCCTTGTAATAATGAAAACCTAAAATAATATGAATTAATAACAAATGAATGACTATTTTGAAATAATAATGAAATGACAAATTTAGATTGAGCAGTTATGCGTAAAGAGAACATTGAAAATAAAGCTATTGTGAAGAATCAATTCCTACGGCTTGTATGGTAATTTTGCTTTACGAGACCTGATTTTAAAACTAGTCAAGGAATGTGATGGAGTGCGGTGGATCTCTCGAGCCACCTCCAGTTCATCATCTCACCTTCCAGTTTCTCGAATACAGTGGGCTAGATAGCTACTTTTAATCACAGAGCAGCCTTGTTCTAGGTATTTTCTTTCTCAATACTTCATACATAACATGGTATTTGTAAACCTTAGCTCAGCTTTGTACTAGTCATTGCATGGGTTTTACACCATATTGGTTCCTCTTCCTCAAAGAATTCGAACATCTCATTCTTTCCTTGATTAGATCGTTGCTAACACGGGATTGAATTCCACGATTCGAATTAGGCAAACTCTGCATGCTTAAATTGATAACTCGCTCCAACTCATTCTCGGTTTCAAGTGAGAAGAGGGTGTATCGATTTAATTACGAGCACATCAGATCATCGATATCGGGTTCCCGTACCTTCCACGAAATTATTCATCACTCTCGAGGGGAATGCCTTCTCTGTGTCACTGGAGGGCTGCAGGAAATGAAACTTGGAACAACCGTTATGGGTAAGAAACGTGTAGGGATCAATTCAGGAAATCACGCAAAACCAATAAGTCGAATTATAAGTGAGTTCGTGATAATGAATAAAATTCATGAGGAAAGATAATTTACGACAATAGCGTCGTTCAATGGGATGGGTTCCTAAATCAACGGATTACACCATACATTGAAACTGGCGATTGATTATGAGTGCCAAAAAAGTGCTATTTTGAACCCTGTATTAGATAGGTTTTGAGTGCTTTTTGCGCACTAATCATGTCATTTATGCCAATTGAAGTGTTCAAGTCTTCTTAGTAGCACTTATGCCGTTTAGAGGGTATTTTTGGTTGTTTTGCAGGTGTTTGCGCACTCTTGGAGTTCAATCTCGAGTCAAATGATGAATCATGAAGTGTGATCCCAATGTTCAGTCATCGACCAGCCCGAGAATCAGCTGAAAACAAAGCGAGAAGTGAAGAAAATTCGATGCAGTGGAAGGCAGGAGTCAAGAGCAGGAACCCAGAAATTTTCGCTAAACTGCCAGAAAATTTACTCGCTCTCTCAAAATTTCGCGGTTTAGAAGTATTTATGAAGTTCATGAAAATGCCAAATTTAGCTAAGACCACCCCAGTTTAGCTAGGCACCGTTTTAGCGAAAAAACCCCAGTTTAAGCTACTCACTACAATTTCGCTAAGCTAGCGTGAAATTTCTCTAACTAAGCGAAATTACGCTGCAGCGGGAAATTTTCCCATTTCATTATCCCACTTTATTGATTCAGCTAGTTAAGCGAAATTCTTTAGCTAATGAAATTTAATGCCTCGTCATGTTTGTAATTAATGCGAGCCGACTCTCGAGCTTGGTGTATTCTTTACATTGTCCTTTAGCAGCCCAGTTGATAGGTTTGGTATTTTCATGTATTGAGGTGGCCTATATAAACCCCTCTTGTTTTGTAACCCTAAGCAACAATTGGGGAGAGAATAATTTTGTAAGTTTTTATTTTTGTACATAAAGTCTTTTATTTTAGGTTTTGCTTTTATTTCTTTTCTCTCTTCTCTCTCTTCTTTCTCTCCACCTGGCTGCCAAACACCCCTCTTGAGGATGACAACTCAAGAGATGCTTGGCTAAGCCTCCTTTCTTTGAAGAGGAAGGAAGCTAGCCTGGTGGTGGGGCATATGCATGTTGTCCTCTTGTACTAAAAGCTACAGGTAGTGTATTTATGGCCCTTATATTCTCAAAACATGGTTGCACTAACATTGAATGTTATTGATTTGCGGCCAATCCTCTCCATGCTTTAGGATCAGTACATATTCCCGGTGAGAAATCTTTGTGATTCTTTAGATGGTCTTTCTGAGCCTGCGAGATATGTTTAAATGTTAGGGTTCTTCAAATTAAGGTTAAATAACATTTCTTTATTTATTATTTGGCCAATACTCTCCATGCTTTAGGATCTGAGTGCACAATTGAGAGATGCTGCCCATTGTTCTTTAGATAGTCTTCTGAGCCTGCGAAATGATAATTTAATGTTAGGAAGGTTTAAAGGGGCCATAGCATGCTACTGTATTGACTCAAATAGGAGTTGCTTCGCGGTGAAGGTTTGCTAGTTCAAATAGATCGGTTATGCCATGGGCTATGGGTTGCATGTCATAACAGCCCAGGATAAACCCGAGGACACTTGTTTGCCACTAACTTGCCAAGTTAGTGACCTAAATCTTCAAAGTTAACTTTTCACCTTTACTTCCCGGTTTTTTACAATTCTCGGTTCCAAACCATTCCACTTGTTTTTTGAAACACAATTCCAAAGTCAAATAAAGCCTTACCTTCATGCTGATGCAAACCATTTTTAGGATAGCCCATCCAGTATTTCGACTACTGAACCACTATCTTTGCGGTAAAGCTGACTCGGTGTGGAACAAATTGTATATAAATTTTGTTGATTTTAAGCTCGACCCTCTTTGCAGCACGAATCAAATGGCGTCGTTAGCGAGGATGGTGCCAAACTACAAATATTGAGTTGAAGGTGCCTTGATCCATCACAGTGAAGGTAACCTTTTACCTCTTTTTGCGGCTTCGATTCGCGAGAGCTGCCGATTTTAGCAATTAGCGATAGCACCTTTATTTCGATTTGATTCGATTTCGATTTTTCATTCAGTCAGTTTTATTGTTTTTAGTTAATTTTAATCTTTTTGCAAGTTGTTTGTTGCTCTTTGTTGTCTCTATAATTGTATAACAACTGTGTATGCATTAGTGGGATAGAGACATCGGGTAGGCTACGCCGTCAGGTACACCTTGACCTAGCTAGTGAAGTCGGTGTGCATATTGATACCATGGATCCCATACCGAGAACAACGAGGCCAACCGGGAACCCCCATGAATCCAAATGCCTATAGAACCATGGGGGATCACATCCACCCTCCTGAGTTAGTGCCTCGTCACCTTTATCATTATCTCTTTGAAGATGTAGCGAGTGAGGCCTTATTCAGTACCTCTACTCCCCCACATATCATGAGTATGGAAAATGAAAATCCATACACTCATATTAGGTTTTGAGGAGGTCTGCACTACCTTTTAAGGAAGGTATTGGACATGGATTTGCTGAAGCTAAAAGGCATTTCCATTGACTCTAAGGACAAGGCGGAGTGTGGCTCAACTCATTGAGGCCTAGAACCACCGCATTAGAAATTGAGGGTGTTTGCGAGGCGGAATTCACTGAAGAAGTTCTTGATTAACAATAAAGGAACAGTAATTTGAAAAGACAAATTTATACCTTTGCAGCTCAGGATGGTGAGAGATTTTACCGGTGTTGGGAGGAGATTTATAGAGCCATCGGTGCATGTCCACACCATGGTTTGATGCATGGATGTTGGTGAACCCTTGTAATTAGTATGTCTCTGCCATGAGGCAACTTTTGGAAACTATGTGTGGGGAGACTTTCTAAGTAAGCATCCTGATAAAAGCCATGGATTTTTTAAATTCACGTGGCACAAGAGCTTCTAGGAGATGAGCACAACCTGAAATGGATAGGGATGGAGTGCTAGTCAACTGGGGGTGGGATGTATGCCTTTGCCCGAGGAAGGAAATAGAGATGAGGCTAGGATTTCCAGCCTAGCAAAGGGGAAAGTGGAGGGAGCTTGAAAGCAAAACGGCTCAAGAGGTGCATGCGGTGACTGAAAATCACACTTGCTGATCCGATCCTTGCACCGTTCCAATCCTGTGCACCAGAGTAGAACCATGTCCCCATGGCCCCTACGGTGAAGGATTTGATGTCGGGAATGTGCAACACTGTAGGACAATACAAGCCACAACAATCCAATGCTTCCCATATGGTAAGCCACCTACAATTCCAGTTGGAGGAATCACTAACACTTGCATGGAGACCCCCTATGTACCCCGGGTGCCAAACACATTTGGTTCCCCCTCCGCAGTCTACAACAACCACCATCCTCTTCTCCAGTAGAACAAGCCATATTAAATTTGAGTAAATTGGTGGCGGCTTTGTTTGAGAACAAAAGGAATCAATGTCTGGCCCAGCACGAAAAGGTAAATCTTTGTAGAAAGTACAGACCAATAGAATAGATGGGCTTGAGGAGCAATACGAACGGAGAAAATTGATAACCTACAGTATTCAATCACAAAGATCAACAAGTTGCTTGAGGTACAAGAAAGAGTTTTTCCATCACAAACACTTCCAAATCTAAAGGGTTCATGAGGAGTAGGTCATCAAACAATTCGGGAATGGATAGAGTTAAGGCCATAATAACCCTTAGAAGTGGAAAAGGGTTGATCGACTATGCAAAGCTGTTGAAGAATCGAGGCGGGAAAAGAATTGCAACTGAGCATATTCCTAGGGGAGGATTCAATGAAATACCGTATACCACCTCCATTTCCTGACGCAGAGGAAAGAAGAAGGCAGCTCGACAAGCGGGCATTCTTGAGGGTTTTTAAGGCAAGTGAAGGTTAATATACCTTTACTGGACCTAATCAAACAAGTCCCTGATTATGCAAAATTTTTGAAGGATCTTTGCACAATCAAAAAGGGATTAGGCATTGAGAAGAAAGTATTTCTCCTTGAACATATCGAGTGCCGTAATTAGTAAATATCTACCTTGTCAAATACAAAAGATCTGGATCCCACAATTTGATCAATATTGGTGGGAATTGCATGAATAAATCATTGCTTGATTTAGGAGCCAGTGTGAACCTAATGTCAGTATTCGAATACAAGCGACTAGGTTTAGGTGAACAAACCTACCAACATCCCACCACTTATCGTTGACAGATGGTGGTGAAGATCTGAAAGGGGATAGTTGAGGATGTCGCCCCTTTGTGAAAATAAGACAAATTCTACTACCCGAGTAGATTTTTGTGGTGCTTGATGCGCCAGGCCAATTCTAAAAATGAACCCAATCATGTACCAATCATCTTAGGAAGACCATTTCCGGCCACCCAATGCAATAATAAATTGCCGGAATGGAGTCATGCAATTAACCTTTGGTAACATGACCTTGGAGTTAAACATCTTTCATATGAACAACAAGCACAATTTGTTGGCGAAAATCAAATTTGCGATGAAAGTGTTTCAATTGGTCGGTGTCTTGAAGGAAAAACTCAAAGTGCCGAAATTAGAAATTGTCCGGTCAGGGAGATGAAGAAGATTTGGTCTTGCCAATGACACTAGCGCAAGCGATCGCTCGGTCATTTGCCATTTACGAGCAGTTAAACCAGTGGCCGCGACATCTTAGAGCCGGCCAGGAGCTCTTTGCCATGGGTTGAGGAGATCATTCTCCTTGACCCCCTTGAGTAATTTTGGGATTGAAGCGGATTTGGTGTTTTCAAAACCCGGTGCGGAGTTCCATAATTTTACTTTACGTCTTAATTTAGTTAATTTTGATAATTTGATTATTTTTAGAAAGTTTCCTAAATTAGCAGTTTGTTTTTTAGTAATTTGTTTATATATTATGGTAATTTGTATTAAATTTCTAATTATAGTATCATCTAATAATTTTTTATCTAATCTTTTATTATTATATATTATCAATATTAAAGCTAAAAAAATTTTTTGAAGTGCGGGAGGTGTACTTGGCTTTAACAAAAAAATTCGCTAAAATGGCAAAATATGAAATGACTCTTCGATTTACAGCCCCGGCTAAGGCTATAAGAAGGGGAGGGGTTGGCGAAGCGATCACTTCATACTCTCCCTTCCCACTGGCGAAACCACGGTCTGCGCCGCGGTGGCCTTGAGCTTTCCGACCTCTCTCTTGCCAGCCAGTGGTTCACGCAGCCACCGCTCCAGCTGCGGAGTGGCTAAGCGGGTGACGAGAGCCACCACCGGTGGTAGAGCCCTCGATCTGCTTGGCCCGGGTGGCGAGCAGCCACTACACTTCTAACCGCCCAGTTGTTTCACTGCGATGGCGTGGCCAGGTGCCTCGACTCGATCCCGGCCTTGCCTACGCGTGATCGGAGTCTCGATTGAGCTTTGCCTCTGCGCTGAGCCGGTTTCCATTCCTCTTACGTATACGCGGTCGGTGAGCCCTTAGTTGTGATGTTCCGCCGGTCTGATCACCTCGAGCCTCGATTCGGACCTCTGAGCCACCGGCTACATTCTGATGAGTGAGCCCTCTTCCGGTGCTATTTGATATCGGTATGGATTCGTGTTTCGAGGTGGAGTCGGAATCTTGACATGGTGGTCGATCGCCCAGAGAGAGGCCCGACTCAGTCGATTCGGCCACCGTCACGATCCGAGGCCGTACGGATGACCTCGCAGGATTAAGCGTTATCGAACCACGGATGGGACCTCGGGCCCAAATCACGTGCCGGAAGAGAGTTAGAAGGGCGGCCCTCCAGCAGACCCTTTATCGAACCCGAGCCCAGTCATCTCATCTCTCGGCCCGCGGCCGTCACCAATCGCGCTCGACGGCGACTTCATCACCACGGTTGTGCTTTGCCTCGAGGATTGAATATTCGTAGGGAACCCCATTAGGAATGTGCGACTCCACCATGAGTTTCATCGAGTCATATTATAGTCTGTGTGGTGACCCTAGATCACAAAGTCTATGAGGTTGATCGGAGTATTCCTCCTACCTTTCATGACTCCCAGAAGCCGTGTATTATCGAGTGGTGTTCTGAGTTCTACCCATCCATGACATCGGGGAGGAGGCAGTCCACATGAGCCCGATTCGGTATCGATGCCGCCCGGTGTACCGAACATCGAACGACACCAGCGACTTTGGGCTGCGCATACCGCCAGCTATAATTCGGAGGGATCTGAGATTGGGCCACCGCCTCCACGGGAGATGGTCAGGAGCAACGGCGGAGAACACGGCTGCGGTCAGGTATTCTACGGGAGCGGCTCCTGCCTCGGATACTCTTTGATTGACCACATTCGTGCAGGCCTATTCCTCTGCTGGCATTATGCGGAGGGAACAAATCACGGAGCGCTTTGCCGGATCTCGGGGGGGATTTTAGTTGACCCCTCTGGTACGGTGATGGCCTCTCGTTTGCGGTTCGAGATAAGGTCCATCGGAAGGACACAGCGAAGCGGAGAGTCTTCCATTACTTATCATAGTGACTCTATGTTATGTTCTCGAGCATCTAGGATTCCTAGAGAGGAGCCAGGCTAGAGATGGTCAAATGCCTTAGTCGTATCGATGGGCGGGTGATGACTATGCCCATCTCTTTCCACATACGATCCACGGGACCGGGAGTAAGTCGGGAGGTTGAGGGTACCACCACGGATGATATGCACCTTACAGGCAGAAGTCGGAGGACTCCCATTCGAATCGTTCACCTCCATCTCCTCCACATGCTACATCGGTAATTTTGCAGCCCGGTCTCCATAGC
The DNA here is from genome assembly GCA_016808115.1 of Tetrastigma voinierianum. Taxonomy (NCBI): domain Eukaryota; kingdom Viridiplantae; phylum Streptophyta; class Magnoliopsida; order Vitales; family Vitaceae; genus Tetrastigma; species Tetrastigma voinierianum. The sequence continues at coordinate 165,679 of JAEQBH010006450.1, forward strand.
AGACCTTCCTAGCCGATCATTCACTTGGGGGTACATCCATTGCTAGCTCGAGAGAGATAGGCGGGTGTGATGGATGCCATCTTCTCACTTGCGACTACAGGCGCGGGATCGGAGGTTGGCCCGGTGCCGTTCTATCTTGACTCGATTATGACCCATCTGAGTGCTTCCTCATGTTCTGGTCATTGAGAGGCCTAGCGATGCAACTTCATTGGATGTTCTAGGCGCAGCGCCTTGATTTCGAACCCACCACCGCCTTACGGCGGTGAGGTGGTTAGGTTTCTTTACATTTTTGCATATTCGGCTTTATCATTGCCTACTAATTTTGTTTAAGTTTATGTATTAGCCATAGTAGCGGTGATACTTTTCTGCGGTTGGCTTTGTATTCATGTATTAGCCACTTTGGCTATATCAAAAGCTATTCAGTATATATATTTACAGATTTTTGTATATCCTGTTTTGTGCTTTGCCATGTGTAAATGTTTTTCTTTTCAATTGGACAATTGAATTGCTACAATTGGACAATTGAATTGCTTTTGTTGGAAAATTGAATCATTGTTTGTCACTTACATGTTAGGACAAATTCCATGCTTGAAACAATTTTTGTACTTAGGTTCCGACATGCTCGACTTTAAATTTCCTTTATGCTAATTCTACTTGCCTCAGTTATTTCAATAAATTTGTGAATTTGTTCGCCTCCTTTCACTTTGCATGGCCGGCCTTAAGCATGTTGGCAACCTAGGATGAGTTTGTGTTACCATACTTGAAGACCAATGTTGTCTTCCAAAGAAAAAGAAAGAAAAGAAAAAGAAAAGAAAAAGAAAAGAAGAAAAACCAAAGATAAAGTCGTGATTTTGCCTTGAAGCAGAGCACGGTCAGGGGGTGTATGTGAAAGCCTTTGAAACTGATGCCCTATGCCTTGTGGTGGTTGGGAGTCATCGATTTTGTGTTCGTTACATGGGTGGATAGGTAGAGTCTAGCAGTGTAGGTGCTTAATTTTTCGAAGTCATTCGGTCGGGTGAAACGCTACAGAGTTGGTAGTCGTAGATCCTTTTGGCTTGATGCCTAAACCTTAATTGGTTAAGTCATCGGTGGACCCCGTTACGGACTTTGGTGAAGTCGAATTTTAAGCATTGCATCCTACAGTGTAGTTGAATAAAGAAAGAAGTGCGTGCTTATCGCTTATCTAGGTTGTTCCAACGGCAAGGCCATGTCGGTGCTAGGTTGGGGAGGGACAATTTTGCAATCCATTGGCGTGTCTGTTTACGCAAGAACCATTAGACTTAGGTGGAAATTCAAGTTGAGAATCATGGATCCAAGATTGGCCTAGAATTGTTCTTGTATGGATTTAGTTCTTTCATATCGGTTTTCAAACTTTGATGTCAATTTTAGGTTTAAGGTAATGTTTATGTACATATACCTTTTGAATCATAACCTTTTTGAAAAGAAATCATCACATGCATCTCTTTTAGTTACGCATTGCTAAGGGACTAGCAGCGTTTCGGTTGGGGGTGTGATTAGTGCCCAGTGCTATTTGGAACTCTGTATTAGATTGGTTTGAGTGCTTTTGCGCACTAATCATGTCATTGGAAGCGATTGAGTGTTGAGTCTTCTTAGTAACACTTATGCCGTTTAGAGGGTATTTTTGGTTGTTTGCCGGGTGTTTCTGCGCACTCTTGGAGTTGATCACAAAGTCAAATGATGAATCATGAAGTGTGATCAGTATTCGATCATCCAACCCAGCCCGAATCAATGAGAAAACAAGGCAAAGTGAAGAAAATTCGATGCGATGGAAGCGAGGAGTCAGAAGCGGGAACCAGAGAATTTTAAGCTAAACACTGAAAAATTCGCTAAACTTGCGAAAATTTATGAGTTTGCAATATTCATAAGTTAAACAAAAAATGCCAAATTTCGCTAGACCTTCCCAGTTTAGCTAGGCACCGTTTTGTGAAAAAGCGATTCGCTACTCACTACAATTTATTTGAGCTAACGAAATTTAGCTAATAGCCCGAATTACCTAGCTCTAGCGAGAGCCCTCCATTCGCTATGCACGGTGATTTACGCTAGTTAGCGAAATTCTTATTATAAGTGAAATTTAATCCTTGTCATGTTTTGTAATTAATGCGAGGCAGGCTCGAACTTGGTGTATTACTCTATTGTCCTTTAACTTAGCGAGTTGATAGGTTTTTTAGGTATTTTCATGTATTGAGGTGGCCTATATAAGCCCCTCTTCTTTTTTGTAACCTAAGCAACAATTTGGGAGAGAATAATTTTGTAAGTTTTTATTTTTTGTACATAAAGTCTTTTATTTTAGGTTTGCTTTTATTTCTTTTCTCTTCTCTCTGTGCTTTCTCTCCTTTCTCGTTGCCAAACACCTCTTGGGGATGTCAACTCAAGAGATGCTTGGCTAAGCCTCCTTTCTTTGAAGAGGAAGGAAGCTAAGCTTGAGTGGTGGGGCATATGCATGTTGTCCTCTTGTACTAAAAGCTACGGGTAGTGTGTATTTATGGCCACTTATATTCTCAAAACATGGTTGCATAACATTGAATGTTATTGGTTGTGATACTCTGCATGCTTTAGGATCAGTACATATTCGGTGAGAGAAATCTTTGTGATTCTTTAGATAGTCTTCTGAGCCTACGAGATAATATTTACATGTTAGGGTTCTTCAAGTGGGTTAAATAACATTCTTGTTATTATTTTGGCCAATACTCTCATGCTTTGGGATCATTTGGTGCACATGTAGAGATGCCTTGTTGTTCTTTAGATGAACTACGAGCTGCGAAATGATAATTTAATGTTAGGGTTTTAAAATGGGCCATAGCTGCATGCCTGTATTGACTCAAATAGGAGTTGCTTCATGGGTGAGGTTTCTAGTTAAATATAAATCGGTTATACCTGCCATGGACTATAGGTTGCATGTCATAGCATGAGATGAACAGAGGACACTTGTTTGCCCCTAACGCAGGATTAGTGACCTAAATCTTCAAAGTTACTTTTTTCACCCCTTTTACTTTCCAGTTTTACAATTCTCGGTTCCAAACCATTCCTTTGTTTTTTGAAACACAATTCAGAAGTCGAATAGAAAACCTTACCTTCATGCAGCAGTGCAAACCATTTTTGAGATGAAAACCCATCCGTGTTCGGCCACTGGAGCCACTATCTTTGGTAAACGACTACGAGTATTGGAGTACAGGTGTATATAAATTTTGTTGATTTTAGCTCATTTACTATGGCACGAATCAGCGATCAAGAAAACCAGCATGTCTCAGGCGGTAGTTAAATCCAAAATTTATCTGGAATTCAAACTACCGGGCAGTAATTTGAAAAATATAAATGCATTCAACTACACCCTTCTGACTAAAATTCAAGTCCAAATTTGAATGAATACAAACTAATCTAAAAATAAAATAAAAAAAACGAAGAAAAAGAAAAGAAAAGAAAATTAAAATACGAAATTTATTGACCGCCAGAATCTCTCAGCGATCGCCCGAGAGAGCTGCGTTCGTGGTGGCGGCGCCCATTATTATAGGGTTCTGAAGTTGGGCCACTATTCCGATGCACTTCTTTAATTCGCGAGTTTAAAATGGCGGTTGGTTGTGATCTTACTTAACATCAATTCTTATCGCGACCTCTGTTGTCTTTAGTCATGTCGCAGAGTCTTTGTTTGGTCGCGACGTGTCTTTGGTGTAGCTGATGTCGCGACAGCTTAAGGACGTCGCGACCTTAACTGTGTGCATTTGATGCCAGCGACAAGCGGATGTTATCGCAACCTCCTCTCTGCCATTGGCACCAACCGCCAGCCTCACGGATGTTGCCGCGAGCCTCAAGTCTTTACAATTGATGTCGCGACAACTGGTGTTAATCGCGACCTTCTTCTCTTACCAATGTTGTCGACCCTTTGAATGATGTCGCGACTTCCGCCCTATTAGTTGATGTCGCGGCGGCAGTCTTATCGCGACCTTCTTTTAGTGCATCTGATGTTGCGACCATTAGTTTCCTTGCAAACTAATGTCGCGACTGTTTCTGCTTCAGTGCTGAGGTCGCGACTACTTCTAACTTTGAAGCGATGTTGCGTACAAATGTTCGGTCGATTTTTAGCTCCTGTCGGCGACCTCACGATGACATCGCTATCAGCAATAAGTTGTGCCGTTTCAGGTGGTATCGCGACATCGACTGCTTCATCAATTTCTGGAACGACATAAGCTCACTCATGTGATCTGTGCTGTTATGCTAATTCTGATTTGGATACGTGATATAACCGGTGTTTGTTATTTGTGAAACTTCGCATCAAATCTGTCTTTCGCTTCTCTTCTTTACCCAACTTCCTTGACCATTATATCGATGTTACGCAACCACATTATACTCTTTGCCGCATTTTACATTTCTTTTCAATTTCTCTTTACTTACGCGATGAGATTGGAGTGAAGTTATTCCATCTTCTGCGTAATGTCAGTCTTTTTATATAAAAATCAATCGGAAAAATGGGCGAAAATAGATGACTTTAAGCTCATCAACTACCACCCCAGAAACTGATCCTGACCTTGAGCTCTTCTTTTGATACCCATCCCGAGGAGGTAACACGGTCAGTTGGCCAGCTCGGCCTTTGCCTGACATCCCGAAGCCATCTCGTAGGAACTCCGTAGATCCAGCTGAGGACCTGATCTAGGAGAGTCTTTCCAGACAGGCTTGCAGCCACAAATACCACCCCATCGTGTAGCCATCGGAGCCCCCATCTAAACTTGTCCCCAACCTCTATCATCAGGCGGCCATATTTCCCCTGCAACCCCATTTCAAGGAATGTTGATTATGATCTCCCGGACTTTTCCTAAGACTTGGAGCTCCGAGACTCGATGCTACTAGTGCAACAGTACTCCTTGGGGCCATTCATGACACCTCGTCAGTTTTTCTACCCTCAGGTGGTCATTGAGTTCTATCACATGATGACATCCAGGCGCGAGCCCAACCCGACAGCTATTCATTTCTCCATCTACTGTTGGCCAGGGATACTCAAGGCCTCTGACATCACAGCTACTTTTAATCTACCGGTGGTCCTCGCCAACTCGGCAGCTTATAGACAGTGGTCCCATCCCTCACCCAAGGAGATGGTTCGTCTTCTCTCCAGGGACACTACCGCTGGGACGATTCTATTCAAGAGGCGCCCCACTCGCATGCGCCTTATGACCACATTGCTGGGCCTAATCTCTTCCCGCTCTAGCATATAGTCTAAAGGAGAGGAGCCATCTTGGAGGCCCTATACCGCATATCAGAGGGCTTCTGGTTCAGCCCATCAGAGCTTATTATGACATCCTTGTTCCACTTCAAGGACAAGGTTCATCGTAGGAGTTTACCCCGAGCTGAGTCCACGCCTCTATTATTCCCGAGACTCTTGTGCCAGGTGCTATAGCATATCGGCTTCCTTGAGGAGCCTATATTGGAGCATTGTTGAGACTACGAGTCCGCCCGGTCACTGACTGTGCACACTATGCCCTGTCTCCTATCATCCGCCACCTCCTGACCTAGCCTAAGGACCAACAATTGCCGATATTCCACTCCGAGGACCAAATTTCATAAGAGATATCAGGAGCCTCAGTTCCAAATTTCCAAATTGACTACCGTTGTCTAATACCTTCGCTTCAGATCAGCTTGTACCTCCTATGCCCTCGACCACCATGCTAGTTGCCCATTCAGATATTGCTGGGTCGAGCACTTTTTCATAGCCTTAGCAGTCCATCACCATCTCCTCCCGGGACTTTTTGACTATCATGGGTACAATTCGCACATTCTCCACCACATCTAAAGATTACTTAAGGACAGTCTATGCAAATTTCCTAACAGATAGGATGACTAGTAATCCGAGGCCACTCATGACTCGCACTGCCATTCGCCCTTAATCGCTATCCTCATGCAAATCCGTAGTCACCCGGGTCTCCCACGATCTCCCGTACAGGCCCTGTCGCCGACCTTTGCCTCCTCCTCCAACAGACTGCACTCTCCTCTACCAAATTCTCGTGACCCTCCCCGATGTGCTAGCAGCCGCAGAGTCAGCTCACCGCCGCGAAAGGCTCACCGGGTCTGCACCGAGGACACCCTTCAATCTTACCACCGGCCGAGGAGGCACTCTCCACTACCTTCCAATCCACACCCCATTGCGATCATGGTACACTTGGTTGGGGGGAGAGTTAGTGAAGGAAGTGGGATTTTCTTATATCAGAGATATCGCTTGTTTACACTTTTCTAATCTTCGCATGTATAAGCAAAGCTCCATTTCAGACGTTTAATGGCTTGCTTGCGATCTCACGAGAAAGCCGCTTTTGAAAAGCCGAAAATTTAGTGATACACACTGCTAAACATTTCAAACAATTTAGTTTCTTAACTCATTTGCAACATTCTTTGCCCCATTTTTTTTTTTTTTTGTGTTTCGTTTAGCTCAAGTAGCTTGAAAATTGAAACATTGTCCAATTCTCGTTGTTGTTGGGATTGATTTCATGCCTAGTCGAAAGTGGATGATTAGTTGAATTCTTGTTCCTGACCTTTTTTTCCACCTTAGCTAACCACACAATGCACTTCGCCAACAATAGCCTAAAAACTACCTAACCTTCTAATCTTTGCAAACCTACCCTAGTTTCGTTGACTACCTTTAATAGGTTAAGGACCCCCATGAAAAGAAGGCCAATGTGTCTTCCAAAATAAAAAGAAGTGAAAAATAAAAAGAAAAAGAAAAGAAAAAGAAAAAGGAAGAAAATTGCAACGCTTACCTTGAAACTCGAGCACAGTCTGAGGGGTATATGGCGAAAGCCTTTAAAGCCTGGTGCCCTAAACCAACTAGTTGGGAGCCACTTCCACTTAGTGGCTCTACATGGTGGATGGGGTGGAGCTGGAGCAAGTTGTAGGTGCTGAGTCCTCAAATCATTCGGTTCTGTGGTGAAACCCGAAGAGCTCAGGGTCAAAAGATCCTTATGACTTGGTGCCCTAAGCCTTATAGATCCCCGTTACATGGACTTTGGTGAGGTCGACTCCTTAGCATTGCACCCTACAACACAAAAAGAGTTGTGAAATAAGAGTGGTCCTGATTTGATTTAGGCTGGTTAGTGGCCCAGGTGGAGGCGCAGCTAGGTCAGGGGAGAGTGGCACTCGCGCTTATTGTCAGAGGACTCGATCAAACAAACACTTAGATTTTGGTGGAAGTTCCGGTTGAGTCTTTGAGAAGGAAGCTTTTTTTATACTCAATTTATGGCATTCATTCTCGAGATAGTTATCAAGGTAAGGGTTTCACCGATTCTCATCGAGGGCTAGGCATTACCATTCACAACCTTTGAAATACTCCATTTTCGTGAACATCATTTTGTTATTGTTTTGTATGCTCTCTCTTTCTTTCTTTCTTTCATTGCTAAGGGACTAGCAATGTGTAGGTTGGGGGGAGTGATTAGTGCCCAAATAGTGCTGTTTTAAGCCCTGTTGATTGTAGGTTTTGAGCACTTTTTGTGTACTAATCAACTTAAATAACCCAATTAATGCATTGAGGTCCCGGCCATACTATTGATCTTATTTTATGGATATTTTTTGTAGTTTTGTACATTCAATTACACTATATCCTTCATGTACCCCACTCAAACACCTATGAACCCGGGCCGAACTCAAGCTACATATGCAAATCAAGGCAATTACAAAGTGTATGAGAGATGAGCGCCAGGTTCGGGCAAGTTGCGAATTTTCGCAACCCGCAGTACCCCTGTAGGTTGCGAAATCTGTGTCGACTGCTTTTCAACGTAGTTTCAGGGCTTTTACCAAAATGCCCTTAATATAATTGTTGGTCTTTCATACATTTATATGTAAATTCCTCGACTCGAGAGCGCCTATATAAGCCTGCCACTGCCTTGCGACTAGACAATTTTCGCTTTATCACAAATTGGCACAAAGCCGGAGCTTTCCGCCCCGCACCTTTCTCTCATTTTCTCCCTCTTATTTTCTCACTCCTCACAAACACCTCAAGCATGATAACTCAAAGGATGCTTAGCTAAACCTCCCTCATCCTTGAAGAGGAGGGCCACTAGGTTAGAGGTTTGAGGTAATACACTGGCCTCTGTTACCAACGCAAACATTTATCATCATTTATGTTTCTGGATCTCACACGTGGGTTTAAATCCCTGTGATGTACCCTGAGTGGTTAGTACTTTGAAAAATGTCATGGTTCAGTGGACACTTATTGCTAGATCCACTAATGCTCAATTAGTTTCCATTTATTAGCTCCTGCAAGTTAGATTCAGCGGATGGTTTTAACTGCTTTGAAACATTAATGAGTCATAAATGATGTATACTAGGAAGGAAACTCTTAAGGTTTAGTTTTGATAGCCAAACCTAGATCCGACTCGGGAAATGACTATAGGTCATCCTCCCTCAAATACGAGGAAAAGGACCCGGTGACATTATAGTTACCTTAAACCCTAAGCCTAGTGGGTCCAAACTTCAAGGAATTCCTTTTACACTTTATTTCCGCAGCTACGCTTTACTCACCATCGAACCTCACTGCTTTTACTAAAAACCCCAACCAAAGTGGAAACACTTCACCTAATCAGAACTCATTTTACCAAGAAAACCTGATCCTCAGTTCGGCCTTTGGCCACTATACTGCAGTAGCTTAGCTACGGCAGTAGGAATCCTAGGATACAAATTTTGTTGATTCCGATACACCTATTGTGGCACGAATCATATACCCCTCGGACCGTGCTCAGCTTTCAAGGCAAAGCGTTGCAAATTTTCTTCTTTTTCTTTTCTTTTCTTTTTCTTTTTCTTTTTCTTTTTCTTTTCCACTTCTTTTTATTTTGGAAGACACATTGGCCTTCTTTTCATGAGGGTCCTTAACCTATTAAATCTAGTCAACGAAACTAGGGTAGGTTTTTCAAAGTTTAGGAGGTTAGGTAGTTCTTCAACCTATTGTTGAAACCTGATGTGCACTGTGTGTGGTTAGCTAGAGGTGGAAGAAAAAGGTTCGTAAGCAACAAGAGTTCAACTGATCATTCACTCAACCAGTCATGGAACCAATCTAATATCAATAGAATTGGACAGTGTTTCAATTTTTCAAACTGCAAGCTAGGCAAAACATAAAAAAAAATGGGTGCAAGTTTTGAAAACTGCAAGTGCAAGTTGTAAAGTGTGTATTTAAAAAAAATGACTATATTTTAGCTTTTCAAAAACAAACTAACAGATACAAAACAAAAAACTATACAAAAGGAAACTAAATAACAAGTCATTAAACTTAACAAAATAGACTTGCTCAAAATGGAAACAAAACACAAAATAATGTGGTAACTTCCTTCACTAACTCTCCCCTAACTAAATGTCTCATTGTCCACAAGGCTTGATTGAAAGTTAGAGAAGGAAGTGAGCACTTCTCTTGATAAATGTACTCATTTTGATGTACACAATGGATAATTCACAAGCTTTTGACCGAGACCTTATTCACTCCGTTTGGGCTTCAAATGAACAAGTTAAGAGAAAAAAAGTGAGGAAAAAAGTGACAAGTTGGAGAATTTTGAAATTTTCACTTTTCAAAAGTGTTCTTTCTAGCTAGATTTAGATTCTACACTCTCTAAGCTTTCCAACAGTACCAAGAACGTCTAAAACGGAGTTCGGATGAAAAAGTTATGGTCAAAACAAAATTGGGGTTGCGAAACTGGAGAAGGTTGCAAAAATTCGCAACCTGCGAAATTTCGCAATGCGATTTTTATTTTTATTTTTTGTAATACTTTTTTTTATTAAAAATTATTTTCAAAGACAAATTTTATTTTATTTATTTTTACATTTCAAAGAACAATTTGTTTTTAAATATATATCTATATATATATATATATATATATATATATATATATATATATATATATAAAAGAAAAAAATAAAACACAAAAGCTACAATGCCAAATTTTGTCCTCTTCCCGTCGTACTAGAGCTACAAGCGCAGTAATTGCGAAATTTCAACCGCGAAAATTACTAATTTAGAATTTGCAGTTGCTAAATTTTTGTGCTCTTTCGACCTCCTAATTACAGCAAAAATTTGACAAAACTGCAAAAATAAACACATAAAAAATTAAAAAAATACAGAAAATTGAAAAATTAACTGCGAAAATAATTTAAAACAAAGATTAACTTAAAATTATTGGAAATCTAAAAATAAAAATTAAAGAAATCAAAATAAAATAAAATAAGAAAAATGAAAACAAAAAATGGGGGAGACTAAGAGAAACCACCCCACCCCCAAAAATCAGTTTCTCATGCCTTTAGAGGCTACTGAAACTGGTGGAGCTTGTAGAAATGCTGAGGTCCAGGTGCTCCACATCTGAACCAACACCCGAACCATCCGCTATGCCATGCAGTATGAGCAGCTGCCATCTTCTTTGATGTAGTGATGAAGGTTTGGACAAAGGCCACTAACTTTCTAAAGTTTTGCACAGGCAGTGCAGCTGGGGTGACCTTACTAGTAGGTGTTTCAGGTGTTTCATGTGCTGCAGGCGTAGGTAGGATGTGCATTGGCAATGGGCTGTTTTTAGGTTGGGTAGTGGCACTTGGATCCAAAATTTATGGGGATTAGTTGAAGGATAAGCTTTTGAGGCTCTTCCCTTACTTCCCTTCCACTGCCCTCCTTAGTCAGTAATGGGGAGATTGCTTCATTTTGTTGTTTATCGCTTCTCCTGAGCCATGGTGTCAATCGCACTTTCTCTGATTTTCTTCCTTTCGTGAACATGATGCTGACAGAGCCTTGAAATGGAGTACTACAAGTTGTTAAATTTCCGATCAATTTCACTTTGCAGGTTGTCAAATTTCTGATCCATTTCACTTTGAAGCCCATCTAATTTTTGGTTCAGGGAGTTCTCCATAGTATGAAGTCTTTGATTTAATTAGGCAATGAATGTCTTCTACTCTTCCACAAAGTCACCCACTAGCTTGGTGAGGTTCAGGATGGCTTGATCCACTAGAGAGGTTGACTGTGGTGGTTGAGGCTGAGATGAAGAGGCATAGTGTGGATGTGGAGGAGGTACATATTATTGTGTGACCAAAACATGTTTGCACATTTATGCATTAGTTATGCATGCAAGATTATAACGTTATCACTGAAGGACTACTATCTAATCCTCAAAGAAAATCGCCATAAACTCATAGACCAAATACATATAGCTAAATTTATGACACTATTACCAAAGGACTATTAACTAATCCTGTGCAATAAAGTACATCAACTTGTTGACATCATACTATCATAACCAAAAAATCTCTTAGAGTAGAAACGATTTAATTTATCGTTTTGGTCCTAAATTTAAGTGCACGTGTCGATAAGTAATAAAACGGATTTAGTTCACATCGATCCCAAAGAGATCCAAGAATTTTTCACACCACTCCCACTACTTTAAAATTACATTTGGACCATAAATTGATATGGGTATACAAAGATGAAAGCTGAAATTAACTAGTTCAAAGAGAAATGAACATTCAAATAGACTAAATAAAACAAAATGAAAGAAAATAAATTCCTACAAAAAGAAATGAATACTGAATAGTTATCATAGGAAGACACATCAAGAGAAACAGTCATAGTGAACGATCAATTCCTGTAGTTCATACTGAATAAATTTCTTGATTATCTCAAGTTTCAAAATCGTTCAAGGCAATCAGAAGTAGCCGATCTCTCCACGCTCCACATTTCGTTATCTCCTTCCCGATTCTCGAATTACGTGGAACGAGATAACCAGTTTTAACCGTAATCCTCCTTAAGCTGGGTATTTTTCTTTCGTAATACTTCATACCTATTATTTTATGGACTGCATACCTTAGGGCTCCTGCTATCGGTCAAGATATACAACTTCCAAATTACTTCTTCCCGAAATTAAAATAGATCAACCTTCTCGATTAGATCTCATTTAACACTGGATTGGCCTCTTTACCTATCCGAATTGAGGTGAAATCTCCTGCTTGTTTAAATAGATAAGTCGTTCAACCTGCTCTTGACTTCAAGGAGAAGAGGATTTATTCCAAGTGAACTTATTAGAAGCCTGGGCGATCCCTAATAAAGAAAGTTAGTATACCTTCAAAGAAATGTACATTACTCCCAGATTGTCTTCCCCGTGTCACCTCGTGAGGACCTCCCTTGAAATCAGAGTACACGCAATTTAACGGTATAGTAAACTCGATATTCGACATCCAAAATCAACACATAATTCAAGTAAATTCGCAAACCGGTAAAATAACAAGATGTCGTAAATTACTGCTGGTGAAAGATCAATTTCCGAATACAACGCTACTAAATGGAAGCCGTTCCTCAATTATCGAATCACACGAGACAAGATCCTTCTTCGATCAAATAATAACTCGTAATTAGGAAACTCCGAAATAATCGAACCCATAAATTCTGCCTCAACTTCGATGCATTCCAGACTTGAAAAGAAATTGAATTCTCGTATTGCTTCAAGAAAAACGATAACACCGTGATCCAAAGAAAAATAATAAAACGAAAAAAATGATTTAGACAAACATCTGCTCTAAAATAAAGAAAAGAAAAGAAAGAAAGAAAAGAAAAGAAAAGAAAGAAATAAAGTGAAGCCTAGGGCTACCCAGATCTCTGACGCGCCTTCGACTGCTTACTATTCCGGTAGTCACAGATGATAGTGGTTTTCCAAATAAATCCTAATCCCAATATAACCCGCCGTGGATTTCCCGAGTAGCTGTGCCCAAGTTATCATTCCAAATATGACTCAGCCTCTTTGTCGCGACATCGAACTTGTGTCGCGACATTGACTTAAAAGTTCTCGCATCCTATGAACTGGTCGCTCATGTCATTACCGACACCACGCTATGCTTTCAGGTTTCGCTTGATCGCTTATGGCGTCGCGACATCATGGCCTCGTCGACATCCATTCTATCCTTTGCGTTTCAATGGTTAGGCTCGATGTCGCGACATCGGATGTTGTCGCGACATGGGCTCAAGTCCGCACCCTTCCACCGGTTGTCGCGATGTCGCGACTTCGCTTCTCAGTCGCGACATCACTTAATGTCAGCCAGATCGGTGACTGGTTACTTTGATGTCGACTTCGCTTCGTCGCGACATCATTCCTTTAATTTCGCTCCTCCTTCAACCTGCCTAGATCAGGTTCCTCACACGCAAGATCACCCCTTCACCTTCCTAATGTCACTTCGTAATCGGATCAGCAGACTCCACAACCGCATCAATGACTCCAGCCAGCTTCTTTTCATTTCCGCTCTACCAATCGACCACTTTATTCCAATTTATTTCGCATTTTTCATCGCTTTTCTCTTTCTTCCATTCTACCCGCTTAATAACAAATGGGTGAGTTTCTTCATATTTCGCAGCACTACCTTTTGATATGAAAATTCAAGGTAAAAATGGACTAAAATACATGACTTCCTTTAAGCTCATCAAACTCCCCAAACTTAAAATTTTGTTTCATCTCCGGCTAAAGAAAAGAAAGATTGTTTGTCCTCACAAACAAAAGGACATTTTTCTTTTTTTTTTTTTCCTCGTTTGTTCATAGCTGGTATTCAATTTAATTGAAATACAAATGTATGATCATTTCTGTGATATCTAGCTTCAAGTCCAAGCCTAAGGTTAGTTTCTACTTTTCATAGTATACAAAACTAAACTGTTGAAATTATAAATGCATAAACAACATAATCAACATTAGATCCCGTTGAATAATAGATTATTTTCCTTTCTTATTTTCATATCGAGTCAATTAACTCCCTAAAGTCCTTCACCGCTTTGATTGTTTCCATATTTCCAAATCTATAAGTTTGTTTTTCATATCGACTTCACTAATGAGGGATTCTGTACCTCAAGATCAATCAGTCTGGGCTTATATTGTTAGGCTCAGTAATGGGTAGATGGAAGGAATTTTAGGTGAAGATTACTCCCGACCCTTTCTCTCCTTCGCCCTTCTTTCTTATAGTTTCTCTAATAAACTCCCTAAGCTTCATGTTCGGGACATCTCTTGATCTCCAATTTAACCTGTATGCCCCTATTTTTCACTTGTAATTTCACCGGGGAATTTTTTCCTTTTGTTTGTCACCATTTAAGGATAGTGCAATGTTTTAACTTTTAGGCTTAACACTCTTAGCTAACTTTGGGTTAGTAGCTCCCATACCAGATGGCATTAGGTACTAGGTAGCTGAAACACCCTAAGCAACTTAATTGTTCAAGAGAGTTAGGCCACAAGATAAAACTGTATCCTATAAGCCGCTTCTTTTCATTGCATTTCAGTTTTGTCTTTTTCTTTCATTCCTTTTGAGTTCCTCAAAATATATACTCCCCAAATCCATTTCTTACTTCCTCCGATTCCTAGGTAATCATAGGTTCTTTACTGGAGGATTGATTTCTCAGAATGGGTCAGGTTTCCATTGGCTATTTTGGAAAATAAGCTTGTTGGTTCAATTTGAACTACAAGATCAGCATATAAGTAGGGATGGCTAAAATGGCTCAAACTATTCAAGAATGGCTCAGATCATCTCTTGTCATCAGACTACCTAGGATTTCTACCAACCAATAATCTAATAAATTCTAGAATTTGGCTCAACAGACTAACCATGGAGTACCTCGACTATTTTTGCTTGTGTAGAGTATTTAAATTAATTGATATTCAACAGGTTCCTTGACTCCATTGTTCATACTCACAAACTCAAAATATGTTTTGTTCCTCTTTGTATTACTTTTCCTCAATTCTGACTTTATCGCTTAGGATATAAGTAATTTTTGCACCTTGTGCTTCAATTAAACTGTATCTGTGGCTTTTGGTCTCTTATTTCGTATTTCAGCTCATTCTCAATCTAATCGCTTCATTCACCCGCCTCATTCCATCTCGCTTATTCGAACTAATTTCTACTTTAATGTCCTAATCATGCATCTTCCAAAGAACACAGCAATATTGAACCAACAAATTCAAAATAGCACGACACAGTGGAATTCAATTCAAGTTTCTATTTTATTTCGATTCAATTGCAACCTGGCTTAGAACTACAAGATAGAAAGGAGAGTGATTGAAACTTGAATGGATAGGTCTATTTTTTTCTTTTTTGCTCATGTAGTATAGATGTCTGGGGATCTGTGCCAAGAGGTTCCAATTGTAGTCGACTGAATCTTTTACTTATTCTCCTCTCCCTCGGGGCTTTCTCTTTGCCTGGCCTCGCTTTCCGTGCCAATTCATTCGAGAGATCCACCTGCCTCGCCCATCCCGTCTCATTCCAAGTGTGTTCATGTGTTTTTCCATTTCGCTCATGACCTCCAAGAATTTTGCAGATAGTTGTTGTCGATCAAGTCCAGATTCTCTAGCCACATCTTCCTCCCTTGCCAATGCATCGTTTCCATCTAACACCTTGTCTCTCCCCTTCCATCTTTGTCTCAAAATCTTTCACTGTGGACATGTAAAGAAATTTAAATCCATTGATGTTCTCCTTGTCCGCTTCTTCCCGTTTGGCATCCTTCCTCTCAAGATTCCCAAGAGCTGATTGTCTCTGTTAACTTGATTGTTGTAGAATGCCTCGTGACTGAACTTCAGCTTCTTTAACAGATCTTTATCCCTTGTTTCCATTTCCTTTCTGAAGTTTTCTCCTTGTTGCTAGAGTACCTCCTTCATCTGTTCTTCCTTCCTTTTCCGCCTTGCTTCCCGTTCCTGTTCCCTTTTTTGCAACTCAGCTTCAAACCTTTCTTCTCTTCTCTGTAGTTCTTCTTCCCATTCTTGATCTCTTCTTTTTAGTTCTTTTTCATAGACTTCCTCCCTGAACTCTTGTTGCAACCTCCACTCTTTTCCCTTGCCCCATCTTGCTTGCATGGAGAGAAGCATTTCCATGATTGCCTGTCTCTCTTGTGTCTCTAGAACTTTCCCTTTTCTTTGAATGTTCTACCTTGCATGGGAGGAGAACTAGCTAAAGGGGAAGAGAAATTCACTGGTTTCTTTCATCCCGCCCGCAGCTGGGTCTCCAAATGGGAAATTATTAACATCCTGAGGAGCTTCGTGTTCACTTCTTCTCTTCTTGCAGCTGGAACTTTCTCCCGTTTTAATCAGCACTCTCTTTTCTTCTGGTTTCTTGGTCCTACTCACTCCTGTCAATAAGAGTGGTGAAGTCAACTAACTTCTTCTTCTCAGCTCCCAATCCTCTCACCCAGCTGCTCAAACACAAGATCAGAATCATTACGGGTGAGGGATCACTCCTCTTGTTTCTTCGTGGTACCTCATTATCAATTTTCTATTATTGTCCCTATATTGATCTTATATCCCTTCGTAATAGCGTATAGCATGACCGCCTCCCGTTCCTCATCGTGCTCAAAAATCCTGGTTGGAACCAAAACAGTAGGCTAGGAAATAACTATTACCTGCCTCGCGAGGCCCCCTGCTCGTGGTTTTGGTCCTCCTCCCGCCCCGCCTGAGCTCCTGGCCGGTGAGTTTTTCCAATCTTCAACTGAGGCCTCATAGCACTTTGACCTATGCTCAAAGGTCATCTGCTCGTTAATGGCCTCGGCTCCATACGGCAATCTACACCTTCGACGTATACAAGATTTGGCCCTTTCTCCCTACCAAATTTGAGTAGAACTCCCTTACTACTGCTGCATACCCTGCTCTTTGATGTGCGCAGAGGGTTTCCCAACCTCTTTCTTTATCATTTCCTTGAAAGGGGCGATAGGGTTTGAATCGTCTTCTTCGCTACAAACCCTCTTCCTAAGATAGTGTTTCTAGTTCGGTAGGCTTTTCCACACAAAAATCTTCGATTTTCTTCTCGCTACTCTTTTCTTGCCCTTAGTGCTTTCCTCAGAACTGCTATCCCTCCGAGCCAAGTGTGTTCTTTCATTCGTTCTTCCCGCTGATTTCTTCTCGATTGCACGCTTTTTCTCCATGAATCTTCTCGTTGGGGCTGAGGCTCAATGGCTCGCCATTCGAGAAGAAGGAAATTCTTGAAGATTTCGGGGACCTAAAGTGGTTTTCAGTTTAAAATCAGAGGGGGAGCGATAATGAACGGGTTCTCGAATGGAGAGGAAAATTGGGAAAAGTACCCAACTCGCGTAATTCAATCAAAGTTTATGAGCACTAATGATTATTTCATTTATTTCACATGTCGCGACTCCATCGCCACCTTAAAACAAGATGTTGTCCTGGCTAGTGGCAACCCTTGAAAATTTCCAGCTGGCAACATTTCCTAATTTGTCGCGACATCAAGTTAATTTTTCGCGACCTTCTCAACCCTTGTTGGGACAAGCCATCCCTTGGTTGTGAAAGCATATATGTCCTCTATGTGTTATGATGTCGCGACAACTTCTTTTTAAAGGAAGTTCCTCTTTATCGCGACTTCCAGCCTTAAAGCTCAATGTCTATAGAGTCTTCATTCCTTAGATACTCTAAACCTCTAACATCAAATGAATCAATTTCACACAGCAATTCATACGTACTAAATCTCACTTTCTACTGCACTTTATATAGGAGAAAAAACTTTCCTTTCCCCGTATTCCTCCATGAGTCATGAAGTTATCCAAAGAATTGCTCTTCCCTCCTTCCTTGCATTTTTTGCTCACGCAACCCTAACACACGATGCACTGATTACATCAAACTAAAACAAAGTCCCGTATTAATTAATAAATCAACACGAATTCTTAACTAAAATTCATATAGAAAATTAGAAATTCAGATTCTGGTCGCTCCCATCAGTCAAGCCGCTTGAGTCCCCACCGACTGCTATTATGTTCCTTTTCTTTTTAGAGATCCTTGGCCAAGCTCTCTTTTCATTCCTTCCTCTCTGCTTAAATAAGGCGAAGTCTTTGTCCATTTACTCTAATTCTCTCCAAAGATTCCCTGAATGTCACTCTGCCCAAATGTATCATGGACACCACGTGTACATCCAATTTAATTGGATTTTAACTTCCTGGAAACAACTTCGCCTAGAATTGGGTGCTAGAACTTTTCCCCGCTTCGAACTCTTCCTTAGGATCCTTTGATCATGCCATTCTTTGTCTTATCCTTGTAGATGTAGCATTTATCATAGGCTTCATTTCTCAGTTCTTCCAATTCGCATAAATAGAGCAATCTCTCTTCCTTGCGCTTTGAAATCGGTTCAACTTTGGATACCACATTGCCTTGTATTCTAATCAGGTAGGTGACATGGTTTTCCCAATACAATCTCTGTATGGGGACATTCCAATGGAGTCTTGTATGCAACCTGTAAGCCCACGTTGCATCATCAAGTTTGGAAGACTAATCCTTCCCCGTTCGACTCACGCTTTTCAAGTATTCTTTTAATCTCCCCGTTGAAATCCTCGCTTGTCCATTGGTCTGGGGATGATACGCTTAGACTCATTACATGTTTGATCCTATACATGCTCATGAGTTTTGCAACATCTTGTTTGCAAAATGGCTTCCCCATCACTGATGATAGTCCTGGGTGTTCCAAATCTACTCAAAATATTCTTTTGCAAGAAGCTCATAACTGTATTAGCATCCTAGAACAAGCCACTGCCTCCACCCATTTGGAAACGTAATCAACTGCTAGCAGTATGTACAGATTCCCAAATGATGGTGGGAATGGTCCCATAAAATCAATCCCCCATACATCAAATAATTGCACCACCATAATACTTCTTAGGGGCATTTCATTTCGTCGATATTTCCAATCTTCTCGCATCCTAACATAATCTCTGGACCCATTTAGTACACCCTGAAAAGCGGCCAATAAAACTTAAATTGGAGTATTTTATGAGCTGTTCTTTCTCCTGAAAAGTGCCCCCCATAAGGTGATGCATGGCATTCATCCAGAATTTTTCCTTGTTCATTTTCTGGCACACATTTTCTTATTATCATATATCGCACTCCTTTTAAATAAAAAAAAAAAAGTGGATCATCCCAAATATAATACCTGCTGTCAGTTCTGAGTTTCCTCTTCTGTTGGGAAGTGAATTCCGAAGGAACTACTCCACAAGCTAAATAGTTCACAATGTCGGCATACCATGGAAGTTGACAGGAAACCTTAAACAGTTGCTCATCTGGGAAATTCTCTGTTAATATTACCTTCTCCTCCTCTTCTGTGCTTCTTTCTACTCTTGACAAGTGATCAGCTATCACATTGTCACATCCCTTTTTATCCTTGATTTCCAAATCAAACTCCCGCATGCAAAGACCCACCTTATCAATCTTCGCTTTAGCTTCCTTTTGACATCAAGTATTTGATCGCCGATGATCACAGGAATCACCACATGGATCCTAAAATCTATTGCCTAAATTTTTCACAAGCAAATACTATAGTTAGTATCTCCTTTCTAGTTGTTGAGTAGTTCTTGTGCTTCATTGAAGGTTTTACTATATAATATATGGCCTTGAATATTCTTTCTTTTCTTTGCCCCAACACAGCTCCCATGGCAAAATCACTAGCATCACACATCATTTCAAATCCCTGATCCCATTCTGGTGCAACCATTATGGGTGCTTGTACCAATCTGATTTTGATTTCTTCAAAAGCATCCCAGAGTCATCAAAATTGAACTCGTATTCTTTCCAAAGAATTTATAGTGGTCTAGCTATTTTTGAAAAGTCCTTGATGAATCTCCTGTAAAATCCAACATGCCCCAAGAAGCTTCTTACTCCTTTTACTGTGGTAGGTTGTGCAAGAGTTTTGATAATGGATACCTTGGATTGGTCTACTTCTAGTCCTGTGGCAGAAATTTTATGCCCAAGAACAATACCTTCCGTCACCATAAAATGGCATTTTTCCCAATTCAATGCTAACTGTTTGTCTCTTAAGATTCAAGTAATCGCTTCCGTGATTGTTTAAACATTGATCAAATGGATCCACAAGAAGTCATCCATGAAAATTTCCATCACTTCTTCAACCAAATCTGAGAATATAGACATCATACACCTCTCGAAATGTAGTCGAGCATTGCATAGCCCAAATGGCACCCTTCTACTCATGGGGCATGTGAATGTGGTCTTCATCCTCGTGCAATTGGCATCTGATTGTATCCCTGAAAAATCTAACTTAAAATGTGCGAGGGTGTCCTGTTAACCTGTCCAACATCTGATCAATGAAAGGCAAGGGGAAATGATCTTTTCTGGTTGCTGCATTCAACTTCCTGTAATCAATACATACCCTCCATCCCGCCACAACGTTTTTGCTGAATCAATTCATTTTCTCATTGCATCACAAGAATCCACCCTTCTATGGAACCACGCTACTTTTGACTGGACTCACCCAAGGACTATCTGAGATTGCATAGATGAAACGCATTTAGCAATTTGAGTACCTCTTTTCTTGACTACTTTCATTAGCTGATTCGCCTCCTTGATGTTCTACACTGGGCCTTGAAGTTTCTTCCAGATAATTTTGTGCATGCAAATAGATGGACTGATACCCTTCAATTCTTCAATGGACCAAGCTATAGACTCTTTATGTTTCTTCAAGATCTGCAGTAATTGCTGTTCCTCCTCATCACTCAGTCTAGCGGAGATAATCACTGGTTTTCTCTGGGGTGGTTCTAAGTAAACATACTTCAGACTCGCGCTCTTTCAACACAAGCCCTTCTTCACCGGGTTTCTTGTTGAATTTCTTTCACATTTCCCTTGTTCATCTCTTCTCCTCAAGGTCATGTCATATCATAGCTTATAGAATGAAACCACAGTATGAATAATCGTGAGTAATCATCTCTCGAGTATACTCGGAAATTCATCTCTTTTTCATTGATAAAATTCTGATCATTACACCATTTCAACATCGTGGTTGAGGTTATAGACTTATCAACTACATTGAAATTCTCTGCCTATGTCTATATCTCGTATGCCCCGATCGTTGAAAGCAAGCAGCCTTCTTCAACCTCAAGGTGAGAACTCGTATATCGACGTAGTACCCAGAGTTAAGAATGGTCTTCCCAACAGAAGGGGCAGCTCTGTGAGTTTCCTCCATGTCTAGAATGATGAAATCCACTAGAAAACAATTTCTGCATCGACCAGCACATCTTCCAAGACTCCTTCCTATTACCACTGATCTCTGTCTCTCATTTGGAAGAGTACTTGCAGGAAGTAACTCCCCCAAACTTAATTGTTTGGCAACATAAAGAGGCATCAAGTTGATACTAGCTCCTAAGACACAGAGCTTTCTGGATTTCAACTCCTTCTATTATGCAAGGAATTGTAAAACTCCCCGATCTTTCATCTTTCCGCAATTCTTTTCATCAAGGCACCGCAAGTAGCAAAGTGAGATTCACAATTCCTTCTTTCTACGATCTCTTCCTTGCTCGAATGTCTTATGAATTTTATGTAGAGAGGTATCCAGCCACTACTTCAAGAAAGGGCATACCGATCTCTAGCTTCGAAGGTTTTCAAAACTTAACAAATCGGGCTTCTTCTATTTTGATTGCAATGGCCAGGGGAGTGCACCGTGTGTCTAGAGCCTTTACGCCCTTCCTATCCACTCTTCCTTCTTTTTCCGCCTCTTCTTCCTTTCTGGCTGTCTTTTTCCCTGTCGTCATTTTTCTTTCATCATCTCTAATCCTTCCCACTCCTCACGACGCCCATGCGCCTTTTGGATTTTTCTGTGTCGTCGAAGGCATTCTTCGGTTTCGCAGTATTAGGGGGGCCACCTCTACTTGAGTCTCGTGTTTTAAGGTAGCATTGGTAGTGTTCTAGAAAAACTTGAAATTGCAGCGCTTGCTCACTCCTCGCGAACTCGCTCACGGAGGTTCAACAATTTTTATTATCCCCATGAATCGCAAAGATCTCATTCTTCAAAAGATAGCCCTCCCACCTTGGTATTCGTTCCTGTTCATTTCCTTGCTGCTGTCGCTGAAATTCAGAATAAGCATAACTCTGTGGGGGTTATGTACTTGCCTCGGGCCTCAAGGGCCCCCTCCACCATATGAGAAGTTCTCACGGTTCCTCAATCCCTGATGATAAATGTGTTGGTAGGTTAGTATTGGGTTTGAAATGTAGTTTTGCCCACCCAAATACTTAACCTTCCAGCATCATAAAATTGTTCATCCGTCGCTTCCTCTCAAAGACTTCCTTCAATACTCTCTCTTCGACCGGCTCCTATCTCAAAGGGGCGTTGTATGTCTTCTTCAAGCTTGTCCATTCGATACAATGAAGGCCCAACTTGGCCTCCATGGTCAAGCCATCTGCCCGCCTAATCCCCTTCCTCCTAAGAGCCTCTTGGAAAACCCGTAAGGAGTTTCATATTGCATTCGGGCCGTGTCCTCGACGATCCTCGCTCCTCAAGACTTTTACGCTTCACGTTCAAGCAATGATGAAGCATCAATGATTCCTTGACATATCATTTAAGGCATGATATACAATGTCCATTTGAGTCTTCAAGTCTATCCTGCATGCATTGATATCTTTTCACAAACCCGCTTAATTCTTCCGTCACAGAGAGGTCATCTTTCCCCTCACGGTCACTCATGACTCTCTCCTTAGGTGAGTGACGTGGAAAGAATTCACATAAGTAGCTCTCACCCAGCTCCTCCCAACTGTCAATAGACCCATATGGTAAAGACTCGTACCATGTAGCTGTTGTATCCCTCAGAGAGAATGGGGAACGTATGCAATAATGACTTGTCTAACCCCATTTAACTTCTTATCATATTAGCCATCCCGAAATCTTCCTTATACTCGCTTGGGGTCCTCGCTGATGGCCAAGAACCAAGGCCGCCAACCATTGTAATAGTGCCGGCTTCGCTCAAAAATTATTGGCCTCATCGCAGTTTGCCTCGATCACGTATCTATCCGACAATCGGGTCTCCGTAAGTCTTCCACTGTATATGTGATTAAGGTCTTCGACTGGGCTTCTCTATGCTCGCCATTCGTCTCCCGTCTTTCATCCGCCATGGTGGAGTTTTCGCCTTCTTATCTTCCTCAAGCTCGGGCGTTTTCAATCAGATTCGCTCGGGAATTAGATCCGTATTCTATTTCCTATGCATTAAACTTTTGTTCCGAAACAAAACATACTAACATTGGGTCAGATTAGTCCGGCTTGAACAAATATTTTCAATTTGCTTGTTAAAGGTCATACAAAGAGTCACGCTTGAAACGCTTATTTTGTTTCTTTTCTTTAAAATGTCCAACCAAGATTTACTGGTTCATATTGATTACTAAAACCCTTCGATCCCCGGCAACGGCGCCATAAAACTTGTTGTGTGACCAAAACATGTTTGCACATTTATGCATTAGTTATGCATGCAAGATTATAACGTTATCACTGAAGGACTACTATCTAATCCCCAGCAAAATCGCCATAAAACTTGTTGTGACCAAAATACATATACAAATTTATGACACTATTACCAAAGGACTATTAACTAATCCTGTGCAACAAAGGCTACATCAACTTGTTGGACATCATACTATCATACCAAAAATCTCTAGAGAACGATGAATTTTACCGGTTTCTGGGTCCAAATTCCCACAAGTGCACAAAAAATGACAAGTAATAAAATGGATTTAAGTCCCGAGTATCGATCCATGTAGATCTCAAGAATTTTTCATCAACTACCCCGACTACCAAAAATTAATACTATTTGGACCATAAATTGATATGGGTATACAAAGATGAAAGTCGGGAAATTAACTAGTTCACAGAGAAATGAACATTCAAATAAACTGAAAGAAAACAAATGAAGGAAAATAAATTCCTACAAAAAGAAATGAATACTGAACAGTTATCATAGGAAGACACATCAAGAGAAACAGTTATAGTGAACGATCAATCTTATAGTTCATATCAATTACCTCGATAATCTCAAGTTTCAAAATCGCTTGCTGGCAATCAGGTGCACTGATCTCTCCACGCCCACATTTCCTCGTTATCTCCTCTTCCCGATTCTCTCGACCACAGGAACGAGATAACAACTTTTAACAAGAACTTCCTTAAGCTGGGTATTTTTCTTTTGCAATACTTCATACCCATTTTATGGACTGTACACCTTAGCTCCCAAGTTATCGGTCAAGCAAGGATATACAACTTCCAAATTACTCTTCCTCGAAATTAAAATAGATCAACCTTTCCTTGATTAGGATCCTCAGCTAACACGTGGATTGGTCACTATCCGAATTGAGGTGAAATCTCCGCTTGTTTAAATAGATAAGTCGCTCAAACTCTTGCTTCGACTTCAAGTGAGAAGAGGATTTATCTAAGTGAACTTTACAAAGCTCAAAGGATCCCTAATAGCAGTTAGTATACCTTCAAAGAAATGTACATTACTCCTGTGGATTGTCTTCCTCGTGTCACTCAAAGGACCTCCTTGAAATCGAGTAATGACGTTGAATTTAACCCAGTATGTAAACCGATATTCGCATCCAAAATCAATAAACCCATAATCAAGTAAATTCAGAACCGAAATGAACAAGATGCTGCAAATTACTACAGAAAGATCAATTCGATCACAACGCATTAAATGGAAGCTGGGTTCCTCAATTACCATCACACGACAAAGATCCTCGATCAAAAGACAACACCGAATCAAATAATCGAATCCCGTAAATTACCGAACTTCGATGCATCCTGTAGTAATTTGAAAAGAAATTGAATTCTCAGATTCGGGCCAAGAAACGGCAATATCTCGCATCCAAAGAAAAATAATAAACGAAAAAAATACGCGACAAACATCTGCTCTAAAATAAAGAAAAGAAAAGAAAGAAAGAAAAGAAAAGAAAAGAAAATAAAAGTGAAGCCTAGCTACATCTCCTCCTTTGATGCGCCTTCGACTGTTTTTACTATTCCGGGGTAGTCACAGATTTATAGGGTTTTCAATAAATTCCTAACTCAATAAAACCTTGGTCAGGATTTCAGAGTAGCCAGCCCAAGTTATCGCCTCCAGCTGCGTACTACGCCTTCTCGTTTCGCGACATCGAACTCACGTCGAAGCATTGACTTAAAGTCTCCCAGTGATCCTATGAACTGGTCGTTCATGTTGTCACGACACCACGCTATGCTTTTGCAGGTTTCAGTTGATCGCTTGCGATGTCGCGACATCATGGCCTTGTCGCGACATCCATTCTAGTCCTTTGCAGTCTCTGGTTTGCGCCTCGGCGTCGCGACATCGTGATGTCGCCGCGATACGGGCCTAAGTCTCCCGTGACTCCTTCCATCAAGGCCGCGATGTCGCTACCTCGCTTCTTGTCGCGACATCACTTAATGTCAGAGATCGCGACTGGTTGTTTTTGATGTCGCGAATTTCGCTTTTCGTCAAGGAGCATCATTCTTTAATTTTCGCCTTCCTTCACCACGATCAGGCGCGCCCGTCGCGGCCAAGATTTGAATCCTTCCTTCACCTTCCTGATGTCACGACTTCATAACTGGACTATGCAGACCCACAACTGCATCAATGACTCAGCCAGTTCTTTTCATTTCTCGTCTCGCTGAATTGATCGCACTTTATTCCACTTATTTCTCGCATTTTCTACCGCTTCTTCTTCTTCCATTCTACCCAATAACAAATGGGTGAGTTTCTTCATATTTCGCAAAGTACAACTGGCTTCTTTGGATATGAAAATTCACAAGTAAAAATGGACTAAAATAGATGACTTTTTAAGCTCATCACATATTGTATAGGGCCTGTCCCCACAGAGAGGTTTAGTGGTTCCTCTAACTAGGGTTGTAAGTATTTCCATATGGTGCATTTGTCGAGGCAATCTACGCATGAAGGCACACTCACTCTTATGAAGAGTTTCCTATAGTCCCTCGCCGGACCTATGTGCACTAGGGTTTCCCTCGGACTGACTATGTTACTCTCCCTCTAAGTGTTCCATTTGGTCTATGTTTGAGATCACTACAGCTTCTGGCTTACCCACTGGAACATGCACTCATGCTATAAAACAGGGCAACACCAAGACAACAAAGAAACAATCCTGCTTTTTCTTTTTTTTTTCTTCTTTAGTGAAGTGAAACTAAAAAAAACTTGCTGTAAAAATACCAAAAAGGATGATAAAGAAAAATTTACCATAACTTATGATGAGGATCACAAGTGCTCCATTAATACAAATGCACTCAAGGCACCATCCCCTAAGAATAAATAGTTTATCACAGGCCACGGTAGGTGTTTCAAATCAATAAAATTTATAACCCAAATTCCTCCCGCGTCGTAGCAAAGCTACTACATAGTGGCTCTAGGGTCGAACTCAGGGATGGGTTTTCTTCGCACAAATGATTTACAATGAAGGCCAAAATGGTGAATTTGGTTTGGATTTTAAGGTTTTTGTAAAAATAGGGGGTTGTAATGTTTGGAAATTGAAAGTTAAATAAATTGAAATAAAATATGAAAAAGAACTCCTTGAAGCATTGGACTATTGGGTTTAAGATCCTAAGGTAAATCCGAGGTTCTCGGGTCCTTTTCCTCGCGTTGGGGAGGATGATCTATAGTCATTTCCCGAATCGGATCTTCATTTGGCTTTTAAAATCTGAACCCTAACAATTTTCCTTTTGAAACAAAGCATTTATTGAGCATAAATGCTCCTGGACAGTGAAAACATGTCCCCGATCTACCCTACAGTGACTCATAGAAGACAACTAACCGAATCTCAGTGGATCTAGCAATAAGCATCCACTGAACCCAAAAAGATTGCCAAATACTAGTCAATCAAGGCATCTCAAGAGAGCTTAAACCTAGATTGAAAGATAGAAACATACATGCTAATAACTGCTTGCGTTAAAAACAAGGGAACCAAAATTTTACCTCAAAATCGTTGCCCAGTAGCCCTCCTCTTCAAGGATTGAGGGGGTTTAGCCAACCATCCCTTGAGTTGTCATCCTCAAGGAGTGTTTGGCAGCTGAGAAAGGGAGAGAAAATGAGAGAAAGTGAAGGAAAGAAAGAAGCCGGGAGAGCCGAAAGCCTACTAAAAAAAGAAATTTTATTAATGCCGTAGATCCCTACAAGATTTGTCTTAGGGGCTTTATAGCCAAACCCTTTACACTACAAAATATCAGTAGCAAATATTATTACAATATGGGCAAAATGAAGAGCTTTTCGCAAGGTAATCAAAAGGAGTCAAAAAGAAAAAGGCGCATGAAGTCAACAGTGCATGATGAACAGTGGCTGTAGGATGAACAATGGCAACAAGAAGGAAATTTCTCAACCTGCGAAATTTTGCAGGTTGCGAAAATTTCGTAGCCTTGCCAAATTTCTTGCAGCTCCACGGCGCATTTTCCGTTTCTCGACCGCAGTCGCCGAGTTCAACTCGAAGTTCTTCGTGTTCGATCGACTAACACCTTTATACAAATGGCTTGCAAAACTACAAAATTAGCCATAAAATGCGATCAATAGTATAGCCTGGACCTTAATGTGCCAATTGGGTTAATTACGCTAATTAGTACACAAAAAGTGCCCAAAACCTGCAATAAACAGGGCTCAAAATAGCACTTTTTGAGCACTAATCACCCGCCTTACCACAAGTTGGAGGGTTCGATTATAGGAGGTTGAATGAAGTGACAAGGAAAATCACTTCCCATTACCTTTCATTGATCAACTCCTTGAGAGAATTTCCGAGAACCCATTCCCACTCGCTTGGCGGTTATTCGGGCTACTGATAGAGATCCTCACGTAAGACCACAGAGAAAACTACTTTAACTCATTCGCTAGACTTATGCTTATGTATGAATGCCTCGTCTATGCAATGCCCCGCTACATTCCAGACATGCACATGCTCAAGATTTTCAAGGATATGGTGGAGCCGACATGGAGGCCCATGATGACATCACCAGACATGGGGGTAGTTTGAAGAATGTCTAGGCAACCTTGAAAACTGGCGCCCCAAAGGTGCATTAAGAGCAAACTTCCTTCTGGTATAAACCGGAAAAGTGCCATTTTATGGTAAACTAAAGAATTGTGTTGGGACATGCCATATCCAACAGGGGAATTGAGGTTGTCAAGGCAAAAATTGAGCTTATTTCCAAACTTCCTTCTCCCTCAAAAGTGAAAGCTGGGAGACGATTCCTTGGACATGCAGGCTTTTACAGGAGGTTCATCAAGGACTTTTTGAAGATTGCAAAGCCTCTTTACAAGATGTTGGAAAAGAATGTTAAATTTACCTAGGATGAAGACTGCCAAAAGAGCTTTGAGGAGCTCAAGTCCCACTTGACCACCACACCCATAGTAAGGGCCCCTGACTAGAAGTTACCCTTTGAGGTCATGTGTGATGCAAGTGATCTCACTATCGGAGCAGTTCTCGAACAAAGAGAGGATGGGAAACCATATGTGGTCTACTATGCAAGGAAAACTTTGAATGAAGCACATAGGAACTACACTACCACAGAGAAAGAGCTCTTAGCGGTAGTCTATGACCTGGATAAATTTCGTGCATACTTGGTGGGGTTGTGACACGCTAATTTGAGCAATCATTAAGCTACCAAGTACCCCTCACCAAGAAAGCTGCTGGGTTGGGCCAGCTTATTAGATGGGTCCTTCTGCTCCAGGAATTCAACCTGCAGATCAAAGATTAAAAGGGTAAGAGAATGCTATTGTTACGACCATCTCTCATGATCAACTATATAGCCCATTAACATACACAGTTTCCAATCAATGATGAGTTTCGAGGAGTCCTTATCGCTTAGTAGCGGAAATGCTCCATGTTATGCTCACATTGCTAATTTCTCGTCATTGTGAGGTAAACCCCACCAGATCGGAAGGCATTTGCGACAGTGCCCGTGCGCGCTATTTTGAGCCCTATTTTTAAGGTTAGGTTTTGAACGCTTTGTGTACTAATTGTTATAATTAACCTAATTGACATGTTCAGTCCTTATTGTACTCATCGATCATATTTGTGGCTAATTTTGTAGTTTTTGCAAGCTTTTAATGCCAAGTCTGTCGAGTCATTCCAATCATGAAGAATTCTAGTCGAACTCAGCATTACAGATAAAAAATCAGAAGAAAATAATATCAGAAAAAGGAAAAGAAAGCAAAAATAACATGAATAAGTTGAATAGCAGCAGGGAGCAATGGAACAGTGATGAACAGTAGATGAACAGTGGAATATCAAAATTTCGCTACAAGTTGAAATTTCGCTATATAGCGAAATTCACCTCGCCATCATAAATAAATGCCCGCTTGTGGTTTTTGGTGTTCAAACGACGCTTTGGTTTTTCCTTTCTACCCTCACTGTAATATTTCTAGTTTGGTTAATTTGGTATTTCACATGTTTGTAAGGCGATATAAGCCACTTTATGAACATTTTGTAACCTAACTTTCATTCAAGCACCCGCATGGGCCCCTCGTTTTGGCCATCATTTTCTCCTGCTCTCTCCTTTCTCTCCCTTTCAAGAGTCAAACACTCCTCTGAGGATGACAACTCAGAGGATGTTTGGCTAGACCTCTTCCTCCTTGAAGAGGAGGGCTACTGGGCAACGGTTTAAAGGTAAACTTTTGGTTCCCCTGTTTTTCACGCAGCAGGTTTTGGCATTTTGGTTCCCAAATTTTCAACTCTAGGTTTAAAACTTTTGAAGTACTTTCTTTGGCCAATACTTACAAGCTTTTAGGTCTAGAAGGATCTTAGCTTTAGATACACTCGATATCCATTAGTTTCCCATTTACGAGCCACTTCAGAGGTAGGTTAAGGGGGTTATATTTTCACCGTAGATGCATCCTCTTTGATCAATACTTGCAATCTTTAGTGTCCAATGGATGCTTATTATTAGATCTAATCGAGATTCATTAGTTGCCCTTTACGAATCATTGTAGGATGAGTCGTGATAGATTTTCACCGAAGGAACCATAAATGCTAAATAAATGCTTTCTATCAAAAGGAAAATTATTAGGGTTTAGTTTTTAAAGTTAAATGAAGATCCAGTTCAGGAGATGACTATATATCATCCTCCCTAACGCGAGGAAATGAACTCGGGGACCTCTCAATTGCCTTAGGACCTAAAACCAGTAGCCCAATGCTTCAAGGAGTTCTTTTTCTTATTTTACTTCATTTTCATTTCCAGTATTCACCATCAAAACCCCCCTATTTTTACAAAACCTTAAAATCCAAAACCAAATTCACCAGTTTTCATATCACTGTAAGTCATTTGTGCAAAGAAAACCCATCCCTGTGTTCGACCCTAGAACCGCTATATCATAGAAGAGCTTTGCTACGATGGTAGGAGGAATTTAGATACAAATTTTGTTGATTTCGGATCACCCTACTATGGCACGAATCAACAGGATAAGAAATATTTCTTTGCAAAGATTCATTCCTATTATTGGGAGGAGCCTTTCTTGTTCAAATATTGCGCTGATCAGATTATCAGAAGGTGTGTGCCCGAAGAAGAGCAAAGAAGTACCTCAGCCACGCATGAGAGTGCTCGGAGGTCACTTCGCCTCCCAAGATCATATGAAGGTGCTCCAATAAGAGTTTTATTGGCCTTCTCTCTTCAAGGATGCCCATAACATATTCCATAAATGCGATAAATGCCAAAGACTAGGGAAGATCTCTCACGGCTATTGTCGTTCCTAAACCCAATTTTAGTGGCTAGATTTATTCATGCTCAGCCACTACTGCGGGGCCATCGCTTCTTTGGAAATGTAAACATACTGTGGAGGCTGACCATGTGTCTGGTGTCATAGTTTCATGCAGAAAAAGCACCATACGGTGGTATTGAAGTTCTTTAAGGAAAACATTTTTTCCAGATTTAGGGTTCCAAAGGCCATAATTAGTGATGGAGGTTCACACTTTTGCAACAAGCCTTTTGAAAACCTCCTAGCTAAATATGGTGTAAAACACAAAGTGGCTACCCCTTACCATCCTCAAACTAATGTCGTGCCAATCGCCAACGAAATCAAGACTATTTTGATGAAAGCAGAACTCCAATGTGAAGGATTGGTCTTCTAACTCAAGTAGGATTCACATCGTAGTGGCTGGGGGAAGAACAACCTTCAAGACAATTCTTGGAATGTCTCCCTATCGCCTAGTTTATGGAAAGGCATTCACCTTCCAATGGAGATTAAATACAAGGCATGGTGGGCAATCAAAAAGCTGAAACTGGATTTGGGAAGAGCTAGCCTTAAAAGGTTCCTCGGCATCAATGAACTGGAAGCACTGTGAAATGATGCCTACTTGAACTCGAAGATTGCAAAGGATAGATTAAAGAAATGGCATGATCAACTAATAGCCCGCAAAAATTTTAAGGAGACCAAGTGCTTCTTTATGACTCCAAGCTCCACCTTTTTCCGAGTAAGCTCAAGTCGAGATGGACCGGTCCATTCGTCATCCATCAAGTTTATCTAAAATGGAGCAAAGGGACTGCTTAAAATTCCAAGGATGAGAATATTCCAAAGTCAATGGCCGCAGGCTCAAGCCTTATGCAATTTATTTCATTAAGCGCTGCATAAGGAGGAGTTCCCCTCCTATCCCCTCCATGTCCAGAACCACTTTGAGTGGCTTTGCCTCGCAGAGACTAAAAAGCCACTCCATATTTGTTGGATTCTTGTTTAATCTATTTTATTTCACATTCAAGTATTTCATGCTTTCCCTAGTCTTGACTTAGCCTTAACCTGTAGTTTTTCACTCCGATGCTCATTCATAATTTTTTGGGTGTTTTGTTTGCAAGCGTAGTTGATTCGGGGGAGCCGATGCGCTCAGGTGGAGGCTCAAGAAGGCGCGAAATCTCTCACAATCATCGTGTAAATCGCAGGTGCTAAACTTGGTCGCCTGCATTCTCGCATTCTGCCTCCCTCTCGTCTTCCCGGCTCTTCGAACTCGCAACTCTTATTTATGTCTCTCCAAATCTCCGAAACTCCTAGCTTTATCAGCCCATCCCAAACCTTTCACCTTCCCTAAACCCTATAAATATCCCTAACCTCCATTCTATTTCCTTTCAAATCATTTTCTAAAGAAGTTCTCTCTGGAGAAAACCCTTTCCCCTCCATTCTTCTTCCCCCATGGCGAAGACCCGCGGTGGGCACAGTCCTTTCTACAGGCCCCATGTGAGGCCCTCCTCACCTCCTTCTACTACCGGCCAGGCCGCTTTTGCTGCTGTAACTACTGATGTTTTGGCTTCCCCTCCTCCTGCTGCCCTTGCCCCACCCAGGTATGAGACAAAGGTAGGGCCCACTCCCTTATCCCCTTCACATCCGCGACCATCCAGAAGGCCCCCTCCTCTAAAGAGGGTTTCCAGACTTCTAAATTTCATGTGAGTCCTCCACCCAGCCCCAAGATCCTCACTCACTTGTTCAGTGGCTCCAATATGGCGGCCATAAGACTCCGTCCCCGGCACTCTCATCCGAAGGCCTATCCTACAATGTGGCCCTATTCTAGGTAATTCAGATTATAGTGCCATAGACCTACACAATGATACCTTTTATGACATATCTGCTTTTTCCGCCCTTCTCGAGCCCAGAGACTCTATGCGGCTTGTGCACTGGTACTCCTTGGAGCCTTTCTTAACTCCACGCCAATTTTTCTACCCCCGTGTGATCGTCGAGTTTTATCAGACTATGACATCCAGGCGAGACCACCATCCTAATACCATACACTTTATCGATGTATCGCGAGGGATACTTCGAGCCACCGATATCAGTAGCCTACATTCAATCTTCCGCTGTCTCAACTCGACGTAATATAGACAAAGGGCCCCATCCCTCACCTCGGGAGATGGTTCGCCTATTATCCAGGGATACGACAATAGGATCCATCCTATTTAGGAGGCAGCTTCCTCCGAGTATGTTTCTTATTGACCACGTACTGCGCTCTAATCTATTTCCACTTCAGCATTTGATACAGAGGAGATGAGCCATTCTAGAGGCTCTGTATTGTATCTCCGAGGGTTTTTGGTTCAGCCCTACTGAGCTTATCATGACCACCTTATTTCACTTCGAGGACAAGGTCCACCGCAAGAACCTTAGCCGAGCTGAGTCCATACCCCTCCTATTTTCGAGGTTGCTATCTCAAATGTTGGAGAACCTTGGTTTTCATGCTGAACCCTGATTAGAGCACCGTCAGGATTGCTAGACCACCTTCACCGTAGAGAAATGGTAGTCTATGCCTGGTACTCCCCATCTCCCACTCTAGGACCCAGTCGAGGATCAGCTAGCAGATGATCATCCTACGGAGGATCAGCCACCTCCTATAGTGCCTACTAAGGAGCCCTAGATTCCAAGAGATCCACACCTCCAACAACACCACACTACTCCACATCACCCTCCGCCTCCTCTCCACCTCCAAGCCTCCAAATTCCTTCAGATTCGCTTGACCCCAGTACATCGACAAATGCATCTAACATATCACCAAATCCCCTCGGGATTCCATGACTATTATGGATGTAGTCCATAGTTTTTCAGCCACGTCAGCATCTTTTGCGATTGCCCATACTACCTTAGCAGAGAGAATGGCACACAAAGAGGTCGTCGTTGCTCAAACCACAGCCATGCTTGCTCAGGACAACGCTATCCTCATGCAGATACAGAGTCACTTAGGCCTACCATAGATCCCTTCATCAGTGCCTACCCAGGCCTCCCCAGCATATCCTCCAACATCTCATCCAGCTCCTCCTGCAGTTTCACTAGACATCCTTGCAGCAGCTGCAACAGTAGACACCCTCTAGCTTCCTCAACAACTCCTCAGCCTGCTTAGGATAAGGATGACATCCCACCAGCTGCACACCCCTGAGGAGGTAGCACTTCATTCCCTAGCTTTCCAATACGAACCCCATTGAGGATAATGCGACATTTTGTTGGGGGGAGAGTTAGCGAAGGAAGTGGCTTTTACATTTATGTTTTGTTGATTTTGAGCAAGTAAATTTTTGTGTAGTTCAATGACTTGTTGCTAGTTTTGTGAAGTTGTTAGTTCTTTTTGTAAAGGTGAAAATATAGTCATATCTTTTTTATATACTAAGGCCAGCTTTTTAAAATTGCATCCATTTTTTTTATATTGCCTAAATTTACAAAGAAGAAAAGTTGGAAACATCGCCCCAATGTTGTTGATGTTAGATTGGTTCCATGCTTATTTGAGTTGGATGACTGTTGAATCTTTTGCCTTCAACCTTTTCCTAATTCTACAACCACACACGTGCACATTAGGTTTCAAATGATATGTCGAAAGACTCCGTCTAGCCTCCTAAACCATGCAAAGCCCGGCCTAGTACTTTTGGACTACCTTTAATAGGTTAGGACTCCTCGAATAAAAAAGTTAATTAACGAAGTTTTTCAATAAAAAAATTTTTTTTTTTTGTGACACTCTTCCTTGAAACCTGAGCACGGTCCAAGGGGTATATGGCGAAAGTTTTTAAATCCTAGTTCCCTAAGCCAACTAGTTGGGAGCCACCGACTTTGTGCTCGTTACATGGGTGAATAGGCAAAGCTTATCAAGTTGTATGTGTTGGAGTCTCAAACTCATTAGAAGTCGATAGTGAAACCTGAAGAGTTTGTGGTTGAAAAATCCTTATGACTTAATGCCCTAAGCCTTACTTGGTTAGGAGTCATAGATGGATCCCCTTTACTTGGACATATGTGAAGTCGATGACTCAACATTGCACCCCTACAACACAAAAAAAGTTGTGAAATAAGAGTGGGTCCCGATCTATTTAGGTTAGTTAGCTTGCTAGGTTTTGGCAATAGATGGGTTGGGGGGAGAGTGCAGTTTGGCAGACTATTGTTGAAAGCTGATCAAACTAACACTTAGATTTTGTTGGAAGTTCCAGGTTGATCCTCTAAAGAAGGAAGCCCCTTCGATACTTGATTCTGCATGGGATTCACTCTCTTAAGATGGTTATTAGGCAGAGTTTAGTGATTCTTATTGAGGGTTGGCCATTACCCATTCACATTCTTTTTGAAATATCATATATATTTGTGAACATAATGTTGATATTGTTTTGTTTGCTCTCTCTTTCTTTCATTGCTAAGGGACTAGCAATGTGTCGGTTAGGGGGAGTGATTACTACCTAAAAAGTGTTGTTTTGTGCCCTATTTATTACAGGTTTTGAGCACTTTTTGTGTATTAATCAGCCAAATTAACCCAATTGGCACATTATGGTCCTAACATTACTAGTAATCACATTTTGTGGAAAATTTTGTAGTTTTCACAAGCTATTCATGCCAAGTTGATTAAGTTTGCTCTAGCACGAAGAAGTCAAGTTGAATTCAGAGCTACAGTTTAGAAACCAAAAGAATAGAGGAGCAGATGAGAGCCTCATGAATTATAGGGGCTGTGAAAATTTCGCGAAGCCAAGGAATTTTCACAACCACTACGCAAATTCGCTGGCCACCGTGAAATGTCAGAGCCAGGTTAAGCAACTTTCGCCAGGTTATGAAATCTGCAGTTGCTACAAAGCTATCCCACTTC
This sequence comes from Tetrastigma voinierianum, assembly GCA_016808115.1. Taxonomy (NCBI): domain Eukaryota; kingdom Viridiplantae; phylum Streptophyta; class Magnoliopsida; order Vitales; family Vitaceae; genus Tetrastigma; species Tetrastigma voinierianum. Next base: position 200,949 of record JAEQBH010006450.1, read on the forward strand.
GACTTTGCTTGACTCTTGGAGCCATTTTTGTATCAATTGTCATATAATAGTGTAGCCCATACATTTTGCAATTTTGGTTATTTTGGGAAGTAAAGGGGAATTTTGACTCCTTATCATAATACGCTTTTTTGGGCGGGAACCTTCCCGATTCTTTCATTTTCTCTCATTTTCCCTCACTTTCTCTCATTTTCTCACCTACCAAGCACCCTCCAAGGATGACAACTCGGAGGATAAGTGGCTAAACCCCCTTCATCTTTGAAAAGGAAGGTTAATGGGGGAGGGCTCCAAGGGTTTCAAGGTTTCATGTACCTTCCAACGCTGCATTTATTCGCCATTTATGTGTCGCCTTCCAACCTCAGGTTTAAATCCCTTAGATGCATCTTGAATGACCTGTACTTGGCAATCTTTTAGGGTTTAGTGGATGCTTATTGTTAGATCCGCTGATATTCATTAGTTGCCATTTATTAGTTACTGTAAGATGGGTCAAGGAGATAGGTTTTCACTGCCTGAGACCATTAATGCTTAATAAATGCCATCTTTCAAAAGGAAAACTATTAGGGGTCCAGTTTTTATAGCCAAAAGAAGATCCGATTCGGGAGATGACTATAGGTCATCCTCCCCAACGCGAGGAAAAGGGCCCAAGAACCTTTCAGTTACCCTTGGGACCTAAAACCAGTAGTCTGATGCTTTAAGGAGCCTTATTTTACATTTTTACTTATTTTATTTTCAGTTTGTGACCATCAAACCCCTCTATTTTTACAAAATCCCAAAATCCAAATCAAATTCACAATTTTGAACATCATTGCAAGTCATTTACACGAAGAAAACCCATCCCTGTGTTCGGCCCTAGAGCCACTACTGTGCAATAGCCATGCTACAGCAATAGGAGGAATTAGGTACAAATATTGTTGATTCAGGATACCCTCCGTACCACGAATCATATACCCCATCATATGAATATCATTTCTTTTTGAACGTGTGACATTTTGTGAACAAAAGAGTTAAACTCTGAACTATAGTTTTGTATATCATTTTGTAAAGGCATGATATGCCATTTTGTAAATGAATTATATAAGAGAAAATGTTTATGGGCCTACCATTTGAAAATGCTTTCGCATAATTGAAAACCCTAAAATGAAATGACATAAATAAAATGTTTTGATAAGATAAATGAAAATGGTTGGAGTAAACCGGCCCGATTCGATCCGCCTTCGGCCTGGGCCGATCTGTGCCCAACACTTTACAAAAAAAAAAAAAAAAAAACAACAAACAAATGAAAAGTAAACAAAAAGAATTAAACAGCAACTTTAATCGGCCCGCATCTCCCAATCAAAGCCGATCGGAAAGGGTGCCATGGATAGTTATATTTCGTTGATGGAATTTTCCTGTAACAATAGTTATCAATCAAGCATTTGCATAGCACCATATGAGGCTTTATATGGCTTAAAATGTAGAACTCCTATATGTTGGACAGAATTGAATGAGCATAAAGTGATTGGTCCGTATATGTAAAAGATATTAAGAGAGAGCTTAAAATTATTCAAAGAAAGGTTAAAGGCTACTAAAGGATCTAAGAGTCATATGCTGATTTGAAGAGGAAAGATATTGAATATAAAGTAGGAGATAAGGTCTTCCTGAAAGTATCACCACGGAAAAAAAGCACTTAGATTTGGAAAGAAAGGAAAGTTGAGTCCAAGGTTCATTGGTCCTTATGAGGTTTTGGAGAGAATTGGACCAGTGGCCTATCATTTGGCTCTCCCTCTAGAGTTAGCCAAGTTACATGATGTGTTCCACGTTTCTATGCTTCGAAAATATTGTTAAGATGAATTGCATATCCTGCTAGTACAAGAAGTACAAGTGCAACAGGATTTCTCATATGATGAAGAGCCAAAGGCTATTCTTGCTCGTGAAGTGAAGCAGCTAAGTGAATAAACAAGCAATCGTTGAGAAAGTGATCCGCAATTAATTACAGGCAGAGTAAAGCTTACTTGGGAGCCAGAAGTGACTATGAGGGCACAATACCCACAACTTTTTTATTCAGGTATGAATTTCGAGGACAAAATTCTTTTAAGGGGGAGAGAGTTGTAACACCCTAAATTATACCCTAGTAGTTTATTACAGTTTAGAGATATAATAAAAGAAAATTTTGTATTTTTCTGGAATTTAAGTGCTAAGAGTGAAAAACGATAAACCTGGAATTAATCCAAGTGTCAAGGGTATAATGGTTAATTGCAAATTAAGGACTTAAGAGACATTAAATTAAATGATGTTATGTCATATTAGAATTTGTGATAAGTGATTTGCAAATGATAAAATGAAGAGGGACTAAAATGAAAAAAAAAGAAAGTTTAACCAAAAATTAGTTTTTTTTTTTTTCCAAACATGGCCTTGTAACAAAAAGGAGATAAGACCAAAATTGGTCTTATGAGAACAGGAGTTCTCATTTTGGGTGTTTGAGAAGCAGAGTCAGGCTTACTAAGCCCGAGGAGAAGAGCTATTTTGGTTGTTTTCTCTTCAATTTCTTTTGAGATCTAATTGTTCAAGTGATAATAAAGAAAAATGAGAAAGGAATATGAGAAAGAGAAAAAGAAGAAAGCTAGGGTTTGAAGTTTAGTTATGGTTTGGGATTCCCTTCTTCTATTTTGAGTTTTTTGGTGTTGTGATTTTGTTGATCCTCAGCCAGGAGTTTGTGTGAAAAGATAAAGAAACATGGAGGTATTTTAAAGGATTTTCTGTCAAAATTTTTCTAAAACCCCTGTTTTTTTTCTAGCCATATCTTGGCCTCGAAACCTTCAAATGGAATGATTCTAATTGGAGGAGAATCCTAAGACCCCAGCTGAATATCTAAGAATTACTAGGTCAAATTATGATACTATGAACCTCCGAATTTGGAATTCAATTCGCTTCATTTTACCGGGAAACTGTACTCAGCCTTGAGTGTTTGAGTCATATCTTGGGTTAGGGTTGATCTAAACTGAGAGATCAATTCTCTGCAACTAGATTTTGTAAATATAACTTCCAGAAGGAAGTGTATCTTATTCGGACCCATTATACCTAGAAATTCATCAAAGGAGTCACGCCACTCAAGGTCTGGCCCAAAAACCAAATTTTGAGTGTTTGAGTCATATCTTAGGATAGGTGGATCTAAATGTAGTGATTCTAATTTATAGGTAAACTAGACGTCTAATAGAAATTTCTGGTAAGGAAGTGTATTTAGATTTGGGCCCCTTTGTATCCAGAAATTCATCAAAGTGGAGCCTCCTCTATTTGCCGCTTAAGGGGTTCTTCTAGACCAGTCTCTCGAAGGTTTGAGTCATATCTTGGGATTGGTGGATCTAAATGTAGTGATTCTAATTTCTAGGTAAACTAGACGTCTAATAGAAAATTCTGGTAAGGAAGTGTATTTAGATTTGGGCCCCTTTAAATTCATCAAAGTAGAGCTCTATTTTCTGTCAGTTAAGGTTCTTCTAGACCAGTCTTGAGTGTTTGAGTCATATCTTGGATTAGGTTGATCCAAATGTAGTGATTCTAATTTCTGGGTAAACTAGACTTCTAGGATAACAACTTCCATGAAGGAAGTGTAATCATATTTAGATCCCATTGTGCCTTAAAATCTCACAAAAGGGAGCTTTTGTTTCTTAGTTAGTTAATGTAGCGAATTTCGAGCCTGGCCCACCCGATCGGGCGAGTTCAAACCAAACCCCGGGACGCCTGCTAATTCTTTTATTTACATTTTATTTCATTTTCTTTTTTTCAAAAATTTCGACTCCAAACTTTCTGGCCAACCCGAAGGGCGATCCGAACCGAAACCCGTATGCATTCGACGTTTTCAATTATGTTATCAAAACATTTTCTTTTATGTTATTTCTTTAAAGCTGACAAGGAAGCATTTTCAAATGGTAGGCCCACAAACATTTACATTTCACAAAATGCAATTACAATGAAGGCATTCTATGCCTTTTCAAACATTATACAAAACAAAACATTAATTCGAAGTTCAACTATTTTGTTCACAAAATATCCCATGTTCAAAAAGGAAATGATATGCATGGCGAGGTATGTACTTATATGCCGTAACTCGCTTTATGACTCTGCGCTTCACGATCTCGTCGTCTTTCCTGTCTACTTGAAACCTGCGCATAGATAAAAACTATACGCTAAGCATTTTCATGCTTAGTGGTTCTATACAGTTATATTCCAATATTCAATGTAACTCGGCATGCATTTAACATTAAACCATGCCTATTATATCAACATATACTCATCCTATTCATTTCCGCATGCTTTCACCTCTACAAATCATTTAATTATATCACAACATGCATTTTCAATGCAACAATTCATTTCACAATTCAATTTATGAGATTTAAGCATATACATAAAAATCCCATTTACAATCGTCAATGTTGGTTATCTCACTTTAACTATTCAATTCACATTTCTCACGAATTCCATATAATGAATCTCGCCCTTATTATCATTCGGTAATGTGCTTACACATTTAACAATTCGGTCTCCCATCATGACGGATGCCGCTCGCGCACCCCACGTGGTATCACTTAAATGCCATATCGCCATCAAAACGGATGCCGATTGGTGCATCCGCCAAGCGAGACATTTCTTCAATGCCATATCGCCATCACGACGGATGCCATTGGCATCCTTCAAGTAGGACATTAGACAATTTCGTGCTCTTTGTGACTATGCCGATTGGGGCATCCCACAAGCTGTTCATTCGATATATCGATTCAATTCAAGATGTCAGAATCAATCGATTCGCATAATTCATTTTATCATTCACATTCATTCGGCTTCTCTCAAATATCACATTTCAATTCCATATTCACTTTCGTATTATCCTTTCAAGGATATACTCAATTTATGTACTCATTTCATATACTCATTCACGTACTCATTTCATATACTCATTCATGTACTCATTTCATATACTCATTCACGTACTCATTTCATATACTCATTCATGGTTACTTGGTAAACTACCAAAATACTTGAATTAAGAATAGAGTCAGAGAACTAACCGGTTGTTTGGATCTTAGCCTTCCTTCTCTCTTACTGTCCTAGGTTAGGCGCATCATCACCCGTCCCTAGTCAATAAACAATCACGCCACTCTTAGTGGATAATTAATTTTAAACAATTTTTGAATTATGTGTTTATTTCCTTTAACGGTCTTGGGTTAAGACATTAAGTCTGCCCAAAGATGAACTTGCCGAGGCGAGGTACGGTACGTTTTTCACTTAGTTCTATCCTTATTTGAACCCCCATTAATCATTTCTTAAGGTCCCTAAACAATCGGTGTATGAATACTAGACTTGAAGGCGTATAAAAGAACATACAGAACTAGCGTAACGATTACTTGACCAGTACTGGGTATCACTATCCATCAAGTAGGCGGGTATCGGTATTAGCTTGAGTGGTATCGATACTCACTTGCCCATCGATCATGGTACTGAGCACTAATTTTCGTACCTACCACCTACGGGTTTTTGAAGGCCTAAATGCGGAATTTTGCATTTTTACACATTTTTCTTTCCACAAATCTTCTCCAATTCGTCCCATATCAAAAATCCAATTATGAATCCACCCAAAACAACTCCAAATGTGGCTTAGAATCAATAAAATCCATTTTCCTGCTATGGCTTTTCACCCAAATCCAAATAAAAAGAATGAGGTTAGGGTTTTGATTTTTCTTAATTTTTACCTCTTCAAATCTCTTATGTTGTTTCGGGCTGTCTCATGGGGAGCAATAAATGGGAAGCAAAGCCAACCAAAGCCACTCCTCCTTGCAAACCTAAATTTTCTCCCTTTTCTTCTTCCTTTCTCCCTAAAACGAGATTGCTCATATAATGAGCCCTAAGACCACATATTTGGTCTTTATATCCCTTAAATCCATAAGGCCTTGTTTGGCCTTTAACCCATTTAAGTGTAAGGCCATGTTTGGCCTACAAACTTATTCTTATTCCTCATTTTCTCCTTTTTGGTCTTTAATTCTTTATTTCCATAAGGCCTTGTTTAGCCTTTAACTCATTTTTTTTTCATTTGAGTCTCCTATTATTCCACTTTAGCCATTCTTTCATCATAAATTCACTTAGACATTTATTCCTTAGTCAATCATCCTTAAAGTCCTCTATTCTGCACTTTTCATATCTTCATCAATACTCCGTCTCAACTCATTCTTTCTATTTTATACATACACACCCAATCACCTTCAATTATGATCTTCCATTCATTCACTCATCATCTGAACCAAGTCAACCATCCACATCCAACATAAACAAAACGATTATAAATCCAAAGGCTGTTTGTTAACTTCAGCAAATTTCGTCTTCTGAAACTGTCTTTGGTTAATATGATATTCACACGCTTGACTGTTTCTGGTTTCCCAGCATCTCAGTCCTTAATAATGTTCTTCCACAACACTTTGATTAAATATAATCTTTTGTTCCAGAGTTCTTTTTCAATTTCCCCGAGCCAAGATCCTACTGGCTCTTCTTCATATGTCAAACTGGTCTAAGCTCAATTGTCTCCGAAGATTCACGCGTGACGGGTCCGACGGTACCTCCGCGCAGCATGGAAACATGCCGGAAAACATTATGGATCTTTTCCAGACCCGAGGTAATGCTAAACGGTATGCCATCGACCCACTTTTGATTGCCTCATGGGCTAATAAATCAAGGGCCTAACTCGCCTTTTTCCCCGAATCTCATCACCTTCTTCCAAGGCGATAGTTTTAAAAACACTTTTCACCGGGATTTCCATATCAAGTCATCTTTTCTCTTCATATCTAAGATATGACTTCGTCCCGTCTGGCCATTTTCAATCTCTCTCTAATCATTTTAACTTTTTCTTCAGTCTCTTGTATCAAATCAGGGCCAATCACTTTCTTTTCACTCAATTTTGTGCAACATAATGGTGTTCTACATTTTCTTCCATATAAAGCCTCGTAAGGCGCCATTCCAATACTTGATTGGAAACTGTTGTTGTACACAAATTCAACTAAAGGAATGTGTCGATCCCAACTACCTTCATAGTAGATCACAAAACTCCTTAACATATCTTCCAAAATCTGGATCACTCTCTCAGATTGTCCATCCTGTCTCGCGATGGAATGTCAGATGAAATTCAATGAGCTTCGCTGCCTCTTGCAATTTTCCCCCAAAATCTTAAAGTAAACCTAAGATCTCATTCCGAAATAATGGATAGAATCCCGTGTAAACAATCCATTTCCTTGATATATAGCTCGCTTAGCTTATCGCGAATAGTCGGTTCTCACTGGTAGGAAGTGAGCTGACTTGGTCAATCGGTCCACTACGACCCAAACTGAGTCATGCTTTCTCCCTGTCAATGGTAACGCAACCACAAAATCCATGGTTATTCGGTCCCATTTCCACTCCGGTATACTTTTCAAAACTTCTTTGACATTTTTCACTCCATTCATAATTTACATTTTTCTGGAGTAATCTCGTCATCGGGGCTACAGTCATAGAAAACCCCACCCCTTACGAATCTTCTATAGTAACCTGCTAGTCCTAGGAAACTACGTACTTCTGTAACATTCCTTGGTGGCTTCCATTCGACAACCACTTCTATTTTCTTTGGATCCACTCGGATTCCTTCTTTCGATACAATGTGCCCAAGAAAGCGACACTTTATCCAACCAAAACTCCACTTGCTCAAGCCGTGACAATTGCTCTTTTCTCAAGGTCTCTAACACTACCCAAAGGTGTGTGTCATGACTTTCTCGATCTTTGAATACACAAGAATGTCGTCTATGAACACTACGATAAACTGATCAACATACGGTCGGAAAACACTATTCATTAGGTCCATGAAAGCTGCTGGAGCATTTGTCAAACCAAACAACATTATAAGGAACTCATAATGTCTATATCGCGTTCTAAACGCCGTTTTATGCACATCCACTTCTTTAATTTTCAACTGATGATACCCATATCGCAAATCTATCTTCGAGAAGATACTTGCACCTTTCAGTTGGTCGAATAAATCATCAATCCTAGGTAACAGATACTTATTCTTTACGGTCAACTTGTTCAATTGTCTATAATCTATACATAGCCTAAGTGTACCATCTTTCTTCTTGACAAAAAGCACAGGAGCTCCCCATGGTGATACACTTGGTCGAATAAACCCTTTTTCTAGCAGTTCCTACAACTGCAATTTCAACTCCTTTAGCTCTAGTGGAGCCATTCTATATGGTGTAATGGATGCCGGTGTGGCACCTGGTACAACGTTGATAGCAAACTCAATCTCCCTCTGTGGAGGCAATCCTGGTGATTAGTGCCCAAATAGTGCTATTTTGAGCCCTATTCGGAGCAGGTTCGAGTGCTACACTGCAATTCGTATTAATTGAGCCAATTGAGGTGTCTGTGTCTACTTAGTATCACTTATGCCATTTCTCGAGGTTATTTGTGGTTATTTTGCAAGCCAGGTACCTCATCCATTAAAGTCGACCTGATATCGAGATGTGTTGAACTATGAAGTGATTGAAACTATTTCCAAATATCAACATATCAAAATTCGCATGAAATGAAGGCAAAGTGAAGATGGAGGATGCAAGAGGGTGCAAGAGGTGAAGCAAAATAAGAATCAAAGAATTCCAGAAATTCTCACATGATTGCGGGAAATTACCGGGATTGCGAAAATTTCGCAGCCTATACAAAATTTCCGCAAGTAATCTCAGCGAAATTGAGAAATTTCGCTAGGCTAGCTTAAATTTCGCTTTATATAGCGAAAAATCATCGTGGTTTCCAGCTTAAATTCTCCATTTTCACTATTCAAATTCCCGCTAGCTAGCGAAATTTCGCTAGCTAGCGAATTATCAGGCATAGCTTAAAATTCCCATTTCACTATCTCTCGTAATTACTAGGCTAGCGAAATTTTCGCTTACCTAGCTTAAATTTTCCCTACATAGCAAAATTCCCTGCTCAAGTAAATTTGTGTAATACGCTAAACGACTCTGCTTGTATTACTCTCCTTGTCCCTTTGTATGAGCCAAGCAATATATTAGGGCTTTCTTGTAGTTTCATTACATTAGGTGGCCTATAAGCCCCCATCATTTTTGTAACCCTAAGCAATCTGGCAACTTTTCATTTATGTAAATATCTCCCGCAACTTTCACTTAGGTTTTGCTTTCTCTCTCTCTTCTCTTTCTTTCTTTTTCATTTTCTAGGCTACCAAACACCCTCTCTCGAGGATGACAACTCAAGAGATGCTTGGCTAAGTCTCATAACTTTGAAGAGGAGGGGCTAGCTTGGTTTCCTGGGGGCAAGCCAAGGTGTCATTCTCATGTTTTAAATACTACAGTACGTATTTATGGCTCCTCAAATTTTTCAAATTAGGGCTGGAATATCATTTAATGTCATTACTTTCGCCAATACTTACCATGCTTTAGGGTACAGTGCATACTTATTGTTAGATGCACTGTTATTCTTTAGATGGCCTTTACGAGCCACTGAAATGAGGTTGAGTGCTAGGTGATGAGAATCAAAGCACAAAGGATCCGTGATGCAGGAGCTTCTAGAAGATTCATTAGGGATTCAATCTTAATTAAGGAAAATTCATATTCGGGAGGCTGTGAAACCTTGGAGACGCAGAATATATTTCTATTTCCAAGTGTTTTGAGTTTTATTACTATTTTGATTTGGAGTTGTTTTATTTTAGAAAGATTTATTCTCCAAGTCAAAGTAGAAGTTGCTTTATTTAATTTAGAAAGTGTGTTTTGTTTGAAAATAGAGTTTATTTCTTTTAGAAAAATATTCGTGTTGATTTGCCGATGAGAGAGATGATTTGTTCCGATTTGTCGCTATTTTGGAGCTAATTTTGTTCCCGATTTGTCGCTATTTTGGAGAGCCGGGATGAGACCTCATTTGTCGTTGATTTTATCACCAAGCTCTCATTCTAAAAGTTATCTAGTTTTTCTCTCGCTTTTCGCCAAACATTTACTTCCTTTGTGGCGATTATTTAGTTTCTATTCTTCATTTTTGGCCTATTTAAAGGCTTGTTATCCAGTATATTCTTCAAGTTTTAAGCATTTAGTAAAATTGAGAGTTTCACTTCTTTGGTTTTTTTAAAGAACTCCTTGAACTTATCGGTTATTCCGTGGCGTTCATCAAGACTTATCAATCGGATCTCCATCACCGATTGTGGCGTCCTCACATATACCAAGGTTCTTGCTTCCTTATAAGCAATGGGTCGCGGTCATCCATCTAAGCCGAATACTAGGGCGGTTCTTCCGAAACTAATCTGGATCACGGTCTCCTCAAGTTGATTCGGGTTCGTGATCACTATGGTTTTAAATCAAAGGGGCCGTGGAATGCATGTCAGCCTGTGCACTCAAATAGGAGTGTTTTAGGGCTAGGCTTTCTAGTTAAACAAAGACCCTAAGTATGGCTTGGACTATAGGTTGCTTGCCATGATGCGAGGATAAAACCCGAGGACACTTGTTACCCCCATGTTGTCAAGCTAGTGACCTAAACCTTCAAAGTTACTATTTCACACTTCATTTTCAGCCATTACTGTTAGCTAGTAAACAAACAACTCCCACTATTTTGAAACAAATCCAAAAATCCAAAACTAAAAGCCTACCATTTTCAACACATGCAAGTAACTATAGGATGAAAACCCATCCCCGTGTTCGACCCTAGACCACTATGCTGCAGTAGCTTGACTATAACAGTAGGAGGAACTTAGGACTACAAATATTGTTGATTCCGCATCACCCTACCGTGGCACGAATCAAATGGCGTCGTTGCCGGGGATGGTGCCAAACTACGTATGATGAGTTGAAGTGTACTTGTAATCCTCATTACAAGTGTAGGTGACCTTTTAGACCCTTTTTGAATTTCAGTTGCTGTAACTGCAAGTTTTCACTACTTGACAAATATATCGCATTGTTTTTGTTTTTGATTTTTTTACAACGCTTTTATTTTAGCTAACAATAACCTCAAGTAAGTTTGTTTGTGCTATTTCTTGTGTCTCAGTTGTGTAACAGTGTTTATGCAAAGATCAAAAGAGAGACATCGTAGACTACGTAGAGAATCAAGAGACACCAATTGAAAAAAAGGCAAGGCAGCATAAAGGTATTACAGTGATGACCATGGAGCACCTACCCGAGGAAAAGGTGAGTCAGCCGTGCACCCCTACGAATCCAACAGCCTATAGATCGATGAGGGACCACATACACCTCCTAGAGTTAGTGCCCCTTCCGCATCATACCTCCTCGAAGAAGCAGCAGCACCCTACCTATGCCCCCGCTTCCCACTTATCATGGCGGAAAATGAAAACCCATACACACATATAAGGATTTCGAGGAGTATGCACAACTCTTTAGCGAAGGTATAATGGACACGATTCGCTTTTGTCAAAGCATTTCCATTAACCCTAAAGGACAAGGCCAAGATTTGCGAACTCACTGAGGCCTGCAACCATTAGAAATTGGGCAAAGCCGCAGTGCACTTTAAAGAAATTCCTTCAAAGGCCCACAAGACCAACAATTTGTTGGCATAAATTTACACCTTTTCAAATTTCAAGACGGCGAGAGGTTCTACCAAGGGGAGAGATTTATGGAGACTATCATGCATGCCCCACACCATGGGTTTGATATTATGGATGCTTGTAAACCACTTCTATGGTGGTATGTCTCCTGCCATGAAACAGTTATTGGAGACCATGTGTGGAGAAGATTTTTTGAGTAAGCATCCCGATGAAGCCATGGATTTTTTAAACTATGTGGCTGAAACTTCTAAGGGTTGGGACAAGCCAAACCCTAGAGAAATGGAAAAAATGAGGCCTTTAGTCAACCCTAGGAGGATGTATGCGTAATCGTCAGAGGATATGGAAACATGAAGGCCAGAATTTCAACCTACCAAGAAGGTGGAGGAGCCAGTAAAAGGTCTCCATGAAGTGTGCAAAGGATCAGAATCCCGCATGCCAATCCATGCACCAATTTCCAATCCTATGTCCACTCGTAAGAATCAGATCTCATGGCCCCTTCGAAGGACGGATGTCGAATATGCAAATGTCGTAGGTCAAAATAAGCCCCACAACCCAATGCTCCATATGGAAATACCTACAATTCCAATTGGAGGAATCAATTTCTAACCTCTCCCGGAAACCCAATCCCCCGCTCTACGTACCCCTGTGCCAAAACCACGCTCTGGTTCCACCTCTCAACCACAACCACCTCCATCCTCATCCCGTGAAACGCTTCACATTGAATTTGAGTAAGGTGGCAGGTAACCTTTGTAAAGAACAAAAGGATCAATGTGCAACTCGGCACAAAGGATTGATATCAGAGCACACCGAATAAGAGAATAGACGGGCTCGAGAGCAATCTTAATCAGAAAATAGACAACTTGCAGTATTCAATTACAAAGATCAACAATATTTTGGAGGTACAGGAGAAAGGAAGGTTTCCTTCCCAAACATTGCCAAATCCAAAAGGAGTGCATGAGGTAGGTTCATCTAGAAATTCAGGAAATGAGGTCAAGGCTATAATCACCCTGGGGAGTGGAAAAGAGGTTGATCAGCCCATGCCCAAGCCTATTAAGGAAACCAGGAAAGGAGAAGAAATGGAGCCAGAACACATTTTTCTGAAGGAGGACTCAATGAAGCATTGCATGCCACCTCCATTTCCACAAGCACTTAGAGGCAAGAAGAAGGCATCCCAAATGTGCAAGCATCCTGTGGTCCTAAAGCAGTAAAAGTGAACATACCCTTTTGACATCATCAAACAAGTCCCCGCCTATGCAAAGTTTTTTGAAGGATCTTTGTGGTACAATCAAAAGGGCCGGGTATTGAGAAGAAGGTACTTAACTGAACAAGCTGTCATAATCCAAAGCAAGAACCCGCCAAATACAAGGATCCCGGATCTCCCACAATTCCCGCCATAAAAGGGACTAGCATGTGGACAACCACCATGGATTAAATACAGGAACCTATCGCATACCTCAAAGGTATGCAAAGAATTGGGTGAACTTAAACCTACCAACATCACACTATCATTGGCCGATCAATCAGTAAAGATTCCTAAGGGAATAGTTGAAGATGTCTTGGTGAAAGTAGACAAATTCTACTACCCAAAGATTTTGTGAAGTTCTAAGACCGAGCCAATTGCAATGAGCCCAATGCAATCAATTGCCGGTGCCGGCCGCAACTTACATTTGGTAACATGACATTGAGTTGAAATATATTTCACGGAACAAACAAGCACAAGCTGCTAGAAGATGAAAATCAAATGACTGATGAAGTCGTTCCACCTCGCCGCATGTGGATTCAATGACCAAGAAATGCGTGAAATGTCAACTAAGGTGCAAAGAGAGGTTTCGTTTTGCTAATGGGCTTCCACCGCAGGAAATTGCTCGCCCAAATTAATCTGAGAAGCCACAAAGAATGGGAAATCCAACACCAAGGAATCACCAAGCCATCACGGGTCGATGGCATCATTCTCCCGACCCTCCTCGAGTAATTTTGCACATTGAATCGGTTCTGTTCTCAAACCGAATTGCAGTTCAATAAATTTTTTCTTTTATTTTAATTTAGTTAATTTCATTTTCTTAGGCTATTTCTAAAAATTTCCTAATTTAGTAGCCATTTTAAGTAAATTTGTTTAAATTTTTTATATTAACTTATATTAAATTATTGATATATTTTAAATAATAATTTTTATTTTTATTTTTTTAGTAATATTTTAATTCTCATTTTAATGTTGAAAATGTGAATTGTAAGCTTGCTGAATTTCGCATAATAGAGAAATTAGGTGGAAACGACTTTCTACGCTCTTCAGACTTGATTTAAACCAGGAGGGCCAAAAGTTTTCTATTCATTTCCATCTCTTTCCCCAAAGATTCCGAGTGCCCTTTCACTGCGACGAGTCACAAATGCCCCGCTTTTTTCATCGCTACCGTCCTCGCCGCCCGTAGCTACTACAGCCGTAGCCACCGCTCACCGCCTGCACCAACCACCGGACACCCCGTGCCGAGCCTGACCGAGCCATTGCGCAGCCAGCCCGAGCCCCGAGCATGCACCGTGAAGACTCGTTGGCACTCATTGTACCACACATCAGGATCGCCGGCACCAACTACCACCGCCGGCCGTGCCCTCACTCATCACCAGTGAGCCCTGGTTCGTCTGTGTTCTACTGGAGTGTGACTCAGCCGTCAGCAGTGAGCTTCACTAGCCGTGGGAGCCCTAGTCCACTGCCCTGTGTCCCTGAGCACTGCCCTGCCCTGCCTCTGAGTCCTTTTCTAGACTTCAGCTATGGTGCGTACCAGAGGTGGGTCCCGCCTGAGACTCCTGGGTCGTTCGCACTCCTCGAGCGAGGAGCTGCACCCAAGCCTCCAGCCTCCGACCCGCCAAGACGCCTCTGGCCCCCGAGGCGCCACCGAGGAGGCCTCGGTGGGCCAGGAGGTATCAGACGCGGACGGACCCCCCGGCCCCTTCACCTGGGTGGCCTCAAAGGATCTAGAGGGCCCAAATTCCTCCAAGTGGGCCCGCACTTCAGCCCGTATCATCCTCATCTAGGACTCCCACTGCCTCCAAATTATCGCCGCCAGCAGAGGCGAATTCTTCGGGCCTCAAGGTTTATTGCCGCCTCCAGGATCGAGGTCGCATTTGTTCCGCACCCTATTCCGGAACGCCGCGCTTCATCTCGAGAGACTTCCACTGGGAGTCATATTACGACGTCCCTGCATCATTCTGGGCAGATCCCAGATTCAGTGGACCCGATGCGGCCGATCGAGCACTACTCCCTCGCCGCTTATCCACGACGCCGAGGCATGACACCCCGGGTGGTTCTGGCGCTCTACCATCTCGATGACTCCCGGGAGCCGCCTAGTCCGAGCTCCGGCTCACTATCGACGATCACCGGAGCGCCGAGCAAGCTGGGATATATCAAGGCCACAAATCCGCAGATACCGCAGCCAATTCAGAGGGGCACGAGATTGGTCTCACTCCACCTCGTGTGAGATGGTCCGTGATTCGCCTCGAGAGACACCACAAATGCGGCTGCGGTTTCAGAGGCAGCCCCGCCGCATGCTACCGGGATCGATCACCTATTCAGACTAAACTCCCCACAAAGACTACGCATACAGAGTGGGCCATCCCGAGGCTCTTACACTGATCTCAGAGGGATACCGGTTTAGTCCCTCTGAAATGGGTGAGATGACCTCCTCGATGCATCTCAAGACAAGGTCCACCGTAAGGGCCCCGTCTCGAGCCTGAGAGTCTCTCCACCGATGCCGAGACTATTATGCCAGTCCTCTGAGCACTGGGCTTTCCAAGAGGAGCCCGGATTGAGTTGAGAGTTAGATGCCCTCAGGTCCTGTCGATGGAGCGAGCCATGGTGATGCCCATATCTTTTATCCTCCAGCAGCAGGACCAGGAGGAGGTTCCAGTTCCAGAGGCAGAGCATTCTCACAGAGGAGGTAGTCGTGCTTCTGAGCCTGAGACGTGGAGAGGAGTCCAAAGCAGTCTCGACTGCTCTCCTCCATCTCCACTAACCTACTTCTCACCGGGCAGCCTTACTAATACTCCTGGCCCATCATTTACATCACAAAGATTCGCCGGAGTACGTACATGCCACCGAGAGAGATAAAGGTGTGACGATGCTATATGCTCATCGGGTCGCTACCCGTGCAAAGACAGACCGTGAGTCACCTCGAGCCGAGCCATTCTAGGTCAACACACTCCATGCCGCAAAGAGATCATGACACATTTGGGTATTCCACATGCTTCCCGACTGCAGAGCCGACCCCACCGCAGCAAGAGCCTCTTGGATATGTTGGCAAAGCAGCCAGCAGTGAGTTACAGACCCACCACCACCACAGAAGTGAGGTGGTTTGATTTCTTTTTATGATTTTGTATAGTTATCAGCTTTATCAACTGCCTACTAATTTTGTGTAGGATTCATGTATTAGCCATAGTAGGCAGTGATATTTTTGTATGTTTAGCTTTGATATGTATGTACTAGCCATTTTGGCTATATCAAAAGCTATAATAAATAAGAGTATATATAGTTTACTCACTTTGCAAAAATCTTTCAGGTCCCCATTTTCAGGTAACTGTTGGCCTTCAATCGAACAATAATTGAACACTGCTTTAATTGAACAATTGAATTGCCTTTAATTGGAAAAAATTGAACTGCATGTTACCTTAATGCTAGAACAAGTCCATGTTTGAAGCAATTTTTATTGTTTGGGTTCCAGATTATCAACCTCAACATTCTTGCTTAATTCACACATCAGACATCGATTTGCATCAATAGCCAAATTTTACCTTTCACTTTGCATAGCCGGCCTTAGGTATGTTGGCAACCCATGATAGGTTTGTGTTACTTATATTTGAAGACCAATGTACTTTCCAAAAAGGAAGAAAAGAAAACAAAGAAAAGTAAAAAGAAAAGAAAAATAAAGTCGTGACACTTTCGCTTTCAACCCGAGCACGGTCCGAGGGGCATACGGCGAAAAGCCTTTTAAAGCCCGATGCCCTGTAAAACCTTAATTGGCTGGGAGCCATCGACTTAGTGTTCATACATCGGGGGTGAATGGGTAGAGTTTAGCGAATTGTAGGTGCTTGATTCTCGAGATCATTCGGAGTCCGGGAAGTGTTTCCAGAGTTTGTGGTCAAATGATCCTTTCTTGGCCGATAAGCCCTAAACCTTAATTGGTCGAGTCATCAGACTCGCATACGTACTTTGTGAAGTCGAGTTTTGAGCATTGCACCCTACAAAGTAATCAATAACAGAAAGAAGAGTGTAGCTTTTCCTATCTAGGTTGTTCAACTACTTAAGGCCATGCCTGTAGCTAGGTCAGTGGAACAATTTTGCACTTTATCGCTCAACTGCTATATTAAGAACCAATAGATCTTTGTGGAAATTGTGTTGATTACCATGGATCGATGTTGACCTAAAAAATTGTTCTTATATGGTTTTGCTCCTCTCATGCCTGGCTTGGTGCTTCTGGCATCAATTGTTCATTTTAAAGGTAATGTCTATATGTATATACCCCTTTTTGAACCATAAACTTTTTGAGAAAATCACTGCATGCATGCCTTTATTATTTTTTTTGCATTGCTAAGGGACTAGCAACGTGTCGGTTGGGGGGTGTGATTAGTGCCCAAATAGTGCTATTTTGAGCCCTATTCGAGATAGGTTTTGAGTGTTTTTTGCGCACTAATCGTATCAATTGAGCCAATTGAGGTGTTCAGGTCTACTTAGTATCACTTATGCCATTTCGAGGTTATTTGTGGTTATTTTGCAGGTTTTGGTACCTCGGCCCATTAAAGTTGAATTTGATATCGAGATGTTGGAACCATGAAGATTGAAACTATTTCCATTTCCATCAACATATCAAAATTCATGATGAAATGAAGGTAAAGGAAGATGGAGTGATGCAAGACGGTGCAGAGGGCAAAGCAGTGAAGAACAGCAATTCCAGGAAATTTCGCTATGATTGCGAAAAATTTTCAATGGGATTGCGAAAATTTCACTGGATTAAAATTTCGCTTGCCATAGCCGAAAATTTCGCGCTACAGCTTAAAATTCCTCGTAATCCTAGCGAAATTGAGAAATTTCGCAAAGAGCCACCCCCGCTATATAGCTTAAAATCACCGTGCCTAGCGAAATTCTCCATTTTCGCTATCTCTCAAAATTTTCGCTAGGCTAGCGAAATTTCGCTAGCTAGCAAAATTCACTGTGCATAGCGAAAATTCCCATTTTCGCTATCTCCCGTGCACTCGCTTAGGCTAGCAAATTTCGCCAGGCTAGCCAAATTTTCCTGCATAAATAAATTCCCCGCCTGCTAAATTTGTGTAATTAATGCCAAACAACCCCGTTTTGGTGTATTACCTCCTGGTCCCTTGCATGAGCCAATATATTAGCTTTCTGTAGTTTCATTACCATCAGCGGCCTATATAAGCCCCCATCATTTTGTAACCCTAAGCAATCTTTGACAACTTTTCATTTATGTAAATATCTCCCGCAGTTTTCGCTTAGGTTTTGCTTTTCTCTTCTCTCTCTCTTTCTTTCATTTCTAGGCTACCAAACACCCTCTGAGGATGACAACTAAAGAGATGCTTCGGGCTAAGTCTCATAACTTTGGAAGCATTTAGGGTTGCTAGCTTGGTTTTTGGGGGCAAATGGTGCAGGTTGTCTTCATGTTTTAAATACTACAGTAATCGTATTTATGGCCCTGCCTTTTCAAATTAGGGTTGAATATCATTTAATGTCATTACTTTGGCCAATACTTACCATGCTTTTGTGTGGTACAAAGGCATTACTCTATTGTTAGATGCACTGTTATTCTTTAGATGGCCTTTACGAGCCACTGAAATGAGGTTGAGCGCTAGGGTTTTAAACCGAAAGGGCCGTTGAATGCATGTTGCCTGTGTTGACTCAAATAGGAGTGTTTCTAGGGTTAGGTTTTCTAGGTTAAACAGCATCCAAGTATGGCTTGACTATGTCAGTTGCCATGATGCGAGGATAAAACCCGAGGACACTTGTTACGCCTATGTTGTCAAGCTAGTGACCGCAAACCTTCAGTTACTATTTCACACTTCATTTTTAGCCATTACTAAGAAGGCTAGTAAACAAACAACTCCTAACGTTTCTTTTGAAACAAATCCAAAACTAAACTAAAAGCCCCACCATTTTCAACACTCGATGCAAGTAATCCATAGGATGAAAACCCATCCTCAGAAACCCGACCTCAGACCACTATGCCGCAGGTAGCTGATCACGTAGGAGTGAACTTAGGACTACAAATATTGTTGATTCCGCATCACCCTACCGTGGCACGAATCACCTGGAAACTCTTTTGGAAACACCTCCGAAAAGTCACTAACGGTAGGGATGTCGGATACACTAAGCTCTGCCTTTACCGTATCAATCACATAAGCCAAGTAGCCTTCACATCCTTTCCGCACCATATTTCTCGCAGTGGTTGCGGATATTACATTAGAGAGGTGATTCGACCTCTCGCCTATGAAAATAACCTCATCGCTATTCGTCATTCTAAGGTAACTCTCTTTCTTTCATCTCTGTACAACCGATCATCACTTCCTGTCGGACAACCACCCATCCCCAATATCACATTAAATTCTCTAAAGGATAACTCTATCAAGTCTCCCATAATTTCATATTCTCTTATTATGATAGGACAATCTCTATATACTTTATTCACAATAACACTATGTCCGAGCTAAGTTCGTGAATCAAGATGTCATACGGCTTCACTGTAAATTTCCCGTTGCGGTATGCCAGTACACAAATATGAATGGGTTGACCCTGGGTCTATCAATGCATGCACAATAGTATCAAAGATAGAAAAATTACCGACTATCACATCCGAGGCGTCGTTATCTTCCACTGCTTTCATTGCATATGCTCTAGTCAGCACGACCATACCGCTTAGCCAAATTTATAACCTCGCTCCCTAACACTCCTGCGATGCAAACACTTTGCTGCCTTTCTGAATTGATGAAACATTACCCCGCCTGGGGGTGTCGTGAAGGACGCGTCTCTAGCACACTCTATTTTGTGCTCCATGGATCCACAACCCAAGCAAGCACCAATCACTCTCCAACAATCTCCCTCGTGCTTTCTTCCACAATGGGAACAACGAGGAACGTCTTATCCTCTAGAGGCACCTCCTTGTGCACTTGCAACCCGACTGCGCCAAGAGAATAGCCCTCTACCGGTGGCCCGAGCCGTGGCCCAGACCCCCGTGGTCCTCGAACTTTTTACTTTGCCGCTGATTTAGCACTTGACCGACCGGGATTTTTCTTTCCCTCGTCTCTATCTTTCTTTCATTTTCTTCCTTTTCTCTCTTTACTCTGCTCCACATTTAGATAATATGTTGTGATTTTGAGAAATCATCATGGCAAAATCCCGTGATACGGGCCTAATTCGTGGTCACTGAGCCGCCTTCAAACTTATGGCACTTCTCTTCTTCTCTCACTAGCATCTCGGGAGCATACTTGCTCAACCGTGTAAATTCTCTCAAATATTCCTACACTCGATTGTCTTTATTTCCACCAGAAACTCTCGCCACATATCGTTTAAATAGACGCGACCACATACGTTTCAACTCATCCAAGAAGAACCTCCATGTAATCTCTCTCTCGTGGTGCCGATCCCGTCACGGAAACCTAATTAATCGATAAGCCTCATCATGCAAGAATGAGGTCGAGACATTCCACTTTTCTTCACTCCAGGCAATGCATTTGCATAAGCATTCGCCGCTCTCTCTCAGCCAATTTTTCCGCCATGAAGTGGCCTTATCCTTCTTTCTTCCCGTAAAATCTAACGGCCGGTACCTTTGCCATTCTTTCAATGGCCGGGATCACCGGAGTAATTCGCAACCGGTTGCCCGGCTCTTGTAAGGCTCAGCTAATCGTTGGAGGATACCCACAAGATCTCCTACCACTTGTTCCGGTTCATTCGTTGGTGGAGCATGAGATGCTTGTCCACCTACCACACTAGCAAGACTATCAGGATGATTTACCGGGTCACCTTCGACCCTATGGGCACCTGAACCATCCATTCTTACCTATTAAGATCCACAAGATCCGTGTCAGAGTCATATCATCCCTTTATATGCAATGCAATGTATGTCAAATACCATTTTCAAAATCCTTTCAAAATCAGTTAGGCCCCTCCCTTCCTTTAATTTTCTAGAAACGCCTAAACCTAGGCTCTGATACCACTAAAGTGTAGCAACCCCTGAGCCCGGCCTGACCCAATAGGCAAGTCCGAACCAAAACCCCGGGGACGCCCGTTTAATTCTTTATTTACATCTGGTTTCGCGCTTTCTTTTTTCAAAATGTCGCGACCCGACCCTCCCGACCGACCCGAATGGCGGATCCGAACCTGAGCCCGATGCATCCGATGTTTTTCACCATGTTATCAAACATTTTCTTTATGTTATTTCTCTTTGAGTTTCGATTTGAAGCATTTTCAAATGGTAAGCCCACAAACATTTACATTTCACAAAATGCAATTCTGAGAAGGCATTCTATGCCTTTCAACGTTATATACATAACAAAACATTAATTTAGAAGTTCAACATTTGTTCACAAAATATCCATGTTCAAAAAATGATATGCATGGCGGGGTATGTCTTATACGCATGACTAGCTATGATTCTACTGCGGCTTCACGATCTCGTCGTCTTTCCTGTCTACTCGAAACATGCGCATAGATAAAAACTATACGCTAAGCATTTTCATGCTTAGTGGTTCTATACAGTTCTATTCCAATATTCAATGTAACTCACCATGCATTTAACATTAAACCATGCCTATTATATCAACATATACTCATGCTATTCATTTCTGCATGCTTTCAACTTACAAATCATTTACCATATCACAGCCTTCCATTTCAATGCAACAATTCATTCAATTCAATTTATGAGATTTAAGCATATACATAAAAATCCCATTTACACTCGTCAATGTTGGTTATCTCACTTTGACTATTCAATTCACATTTCTGACGGATTCCATTTAATGAATCTTGCCCTTATTATCATTCGGTAATGTGCTTACACATTTAACAATTCGGTCTCCCATCATGACGGATGTCGTTTGGTGCACCTCGACATGTGGTATCACTTAAATGACATACGCCATCAAGACGGATGCCGATTAGTGCATCCCCAAGTGGGACATTTCTTCAATGCCATACGCCATCACGACAGATGTCGATGGTGCATCCATAAGTAGGACATTGGACCAATTGGTGCCTTATTGATGGATGCCCGATTGGTGCATCCGTCGGCCCCGATGTCATTGATTATATCGATTCAAATTCAAGATGTCGAGAATTGACCGGTCGTTTATTCGATTTATCATTCACATTCATTCGATTTTCAAATATCACATTTCAATTCCATATTCACTTTCATATTGCCCTTTCAAGGATATACTCAATTCATGTACTCATTCACGTTGTAGCGACCCCCGAGCCCGGCCCGACCCTGTTGGCGAGTCCGAACCAAAACACCGGGGACGCTCGTTTAAATTCTTTTATCAAATCCCTTCAGTTATCGTTTTATTATATTTTTGTTTTCAAAAGTGTCGCAACCCGAATCCCCAACTCGACCCGGTTGGTGGATCCAAGCCGGAGCCCGGTTTACTCCGACATTTTCAATTATCTTATCAAAACATTTGGCTTGTGTTATTCATTTTAGATTTTGTAATTACGCGGAAGCATTTCATTTTGGGCAAGCCCATAAACATTTACACATTCAAAAAGACTCATAACACTTACATTTAGCAAAATGCATTTTACAAAAATAATGCCTTCAGAGTTCAAACTGTTTTACAAAATGTCAATGTTTGAAAGAAATTGAGTAATGCATATGATGGAGCATACTCCGTAATTCCTTCTCTATGACTCTGAGCTCCTAGATCTTGGGTCTTGCTTCAATGTCATCTTTTTCTGTTTTTGTGCATTGATAAAAACAATGCGCTAGCATTTTTCATGCTTAGTGGTTCCTCTGATTACGTATTCCATTTCGTTCATATAAATCATGCATTTATCAAAATATGCCTTTAATAATACTCGGTGTAATGTAAAAATACTTATACAAATACACTTTTCAGCCTGCATTATTTAGCTTTTCGGTTTGTGATTTCACATATGGCTATAGAGTGACATCAATGGTCAGTTGGTGAATCTGTCTGTTTAATCGTCGGTAGCAATGGTTTTCTACATACTACCAAATATTACCATTTCACATATGACTATAAATTAGACATTCTAGCATGTATTCAAGTGGTGAATCTACATCTGTATGTCATTAGTAGCAATGTAGTTTCCATTAACAATTACCATTCACATATGGCTATAGAATTCGGCATTCACGTGATTTAGTTGGTGACTCCTGTCTGTTTGTCATTCAGTAGCAATGTGGTTTCACATTTAACAATTACGGTTACCCAATGCGAGGTCGAGTTAGTGAATCCGTCTGTGTTAGTCGATAAATATCGTTTCAAAATCAATTTACTTTTATGCAGTAAATCCACTTATAGTTCAAATACTCGCACACATGCATATATTTGACAAATATTTGAATAACAATGATTCAAATCAATATATATGTATATTTCACAAATAGAGAACGAAGAACAAATAGAGAACAGGAACAAGTATAGAACAAACTGGAATAAAGATCAATTAGAGAACAAACCAATTATCGATTCCTTTTTCCTTTTCGATATCAATCCTAGGTCAGGTTGTCGTCTTCACCCGCACCTAGTCAAATACAATTTATTCACTCATAGTGATTAAGCAAATAATCGTGCTAACTTGAATATCGTGATGACGAGAAGCTTCGCGGTAACAGTGCATACATTTTCGTCGAGTTCAATCTTATTTGAATCTCTCTTAATCATTTAATGGTTCTATATTGCTGATTGTATGAATTTAGACTCAAATCGTAAAAAACTACACAATCTGGTCATTTGGGCTCCATCGGTGCACCTTGGACTGTCTTGGGAGTACGTGTTGCGTCTGATTGACATGTCTGGGTACATGTTGGACTATCTCTGGTGCATCATTGGCCTCTGGTGGGGTGTACCGGTACACCCCTGTACCTGTACCGGTACATGTTCGGGAAATTGTCCAGATTTGCTTCTTTTGCCACTTTTGATACCAATTCTCCTTATATTACTTCCCCATTCCTTAATTCCTCAAAAATCATCATGGAAATCATCCAAAACAACTTCAAAATACTTGTATGACAGGTGGTTTTGAACCTCATACCACAAAAACCCTAGGTAAAAATCCTATGAATTTTAAAGGTCCATGTTCTTCTAAACATCATATGCACTGATGATTCCATGTTTATTTTCTACCATTTGGGTTTTACCCACATAACCTCAACAATTTAAGGGTTTATGTGACCTTTCCACAAAACCACAGACCAAGGGCAACTAATCTCACTTGCAAACCTTAAGAATCAAATACCCATGATTCGAGGCAAAAACATACCTGAATTTTGATCTTCTTCTTCTCCTCTTCCTTCTTCTTCCTCTTCTTCTCTCCTTTCTTTGCTCTCATACGTTTTGCCCTAGCAAAAATGAAACAATTAGTTTGTTGTCTCCAACACTCCTTTTCTCCCATAATTCTCTATATTGCAATTAAGTCCTTCACTCTTTTAATTTTGCAAATCAACTTGTTTTAATTCTATTGTGGCCCATCTCTACTCCTTTTATGATTTTTATATCCCTTATGGCAATTACAATTTTATCCTTGTTCTAGTGCCTTACAATTTCCGGGTTACTAAAGAGTACATTTCACAATTTGTCAATTTACCAATTTTCCTGGAAAAACCCAAGTTTGGCTCAATTCATACCCATAATATATAATAAAATTATTATAAAAATTCTAGGGTATTTTTGGGGCGTTACACACATACTCATTTCATATACTCATTCATGTACTCATTTCATATACTCATTCACGTACTCATTTTATGTACTCATTTATGGTTACTTGGTAAACTACCAAAATACTAGAATTAAGAATAGAGTCAGAGAACTAACCGAAGCTGTCAGATCTAGCTTCCTTCTCTTCAATCTCGGTCCTAGGTTAGGCGATCATCACCAGTCCACTGAGTCGATACTTAATCCGCCACTCTTAGTGGATAATTAATTCTTAAACAATTTCAGTGAATTACAAGTTTATTTCCTTTAACGGTCTTGGGTTAAGACATTAAGTCTGCCTGAAGATGAACTCGCCGAGGCAAGGTAAGGTACATTTTTCACTTAGTTCTATCCTTATTTGAAGCCCCATTAATAATTTCTTAAGGTCCACCATATTCGATTAATATAGATACGGGACTTAACAGTTACAAAATAATAAAAAATGAGAATTTGTTGGAACTAGTATTGTGGTACCACTTCCCAGCCCAATTTGCGGTACAGTCATCCAACACTAGTGAGTGCTGAGTACCGGTTGAGGTGAGTACGGTACCACTTGCCCGTCATCTGTTGCAGTGCCACTCTTTGATACCCAGGTACCACTCTCTGATTTTGCCTAGAAATGCTGGATTTTGGCATTTTCACCATTTTCTTCTACCGTCCTCCAGTCATTATATCAAAAATCCACCATGGAATCACAACAACTCGAATGTGGTTTAGAATCAACCAAAATCCATTTTCCTCAAGTTTGGGCTTTCGCCCAAATCGAAATTAAAAATAATGAGGTTAGGGTTTTGATTTTTCTTACCTTACCTCTTCAAATCTCTTCTTGTATGTTTCTTGGTCTCATGGGAGCAAAAATGGGAAAACAAAAACCAACCAAAGCCACTCCTCCTTGCATGCTAGATTTTCTCCTTTTCTCCTTCTTTCTCCCTCAAAAGCAGGGTGCTCATATAATGAGCCCTAAGACCACATTTTTGGTCTTTATATCCCTTAAATCCATAAGGCCTTGTTTGGCCTTTAACCCATTTAAGTGTAAGGCCATGTTTGGCCTACACACTTATTCTTATTCCTCATTTTCTCCTTTTTGGTCTTTAATTCTTTATTTCCATAAGGCCTTGTTTGGCCTTTAACTCATTTTTTCATTTAAGTCTCCTATTATTCCACTTTGGCCATTCTTTCATCATAAATTCACTTAGACATTTATTCTTTATAACAATTGACTCTTAGGTCCTTATTTTACAAATTTTTTCACATTTGCCCTTTTTCACTTGGGGTTATTTCCGGGTTCAACCACTTTCTCATTTTAGCATATAATATTCAATCATATGCTCACACTTTCAATTACATTTTCACAATTTATCAAATTTCCCGGAAAAACCCAAGTTTGGCTCAATTCATACCCAAAATATAAATAATAAAATTATTATAAAAATTCTAGGGTATTTTTGGGGCGTTACAGTTAAGGTTCATTGCGACGTACCCCTGTTTGTGAGAAGACTCCTTTGTCTTCTCCTATGTGACCCTGAGACACTTAGATGTCTCTTAAATGATTATATAAGACCAATGAAAAGAGATATGTGCCTAGTTATGAGTATGTAATAATGAAAATATATAAAAGTTATATTAATTAGTGTTACATGATATAGGATAAATATATTGAGATGATTAAGATACAAAATGATATGAACTCTGATCATGTGAGGAAGAGTTAATGTATTTTTTTTATATGTAGAAGCACATAATGCAGTCAAATGATCATAAGAAATATGTGAAACTATCTCACATGTTCCGAAGAATAATTGACAATGAATATCCCATATGTATACAAGATATCAGTAATTATTCATGTACATGGGATATGTGTTTTGATATTTGAAAGATTGTTAGGAAAACATAATAAAACTTATTGCCTGCTTATGACCAAAGTAATTGGATAGATAGGTATGCTTATAGGGATAACAATACTGCAGCATATAGTTTACAGACATAGTGGCCCCGTTTGGGTCAATGACATGGATCCAATTTGGATCATTACAGTAGCCTTGTTTTAGATCATACAATATAGTACAATTTATAGATCACTATCTCGTACAGTGATAGTACCTTATAATTCCGTCCCATGATCCAATTCTTTGGAATATGCAGGCATGACATAAGTTGAGATAAAAATTTTGTAATGTTTATAAAAGGCATAAAACATGAAAATTACATGAAATTATAAATGTAATGAAATTATAAATGATAGGATATAAGACATGAAGCATAACTCATGAGGCGAATAATAGATAATCATGAATATGATAAATCAATTAGTCGAATTGTTATGATTTATACCTTATGTTAAATGTTAGTGATAAGTGGTTGAAATACCAGTGTATGCATAATGGTTAAATGTATACATATATGTATAGTTGGATGCATTGGCCCACATGTGTTTGTGGATTGTTATAGTGGTCATTCATATTTATGGATCCCACTAGCTATAAAGCAACCGCGTGTTTATTCGTGTAGGTATCGAGGGGGTGGTGATAATAAAGGACGTCCCACATTAGCAAAGGCCAACACAATAGTTGGAGTCAGTGTGTTTTGTTTATTTTCAGATAATTGTATATATCTTTAAAAACAATATGACATTAATTTTGTATCATAAATATAATTGAATATGTTTGATCACTCAACCAATGTGGTGGGGTATGATATTATTTTGTAATATGCGGTATATTTTGTAATATGAGTAATTTATATGTTTATATTTTTGTAAGTTATATTTTCCGAGTATTGTTTTTAGAATTATATAAGTTAATAGGTTAATAGTTCTCAAATTTGTGACACATTTTCTGACAGGATCTTTGAGGTTGAGGCGTCACTAAGCTTCCCTACATCTAGCCTAGTGTGTCAGATCTTGACCACGACTCATTACTCATTAGTTATGCATTTGAAGACCTTCATGTGGCATTTCCACTATGGCAGAGATTTCGGTAATGATCCTGTAGCATCGAAATGTACTAGAAATAGAGTTTTGGAGACTTGTTTAGGGTATATTATAAGCTAAATGGAAGTTTTCGGAAATAAAGCGAGAGATTTGAAATGAATAGTGGAACTCAAAGAGTAAAGTGGTGTTACCACTTGAGGACATAAAGGCATAAATCAATAAGTTTATATGCAATTGTAGATTTGAGGAAAATTCAGGGCCAAATGAGAGAATATGGCATAAGTTAAATTGCAAAAGAGAAAATTTCAAGGACTTAAATGAAAAAAAAAAAGATTTAACCCAAAAATGGGTTTTATTTGAAGGCCAAACATGGCCTTAACTTAAAAATTGGATTTAAGACCAAATTTGGTCTCAAATTGGGGGAGAGAAACCGTATGGAGAGAAGAGAAGGGGAGAGGAAGGAAGAAGAAGAAGAGGAAGAAGAGGGAGGAGCCAAAAAGGTATGGATTCTATGATTTTTGGTATGGAATTGTATGGATCTTTGGATTTTGTATGAAATTATGTGTATTTGGACCATGGTAAGGATATACATGGTTTTACTTGAGCCTAGGAGTTTTGATAAGTTTCATCCTAACCTAGGATTTCTTTAAATTAGGGGTGGTAAAACCCTAGATGGAATCAAGAGTATAAAATCCTCCCTTTGATGTTGGATTCATGGTTAAATGGAAAGAAATTGAGTTAGGGTTTAGAACAAACCCTAACAAATCTTGGTGCTTGGTTTGTGTATGGGTTAAGACCCATATTAGAGTTGTTTGGGAGTATTCATGAAGGTTTGAAGAAATACATATGTATTGAAAGATGATTATAAGGTTCCTAAACCACCATTTCAAGATGAATTTGGAGTGGTTTGATGTGTATATGGAGTAGTGAGATGATTTGGGTAGTAATATATGGAAAAAGTGAAGAAAAGCCCGCGTGCAGTGAAATTCAGCGCCTGTCAGGGTGCAGGTGGTGCTCTGTTTTCTATTTTGACCCGGCGTTCATATTTTGGCCATAACTTGCTCATTTCTAGGATCCGATTTGAGTGATTCAAGTGGATAGTTAAAATAGACTAAGAGAGAAAGAGGCAAACATCAAGAAATAGGAACCTTCTAATTCCGACTCTATGTGGCCTAAATTCACTCAAAGTAGAGTACATGTTCAAGCGATTTATGAGTTTTGAACATGGAATTAGCCCATGTTGTTTAGGGCGTAACTCGGGTTTCGGTCAACCGATTTAGGTGATTCCAGTTGGAAATGAACCCTTAGCACCTTAGCTTCAAATGAATACAAAGAACCAGAGTCAGGTATGAAGTTAAGCCTCCTGAAAAAAAATAAGAAATTCAGACTGTTCCTAGTGTATCCAAGGGTAAAGCTGACTAATTGGGCATGAAAATGCCATAACTTTAGTTCGGATGATTCAATTGGAATGATTCCAATTTCTAAGAAAAGTAGATGCATTGAGGGACAAAAATACATGAACAATGTGTGAATACATCAGTATTCCTATATAAGTATATGAAATGCCATATGTATAGATATGTTCATGAAACATGAATTTGATATGAAACATGAAAACAAACTGAAATATGAACATGAACATGAATATGAAAGGTAATATGTCATGATCACAGAATGTGATTAAGAAAGGTTATAAGTTAAAAATACATATGACAATATGACTACCTAGGGCCAGAAGAATGAATGAGTGGACGTCTGTTGGTGCTTAGCACTCTGGTAGTGCTCACGGCACTCTGATGCGTGGGCGGGCACATGATTGGTGCTTGGCCTCTGTTGGTGCTACGACACTCCTGTTGAGTGGGTAGCCACGTTTTGATCGGTGCTTCTGCACTCCTGCTGGTGCTAAGGCACCTCAGTACTGTATTGTACCTTCGGGTACTTATTGTACTGCGTCCTACTCATTTCTTATAATTAGTCTAGGTAGTCAGACAGACATATGATAAGACATTGAATAAATAATAAGAGTAAATATCTGAATGTACCTTTGTATCTGTTTTGTAGTACCTACGGGTACTCTTGTATCTGATTAATCTCTATAATTGGGTACTCGTATCGATAAAATAAGTATCGTTACGTAATATAAGTATAAAGTCGATGAGTACTACGGGTACCTCAGAGCAAGTGTAACTCACGAATATGATTATGATATAAACCCGATAATGCATGCATTGTGGATATGTTACGAGATCTGTATGAATCCGATGTATGTATCTGTTGTGATCGTATACGCTTATGGACTAATGTCCATATCTGGAAATGTATACGCATAAATGCGGTTGACCTTGCATGTGATATGATTACGATCTGTTGGGCTTATCGTACCTACGAATTGCAGCTACACATGAATAAGATCCGTAAGACAAGGATATGCTCCGTGAAATGTAGTATAAGTTCTGTAGTACCCAGCCAGTACTTCGAGTAAAGGTCTAGCTACGTAACTCTCTGAGAGATGCGGATAAGTATCGGTCGATAAGTTCAAGTAGATGTCCTTTAGGAGATCTGAATAATTATAAGTCCGAGACAAGTATCAGTATAAGTCTGCAATATATGTCCTTGGGAGATGCGAGATAAGTATCAAATGCGATACAAGCATGAAAGTATGTGTCTTCACGGGAGGCAGTATAAGTATATGTATAAACTCAGTCACGAGTATACGAGGAATACGAATAAGTATGTGTCCTACGGGAGATTCGTATAAGAATAAATCACGCTATAAGTAGAAGATCAGATGCTATAAATATAAGATCTGAGATGCTATAAGTATAAGATCACAGGAATAAGAATAAACTCTTTATAAATTATAAGATCAGGAGAATAAGAATAGCTGCTCTGAGTATAGGATTAAGATAAGAATAAATGCGCTATAGATATAAGATCGAATGCTATAAGTATAAGTCTGATTAAGCATAAGTTTGTATAAGCGTAAGTAATTGTATAAGTTCATTATATGAATGCCTGAATATTCTGATATCTGTTATTGTTTTAATGCTTTAAATGTTTATATGCATAAGACATATGTTTCCCACTAAGCGTAAAGCTTATCACAGGTTTTTAATCCGTGTAGGTACGGGAGAAGACATCCCGAAAACTTATGCAATTTGGGCGACACACTAGTAGGGGTTCATCATAGTAGGTTCCGTGCTCTGATTTGTAAATGTAAAGTATAGTTTTGTAATTGTAAATGGGACTCGATAAATGTGTATAGATTTTGATGGACACCACTCCGGTGGTAGTTCTTTTGATAGGTATATGATTTTTGGTCACATTATAAAGATGTAGGCCATACCCCGAAGTCTGAAGTTGAGTTTAAAAAAATAAATAAATCAGGTAAAGTTCGTATATGTTCGCATAGAAGCCAGGTTCGGATCATGTCCAGATTCGGGCCAAGGGTGAAACAACAATCTGACGAGATGCCATTGGTATACTCTCCCTCTATTGGGAGTGGTGAATCCTTTATCGGCTACTCAATTACCTTTGAATACCTTAAGTTGTACCCAATCATCACCCTATGAGTGACCTCTGGAAGGTAACAAAGAATAAAGTCAAAGCACATAATTAGCATTTAAGATATCCTTAAGCACCTCAAGTCTAAGGATACTTGCACCATTGATATGATGTGACAATCATCTACATTTAAAGAAAGAATCCATATGATTGTCTCATGGCAAGTTTCCAATGAACTTAGCTACTCTTAGCAAGAATCTATATGTCAACTCTAATCAACTGATGATAAAATTTTATAAGATCACTGCTTGATCCAATCAAGGGGTATGACATGTGCTAGTCTGTCCAGATTAACAATGTATAGTCTCGTTAATCCTATGACTAGGGATAATTTAGATACTAACATAATTGTACATGATAGGAATCTTATTATCATGATCTCAGCATGATTTCCTTCATGCTATGTTATGCATCATGGACTTCATTAATTCGATTAAAGATCTATATCAATTCAACTTATGAATATCAAATTAATGAAAAAGCCTTTCATATTAAACAATATGTAGTACGTACAAAAAGTGCTAAGGGTGATTGCCTTTAGAGCATTTCTTTAACACAATGATCAACCAATCAAATGTCATATTCGCCTTAACTTTAGTTCAAGTTTGACCCTCTAAAGATCCTTAGTGGAGTCGTCATTTTGTGAATCCTGGTATTTTTGCTATTATGTGTTTCCCACTAAAAAGACGAGACTCACTTTAATTTTGAAAAACCATTTTGAAAACATTTTAGAGCCGCCGCTTTATTTTATTTTATTTTAAAAAGGAAAACAAAATAAGAAAGAAAAACTCTATATGTGACTCCTGATAAGAAAAGATAGGAATGTGAAAAGCAAAGTCTATGTTAAAGGGTCAGGTTACTTATCTGGAAGGTACAGTGGCAAGCAATAACACCCCTCTAAACTCCTAAGGTCGGGTTTCTATTAAACAAACTAAGGAAGATATGGCAATCGATTAACCAATCTATGGACACTAAGAGCACATGGCATTAATTACGCGAGATCATATTCAGTACATAATAAATAAATAAAGTCAAATGGGAAGAAATGCATACCTTAACGGCAACTCCAAAGTGCTATTAATTGAAACCATATTAGCTCAATAACAAATATATGTACACATATGAATTATAAAATGAGTATAAAGTAAGCGATAAATTATTTATTAAAATGATACATGGGATGTCGGGTCCCACCCAAGCCCATTTATATGTTAAACAAATTAACTCTACAAAATTCTATTTTATTGGAATTATATAATTAATCATGTAATTTAAAATTTTGAAATATAAATTGTGAAAATTGGGGATTGAATTGAAATATGAAATCTAAGAATTTTGAATTTGGAAATTAAATTTTAGAAATTAAGAATTTGAAATTTTTGATATTAGGACGCTTGAATTTTGAAATTAAAAACTTAAATTTAGAATTTGAGATTTGGAAACTTAAAATTAAATATTGTGGGACTTGAAATTTGAAATTATGACACTTGAATTTTGGAAATTTCGGGAATTTGTAAGTTAAAAATTGGAAGCTTGAAATTGGAAATTGCGGGACTTGATTTTTGAAATTTTAAGGAATTTGTAACTTAGAAGCTTAAAGATTTGAAATTAAAAATTGGTGGACTTGAATTTTGAAATTAAGACACTTGAATTTTAAATTATGAATTTGTAATTTTGAAATTATAAATTTGAAAATTTTGAAATTGGAAACTGTCTAGCTTGAATTTTGGAAAGTTGGGTATTTAGAATATTTTGAAATTTGAGAATTTCAATAAATTAAGAGTGGGTGATGGTTCATAGGTTAAGAAAAATAAATTGAATTATTAAACAACAAAAAATATCAAACAACCAATCTAGTTAAATAAATAAAAAACAACAATATCCTCATAAGGAAAATAAAATAATAATAATATATTTAAAAGACTAAAATTAAATGATTAATTAAAGAGAGCAATGAATTAAATAGATAAACAAGACAATTTATTAAATAAAAAATTAAAAAGAATTTCTAAAAAGAAATGCCAAGGAAACTTACTTGGTAGAAGATAACTCTCCGAGTTGAGTCGCTTTCCAAGTTGAGACCACCTCCAAAACTGGGATCGCTTCCTAAAGCCGATACCATAAAAAAATAATTAAACCTTAATTAAAGGCAACTTGGGGGAGACTCCCCAAGTATTAAAATATTTTAATTCATGACCACTTAGGGCCTCCACTCTTTGGGGGGTTGGCCTAGTTTTTTTCTTCCCCCAACCAATGAGGAGAAACCCCCTTTTATAAGGAAAAGTTAAGTATCTTTTCCTTTGTATCCTTCCAATGTGGGAATGATCCAAAGAAAAAACCTTCCCAAGACCCCAAATTTGAGGGTCTACATTTATATAATTGTCGGTAGTGTTGCACTTAGAAATTTTTCATGTTTGGCATATATATATATATATATATATATATATATATATATATATATAAGTTGAACTCTTACTTTAGTTGGTATTGAAATGTTTGAAGGAAAAACAAATAAACAAAGAAATATAAGTAAAAAAAATATCATTTTTTTGCTTATTTAGTTTGATTGTAAATGAGAAGGGAAATAGTTAAGTTATTAATGAATAAACTTACCTTAAGATTTTTATGTAAAACCCAAGAAAAATTCAATTTTTCTGAAAAAGGGTAAAACGATAATTTTGGATGAAAACCTGGAATTTTTCTAGATTTCGGATGAACGGACTTCACCATTTGAATCGTCTCACGAAATCTAGTTACCTAATCTAATTTCTTCGGATTCCAAGATAGTCGGAATTTCACGATTTTCGAGACAACGGGTGTAGCAAGTGACACATGGTACTTGGTTGAATGACTCATTTAGAGCCATGTGTCAAGCCCTTAGAGGAGGGAAATCCAAGTAATTGGATAAGAGGATAAGGTGAGAGAAAATGAGGCAAATGGGGAAGTGACATGTGGCAAGAGGGCTTCCCAGCAGGCATGTTGGAGCAAATCCGGTGGAGAGAGGGAAATTGGAGGGAAAAAGAAAAAGAAAAGAAAATAGAGAAGAAGATAAGATGAGTGAGAAGCTTTGTAGCCTTTAAAGCCGGGTGTCGGGTGACTACCGTCGGCTTAGTGGAATACTCGTGAATGTCGGATGGCAGACACTATTCAAAATGAAATGATCTCCTTTGTATGGGAGAAACCACGAACCAAAACTTATCCCAGACAACATCATAAGACATATACATGAGTAAAAACGGCCACTTTGGCCTATACGACAATACTCATCAATATACATCAACTATATATCATAGCTCAAGAGTTAATAATTCACTCTTATTTCAAACATATATTAAAATTCTAGAATTCTAATACATGTCATACATCATAAAACCATCAAAGCCACAACCCGGCTTTCTTCAAAATCGGCCTCTAAGATGAGTCGTCACCTCGTACTCTCCCTGTACCTAAAATAATATTCCCTCGATAGGGTGAGCTAATGCCTAGTAGTGGAATCACCCTAAATGGGTTACTCCCCACCTAAGTGCATATGCAATGATCCTATGTAAACACACATTCAAGTAAATGCGTGATCCTACTTGAATGTCTAAATGACCAACCCATGTCTCGAGTCCTCGCTTTGAGCTCCTCACACTACCTAAGCCATGTATGAAAGCATCGTTTTCAAAACAAAACTTCTTTGTTTTCGAAATATACTACGAAGTGTCGGTAAAGAGTGGGACGCTACCCTCCCAGGGGCGAATGTGTTGGAGAACGCCCTAAATGATACATGGGCTCCTGCAGACATGTAATTGTAGGACTATCTCCCAACACCATTCTACGGAAAATCATCCTGTGAAATTTCTTTCGCAACCATGTTCGTTATCTTTCAATTTTTCATGTCATGCACACACACCTAATTTCTAGGTTACTAAATTGCATATATAAGATGCAATATACATTTCAACACAAATTATACAACACATGCTAATATATAAAACATGATATACACTAACATGATTAATCCACACAAACGTGTTATGCGATTTCACGATCCATTACACGAGAATTATCTCACATGGAGTAATTACAAACACGAAGAGCAGACAGATTCAATTTGGATTACTCAGCCCAGAACAAATTTTCTCCTGATTTAATGCGTGAATACTATTCATGTGAACAGTGAAACCACTTGGAGTTCTTGTTCGCGACGATCACGAACATCAGGTTCACTTTGTGAACCCGAATTTCATAGTCATTTTCAGCCTCATACACACCACAATACAATTTATAGCACAAATCATACCATTAACAACGAGCTTGATTAGAGTAGACGATCTGAATTTGTCCAAATGGAGTTTCAAAAACTTCAGCCTCGGTTCGAGATTTGGGACCTATCGGCTTAATTTGTTGAGGCCTCGAACTGGCAAAACATTAACAAAAACACTTAAACAAAGTGTAACTGAGCCAGGATAAAACCCTACCTCACGGAGTTGTCAAAACTCGCTAAAAGTAATACCGCAGCGTCGCCTCGCCGCATAGAATAGCTTTCTTCTTACTCGAAGAAATCAGAATGATCGGATTAGCGGGATCTTAGAAGCGCTCGCTCTCTCTAAAACACAAATCCAGCAACCTACTACATCTCCCCCTTCTCTCCCACGTTTTCTCTTGGCTTTTCTAGTAGCAGGAGATGGTGGTAATTTATTTTGTCTTTCCATTTAAACTTTCAAATAATGCCATTATGTCCCTTTGCTTGGATTTTTGACATTTGCTTATCTCATTGTCGTTCCATCCTCTCTCTACTCATGCGGCATGTCATGAGTACATGTTATAGGTGACTTTTGTCTGTCAGTTTCATTTACGGCACTTTCGTGCTCGATGCCTCGAAGCGATGCAAATTTCGATTGTCTCGGAATTCGACAAAATTCGACGTGTAAGCTAGATTTCGCGAGACGATTCCAACGGTGAAATCTGTTTCGTCATCCAAGATCTAGAAAAATTTCTGATTTTGACCGAAATTACGATTTTGCCCTTTTTCAGAAAATTGGAATTTTCCCAGGTATTACAAGCTCCATCTTCTCTCTAGATTTTACAAAGATTGGACTATCGGTTTTCGTCGGAGCAAAAGGCAAAGTTCAACTACTCGATGAGAGCTTTGAGTGGGTACGATAATCCGGGATTTTCGCCAAACTCCAAGAGGTAGGGCTTTTTCTCCTACTCGATTTTATTCTTGGTCTAAGAGCCATTCAAATGGCATGAGGTTTTTGGGGCCAAATGGTTGTGCAGATCAGTCCTAAAATTTTGGGACTAAATGCTGGAATTTTCAAGGCTATTTCGAATAGCCGGACACTGAATTTTAGGACAGTTTTTGGACAGTCTGGGACTTAATTTTGGGATTATTTTCGGATAGTCCTGATATGAAATTACGAGACTATTTTAGGCAGTCCCAAGACTGGTTTTCAGACTGTTATTGGTCCATGTCTATTGTTTTTATGTGTTATTGCTAAAAATTGAATAGCATGTTGGTTGTGTGAATTCATGTTGATATATGCTTATTTGATATATTAGAAGGAAATTTATGATGGATGTAAATTATATGTAGAAAATATAATTATTCATGAAATGACATTCTGAATTTCATATGCATAAAAACATCGCGTGAAACGGGTGTGAGTGCATGACATGGTTTTTAAATAAATTATATCGGAGGGTTGCCCAACAAACTATTTGTCGAAGTATATCCACTAAATTAAATCGGAGGGTTGTCCAATAAAAACCATTTGTCGGAGTATGTCCACTAAATTATATCGGAGGGTTGTCCACAAAAATATTTGTCGGAGTATGTCCATAAATTATATCAAAGGACTGACCAATAAATTTTGATATCGAAGATTAACCAATGAGTTTTCTGAAACAGAAATCTTTTGTTTTGAAAACAGTTTTCATACATGGGAAAACTCATGTGAGGGAGTCGATGAGGACTCGAGACATGGGGCAAGGCATGTAGACATTTGAGTAGGAATGTGCATACTTGTACTTGAATGTGTGTGTGTTTTCCATTGCATGTGCACTTGGGTAGGGAGTAGCCCTTGTAGGAGAATTCATCTACTGGGCATTGCTCACCTCGTCGTGGGAAAATATTTTCAGGTACTGGAGGTACACCGGGGGATGAAGCCCATCCAAGAACCTAGTTGAGAAAAAGGCCAGATTTGGCTTTGTTATGTATTTTGTAAATTTTGGTAGAAAATCGAGCTTCTGTATATGTAAGAAGAAAAAAGTTGTAATTGAACTCATTTTGTATGATTAATACAGTTTGGCAAGGTTTTCAAGGTTTCATGTTGCCTTTGTAATAAAGGCTATTGTATATTGAATTTAGGGTGTTTAGAAGGAAAAACAAAAGGAGCGGAGATCACAAAAAGGCGAATGAAATTTCTTGCTTATTCGGAGTCTACATCGTGACAGAGAAATTTGGTTCGTTGTGGCGACAGTGAGTGTAGTGTGGCGACAGGAGTTGGTCTAGCTGGGTGTTTTTGGGTTGCGACAAGGGCGTTCTTGGTCGCGACAGAGCCTCTTGACTCTATGCCATGACATGACTCACGGTGTCGCGATGGGTTAGCGAGCGAGAGAGAGTGTCTGCGACAAGCGAGTTTATGTCGCGACATAGTTGGCGAGTGGGAATTTCTATCGATAGAGGGACTTTTGAATTAAGCGACAAAGTAGGCCACGATAAAAGTTCTGTACAGTGAGCTACAGGAGCGAGAAGGAGGAGCGTGGACAACGACGTGATGAGTGCGACAAGCGTGACGAGGCGTAGTTGATGGTGGCCAGTGCCCGAGAGCGAGCCACACGCCAAGGTGCACTCTGTCATGACAAAGATTTCTCTATCGAGACAAACTTGTCCAGTAGCCAAAAAAACAAAAAATTTCCCCCGAGATTTGGGGTGTCACAACTTGGTATCAAAGCATAGGTATAAGAATGCTTAGGGCCTGAAGGACAAGCATCACAGCTTGGTGTTAGAGCTTAGGTTATACAAATACCTATGACTCGATGAGCAAGGATTTAGATCATGCATTCATTATGCATTTTGATAAATTAATGTGTGGTATGTGATATGATCAAATGATATATGAAAATTTAGGACAACATCACGAGGAGAATATTAATAATCCGAAACAATGCATAAGCTTGTTGAGACCATTTTTTCATATGTATGAGAAAAAATGGAATTATTTTCTCTTCTAAGATGACATTTAAAATTTGTGTTTGTGAGTGCTCCAATCTTGCAAGTCTTGTAGGAAGTCGTCTAGTAATAAAGTGGATATTTAAGATCCATATATCATTCCCACGGGACGGATGATAAATCAGACTAATTACTGACTACTCGAAGATATTTACTATTTGGACTCCACTGATATGATAATAAGAGGACTTAAATGTAATGCTAGACTGAAATCTTAAATATACAAGTGTAAAGTTATAAATAAGTGGGAATTAGGATTCATTGAGTGAGACAAAACTTGATCTGGATCAGTTAATAATAATCAATTTCTGTATCATTTCAATTTTAGCTCGATAATCAATTGGAAAAGCGAGTTTGTCAGATCTGAGGTAGTAAGGTTGGATTTCTCATATGATACTTTTCAGTTAAGGTTCATATTCATTTATGAGGACATGATTCTAATTAGATACCTTAATATATAACCCTCTTTCAGAATCAAGTATTTTTCCTTTTCAGTACTTCATACTCAGATCTTAGGACTAAAGAATTCTTACTCCTATAGACAGGATCTTGCAAGCCTTCTCCAATTTGATTGATACCTCATCCTACACTTCTGATGTAAATCTCCATCTCCTTGATTAGATATCAACTATCACATGATCATAATCAATTCATTAGAAAAAGGAGAAACCTTTGAGTGATTAGATAGGTACTTCATTCAACCTAACTCAACTTATAAGTAAGTTGGTGATCTATCTAAGTAATCCTTCAAAGCTCATTAGTTCCATAGTATTAATCTACCATACCCACAAGGATCTGTTCTACACTCTCAGGATTCTCCATCTCTGTGTCACTCAGATTGTCATACCCCCGACCCCCGCCTAAGCGGATGAAGGGGGCGCGAGACTATACTGGGACTCTTTACTTGCTTTTTCAGACATTGGTGGGCCCAAGTCTTATAACTGAATCAAAATATCATATCTGAGAAACAAAAATAAAACTACCACCCAGTAGTGGTGTTCTGATATCCATACATACGATCCTGAGTCCCATTTATACATATGCAAAAGCGTACATTTACATTTTACATAATCATAGCGCAAGAAACCTCACGGAGTGATGAATCTGAGTGTCTTTGGCCCAGTATGCATTAGATCGCGGACGTCCTCTGTACCTACACGGATTAAAACCCGTGTTAAGCTTAACGCTTAGTGGGAAACATATTCCTTATACTTATATACATGCATCAATACTTTTTTATAGTAATCATATAAGCGATATGATTTTGATACTTGGATATCATAATTTATCATGAATTCACATAACAAACTTATACATGCTTGTACTTATATGGCCCTGATTCGGATCTCGAGTGGGATTCTGAAGCTTATGCTTGTACATGGGTGCGTGGGTGCTATAGGGGTGTTGTGCGAGAGGTGCCGAAGTGGGTACTACTGAGCTTGCTTATAGCCTGAGCGGGGTCTTGAGACGGCGACGGAGAGTGTCATCGCACTGTCGGAGAGTGTCAGTATTAGAGTGTGTGGAAAGCACTAATCAGAAAGTGGAAATGCTAAATGTTTGAAGCACGGTCGGAGAGTCTTGATCACACTAATCCACCCAGTCTTAGAAGTACTATCGTGCACCTTGCATGCTTGAATGTGTCATTTCCATGCTCAGTCTTACGGCAATCTACAATTATATGTGTTTTGGAACTTATGATCTTATCACATGGGTAAGACATTTAGTTTGCCAATGACAAACTCGTAGGAGATGGCGAGTGGACTGGTATATTTCTTTACCTTACAAACATGAATGGACCCTTTCATACACTTACAGGGTCCTCATTAGTCCAATAAACAAGTCCTCGGAGCAACGGAAAGACAATAAAACAAAACACCAAAAATTCCCATGTTGTGAACAGTGCTACGCAGTAGCGTACTTAACTGCTCTATTGCGGCCTGCATAGCATAAGCATTGCTACTCCTCGGTGTACCCAAGGCTGGCCAAATCCTCCCTCTCAGCCACGCTGCGACGTGGACATGCCACGCAGGCGTGGGCATAGTCTTTGCATAGGATCCTGCAGTGGCGTGTAGGACCCCAGTGTAATTGCAGTTTTCATCATTTTATCTCTTTTCCTAGAAAACCAACCAAAAACAAAAGAATACTCATATACTCTCCAGAAAAACATCTTCCAAGTGTGTTCTAACCCAATCAAAACCGAACATAGAGATTAAATAGGGTTTTTCCAAACCCTAACTCAATTACTTGTAAGTTAAGTTAACTTCCTAACACCTAAACATGTATCCATACATCATAAACCAAAAATCCTTACTCAAAGGGAGGATTCCATACTCATCTTATACAAACTAGGGTTTTACCAACTTGACTTTCAGCAAATCTAGGGTTAGGATGAATTCTAGAAAACCACAGAGATGGAACAAACAACATCCGTCTGAAACCATGTGACTCTCATACAAACCCATAGTATCCATACATTTCCTCTTCTTCTTCTTCTTCTTCTTCCTCTACTTCTTCTCTTCTCCTCTCTTCTTCTTTACAATTTTGCTCTCCCAAAATGAGAGACCAACTTGGTCTTATCCCATTTGATTTCTAATTTTCCTTTTATTTCAATTTGGTCCTCAAGTTCCCTTCTATTTGCACCACAATTTCCCATTATTCCAACTTTGGCATATAATCTTATTATCTTATGACTTTTATCTTACTTGCTGTTCCCTTTTACCCTTGTATCTTGTACAAATTCGAGTTTGAAATTTTCTTGATTAATTTGCATTTAAATTCACGTAAATTCAAAATTATACCTACAAAATACAAACATCTTTGTGAATAGGGTATATTTCGGGGTGTTACACAGATGGCCTCCCTAAAATCTGAGTGAGACACGGTACTTTGCATTGGGTACGATGCTACAATGCGAGAATAAGTAAATTTATGTGCAGGCCAATCAAATAAATTCAAAGAATTCTAATTAAAGCTTCCTTCACTCCTTATGTAGCAAAATGACTCTCGTAAAGACTCATTTCCGGTAGGCTCATTTTCTGCTTGGTTTATTCATATCGATGACTAATGTCGGGAAAATTCGAAAATATAAACAAAGTGAAATAAATGAACTCAAAACTTTCCAAGCATCCATTTAAATCAAAAAATTATCTGAAAAGAAATTTATAAAGAAATACCATTTCCCAGGAGTTGTACTTGATGATACCCAAATCCATAAAATTAAAGGAATCATGACTAAAGAAAACTATCTTAAGCTAATTCTACTAAAATGGAAAAGAAAGAAAAATAAAAAATACAAATGAGTCTTAAATAAAATTCTTGAGTTGTCGAAAAGGCACATTACCTGAGCGTGTATTTATAGGCTTTCCAATGTTAGGCCTCACTTCATTAATTGCATTGTGGATTACGAAATTACAGCTGAGTGGTCTCTGTCATGACGGAACCTCAGTCTTAATTTATACCATTGTAACTTCCTGTTTTCCATCAATGACCTTTTTATAGAGCATGTTCTGTGGATTGTGTTATAAACATAGCATATTTGATATCAGAACATATGTTCTTTGGCTGATCTCACCCCATTATTGTGTGTGAAATGCCTTGTGTCACGACACTAAACCTGTTTGCACCCAGCTTCTCATAGTCTTGTCCTTTTGGAGTCTGTAGTGACATAATTTTCCTTGTCTCGACAAACAATTGTTTTTCAGCCTGGCAAGTTTACCGCGACAAGGTTGCCTCTGTCGGGACAGGATTTCTTTGAGTCCTTAGCAATTTTCCATGGCGAGCAGAAGCTCTTTGGTCTGACCAGGACTTTTCACCTCAAGGTTGTCACTTCTTGAAATTTGTTTGTGCGACATAGAAAGATTATTTGTTGTGACACGATTGCTTCTGGCCCGTTCTCGAGTCTTCTTCAATTTTTGTCGTGACTACTTTTCCTCTTGTCGCGAAAGAATTTTATCATTCATGGCTTTTATTGTCAAGGCGAGAAAGAAAACTTCACTGCTCATAACCGCAGGGTTTTGCAACTCTTGATTATGTCGTGACAAGAGTTTCTGTTCCATTATTCTTCTTGTGTTGGCTCCTTGGTATGCGCGCGATAGAAATAATCTTTGTCGCGATAGAGATTGTGTTTCCCTTGGTTGTGAATTCTGATTGTTATGCTGCGACATAATTTCCTTGAGTTGGCTTGATGATGGAAACTTTGTCGCAACATAAAAACACTTGTCTTAGTTGACTTGTTTTGCCTTTTTGATATTTTCTATCGCGATAGAATTGTCTTTTGTCGTGACAAAGTTCATCCATTAGTCTTCAGCTTTTATGTTGCGACATAAAAATTAATGTCAAGATACAATTCTTTCACCATTGACCTTTAGTATGTCGCGACAGATATCAAGGCTGTCTTGACAGCTTTCTTCAAAATCTTCTTCAAGTTCTGTCATGACAAAAAACTTTATGGTCGCGACCTAGGAAGCTCTTTTCAGCCTTTAGTTCTGACCAATCTTTGCTACGACATAGATTGGCTGGCTGTGACATAGTTCCTTGGGTTTGCTTGAATTTTGTGTCGCGACATATAAATGTTGTGTCGCGACACATACTGTTGTTTTGTCCTCTTTTTGCTTCTTTTCTATTGGGATTCTCTCATTTTTCAATAATTGCTTGCAAAACACAAAGTTGATGAATATTCCACATTTTGGCATAAAAATAGATCTTAAACTATTACAAACATGCCATAAAAATGGATTAAAAATAGATGAGTTTTACACTCATCAGTATGTGTGATAATTTGTGTGAATATATACATGGTAGATTGTATATGGAACACTAGTGTTAGAAAACATAACCATAGGGGTTCGGAAAAACAAACTGAACATGATAGTTTAGAAATTGAATTGAATTGTATTAGTGTTTGGCATTTTGCACCACTAAGGAAAAAAG
Source organism: Tetrastigma voinierianum (assembly GCA_016808115.1). Classification (NCBI taxonomy): domain Eukaryota; kingdom Viridiplantae; phylum Streptophyta; class Magnoliopsida; order Vitales; family Vitaceae; genus Tetrastigma; species Tetrastigma voinierianum. The sequence continues at coordinate 244,059 of JAEQBH010006450.1, forward strand.
GATGAGCGGTGAAGTTCATGATGATAAGGTCTATTAGTTGTTGGCATGTGCACCACTAGTTAGACTGAGATAGAAATTTGATAATCCTATTGCCATTTGACATGTGTAGATGACAAGTCGAGGACGAGGACGTAGAGGTCTTTCACGGGGCGATAGCCAACCATCGCCCGTTTTTTACCAGCAGGCCTTTATGGAGGCTATGAGCGCTGCGTTTACTAGTATGGCACAAGCTAGAGTAGTTGGGGTGGGAGGGTCGGAATAGCCTCCAGGAGGTTTAGAGCGCATCATCTCCAGGCATTCACGGGAGGAGGGGATCAGGAATTGGCCGACCCGTTGGTTCAAATGGGTTGAAAAGATATTAGAGGCTATGGAAATCACCTCCGGTGAGACAAAGATTAGACTAGCGGCTTTCCAGCTAGAGGGTGAATCCCAAGTATGGTAGGATTAGATCAAGACCTCGAGGGACTTAAAGGAAATGACTTGGGCAGAGTTCCATGAGCTCTTTATGAGCAAGTATTTTCCAACGACTACTAGACATGCAAAGGCCCTGGAGTTCCTAGAGCTAAAGCAGGGAACGATAACAGTGATGGAATACGTGGCTAAGTTCATAGAGTTAGCCCATTTTGCTGACGATTATGTGGCCACAGATATGGCCAAAGTAAGGAAGTTTGAGGATGGCCTGAAGTTGTCCATCTAAGGCAAGATTGTAGGATTTCTCCTACAAGATATGGACTTTATGGTCAGGACGGCCATGGCCATAGAGAGAGAAATAGAAGATACATGGAGCATCCGAGATGCGGGAGCCAGTGACAAGAGGAAGGAGGGTCAACCTTCTTCTAGTTTGGGAAAGAAGCTAATGGCTTCTAGTTCACGAGGGTTTCAAGGACAAATTTTGTGACTTTCGAGTCAATGCCATATCGGGGCTCCTACCCGGTCATGTGGGTAATGTTTCCATTGCCATTAGCCTGGACACATGAAGCAGGATTGCCCGCGGAGGCAAGGATCCCAGAGCTACGGGACACCTTAGTCCTAGTGATGACTCTTAAACTCATCTATTTTTAATCCATTTTTCTAGTTTGTTTTTAGTATTTTCAGAGCTGTTTTAATGCCAAATTATGGAATATTTACAAACTTTGTGTTTTGCATGAGTTAATTAAAAAAGGAGAGATTTCCACCAAGAAAGAAGAGAAAAACAACAATTGTAGCAATCTCTGTCGTGACAGAGTTTGGGGTGTCGCGACAAACGTCTAAGAAAACGGCTAGAGAACTATGTCGTAACAATATTTTATGTGTTGCAACACAAGATCTAAAAATTGGCAGATGAGCTATGTCGCGACAAAAGGCATCATGTCGCGACAAAAGACATCATGTCGCGACCGGAAATGGGAAGAAGCCAGCTGATACAAAGATCAGTTATGTTGCGACATAATGAAAGATCATAAGGCAGAATCTATGTCGCGACAAAATCTACTCTGTCGCGATAGAATCTACTCTATCGCGATAGAATCTACTCTGTCGCGACACTGACTCTTGCAACATGGAGGAGCTGGTGAAGAGAGAACTGGAAAAAGAAGTTCAGTCGCGACAAGAAAATTTATGTCGCGATAAATGACGCTCACTTGTTGAACTGGCCTGGTCGCAACAAAGGAACCCAACATTGCAACATACTTCAAGCTGAGGAGATAAGTCTATGTTGCGACATGGATCTTAATGTTGCAACACATAAATAAGCTGAACAGAGAGAAAGCGAAGGTCATGGCGTTTTTAAATTAGCGTAGAATTGAGACAATCTGAAGAAGTTCTATCGCGACATAACAAATTGGGTCGTGACAGAACAAGTAAGTTGAACATAGAAGAGTCTTGTCGTGACATGAAAACTGGGTCACGACAGCAAATATTGATAACACCAAGAAGTCATGTCACAACATCATAACAAAGCCTTGAAGTCAAGCTCGGTGGCCCGCAGAAGCCATCACGATAGACTTTCTAGGTCGCGATAAATCACAGGATAAAATAAAATTTGTGTTCTGACATAACTGAGCAGAGATGCTTCTCCTTTGACATAGCAGAAAACTTGGGTTGCGACACCAACTTACAAAAGCTGCACTGAAACTATGTTGCGACATGACTATCGATGTTGCGACATCACTGTTTGAGGAATGCACAAAATATTGTCGTGACAAAGGAAACTCTATTGCGATAGAATTATCATACTGAGAGCAAGAAGACAGTCGCAATAAAAAATACGTTGTCGCAACTGAAGTAAGAAGGAGCACAAGATCTTCAAGTTGCGACAGACGATTGCAAACCTGAAACCTGCAATAAAGACACAAAACTCTGTCGTGACACAACTTCTAGGTCACGAAAGAGAAGGCAAATCTAGGCCAGAATTTTTAAGGATTCACGTATGGCCTCGATTTGTGGCTGTTTGAGCTCTTCAGGGCTCTATAAATAGAAGCGACTCTGACGATGCGGTCGGTCGGCTATCGGACCAGGCAGGAAGTACCTAGGGAGTCGAGACCTCTTTTGTATTATTTTTTTTTTCTTTTTTTTCTTTTCTTTTTCTTTTCTTCGTGTAGATTTAGCGTAGGATTGCTTAATTTGTTCTTTGGATCTGGCTTGATAAATTTTCATGATTTTGAAGTTGAATTTAAATCTACGAAATTCATTCTGATTCTTGTTTGATTGATGAACTCGGACAAAATTTGGAACTCATTTTTAGTTGATTATGAATTCTGATGGAATTTTTCATGATCGGTATTTGAGGTGTATACTATAATCGAGTTTTGAAAGAACCTGACTTATCTTTGAGGAAATATCGATGTTAGATTATAGTCTTTCACGCACAGCCAAAGAAAAAAAAAATTTCTGAGTTGAGGGTTTTAAATTTATTTGGATGGTGATGTTGTGAAATTAATTGTTCTCAATCTTAGTAGCTAATACTCATGAAAGGACTATTGTTTGGCTCACGATTTCGAGAGGCCCTCACAGGTGACACAAAGATGGAAGTGCTTTGAGAGCATAGACCGAGTTACTCGGGGGTATCTTGGAGCTAATATTGAAGAACTAATGAGCTCTGAAAGGTTACTTAGATAAATCCTCAATTTACCCATGGTTTGAGAAGGGTTGAGTGATATATCAATTTAATCAATTAGAGATCTCTCCATGGTCTGGAAGAATGACCTTGATCTTGTGTTAGCATGAGATCTAATTAAGGAAAGGGAAAAATCTTTCAGATCTTAAGGATGAGACATCATTCATTTTGTAGAAATCTAGCAATTGCCCTGTCTTGAGAATCAAGAAATCTACAGTCATAAGAAATGAGTATGAAGTATTGGAAAAGAAAAATACCCAGATTTTATAGAGAAATTATAATTACAAGTAGTTGATTAGAATCATGATTCAGAAATGAACATGAATCTACACTCGGTGAAAACATAGTTAGAGGAGGAATCAAAATATCTTGCCTTGCCCATGACAAATTCAAATTTTAACTCAGGAGAAAATATAATTAGATTATGATGCAGGAATTGATAATTTCAAAGCATTGAAATCAGTCATCTACTTCGATAATAATCTGGTTTGAATCACAGATTTATATTTAGGATTTAAATTTTTTCCTTTATTTTAAATGTAGGATTCCAGTCATTAAAATTCTTATTAGGTTACTAAATTTTCTCTAAAATAGACGTTCAAATAGTGTATAACTTGAGAGTTGGGGTAGTTGAAGTTTAAATTATTTTCAATCTCCGTGGGAATGATATCTGGACTTATAGGTCCATTTTATTACTTGTACGACCTGTGCACTTGCAGTTTTTAAGACCAAATTAAATCTTTAATTGAGTTCATTGACAAAATTATTCTTCTTACGAGCATACAAGTTATATTTGGTTTCAACAAGTTTTTGACACCGTTGCTAGGGATTTTAGTCAGTCTAGTTTATAATCCTTTGGTAGTAGTGCCATAAATTTGTATATATATTAGTTGGGGTCTTGTCGGAGTTTTGGCTCCGTTTCAGGTTAATTTTAGTCTTCTAGTAATGGTTTCATAAATTTGAATATACTGCTATGGTTTTAACAAGTTTTGGCGTCGTTGTCGGGGGTAGTAATGGTCGGCCAGGCGTACGCCCGCAGTTGTATACATGCAAAATGGTCTTAACAAGTTCTTTGGCGCCATTGTCGGGGATCGAAGGAATTTAAAAATCAATATTCTGACAAAAAAGAGAAATGCTAATTTGGACATTTTTCTTTGTTTTACAAAAATTTCAGAAAATCAACAAAAACAGTTTTAACGTGAGTGGAGTGAATAACCTACGATCTTTTGGAAGCTTAATAGATATATAATTTTGTTACCTCACGGCTCTGTTTGACCTCAGTGTGTTTCCATTTCGGGAAGGTATTAAATGCAAAGAAATTCAAAGCCCAGGCTACTTTGCCTCTAGATCTGAGAGTGAAATAACCTGAAAATCTGAGAAAAGCTACCAATGCTGAAAATATAAGCATGGCTAATCAAATAGAAAGATTGCAGACTATTCCAGAAGAAGAAGAATCAGAGAAACCATAGAGGCCTAACACGGTGGAGGAATTTTGGAGGCTCATCATCCAAGAAGAATACTCTGTTGTGAGACAACCCCTTATTGAAGCAAACAACTTTGAAATTTGAAACCCGACTTTGATTACAATGGTCAATGACATGGAGTTCACAAAATAGCCATCGAAGATCAAATGAGCACATGGGGAGATTTATGAGGATGGCAAACAACGTGAGCGGAATGATAAGACCAGATGTGATCAAGCTTCAACTCTTCCCATTTTCATTGAGAGATGTGGCAGCCACATGGTTTGACTCACTGCCAGTGGGATCAGTGAATACTTGGGAAGAATTGGTGGAGGCATTCATGGCGGATTTTCCCTCCGACTCATTGTTGAGAGAAGAGGAGAAATGGTCGTGCACTTGATAGGGTAATCACAGGAATCAGCAATATTTGTATCCTAAATTTCCTCTGCTGCGTAGTCGAGCCTAACTGCAGTATAAGCCTCTAGGTCGAAGGGATGGGTTTTCATCTTCTGAGTGAGTTGTATCATGGTTCAAAATGAGTGAGGCTTTCATTTGGATTTTCGGATTGCATTAAAAGTGTAGGTGTTGTTGTCACTAGGTTAGCGGCGGTAATTTAAAGCAAAGATGTGAAAGGGAGACCTTGAAGGCAGGTCACTAGATTGGTATCTTGAGGTTATAAAAGGTGTCCTCGGGTTATTTCCTCGCATTAGGGCCAAGTGACATATAGTCATTGCCAAAACGAGATCTTTGTTTAGCTTTAAAACTAACCTTAAAAACATTCCTATTTGAACCAGCATTCTTAGGCATTTAATGTTTCGGATTGAAAATCTGACATTTAACCTAATTTGATTGGCTAAGTAAATGACATCTATTGAATGTTAGTGTATCTTACCAAGTGAGAATCTGCTGAACCCTAAAGCATGCCAAGTATTGACCAAAGAAAATACATTAAATAGCATTAAACCTAGTTTGGAAAGTTTGAAACACAAAATGCGATGCTGCTCCATTTAAAATAGAGGAACACTGTGACCACCATTAACCAACCTATGACCCTCATATTCAAGTTTTGAGGCTTTTGCTTGAACATCCTTTGAGTTGTCATCCTCGAAGAGATTGTGTAGCGTAGAAAATGGGAGAGGAGAGAAGAAGAAAGAGCTGAGCCAAAAGTGAAAAGCTGCGTGGATTGAGATGTAGGGTTACAATTTGTCCATAAAGTGGCTTATATAGCCTTACAAAAGATGTGAAATACCAAAATAACCAAAATAATACGATTACATTGAGGGCAAAAGAGGAATTGCACAAAACGGGGTCGTTTGGATCACAAAAAGAGGGACAACATTTTCGCTATGATAGTGAAATTTCGCTATCATAGCGAAAATTGCAGGCATAACGAAAATTTGAATTTTCTCTATGCACAGTAATTTTCGCTATGATAGCGAATTTTCGCTATCATAGCGAAGAATAGGCGTAAGCGAAATTTCGCTAGGATTGCGAAAACCACCGCTACCATTGCGAAATTTTCGCTATGCCATAGCTAAAATTCCAACCTTCTATTTTTGCCTTCTGCATCCTCTAGCCTGCATTTCATCACTTCCAGCTCGATATTTCTTCCCCCCAGGCTTGATGAAATCGTAGAAGACATACGAACTCGGCTATCTGACGACAAAATTACGATGTCAAGCAGAATGTTGGTGGAGGTTCACGAAACCAGCAAAGTACCAAGTAACCTCGAGAAAAAAAATTAGTAGTACTAATGGACTGCACATGTCAATCCAGCAATTAATATGATTAGTACGCAAAAAGCACCAGAAAGCCCTATCTTAAATAGGATTTGAAAATAGCAACTTTGGGTCTTAGTAATCCTCCCAACCAAACACGTGCTAGTCCCTTAGCAATGCTAAAAATAATAAAGGTATCGCAGGCTATGCTTTTTTCAAAAGAGTATCTTTGTTCAAAAGTGTATTATGCAAGTGAGGCTTTACCTTATTATGAACAATTTAGACTGTACAAAAACCATCATGAGAGAACGGAAATGCCGTATAAGGTAAGTTTAGGGCGGCATCCAATTCGAGAAGTCAACTTTGAACTTCCACCTAAATCTAAGTGTTTTTAGGTAATCAGTTTGAACCAATAAGTTGCAAAGCTATTCCCTCCCCCCAACCAAGCTACTGCCAAGACCTTAAAATGATGATCAACCTAAATAGATTCGTTTACACTCTTACTTCTTACTTCGATTGTATTGTAGGGTGCAATGCTAAAATCTCGACTTCACCAAAGTCCGTGTAACGAGGTCAGATGACTCGACGGTGGAGTTTAGGGCATCGAGTCAAGGATTTGCCGACCACCTAACTCTTGGGCTTCACCGGGACTTCGAATGATTTCGAGGAATCCATTTTCTGACTCATTAAACTCTACCCGTCACCGTGCCGAACCTGAAGTCGGTGACTCCCAACCAGTGAAGGTTTAGGGCACCGGGCTTTAAAGGCTTTAGCCATATACCCCTCGAACTGTGTTCGGGTTTCAAGGCAAAGTGTCACAGCTTTCAATTCTCTTTTTTTTCTTTCTTTTTTCTTTTCTTTTCATTTGGAAGACTTCATTGGTCTTCATTTGTGGGTAACATAAACTAATATATGGGTCGTCAGTGATCTAGGCGGTTTTGCAAGTAAAGGGTATATGGCTTCTCGATCTATTGATAAGCGTGTGCACTATGTGTGATTAGCTAAAGGCGGATGTAATAGGCTGAATATGTTGGAACTTCAATCGACCAAAAACTTAATCATGCATGGAACTGTTCTAGCATTATGGTGGCATATAGTGCTTCAATTTTTCGACTCAAAGCAAAAGCAGAAACATAAAAATATAGGCACAAAAATGATTTGTAAAAGTGTAGAAAAATGTAAATATTGCTATAAAGCTTTTGATATAACCAAAGTAATGACCACAAGCTTAACATAGCTAAACACAACAAAGTATCCTTTGCCTACTATCGGCTAATACATGCATCTATCTGATCTATACAAAATAAGTAGAAATGGAGTTAATAATTTAAAAAACAAGACGAAATAAGATTGAAGACACTTCCAACTCTAACTTTTCCCCCCAACCAAAGTATAAATATGTCTCCACTAGGTAGGGATCGGAAAGCTAGAGAAGGGAGTGTGACCACCTCACTCTCGTGAGTGAATTGTAGATGCTGATGGATCTAAAGGCTGCTGCGTAATTTTATCGACATATCGAGAGGCTGCGGTACGTGGATCTGGTGCTCTCGAGTGAGTGGTTGTGTAGGCTGCATCCACGGTGACTAGCGGGAGGCAGGGGTGGCTCATGATCCGAGAAGAAGCATGGCATGATTGCGTGAGTGACTGTAACGGGCCATCCGCTCATCTAACGGCGTGCGGAGTAGTAGAAGTGTGCGGGCGGCGTCTATAGCAGGTAACTCTGGGGCCGAGCATGGATATGCTCTGCAGTGATTGTTGTCTTTGTATAGGATGGGCGGCCGAGTATCAATAGGAGGTGGGCTGGAGGAGATGTAGATCACAGGCCCAGGGTCCTCTCCACCTCCCACCTGCAGAGCAGGATGCTCTCCCTCGGCGGATCCTGCCACATCATCTGCTTTGCCTCCTCCTGCTTCTTCAGGAATATTGGAGAGTGGCATATATAGGGATCGCTCGATTGGATAAGACTGGCAGGCTGTTGATCAGCCGCTCGATGCGCGGCTCCTCGGGGACCAGGATGTTCTAGGTTTGGCGCTCGACCAACCTCGGTATCCCAGCATTGGAAAAGCCTCGCTTGAGTCAGGTCCTTGCGATGGACCTTCTCCTCGAAATGTAGCAATGAGGTCATGTGAGCTGGAGGGTTGAACGGAATCCTTAGATATCTGTCTGAGCCTGAGTATGGCTCCCTACATTGCACATAGTCTTTGAAGCGGAAATAGGCTAGTCCCAAACACGTGGTCACGAGCATTTGTGGAGGAAGCTGTCGGAGGAAGAGTATAGGCCCAACTATGGTATCTCGAGCGAGACAGTGAACCATCTCTCTTTGTGATGGCTGAGGCCACCACTACTGTCGATTGGTCGCTGTGAACTATTGGCGAGGTGATTCGTGCCACGATGAGTTGAGCTAAAATCAACAAAGGATTTATATACACTGAGTTCCTACTCACTGTAGTAGTCAAGCTGCTGCGAGTATAGTGGTCTAGGAGTCGAACACGGGGATGGGTTTTCATCCACAAAATGTAAGTTTGCATCGGTGCATGAGTAAGGCTTTCTATTTGGACTCTTTGGAATTGTGTTTCATGATGGGAATGGTTGGCTGAGAATTGTAAAGCTGAAAGTAAAGGTGAAAAGTTAACTTTGAAGATTTAGGTCACTAACCCAGCAGAGTTAGGGCAAACAAGTATCCTCGGGTTTATCCTCGCGTTATGACATCACGACCTATAGTCCATGGCATAACCGGATCTATATTTAACTAGCAAACCTCACCCATGAAGCAACTCCTATTTGAGTCAATACAGGTAGCATGCAGTTATGGCCCCTTTTAAAACCCTAACATTAAATTATCATTTTAGAGGCTCGTAAAGACCATCTAAAGAACAACGAGTGCATCCTACCGCTTTGTGTGCCTTGTATCCTAAAGCTATGGAAGTATTGGCAAAATAATAACATTAAATGTTATTTAACCCAATTTGAAGAACCACAACATGTAAATATTATCCTCGGAGGCTCGTAAAGACCATCTAAGAATCACGGTACTTCTCTCCTTTGAATATGTGCTTGACCCTAAAGCATGGAAGTATTGGCCCGAATCGATAACATTCAATGTTATGCAACCATGTTTGAGAATATAAGGGCCATAAATACACTACGTGGCTTTTAGTACAAGGAATGACATGCATATGCCCCACCACCAAGCTAGCTTCCTTCCTCTTCAAAAAAAGGAGGCTTAGCCAAGCATCTCTTGAGTTGTCATCCTCGAGAGGGTGTTTGAAGTAGCAGAAAGTAAGAGAAAGAGGAGAGAGAAGAAAAATAAAACCCTAGCTAAAATACAATACTTTATTTACAATGAAAACTTAAAATATCTTCTCTGCCAATTATTTGTTAAAATTGTTACTTAGGTTACAAAACAAGAGGGGCTTATATGAAACCACCTCAAGGCATAGAAAATACCAAAACTATGAAATTAAAAGCTAGGATATAGGACAATTAAATGTACACACCAAGTTTGGAGCGGTTTGGCATTAATTACAAAGCATGTGAGGCATCCGATTTTAAGCTAAGTGAAGAATTTCGCTAATTAAGCGAAATCAAGCGAGTCTAGCCCAACGAAAAATTCGCTAAGGGTGGGCAATTTCGGCTAGCTAAGCGAGAATTTCGCTAAGCTAGCCATTCTTGTGTCATGAAATCGATTATTTTGGCTAAGGAACGGTGTCTAGCCAGTTTTGGGTGAGTACAGCGAGGGGGTGTTTCGCAGGTTGCGGGATTTTCGCTAAGGTTCTTGAAATTTTCGCAATCTTAGCGAAATTTTAACAAGCAGCGAGATACTGCGTCGTTGATCCTTCCTTGCTTTTTCATCCTGCCTTCATTTGCATCAGATTTTCTTCGCTTTGCCTTTGTTTTCTCATTGATTCTTGGGCTGGTTGATGTTTGAGACTTGAATTCGACTTCATGATTCATCCTTTGTATTGAGATTGAACTCGAGTGCGCGAGCCTGTAAGAAACAACGAAAATACCCTCTAAATGGCATAAGTGTTACTAAGAAGACTAGAACACTTCAATTGGCATAAATGACATGATTAGTGCACAAAAAAGCACTCAAAACCTATCTAATATAGGGTTGAAATAGCACTTTAGGCACTAATCAGGCCTAATCTTGTTGTAATATCGCCTTCGGAGTACCCTGAGGCGTATTAATCTTGAACGGATCTCAGTGACTAGGCAACTCCTTGGGATGTCATAGTGTGATAAAACTGAAGCACTATCCGGGGATAGAAGAGCGCCCCGGTGTCATGAATGGGAGAAGTGAATACTGCCGGATCAACCGCATCGAATCTCTGAATTGCTGGTCCGCGGTCAATGCTAGTATGTCGTAATATGACTCCATATAAATCGGGCGCGAAGATCGTTCCGCAGGATCGGGTCGTAGGCCCGAACGCCGTGCACGATCCTCAGGCGGTGATAACTAGAGGCGGCGAACCACGATCAGCGAAGGAGGAAGACGGCTCGGGCCTAGGCGGCGATGACTCACCACGGCCTAATGTCTGGCCGGGTGGAGCGAGGCCCTCCGGCGTGAGAATGCAGGATGTTGGAGAAGGGGCGAGGGTCAGCCTGATCACGATGTGCTGGATAGGGCTCAGAGCTGAGCCTCCTGATATAAGCGAGGGGCCAATGTAGGTAAAGGTCTGCGGCATGGTCCGGAGAGTGAGCATCTGCGACCACTGGAAGTGCGGTACGAGTCTCTCTCGGGGGTATTGAGTGGGACCACTGGGCTTGTAGCGATGTTTTCCATGGGTGCAGACCATGGGCGTAGTCCGGTCGTGCGGGGTGATGAGCTTAAAAGTCATCTATTTTTAGTCCATTTTTACGATCTATTTTTATCTAAAAAGGCTGGTTATGTGCGAAACATGGAATAATAGCAAGCTTGTTATATAGCGGAAATTCAAGAAAAGAAGAATTTTTGCAGAAAAATGAGAAGAAAGTGGATGAGCGTTAATGATATAATTAGGTAGACGGGTTGCATCGGGAAAGGCGCCTGAGGATGAAAGGACTGATGTCGTGAGCCTTGGCCCGGCCAATCAAATGCATATTCGAGGTTACAACGAGGCCAAACTCTAGTCGCAAAAGCCGAAGCAATTGAAAACAAAATGAAATTTGGGAGGCGAGAAAGAAACAAAAGTCGACAATCGGGAATTGAAGAAAAATAAGGCGTGATGTGTGACATGCGGATCACGTGTGACATCAACCAACTGAATCGGATGCGTAGCGACATCGACACAAGGAGAAAGTCGCGACAACATCGAGCTCAAGAAAGAAGGTATGACATCATTGAAGGTCGCGGCTGACAATAGTGAAGAAGAGTGGCGGCCCGACACGGCGTCGCGTAATGATTTACGGAAAGGAGTCGAGGACAAGCGATGGCGGTCGCGACGGTTGTAAGAAGAGGTCGTGACAACGCACGGATGTCGCGACATCAATTGCAAGACCGGAAGGTGGCGACAACATCAAGGCTATCGCGACATAGTACGAAGGAAGTCGCGACATCATTAGGTGAGTCGCGAAAACTGACATTGGCTAGGAAGGGAAATCCAGCGACAACATCGGAGAATTCGCGACAGCCATTCTGAAGAGAGAAAGAATTAGCGACAACATCCACTTGTCGCGACATCAAATACACCTGATTAAGGTCGCGGCGTCTGCCAAGGCATCGCGACATCCAGCTGCACGAAGACATGCGACCAAACAAAGGCTTCTGCGACAAAGGCGGGAGCCGGCGGAGAATTCGCGACAAGGACTTCGATCGCGGCAATTATCAACTGGCTGGGCGATTAACTTGAAATCCACAATGAGGTGCATGAAATTAGGGCCCAACTTAGGAACCCTATAAATACCTGACTTCTATTGAAGAAACGCAGCTCTTAGCGACTTGAAGAGAAATGCAGGTTCTTTGAGGCTCTGTATTTTATTTTCTTTTTCCTTTTCTTTGTTTTTCGTTTTTTCATTTTTATATATTAGATTAGATTAGTTTGTATTTCGTTTCTAATTTGGATTTGAGCGTTAGGCATGAGATTAGAGTGAATACGGATATTTATTTCTTAAAATTCTTATGCGGTTGTTTGAATTCGGACAAATTTTGGGATTCGAACACAGGTTTCCGATTCTGATGGTTTTCTTGATCGGCAAGCCAGTATGGTATAATCGGTAATTTAGAAACCCGGCTTCCATTGAATTGACGTTATTGTCGAGAAATAATCTTTCTATGATATTTTATTCTTAATAGTGAACTTTAGATGTTAAGTGACTTCTTTAGTTTGCGTGTTCTTGGAATTGATCCCGATTTTAGTCTCCTTTACATGCGAGGTTGTTTTCGGCTACGATTTCGGGAGGCCCTGCGGGTGACACGGAGAAGGCGTTACGAGTAGAAACAATTTCGAGAAGGTATTTGAACTTTGATGTGCGATCCTAATGCGCTCGTATATTTAAATCAATACATCCTCTTCTAAGCATGTAGGGAATGAGTTGGAGTGAGTTATAAATTTAAGTAGGCGGAGGTTCACCTCGATTCGAGATGATGAATTCGATCCAGTGTTAACAAGGATCCATCAAGGAAGAAAAGTAAGGCTATTCTAATTTTTTGATGGTGAGGAACCGATCAAGCGCAACCTCAGCAATGACTAACTTGAAGGAGCTCAGGTATGCAGTCCATGTTGTGGGTATGAAGTATTGAGAAGAAAAATACACGGAGCCCAGGCAGCTAGTTTTACAAGTAGTTATTTCACCTGTGTTCGAGAGAAGCGGTTAAGGTGAAATGATGGTGTGGAGAGATCCAGTCACACTATACTAATCCTTGGACTAATTTTAAAGATGCGTAGTCGAAAACGAAGATCTGATGCAATTTGTAGGAATTGATTCTTCACAATAGCTGATTATTCAATGTTTTCTTTAGAGATAACTGTTAAATCTAAATTTGTTATTTTGATATTTCAATATTCAATTCATTTATTGTTCATTCATTTTCTTTACATCTAATTCATTAAACTTTCTGGCAAAATCTCATATCGTGTATTATAGTCCAAGTAGTATGGAGCTTAAGTTGGGGTAGTTGATTGAAAAATTCTTGAGATCTGCATTGGGATCGATATCTGGACTTAAATCCATTTTATTACTTGTGACTCATTGCACTTGCGGTATCTTTGGATCAAAACCACGAAAATGGTTTACTCTTACAAAATATCTTTTAATCAAGTGATACTTAAAAACTCACCACGCCAAGTTTAATGGTTATTCTTGAGGATTAGACAATGATTCCTTGGGTAATAAGTCTCTTAAATTTGAATAGGTGTTTTGATCCATAACAATTTATTGATGTAGTCTGTTAAGTTTTATGGCGCCGTTCATGAGTTAGATAATAAATCCTTTGGTAATAGTGTCATAAATTTGTACATGTGTTTAATTCAGATCCAACAAGTTTTTATGATGGCAAGGTGCCGGGTTAGATAATGATCATTTGAGTAATAGTGTCATAAATTTGTACATGTGTTTTGGTCTCAACAAGTTTTATGGCGCCGTTGCCGGGGATTAGATAATAGTCCTTTGGTAATAGTGTCATAAATTTGTACATGTGTTTTGGTCAGGTTAACAAGTTTTATGGCGCCGTTGCCGGGGATCGAAAGAATTTAGTAAATCAATATTCAGACGAAAGAAGGAAATGCTAATTTGGACATTTGAAAAAAAAAAAAAAAAAAAAAAAAAAAACCCAGCAGGTTTTTTAACGGTGACTTCATGGAGTCCACTGTGCTAACAAAATATGTTGATATTTGTTGACCAGACTAATCCTATTAATCACAGTGTGTTTTGATTTCGGGGACAAAATTTTAATGCATAGGAAGCGAGAACAAATCCCAGTTCAGCGGACCAATTAGAGAGAAGTAGGCTTGAAAGATAAAGAAGGCGAAAACTTCGACCATAGCGGACCGAAGACGGAGATCGGAATGAAGCACATAGAGGAAGCGATAGAAGGCCTCGATCAACGATACTATGGAGGACTTAAGGCTATTATTCGAGATGAGTACTCTGCCAATCGGCTGATGACTATTGATGCAAACAATTTGAACAGAAGCCGGCACTAATTCTGATGGTCGTGACATCGGACTTCTTGGGTCATCCCATTTTGAGGACCCAAGCAGAGCACACAGGAAGATTTCTCGGGATGGTAACACGAGTGAAGTTGAATGGGGTGAGACCGAGAAGTCATCAAAGCGCATCTATTCCCATTCTCTCACAAAGGAGAGATCTGTGACCCCATGGTGAATCTTTACCATATGGTTGGTGATACTTGGGAGGGAGCTAGTAGAGCCTCTTGGGTAGATTCTTCCCCGAAGGCCCTCACCTCGAGAGAAGGAGGAAATCATTATGTTCGACGGGGGAAGATGAAAGCTTGTATGTAGCCGGGAAAGGTTTAAGCGGTTCTTTGAGAAGATGTCTGATGCATGGGATAGATCGAAGACGGATGGACATTGTATATCATGCCTTGGAATGATATATCAAGGGAATCTGATGATGCTTCATGTTGTGGAGCATTCAAACGAAAAAGTGCTGAAGAAGCAAGAGAGCTGATTGAAGACCTGGCTAAATGCAATGAAAACTCCTTACGAGGTTTCAGAGAGCTTGACAGAGGAAAGGGGATCATGGAGGCGATCAAGATGGCGACCATGGAGGCGAGTTGGATGCCATTATGCAATTTGGACAAGCAAGAAAGGAAGACACACCTTGAAAATGAGGCGATTGAAGGAAGTTATTGAAGGGAAGTCTTGAAACTGCGAAGAACAATTCTATGATCTTTGAAGAGGTTAAGTATCGGGTCAAGAAATTACCATTTCAAACCCAATACTAACACCTTGACACATTATCTCGACGAGGAACCATGAGAACTTCTCATATGGTGGAGGGGCTTCCATGAGGCCCGAGGCATGGACAGAACCCTCAACGGGGTTATCAGCAACCACGAGGTTCCAACAGCGTGTAAGGAAATGAACACAGAAGATATCGAGGGGTCGAAGGAGAGACTGAACTTTTGAAGAATAGATGCTTGCAATTCATGGGGGGGGGATAATAAGAAGTGTTGAACCTCCATGAACAAAGTTTGCGAGTGGAAGCATTTGCTACCAAATCTCAAATTTTGAGAACACCACCCAGTCATCCTGAAGAACACCGGAGACCATAGTAGGGCGGCTATTTTAACCTGGCTTGGAGAATATACCTTCCCAAGTGACACAAGAGAATCAAAGGCGCATGGGCGTCGGCTTAGGAGTGGGAAGGAGTTAGAAAGATGAAAGAAAAAATGACAAGCGGCAAGAAGAAGAAAGCCCGAGAAAAGGAAGGCACTAGAAAAAAAGAAAGAAGGAGTGGACGGAAGGATATCAAAGGCTCTGAACTGCAGTCCCATTTCCACAGTGCGAGAAATCAAGGATAGGAGGTAGTTTGCAAGGTTTTTGAAAACCTTTCGAAGCTAAGTCATTATGCCCTTCTGAAGTGGTAGCTTTCGGATGCCACTATATGCAAAATTCTGAAGACATCTTTGAAGCGAAAGAAAGATAGTAGAAGAGGATTGTGAATCCTAAGCTTGCTACTTGCGGTCTTTGTGATAAGAAAGAATTGCCATAAAAATGAAGGATCCGGGGGTTTACCATTCCCTTGCATCATTGGAGGTTTGAATTCAGGAAGCTCTACGTGACTGAAGCTAAGTATAAACTTGATGCCGCTTGCATTTGCCAAGCGATTAAGTTTGGGGAGGTTATTCCATACTATTGCTCTTGAATGGCGGACATATCGATGGTAAACTGAAGGGTGATGGAAGATGTCTTGGTCCTTTGTTGGGAAATTTGTCTTCAGTAGACTTAAATCGTCTGGACATGGAAGAAGATTCACAAGTACCCCTGCTGTTGAGGAGACCATTCCTAGCTCACTGGGGCTGCCACGTCGACATCTGAGTTCTCACCTTGAGGGTTGGAGAGGAAGTTGCTGCTTTCAACTTGATCAAAAGCATGCAGAATATAGATATAGACAGAGAAAATTGCAATGTAATTGATGATGTCTATACCTCTGACTCCCCGATGTTCCTGATGATTGTAATGCTCAAATTTTATCAATGAAAAGAGATGGGTGATATCTTGAAGATGACCTTCTCGATTGTCCATAACGATTTTCATTCTATAGAAACTGTGTTGAGTCTGAAGCAAAACAGAAATGACAAAGGAAAAATAATGAAAAAGGGAAATTCATCGAACCCGGTGAAGAGGGCTAGTGTTGAAAGAATTGCCAAGTCATTTGAAGTATGCTTACTTAGAATCACCAAAGAAGACCGGTGATTATCTACGCTGTAGACCGTAATGATAGAGAGCAGAGGTTCTTGCAAATCTTAAAGAAGCATAAAGTCACATAGCTTATTAGTTTGAAGAATTGAAGGGTATCGGTCATCAATTTGCATGCACAAAGAATTACCGCTAGAAGAAACTTCAAAGCCATACGTAGAACATGAGAGGCTGAATCCAGTGATGAAGGAAGTGGTCAGGAAGGAGGTACTCAAATTGCTGAGTGCTGGTTTTATCTATGCAATTTCAGATAGTCTTGGATGACCCGATCCATGTGGTTCCAAAGAAGATTGGGTTTCTTGTGATCCATAATGAGAAAAAATAGATTGATTCAAGCAAAATGATGTGAGGATGGAGGGTATGCATTGATTACAGGGGGGCGGAACATAGCCACCGAGAAAGATCATTTCCTTTGCCCTTCATTGAGTGGAAATGTTGGACATATTAGCAGGATACCCTCATTTTGTTTCTTGGATGGGTATTAAAGTTAATCAGATTGCTATTGCACGAGGACGAAGACCACATTCCGCCCACATGGTACCTTTGCCTTGAAGGATGCCATTTTGGGTGTAATGCTCTGCTACATTCGAAAGGTGTATGATGTCAATATTTTCAGAGCTGGTTGAAGGGTTATGGAAATTTTTTATGGATGACTTCAGCATGTATGGATCCGATTTTGATCGGTGTTTGAAGAACGCACAGCGGTGCTTCAAGATGCGAACAAGCGACTAGCAGATTGGGAAAAATGCCATTTTATGGTAACGAAGGTATTGTTCTTGGCATAAAATTTACGCTCTTGAATTTGGAAGTAGACCAATCCAAGGTATCCATTATCAAAACTCTTGCACCACCTACCACAGTAAAAGGAGTAAGAAGCTTCTTGGGTCATTATGGATTTTATAGGAGAATCATCAAAGACTTCTCAAAATGACGGACCACTATGCGAATTCTTGGAGGAAGAATCTGAATTTAATTTTGATGACTCTGTGAAATTGCTTTTGAAGAAATCAAGATCAAATTGGTTGGGCACCTATAATGGGCACAGAATGGGATGAGGATTTGAAATAATGTGTGATGCCGGTGATTTTGCAATGGGGCTGTCTGAGAGCGAAGAAAAGGAGAAAATATTCGGGACCATATACTATGCTAGTAGAGCCTTGATGAAGCCGCAAAGAAAATTGCTCGACAAGCGAAAAGAGATGCTAGCCATGGTATTTTCTTGTGAAAATTCGATGATACGTGCGGGATCCATGTTGTATTATTCATCTTGATCATGCGACAATCGGTACGATGTCAAAGAAGGAAGCTAAGCAAGATTGATAAGGTGGGTGCTGTTATTGCAAGAGTTTGACTTGGAGATCAAGGATAAAGGGTGTGACAATGTGATGGTGATCACTTGTCAAAAAAAAAAGGTAGAAAACCTTCTTCAGAGAGAGAAAGTATCTTGACAGAGAACTTCTTCCCGGATGAGCAGGCTGTTTAAAGTTTCCTTCCAACTTCCATGGTATCTTTGATATTGTGAACTGTTGCTTGTGGGGTAGTTCCTTGAGAATTCAGCTGTAGGAAACTCAGTGACAGCGAGTATTATATTTGGGATGATCCTATTATTATTTAAAAGGAATCTTGACATGATAATAAGAAGATGTGTGCAGAAAATGAACAAGGCAAATTACGAATGAATGCCATGCATCACCATATGGGGTCATTTTGGGGAGAAAGAACAGCTCATAAGATACTCAATGCGGGTTTTATTGGCCATATCTTCAAGGGTGTCTTGAGTAAATTAAATTGTGTGATAGATGCCAAAAAAGATTGGAAATATCCCGTGGCCAGTAAATGCCCCTAAGAGGTATAATGGTGGTGCAAATCTTTGATGTATGGAAATAGATTTTTATGGGACCATTCCCACCATCATTTGGGAACACAGTACATGCGCTGCGAGTTGATTATGTTCAAATGGGTGGAAGCGTGGCTTGTCCAAGGAATGATGCTAATACAGTTGTGAGTTTCTTGCAAAAGAATATTTTGAGCAGATTTGGAACACCCAGAACTATCATTAGTGATGGGGGAAGCCATTTTGCAAACAAAATATTTGCAAAACTCATGAACAGGTATGGGATCAAGCATGTAATGAGTCTAGCTTATCATCCCCAAACCAATGGACAAGCTGAAATTTCAGCGAGGGAGATTAAAAGAATACTTGAAAAGGTATGAGGCTCAGCGGGGAAGGGTGGTCTTCTAAACTTGATGATGCACTTTGGGAACTACGAATTTGCCTCTAGAAACTCCATTGGAATGTCCCCACTCTGAAATTGTTTTTGGAAATATGTCGCTACCTTTGGGTGGAATCTGGCTTGATGTGGGCCATCGAAGTTGAACCGATTTTAAAGCGCAAGGGAAGAGATTGCTCAATTTATAGAAGCTGGGAGGAATTGAGAAATGAAGCCTATGATAATGCTAGAATCTACAAGGATAGACAAAGAAATGGCATGATCGGATCTTTGAAAAGAGTTAGCAGGGGAACTAGTTCTACTGTTTAATTCTAGACTGAGATTGTTTCCAGGGAAGTTAAAATCCAAATGGAGTGGGCCATACACAGTGGTGTCAAGCAATACATTTGGAGCAGTGACATGATAGGCGATCTTTGGAGAAGAATTCAAAATCAATGGACAAGGCGAAGCATTATCTCAGCGGGAGGAAAGAATGGGAAGAGCTCAGCGGGTTATCTAGATAGAGAGGAAAATCAAAGCGATGATCCGGCTAAGGACTAAAAACTGGCTTGACTGATGGGAGGCAACCCATAGAGACTTTAATTTCTACAGATTTTGAATTAACCTTGATTTTGTTTCTATAGTTATTATAATGATTAGTTAGTACTTAAAAGTTAATTTTGTTTAATTGAATCCTACTGTAAATGTTGCGAGTACTTATGCGAGAAATATGGCTCGGACAAGAGGAATGAACACTGAGTGTCTCGGTGCAACCGGCCAACTACGAGAAAGGCAGTGAGAGAAAAGAAAAAAAAAGAGGAGCATTCCTTCCTATATAAATTATGTGAAATTTGAATTGAATACATTCTTTAGTATTGTGTGAGAATTGGTTTGTTTGATGATGAGAATGCATTTACTTGATTAGAGTGAAAGAAGTTGTTGTTCATTAAATTTGAGAGCAAAATTACAAGGCTACGTTGTGACAAAAAACTTATGTCGTGGCGAAAAATGAAGTCATAACAAAAGTTGATGTCGTGACTTGTCGTCGAAGGAAGAGCAAGGGATGACGTCGCGACCAAAAGTTACGTGGAAAGAAATTGAGGTCGCGACATAAATTTTTGGTCGCGACGAAGCATTATCCTTGAGGAAGAGCAGAGAATTCGCGACAACTTGACAAT
Organism: Tetrastigma voinierianum; assembly: GCA_016808115.1. Lineage (NCBI taxonomy): Eukaryota > Viridiplantae > Streptophyta > Magnoliopsida > Vitales > Vitaceae > Tetrastigma > Tetrastigma voinierianum. The sequence goes on from JAEQBH010006450.1 coordinate 264,086, forward strand.
GTCTGAGATGCACGATGTCGCAACCTTAGAGGACTTGTCCTCCACGGATAATTGTAATCGCGACAAAGAGGATAAATTACCCAGTAGAGCGTTTTTTCAATTTTACCCCTAAATTTAATGACCGGCGCACTCGGCTGAATTTAAGTGCGACAAGCATTAATAAATGAAATCATAAATAGTCCACCATAATAGCGGGTACAGCGTTGAGAAACTCTTCCCATTGTTATCTTCTTCTCGTGCAATTGACTCTTCGTCTTCGCATATTCTGGATTAGATTTTTCTGAAAACCACTAGAAATCGAACTTCCTCTAAAAACCTTCGATTCCTCGATGGTGAACCAAAGTTTAGTCCGAATGCGGAATGAAATCATGGGAGGAACATGCTTAAGCCAGGAAGGACGGTTCATCGAACCTAAGAGTCTGACCAATCCGCGAGAACAGGCATCTGAGGGGAAGGGCAAGCGATGGAAGAAAGAAGAAGATGTGTTTGTGTCGGAAGAGGCTAGTGTTAACATGGAGGTATTATCTTGATAAGGGTTTGTTGGAGAGAGAGGATTCGGCAACCTATTTCCCTTTGAATGATAAAACAACGAGGATAGCTAGAATTTACGCAAGCACCGGAGAGCTAGGATATTCGGCGGTGGTCAGAATTCTACTCCCAGCTTGGTAGGAAGAAAGGACAACTCTGTATTTGTTAGGGGAGTTTGGGTTCCATACAGGGGCAAATGCCATTAGCGAGGAGTGTACGGGATGGCGGGGCGAAGCATAGCTCGAATTTAAGAAGTTGTTAGCAAACCGAGCAGTGAGAAGATTGTCAAACGACGGATGGTAGAGTTCAATGGAATCCAAGAGAAAGGAGCACCCAGAGACCATCGGCGGGGAAGTCTTCTGAGAGGAGAGGCTAAGGTATGGTTTTATTTCATGGCGTCATGTTAGTTCCAACTTGGTACATGTATGCACAGTAAGGAACGAGGAAGCCATCATTACGCATGCAATCTTTGAAGGGTACAAACTCAGCGTAGGAAGCGTGGTGAAAATTCAATATTAAGATACCATGGGGGGAAACAAAGAGGTTTGATCCCTCATCCAACAACCCACTAGGCTTTGTTTGAAGGCTGGGGTGAAGGGAACATGGGCAGAAGAAGAAGAGGTTCCCAAGGCTTCACCATTAACCCTAAGCGGGGTAAATGGGGGACGGGAATTTGAAGAAAAAGGGATCATGGTGGACGGATTACGGAAAGAGAATGAAAGACAAGAAGAGGACACTCTTAGGGTTGGGAGATCGAGGAGAATAAAACCCAGGAGACACAATGGGAAGAGGGAATACTTCTATGTTTGCGGAGGACTTAGAACCAGATGAGACAAGTCTATAGATTTTACCTCCCCTGGCTGGCCGACTCTCCCTGTGAGAAACGAAGTGGAAAACCAGGAGAGAAGAGCTCTAGGAGCCCGAAGATAGCCAAATAATGGAGATGCTCATTTCTATGCAGAAAAGTATGGAAGAAAGAGAAGAGAAATGGAGCATTCAACAGAAATTCAGAGAAGATGTGTATGAAGCTGAATTGAAAAGAAGAGATCAACAGTGGGAAGAAGAACTGAATAGAAAAGAGGAAATGTATGAATCAGAGTTGAAGGAAACGAAAATGGGAAGAGAGGTGAGCGAGGGAAAGGAAGAGCAGACTTAAGATCCTACAACATCAAGAAGAAATTTCAAAAAAGAAATGGAGAGGGAAGAGACAAAGATCTCTTTTGAAAAGGCTGCAACTTAGCCATGAATCATTCTGATAATCAATATGATCGGGACTCTCAACTCCTGAAACTTATCAGAAGGGATGCGAACAAGAAGCCAAGACAAAGGAGCAGATCGAGGGTTCAAATTTCTTTATATGTGTCATTGTTAAAGTTTGAGAAGAAGATGTTAGATAGAGATTAAAAATTCTTGATGACAATCTTGCTTATAGAAAAAAATATGGTGGAAAATTTGGATTTGATTAACAACAATCTATCCAAATTTTTTAGAGTCATATAACGAAATGGAGCATACAATGAATACATTGGGTTAGAGACAAGATGATTTGAATAAAAATTAAGTCTCACCAATGAAGCGATTCTTGAAAAACGAGATAGAAAGAAAGTGCCAAGTGAAGAAAGGGACGAAATGAAATTTGAGGATTCAATCCAAACTGGCAGCCCTTGATCTGATCCCTCGAGCATATTTGCTACTTCCTCGAAAAGAAAAAAACCTTCCAAGCGACTCATCATCTAACCCTCGTTTCATTTGTTGATTCTCGGCTTTTATACAATCTAATGAATAAATCAGAGAATTTGTTTGATGTTGAGTGTTGAAGTCAAATTGTGTGTTTACTTTTTGCTTTAATTGTTAGAAGAATACTTGAGTAATGAAAATGAAGTAATACACCAAGCATAGATGATTATGATTTAGATATGGGATGAATGAACTAATAAAAATAAATAAATAAGGGCGAGTTGACACAGGCAATTTAATTGAAACATAAATTGTGATTTAGTTTGAATTTTTGCTGATAAGTCTAGAATAAGGAAGGTTTTACAATTGAAGGAACAAAACAATTTTCTTGAGTTTGTGGTATGAACAGTGAGTCAAAGAACCTGTTGGAAATAACATCATTTAAATTCTCATCCAACGATATGAGTCGAAAATCCTGAGGGGGTTAGTCCGCAGGTTAATCAACTAATTCTAGAACTTGTTAGATTAATGATCAAGGCGAAATCCTAGGTGATACAATCAACAGGAAATGATGCAGGCCATTCTTGGAAAGTTAAAAGCCATTCTAGCCATCCTTTATTCATGTATGCTAATGCATACACTAGTTCGAGAGAAATTGAGCGAAACAAGCTTTATTCTCGAGAAAAGCCAATGGAGACACCAGCCCATTCTACAGGATCAATCCTCCTAAAGAACTGTGATTGCAAAGAACCAAGAGAGAACAAATAAAGTTTGTGGGAGTGTAAATTTTGAGGAACTCCAAGGAGAAAATACGAGAAAAGGGAATGAAGAGAAAGAAATACAACGAAAAGAAGGCTTAGGGGAATAGGTTTTGTCTTGTGGCTAACTCTCTTGAACAATTAAGTTCTTAGGGTGTTTCAACTTTGAAATGCTCATCTTATAAATTTGTAAATTCTTAGCAAAGTTAGATTAAGAGTGTTAGAAAGCCTAAGAAGACAAACATTGCACTATTCACGAAGGTGGCTGAAAAGAAAAATTTCCCAGAGTTTGAATTATGAATGAGAAATGGGAACATCTGATTTTGAATAGAAGAAAATCAGGTGGTATCCCCGAACATGAAGTTTGGGGGAGTTTGTAAGGAAATTACAAGGAGAAGGGGGCCGTGGATGGGTAGAAAGGAAAAGAGTATTGGTAATCTTAACCTAAAATTCCATCCAATCTTGCCGCACCCCAGGCTCCTAACATTACAAGCCCAAAAGACTGATTGATCTTGAAGGTTGTAATCACCTACATTAGTGGAGATCAATATGAACAACAAGCCTATGGAATTTGGAAAATCAGGAAAAGATCAAAACTGTGAGCATCCCCTAAGGATTAATTGACTCATTAAGAAAATGAGAAAGAAAATCAACTCACATTTCAGCAGAATCAATTAAGCATGCTTTGTTTGTAAACAAATTCCAACAATTTCGTTATGTATACGATTAAGTAGAAACTAACCTTTATGGACTTAAGGCTGGATACAAAGAAAAGAATACAATTTCAATTTCAATTAAATTGAGTACACTCTTGCATAACCAAAAAACGAGAAAATGTCATTTTGTTTGAGGACCAAACAAAATTTTCTTTTCTTTGTAGGAACCGAAGCAAAATTTTAAGTTTAGGGTGTTTGATGAGCTTAAAGTCATCTATTTTTAGTCCATTTTACGATATATTTTTTATCTAAAAATGGTTATGTCATAACATGGAATAACTAACCAAAGCGTATAGCGGGAAATTCAAGAAAAAGAAGAATTTTGCGAGAAAATGAAAGTGGATGAGCGTTAATGATATAGTGGGTGTAGGTTCTACGTGAAGAGCACAAGGATATAGAAAAAGGACGATGTCGTGAAGCCTTGCGGCGGCAATCAAAATGCATATTCAGGTTGCAACAGTGAAACTCCAGTCGTAAATGAAGCTTAATTGAAAACAAAATGAAATTTAGGAAGCGAAAGAAACTCAGTCGGCTGTCGGGAATTGAAAAAGAAGACATGATGTCGCGACATCCAACTTTGAATCGGATCTTGCCATGACATCGGCTTACAAAGAGGAGGAAAGTCGACAACATCAGCTCAGAAAGAAGGTCGCGACATCATTCGGAGGTCGTGACGGCAATAATGAAGAAGAGGTAAGCGACGACACTGTAGTCGCGACCGATCTGAGAAGAGTCGGGAGCGGCGATGGCGGTGTGACAACGGTTGTAAGAGAAGGTCGGGACAACACCTGGATGTCGTGACATCAATTGCAAAGACCAGAAGGTTGCGACAACATCAAAAGATTTGTGCGACATCAACTGAAGGGAAGTCGACATCCGTGCGTGGTAAGGCAACATTGGTAGGAAGAAAGTGGCGACAACATCGGAGAATTAGCGGCAGGCATCACTGTCGCGACATCAAATGCAGTTAAGGTCGCGATGTCCTTAAGTTGTCGCGACATCAGCTCCACTACGAGACATGTCTTAACCAAACAAGGCTTGCGACAAGGCGAGACAAGCGAGGTCGCGACAAGGACTCGTCTTCGCGGCAATGTAATATTTGGGCGATTACGCGAAATCCACAATGAGTGCATGATGGGGCCAACTTGGCAGAACCCTATAATTACACAGCTGCTATTGAAGAAACGCAACTCTTGGCGACTTGAAAGAGAAATCTGGGTTGCTTAAGGCTCCTGTATTTTTTTATTTTCTTTTTCCTTTTATTTTGTTTTCGTTTTTTTTCATTTTATATTAGATTAGATTAGTTTGTATTTCGTTCTAATTTGGATTTGAACGTTAGTTGTAAAGGATTGAGCTGAATGCAGATGTTTATTTCTTAAAATTCTTGTCCCGGATTGTTTGAATTCGGACAAATTTGGGATTTCGAACACCCGGTTCAGTTCTGAGTGGTTTTTTCTTGATCCGTGAAGCCAATGTATGGTATAATGTTAATTTAGAAACCCCGACTGTTGAATTGGCGTTATTGTCAGAAATAATCTTTCCTGCAGTATTTTATTCTTAATAGCTGAACTTTAGATGTTAAATCGACTTGCTGGTTTTGCGTGTTCTTGGAAATTGATCCCGATTTTAGTCTCGTACCCATGTGAGGTTGTTTCATTTCCCGATTTCCGGGAGCCCTAAGGTGCGACCTGAGAGAAGGCATTCTGAGTAAACAATTTCGAGAAAGAGTATTTGAACTGATATTCTTGATCTAATGCGCTGCGTATATTTAAATCAATACATCCTCTTCGCTTGTAGCAGGAATGAGTTGAGTGAGTTATAAATTTAAGTAGGCCGAGAGTTCACCTCAGAATCGAATAGTGGTCGATCCTTGTTAGCAAGGATCTAATCAAAGGAAAGAGTAGGCTATTCTAATTTTGAGGTGAGGAACCGTTATAGTGCAGCCTCGGTAATGACTAAATTGAAGGAGCTCAGGTCCGCAGTCCATGTTGTGGGTATGAAGTATTGAGAAAGAAAATACCGAGCAGGCGACTAGTTTTACAAGTAGTTATTTCACCCCACGTGTTCGAGAGAAAGCGGTTAAGGTGAAATGATGGTGTGTGGGATGGAGGAATCGATCCACACTATACTAATCCTTGGACTAGTTTTAAGATTTGTAGTTCGGAAAACCAAAGATCACGGTCTGAGGCTTTGTAGGAATTGATTCTTCCATGATAGGCGATTATTCAATGTTTTCTTTCAGAATAAGCTGTTGAAATCTAAATTTGTTATTTTGATATTTCAATATTCAATTCATTTATTATTCATTCATTTTCTTTACATCATTCATTTCAAGAAAGCTTTCAAAGCAAATCTCACTATCGTATTATCGTCGAATAGTATGGGCTTAAGTAGTTGGGGTAGTTGATTGAAAAATTCTTGAGATCTCTGTGGGATCGATATACGGACTTAAATCCATTTTATTACTTGTCGGCTGTGCACTTGCGGTATCTTTGGATCAAAACCACGAAATGGTTTACTCTTACAAAAATATCTTTTAATCGAGTGATGTAAAGAAACTCACACTCGAGTTTAATGGTTTATTTGCGGGGATTAGGTGATAGTCCTTGGGTAATAAGTCTTAAATTTGAATAGGTGTTTTGATCCATAACAATTTGATGTAGTCTCGACAAGTTTTATGGGCGCCGTTCTTGAGTGGATTAGATAATAGTCCTTTGGTAATAGTGTCATAAATTTGTACATGTGTTTTGGTCCGGTCAACAAGTTTTATGGCGCCGTTGCCGGGGATTAGATAATAGTCCTTTGGTAATAGTGTCATAAATTTGTACATGTGTTTTGGTCCGGTTAACAAGTTTTATGAGCTTAAAAGTCATCTATTTGGCAGGGGCATAGCAGGGCTCGGTAAAGTGCGGGGGTGGTGTGGCCGGCGGCCGGTGGATTTGCTATGCGTGGGGAGTGCTGGCCGAACGGGGCTCTGCGGCGGTGGAAGTGCGGCCGGGGGCTCAGGGCACGGAGCGAGCGCACTAGAGGGGGCTCACGGCAGGGGCGGCTCAGAGGAAGTGTGAAAGGTGTGGAATGAAAATGAGTGGAGGGGGCCCCTTTTTATAAAACCGTTTGGCAATTGAAAGGTTTCCAGAAGCCTAAGAGTCGCAGGAATAAATTTCGCTATTATTGCGAAATTCATGCACCAATTTCCATCCTGCAGAAAAACACAAAATTTAATTTAGGTAAATTAAAATAAATAAATTAAAAAAAATTAAAATGCTAAAAATTAAAATTTTATATTTAGTTAAAATTAAGATAGGAAAATTATTAAAATAGAATAAGAAAATTGACCCAATTAAGCTAAAAATCAAAATTTTTGAAATTTGTAGTTTGAATCTCGATCAGAGAACAAACAGCTCATCTGCTCTGGTTCCATTCATGGAGGATCAAGGAGGAGGAGCTCCTTCACGCCTCCAATACTGTTTGCTGCATTGGCCTTCATGTTCAGCTCCTTTGTGTTGAGCTTCTTTCTACTTGGTGGTGTTAGGGGAATCATTGGCTCTGTAGGAGCGATTGATCTGATGATCCCACTATTTGCCGCTTTCTTAGCCATTTCTTCCCTCACAGTATTTGAGCATGGGTTCCCTGCACTTGGACCAATTGAGCAGACTTCATCAAATTCCTGCCTCTCATCTTCTGCTGGCTTGTGCTTGTTGCTCAGGTGAAAAATGTTGAGCTCCAGTGTCATGTTGCCAAATGTGAGCTGCATGACTCCATTCCGGCAATTGATTATCGCATTGGAAGTGGCCAAAAATGGCCTTCCAGGATGATTGGTACATGATTAGGCCCGGTGCGGTGGTTGATGTCAAGCACTACAAAGTCAGGTAGTAGAATTGTCACAGCTTTACCAACACATCTCAGCTTCAATTCCAAGAATTTTTACGTCGATCATTGTGATAGAGTGATGTTGGTAGGTTTAAGCTCTCTAAGCAGCGCATATCTTTGGAATATGGCGATAGGTTTACAACGGCCCCGAGTCCACGGTGCTTTATCTATGCAAGTTCCTCCAATGTTGGCGACTATTGTGGGATCACGGATCCTTGTATTTCTGAGAGGTCTTGTACTGCGAGATATTAGCGACTTGTTTACGGTGGGAAGGCTTTCTTTTCAATGCCCAACCCTCTTTTGGCCGTGCTGAGTCCTTGAAATTTGGCATATGTTGGGACACCTTAGTCATGGCCAGCGGTGGGATATTTACCTTCACTTGCCTTAGCACCTCCCAAATTTCAGCTCGGTTTGTGATTTTTTTCTTGCCTCTTAGTACTTGAGGAAATGGAGGGGGCATGTGTTTCTTCATTGAATCTTCTCTGATTATTATTCTCTCAAGCTCAGCTTCCTTTTCCTTTTGTTTCTTGACAATCTTGGGCCTTGGTTGCTCGATTTTCCACTCCTCAAAGTGATGATAGCCTTTGCTTCATCCCGTTCTTGCATTTGGATCAACGGTGAGCTGTCTAAGTATCATTCCCCTAGGGTTTTCTTTATTAATGCGGGAAGGGAATTTCCCTTTTGAGGACCATGTGGCTGGTGCTAGACAACTGTAGGAACTGCAACTCAAATATCTTGTCCTAACTTCTTGTTGAGTGAGCTTTGATTGCCTCGATTTTACGTCGGTTTGGACATTGATGGCTTTCTGCTCCTCTACAAAATTTCCCACCATCTTGCTCAAATTCAAGATGGCTTACTCAATAGGGGAAGAAGGTGGAGGATGTTGCTGCTGTTGTGCTGAGGTGGAGCCAAACTGCTGCTGTGCTCCTGGGGGGGCATATGCAGGGGATTTTGGCTTCCAGGATAGGTTCGGATGATTCCTCCAATTGGGGTTATAGGTGTTACCATAAGGAGCATTTGTAGGTGGCTGATTTTTGACCCAGGAACATGGGCATGCTCTTGCATTAATTCCCGCGGGGAACTCTTTGGGCCGGTGCTCCCCGGGGTGGCTATTTGACTGACAATTAAAACAAAATTTGGTTGAGATCTGAATATCATTCCTTGCTTGCACTTCATCTTGATTTCTCATTTGAAGCTCCTCTGACCTTCGATTAACGAAGTGGTCGGTTTGCTTTCATCTACGTGTCTTCGGAAGATTATAAATGCCTCCTCCCCTTGGGTGGGTCGAAGGCCTCATTCTTTGCTTCCATGGATTCGGACATCCCATGCCTTGTAGAGGTTTGGCCACATAGTTTAAAAAAGTCCATGGCGGCCATCGGGTTTTTGCTCAAGTCACTGACACATGGTTTCAGGCCGGTTGCTTCATGAGTGGAGGCAATACCATCATAGAAATGATTCCACTAGCATCCATGTATCAAAACCATGGTGTGGACATGCATGATGGTCTACATGAACTATCTCTCAACTTGATAAAACTTCTCTCATTGTCATAGAAATCAGGAATGTAAGTGTAGATTTGCCTCTTCAAACTGTTGGTCTTGGTTGTACTGAAGAATTTCTTCAAAAATTCATCTTGAAGATCGGCCCAATTTCTAATTGTTCTCGACCTCAGTGAATTGAGCCATATTTTGGCTTTGTCCTTGAGGGTTAACGGGAATGCCTTCAACTTCAACAAATCATATCTCATTATACCCTCCTTAAAAGTTATGCATACTTCCTCAAATCCCGAATGTGTGTATGGATTTTCATTTTCCATGCCATGAAAAGTTAGAGTAGGGGCTGAATGGGTCTTCACATCCTCGGTAAGGTGGTATGATGCCGAGGAAGGAGCACTGCTAACTCTAGGAGGTGTATGTGGTCCTCATTGATGCGTATCTTGTTGGATTCATTGGGCCTTCAGCGACTTTGTTGTTCCCTCGAGGTAGAGGATCCATTTGCTTCTTTGTGCACAGTGACTTCACAACTTTGCTCGATTGGTGCACTAACTCCCTTGCGAGTCTACGATATCCCTACATCGGTGATTCATAAACACGTGACACAAAGAGACGAAACGAGAACATTCTGAAGCTTGCCCAGATTAGTGTTAGCCAAAATAATAAAGTGACTGTAATGATAAAAACTGCTCAGCAGAAACTGCTGAGTAAAAAAAAAAACTTGATATTCCAAACAATGAAATTCAAAAAGGGTTAAAAGATCACCAACACTTGTAATGAAGATTACAAGTACATATCAACTCATCATCTGTAGTTTGGCACCATCCCCGGCAACGGCGCCATTTGATTCGTGCCACAGTAGGGTGATCCGGAATCAACAATATTTGTATCCTAAATTTCCTCCTACTGCCGTAGTCAAGCTCTTTGTGATATAGCGACTCTAGGGTCGAACAGGGGATGAGTTTTCATCTTACAAATGATTTGTATCACATGGTTCAAAATGGTGAGACTTTCATTTGGGTTTTGGTTGCATTAAAAAGTGTGGGTGTTGTTGTCACTAGGTTAGCGACAGCAGTTTAAATGTCTTGAAAGAGAGACCTTGAAGGCTTGGGTCCTAGATTGGTATATTGAGGTTATAAAGGTGTCTCGGGTTATTTCCTCGCATTAGAACCAAATGACATATAGTCATTGCCAAAGCCGGATCTTTGTTTAGCTTTAAAAACCCTGGCCCTTAAAAACATTCCTATTTGAACCAAAGTATTTCTTGAGCATTTAATGTTCGGCGGTTGAAAATCTGACATTTAACCCCCTAATTTCGATTGGCTCGTAAATGACATCCTAATGAATAGAGGCTGTAACAGGCAAGCTACTCGGGCTCGGCTCCGGGCTCGGCTGAGTTCGGCTCGGGCTCGGCTAAGCTCAAACCTAAGCGTAGAGCTTGAGCCTGGTAGGCTTGATAAATCTTAGGCTCGGCTCGGGCTCGGCTCGGGCTCGGCTCGGGCTAGGCTAAAAAAGCTCGGCTCGGGCCGCCGGGACCCATCCGTCGCTGGAACAAGGCTTCCGCCTACGGTCTTCGACCGGCAGGATTTAGTCTTCTCCGGTGCGATCCCGACTCAGGCTCGCCGGAGTGAAATGCCCAGTTCATGTGTCACGGATATCGATGTAATGGATCCTCAAGCTCCAGATCTAGTCGACATGGATGGAAAATGATTGAATCCTCACGAGAGCGGATTAAGGAGGCGCGACAAAGAAGATGTTTGGAGCTTGAAGCTGAATCCCATGATCTAATTTGGGGTATGCTAGATCTGAATCTGCTAAAATTGCATGAAATGTACTCACGATAAGCGAAGGTGTCGTGACGATGTATTCGGTGTGGATAGTGTGAAGAAGGTCTTGGAAACGGGGGCGCCGGGGAAGGACATGGATGTTGGGTATGACCCAGCGGTATGATCGATCGATCTGGTGTCTGAGAATCAGATTACAAATATGAGGGGTATTGGGGCTCTTTGTGCGAGCTATAGAGGCTGAGTGGCCATGAGCTTAGGCAAGGTTCTGGAGTCTTTAGGCCAGCATTGAGGGCAAATGCCTGAGGACAACGTCCTACGATCAATTCCTTTGATGAACTAGAATCCAATCTCAAATGCAGGGGTATTAGGACCTGGATCTTGATCTTTGGACTTAACTAGACGCATCACAGGTGTGGGTATGGCGAAGAGCATCAAGGGTGATGCGTGGGGTGGGGTTTCATGGGAAACAAGGAGGCCCAGGCATCTGGGGCTGCCGGAACGGTGATTATGGCAATGGGAGTGCCACCGTCGGTCTGCTTGGAGTATGAAAATTTAGACTGACCCGGTTCGACATGGTGGGCGGATGCGGATCTCGGTCCGGCGGTGGTAAAGTATGGGTCTTGAAGAGTGTCAGGCGCATCTTGGTAGTCGGGAGGTGGTGTGACTTAACCATGTGCGGCGATATATTGCCAAATAGTTTATGTTGTTACCTAATGGTTTGTAGCGAGATCTTGTTGATATATTATTTCTTTATTTAGATAATTGATTAAAACGATCATGTTTCTTATTCAATGATTTCAGGTATCTTATTTCTTCGCTCTGCCAATTTCTACTTGTTTTAATTCTATTTCCTTAATTTTTCAGTTGCAAATTGTTTTGACGGTGGAGTGTGTGTAATCTGAAAGGAAACAAATGTTGAAGGAGGTATGGCTTTAACAACTAGCATCAATTGCTAAAATCAACTAGAGTAAAACAAATCCATAGAAAATTATTTGTAATTGATGTATTAGTTATCAGATTGATTCTGAAAAAGTTAAAAGTATATGGGTGAGCTTGAGGATTGATTACAATACAAACTTTTATAGGCTCGGGATTGGGCTTGAGCTCGAGGTTAAGCTCGAGCTCGTTCATGAAAAGCGAGCCTAATGAGCTCAAGCGAAGCTTTTTTGTCGAAGCCCGAGCTTGAGCCTGATTTTAAGCTCGTTCAAAAGCTCATTTCGGGCTCGAGCTTTGTTCACAAATTAACAAGCCCTAGCTCGAAATGTTCAAAGCTCGGCTCATTTCATTTCGTTACCGACCCTACTAATGAATCGTGTATCTATCATTAGAGCCACACGAACCACTAAAAACATGCCAAGTATTGACCAAAGAAAACACATTAAATAGCATTAAACCCTAGTTTGGAAGAGTTTGAAACACAAAAAATGCGATGCACGCTCCATTTTAAAAGCAGGAGGAACACACTTGAAACCACCATTAACCAACCTAGCAACCCTCCTCTTCAAGGTTTTGAGGCTTTAGCCAAACATCCTTTGAGTTGTCATCCTCAAAGGGTGTGTTTGGCAGTTGAGAAAATGGGAGAAAGAGGAGAGAGATGAGAGAAAACTGGAACCAAAAGTGAAAAGCTGCGTGGATTGAGATGTTGGGTTTCAATTTGTCCATAAAGTGGCTTATATAGCCTTACAAAAGATGTGAAATACCCAAATAACCAAAATAATACGATTACGTTGAGGCGAAAATTGCACAAAAGCGGGGTCATTTGGATCACAAAAGGAGACTGACATTTCGCTATGCATAGTGAATTTGCTATCATAAGAAATTTAGCTATGATAAATGAAATTTCGGTTATCATAGAAAATTGCGAGCATAAGCGAAAATTTGAATTTTAAGCTATGCCTGACCCCAGCTATGATATGAATTTTATTATGATGGAATTTTTAGCTATCATAGCGAAATTTGGCTATCATGTGAGAACTAGCTATCATAGCGAAAATTGGGTCATACCGAAATTTTTCGCTAGGATTGCGAAATTTTTGCTACCATTGCGAAAATTTCGCAATCCTGCGAGAGCCCACCGCTATGCCCTGTGAATTCTAGCCTTCTATTTTGCCTTCTTGCATCCTCCAGCACCGCATTTCATCGGCTTCGGCTGATATTTCTTCCCAGGGGCTTGATGAAATCGTGAGAAGTCATGCGAACTCAACATACAACTGACAAAATTACATTGTCTCAAGCTTGGGAAATGTTGGTGAGGTTCTAAGAGCCAGCAAAACTACCAAAAACAACTTGAAACAAAATTAGTAGTACTAATGGACACACTTTGTAATCAATCGGCTTAATTAATATGATTAGTACGCAAAAAGCACTCAAAACCTATCTTAAATAGGACTCAAAATAGCACTTTTAGGTATCAATCAAGAAATCATTGTGTTCAAGCAAGGGGAGGATGAAAGTATCTGCTTTGCATGGGAGGTTCAGATTGTTGAAGGTGCCCATTACATGGAATAGATTTGTGACTGGATGGGCTCATTTTCTACCGTACCATGAATTATACCTCGAGGGTATAGTGATGCATCATGTTGTGTAGGTTTTAAAGAAGAAGTGAAGAGGAGCGAGGCAAGTTGTGAAGACCTTGCCAAATGAAACTCTGAGACTCCATCTGAATCTTGAGGAGCGTACTTGAGGATGAGAGGAAATGAGGTCGATTGGATGAGGAAGGAAGAATACACCAAGTTGAGGAAGCAAAGTATATGAATGACGGAGAAGTTACCACTTCAAGCTGGCCCCTGACTTGACACTACACTCCCGGCAGGAACCGAGAGCTTTTCATATGGTGGGCGAGCCTGCGGGGCCTAGACAGACGAACTACATCGGGTTTATGCTCGGCACAGGTTCCAACAACGGCTGACAACAAAATAGGGACAACGAGAGGAGAGTATCGGGTGAAAGAACTCGAGCCTTAAAGATTAGGTGCTACAATTCATGATAGAAACAAAGGATCTGAATGTGCATGAGAAAAATTTCTTTGAACTTGAGAATTTCAGGCTAACCTGTTTGTGTTTCAAACAAATACCAATGCTACATTAAGAAACTTGGAGACTCAAGTAGGGCAGCTAGCCCTATCCTTGCAAAGCCAATCTAGAAATACATTTCCCAGTAGTACTGAGATCAATCCTAAAGATCTCATACCAACTGCAATATGAGGCAATGATGAAATGCAAGGAAGCAAGAAAATGTAAGACAAAGCATGCATGGAGACTAAACCAATGAAGAAAAGCTCATACTAGAGGAGCAAACAAAAAGAAAATGACTGAAATGAAGACACTCTGCAGCCTGTGTCTAGTTAAGGACATTAAGGCGAAGCGGTTTCTTGGGAAGCCGACCAGCGAAATTTTTTTTTTCTTGTTTGATTAGATTGATGTTGATTATTATTATTATTATTTTTTTGGATAGTTAAATTTTGATTTGGTTATAAGTTTTTTTTAGGAAGCTTGATCATTTGCTAAATATTTTTATTATTATTTTTTTGGACAGGAAGGATGAACTGGAATCATATTTTATTGTAAAGTACCTTGCCTGGCCCAGATTATGCATAAAATGACTATAAGGGGGAGTATCTCTCATTCCCTAAACTTATTTGTAATAATAATACATATTTTAAGTTTAGGAGAGTTTGCTGCTAATTGCTTGAATGCTATGTTGATGTGATTTAATGAGATAGTTGTTTAAGATTGAATTGATGATTTTCTGTTGCTAAATATGTCTTCACAATGCTTGAATTGAAAATTTTGACTAAGTTGTGGGTGATTAACTAAATTGGAAGGTAGTTTTAAGTTGCAACAATTTGGGGAAACAAATTCTTGGTCACAACAATAAAATATGTGTCGCGACACTGTTTTATAAGTGAGGAAAAAGGGTTGTCGTAACAAGGAATTGATTAATGAAGACAATTTATAAGAAAATTAGGTCATGACATTAAAAGTTTGATCACGATAGAAACTGAAATATGATGTCGTGACCCTGTTTTTCCTGTTGCGACAAAAATTTTTGAAACTAAAGTAAATGGCAACAAAAACTCTATCACGACCACCTTCAAACACTGTCACGGCCCACTTTTCAGTTTGTAGAACCAATCTTTGTCGCGATAGGAAAATTCTTGTCGTGACCCAAATTGTAACCTGTAGACATTTATTGGGTCCAATGACATGTGTCGCTGACAATTTTCTCTTGTCGGACGAGCATTATTTGCGACAAACCTAAAGTGTGTCGCGACATGGAGTTTTAAAGAATGGGGTGAAAATTTTCATTTTTTTTAGGGTCGCGAAATAAATTTCAAAAGATATTGTTGTGACCTAATCATTAATTGTCGCAACCCACAAAGAGAAGCATTTACAGTGAGCCATAAGCGAAGAAGTTCTCAAGCGAAAAAGCCACCCTTCCCATTTAGCCATATCACTCGTACTCTCACCAAAATCCCACCTTCCTCTCTTCGACTGCTAAAAACCCTAGACTTCAAAGACCTTAAACCCCAAATCAGATCTCATAGATAGCGAACCTAGAGGGCCTAGTCCTAAATCTCAATGAGATGATGGAAGAATGCAATTTGGTGAAGAGGTTTATTTGAGACCTCGGGCCAGAGCCAGGTAGAAGCGGAAGTGCGGAAAGGAGCACAAAACCACAGCATAAGAAAAAAAATAGAAAAGGGCTGAAAAAGTGAGTTGACTAAAGAAGCTGAAGATGTGATGCCCCAAAGCCTTGGGGGTCAGTTGACAGCCAGGTCGACATGAGGAATGCTTGTGGATGTCGGGTAACTTGGGACCACTAGCTCATGAAAATCGGGCAGAGTCTCCTTTGTACAGGGAGCTCTACCCAAGGTACAAACCTGTCCCAACAATTTACAATGACCACACAGGGTCCACATACGAGTAAAATAATGGCCACTTGGGCCCTTGCATTAATACTCACAAAATACATCAACTATATACAATAGTTCAAGAGTTAATAAATTGCTCTTTACTGATTAGTGCTCAAAAAGAGCTATTTTGAACCATGTTTATTTCAGGTTTTGAGCACTTTTTGTGTACTAATAAGTGTAATTAACCCAATTTGCACATTAAGGTCCCAACTATTCTACTGATCGCATTTTGTGGCTAATTTTGTAGTTTTTGCAAGCTATTTATGTTGAAATTGTTGAGTCGATCCAAGCACGAAGAATTCGAGAGTCGAACTCGACATTGCATATCCCGAGAGACAGGGGAAAGGAAGAAAGAGCAGAAAATGCAAAGAAAATGGAGCATAGCAAAAATTTTGCAAGGTTGTGAAATTTCGCAACCTGCGAAATTTGGTTCATGCGAAACATGTTCAAATCTGCGTACTTATTCACGAATTCGACCACTATTCACCTATCACCTTTTTGACATTGTGCCTGTTTGTTTCAATTTTGTTTTCTTCCCTCGTTTGTTTCAATTTTTGCTCTTCCCTATTTTATCCTCTTTGTAATAGCTTGGTTTTGGTTTGTAATTTCCCTTGACTTTACACTATATAAAGCTCAAATAAGCCTTTGTAAAATCGCTTAATCACTTCATGCAATAAAATTCATAGAAGCTTCACGCTTCCCCATTCTTCTATGCTCCGCCTCATTTTCTTCCATTTTCTCTGGCAACAAACACCTAGGATGACAACCTGGGAGGATGGTCACAAAACCCCTCTCACTGCTGGAAGAGAAGGCCACCGGGCTTGAAGCAAGGTACCTCTTGCCTCTGCTTAACGCAGCGCTATTAGCATTTATGTTTCTATCTTTTTAATCTGTGCTAAATCCTCTCGAGATGCCTCATCACTCAAGATATTTGGCAATATTTTTCGTCTAAATTTGATGCTTATTTCTAGATCCATTGAGATCCGACCAAATACCTCTACTAGCCACCGTAGGCAGATCAGGGACATGTTTTCACTGGTCCTGTTACTTATGCCAATAATGCTTGCTCAAAGGAAAAATGTTAGTGGTTCAGATTTTAAATAAATGAAGATCCTGCTCGGAAATGACTGGGAGTAGTCATCCTCCCCAACGCGAGGAAAAGGACCCAGGAACCTTTCATTTACCTTAGGACCTTAAACCCAGTAGCCCAATGCTTCAAGGAGTTCTTTTTCTTATTTTTCTTCATTTTATTATCAGCTTGCAACCATCCAACCCTCACTGTTTTTATAAATTCCAAAAATCCAAACTAAAAATTCACCATTTTGAATCACTGCAAATCATTTTGTACGAAGAAAACTCATCCCTGTGTTCGACCCTAGAACCGCTATACCGTAGTAGCCTGCGCCACAAGAGGGTGAAGGAATTTTAGGTTATAAATACTTTGATTTGACCCACCCTTTATCGGTGGCACGAATCATTTGTCAAACATATATTAAAATGTACAATTTATAATACATGTTATATAAAATGACAATCCCAAAGCCACAACCCGACTTTCTTCCTAAACGGTCCCAGTGAGCGTCGTCCCTCCGTACACCAGACCGGGGGCCAGTGATCCCTCTGGCAGGCTGGCAGCAATGCCCCGTGAGGGGCAGATAATTTCCTAAGCATGGGTTACTCCCCACCTAAGTGCATATGCGCGAGGAAACAATCACACCTGCTAAAACACATGATCCTACTTGAATGTCTACATGACTCAATCCCATGTCCCGGTCCCTCACCTACTCCCATTACGCGAGAAATCACAGCCAAACAAAAAGCTATGGTTCCGAAAACTCTGGCTCTAGTTTCGTAAAATATCGACTACCCTCTGAGGTGGAATCACGGATAACGTCCAAACAATCATGGTCCTCATCCGAAGTGATCTCGTCGACGACTCCAAGGCAAATTTCTGGGAAAACTTTCCCAAATTCTTCACAACATTTCATTTTCTTTCAATTTCGTCATGCACTCACCCTGACATTCTAAGGTGCCCCAGTTATATGGAATGCATGATGCCAATCCCAACAACCTATGCTAATATATAAAACATGTATATACTAACATACTTAATCTTACAAATCATGTTATGCAAATTAACAATCAATAACACCAAAATTTCACTTCAATGGCTAATTAACAAACACAAGCAATTCATTTTAAATCACTCAACATCATAAAAATCACACCGCTCAAAATCACATCATCATTCGCATGAACGCTGA
Source organism: Tetrastigma voinierianum (assembly GCA_016808115.1). Classification (NCBI taxonomy): domain Eukaryota; kingdom Viridiplantae; phylum Streptophyta; class Magnoliopsida; order Vitales; family Vitaceae; genus Tetrastigma; species Tetrastigma voinierianum. The sequence continues at coordinate 282,094 of JAEQBH010006450.1, forward strand.
AACCCCGTTGGCAAATGTTCATGGCCAACAATGAGGATTTTCTTACCGCTCAAATGTTTTGAGACAAAAACACTACACCAAGCCTCAACATCCCCAACCATTTACATGTTCCTTAGCCAAAGAATAACACAAGTAGAAAAGATTGAGTCACGGAACCCACCACCGGGTGTCCATGCAGCCCTCCTCGCGGTGATCTGACTTTGCTTCGCTCCGTCGAGAACCGACATCCGAACGACCTGTAATCCAGAGAGAAGAAGCTCTCTCTCCCAAACTCACAACCAAAGAACCTATCGTGACGCTTCTTTTTTTTTCCTCCTACACGTTTTTCTCTTTTTGTTTTGAGAAGACAACTATTCATTTGTCTTATTATCTCATTAACATTTCCATTAATTCCACTTATATCCCCTCATTTCACTATTTAACACATGGCTTAATCTAAGCCACTTATTTCCATCATCTCTAATCATAACACATGTGTCATGAGTGATGTAGTAGGTGACTTTGTCACGCTACATGTCTTTCAAACTCCGTTTACAGCACCCAACACCCTATACCGAAAAACGTGGAAATTCGACTCATCCCTAATCTCGACAAAATCTCAGACGCGGTAGCTAGGATTCTCGCGAACGATTCTGAACGAAGTTCGCTTCGGCCACCCGAGATCTAGAAAAATTTCGGGGTTTTGACCGAAACACTGCTTACCATTTTTCATGTACCAATTCTTGCCGTCTTACAAAAGACAACGAAGCTTTCATTTCAGATGAAGCCTACTCCTTATGGGAAAAGCATCTGAGCGAAAAAGGGTTTATTAGAGAAAGGGGGTTTGGTACATTCATCTCATCAAGCCACGAGATAATCGAAAAAAAGGCCTGAGTTTGTTTCTTACAAGCACAAAACCACTTTAGCTTGCTATTAATCGTTGGGGTGGAGTTCTCATTCCAACATGATAGATATTGGTGGAGGACTCGGGGCCTATGTCGAGTATGGGTCCCTATGGGTCATGAAAGGATCAATGAGGTTCTACAAATAAAAGATCCCAATAATGGATCTAAGTTCAAAAGACTGCTTAGAGAACCCAATCATGACAAGATTATCGACTTCTTGACGAGATGAAAAGGGAAATGGAACTCAAATAAGAAAAATCCTCATGAATCCATCCACAGGGGATCCCTAACGTACTGTGTCCAAGGTCCGGCTTCATTTTATCGCTTCAAGTATTATTCTACCAAGCATCCGGTACAATAAGGGATACAGCTTTCATTCTCCGTATGCCCCACTGGCGGATACAAGTTTGACATGGGGAAAATTATTAAAACATCTATCATAACCTTCCACAAGATCAAGTGAAGTGGGATCGATCCCCCATCCAAGACAAACTATCACTAGACTCTGTTCGCCGGAGGAAAGGATATGGGCAGAGGAGGAAACCTATCCTAAGGTTTCTCCGTTGACATTGACAAGAGTGATCAAGGGACCAAAGAGCAAAAAAATGAAGGAGATGGAAATTATGGAAGTAGCAGAGAAGCCCCAAGAAGAAGAAGATGAACCAGTAGGGATGGAAAAAATCCCAATTGGGGGCCAACTGCCATCTAAGGATCTTTCAAATGTAGAAATGTATGTGAGTCCAATGATTAGTCTCCCCTCCCTCCCGATGTAAGGGAAACTTTTTCTCGAACCAAAGAGAATGTTTAAGGAGCAATGAATGAAATGGAGCATTTCAGAAACATGTCGGTGTCAATAAAGAAAGAAATAGAGAGAGAGAGAGAGAAAAGGTGGGAGTAGCAACAGAGGATCAGAGAAGATTTTCTCGTTCGACCCGTAAAAGAGAGCAAAGACGGGAACAATTACTCCGGGCGCAGGGATGAAGAGTGGAAAGGAATAAAATGGAGAGGAGAGAAGAGCATTAATCACAAAGGATAGATTCAAAGATAAATACCTTCAAATGAACAACTAAAAAGGGATGAAGATATGTCAATTCTTTTAGAAAAAGAGAAGAAAATATGGAAGGAGCATGTCATAGAAGGCAGGGTTCAAGCATCTCTACAAGGACAAATCAAGGAATTTGGGGAAGCCATGAGAAGAGGGACAAGGGAGCTGTGGTACGGACAACAATTACATACAAAAATCGCGGAATGATTGGCCTGATCAGTGAATCTTCAACCAAAGGAACATGCACACGGCGCTCACCTAACTCGAACGAACCTACATGAATCGACGCAGTATGAAAGTAAAATGAATTGATCACCAAGTGGAATATACCAATGATCATCGCTTCTCTTCAACGTAAGAACCTCAAGAAAGAGAAACCAAACATCTCAATACCCAAGTTTCCTCTATCTTTAGCTAGCTTCAACTTAACCCTCCCAACCTTAAAAATTCTAAACTCCATAAAGAAGGATGTAAGATCTTATTTCTCCAAACCAAAATCAGAATCCATCCCTCTCAATAAAAGATCAACAACAATTAATGATTCTATGTGAAATTCTTTTGTCCGTGTTAATTGCTTGTTAGATTATATTTTTGTTTTGAATAAAATGAATGAATCTCGATGTGAAAAATGAGTCGGGTCAACGATGGTAACTGTCCTAACACATCGATCGAAAGTGAATTGCTGTCGGCGTCATTCCCTCAGTTTGTTCGTGATGATAAAATGGATGTTTTGAATCGCATAACAACTACTAAATAATCCAAACAATAAGTGTAATTGAAATTGTAGGCCCCAATGAAATTTCGGAAAAGGAAATTACATGTAAGCTTAGAATGAAGTTTAAGGTTCAGATTCGTGAAGATGTATTAAATAGACAACACAACAAGACTTTCAAACTATCAGATAAACAATAAGGTCAATAAAGTCCTCGAAAAACAATGCACATGGTCAAAATGTTCCCAACAAATCGTGGAAGGATTGGGTGGACATCTGGGTTCACACAAACAAATACCAAGGTCCTAGAACTCATGATTATTAATAATCAAGGCGAAATCCTATGCAAATAATACTCAATGTGAAAGATATGTGCCATCCTTCAAGTCTGAAAGCCTTTCTGCCTTACCCCTCATAATATGGTATACATATACTTTAATTCCATATTTGAGCCAAATTGTCTAGGTTCTTCATTTAAATAAGAATTAGAAGCCTCAAACCCCTTCCATGCATAATTCTAATCCTACAAAGAAAGAACCCTTATTTGCCCAAGTTTCGCACAGAACTTCGTAAAACATGAAAGGACAAGTTCGGGGGAATGTTATATTGATTTGAAAGGAAACAAGAATGAAGGATGGAAAGAAAGTTAACAAATGAAGAAATGGAAAAGAATGCAAGAGAAGAAGTCAAAATTGTAAATTGTCAAATGGGATTTTCAAGTTTTGTTCAGGGCCTTCCCTCCTCGGGAATAATTAAGTTCTTGTGAAACAACACTCAGAATTTCTAATGCCAACCGGTATGGGAGTCAAGAACCTAAAGTTCCCTAACAAAGGGTAGAAAGCCTAATTAAGAAGACAAGACATTGCTCTAATCCTAAAAATTTTTGACAAGTAAAAGAAAAGAAAAATGGGACTTCTCTCTAAAAGATGCAAAGTTGAGAATATGCAGTATGATACATCAATGACAAGTTTAGGGGAATATATTTTTCAGACATTAGTAGAAAAGAAAAGGATGAAGGATAGAAGCAAAGATATACACTTGAAGAGTGGAATCTGGGTAAATTTTTAGCCTAAATTCTCCACCTATCTACCCAATTACCCAAGCCAAACTCTACAAGCCTAAAAGACCTAATTGATCTTGAAGGTGGTACTACCACACAGAAATAGAGAATAATATGAAAAACCAAAGACAGGACTTCAAGAGCTAAAAGAAATTGCAGCCACTGTGTAGAGTCCCAGAAGATCAAGTAATCTTGCCAAGGAGGAAGGGAAAGAAAACTATCAAACACACAAAGATCAAGATTAATCGAATCGGCTACTTTTATACTTTAATTCATTAGTTCGTTGCGGATAATAATTGAAAATTTTTCTTAAGTCCGGCTAAAACTAAATTTGCAATTGCTTACAACTAACTAGTTTCAATTCAAGTTGCGTATATAAAAATTTATAAAGGCAAAACGTAAAATTCCCTTAAAATAAAGCCAAATTATGTTCGAGACAACAAAATCTTCTTTTCTTTGCTTAGGGACAAGAAAAACTTTAAGTTTAGGAATTTGAAGAGCCTTCAACTCATCTATTTTTAATCCATTTTTCTAGCTTGTTTTAAGTATTTTCATAGTTGTTTTTATGCCAAATTATGGAATATTTACAAACTTTGTGTTTGCAAAGAAGCAATTAAAAAGCGGAGAGATTTCAAAGAAGAAATAAAGTTAAAAAATAGTACCGCACCAGAACTTTGAGAAAATTTCCTCACCCTCGAAAAGGGAGTAATCGTAATTTCGTCAAACCAAATTTTTCTAGATCTCGATGACAAATGAATTTCACCATTGAATCGCCTCTAAATCTAGCTAACACGACTTCACACCCAGACAATCTAATTGGCACGCTTCTTCGCTGCACGCGGTGATCGACGCCATAAACAACATGTGAGGTGATGAAAGTCACCTATAACATGCACTCATGTGAAAAATGTTGCATGAGTAGAGAAATGATGGAAATGGACGACCAAGGTAGTGCCAAATGTCGAAAATCCAAAGCTTGGGGACATAGATGTCATTTTTGGAAACTTAAATGATAATAGGACAAAAATGTGAATAGTGTCATCCTCCTCCTTTGAAAAGCCAAAAAAAAAACGTGAAAGGGGGATGGGAGATGCAGTGGCTGAAATGGTGATATTCTAGTGAGAGAGAGAGAGACTTTTCTCTAGATTTCCGAGCAATCCGACCGTCGAAATTCTTCGGAGCAAGAAGAAAAGTTGTTCTACGCGACGAGGCCTATGCGTTGGCTCCGGTTTTGGGAGTTTTCGACAAACTCCATGAGGTAGGGTTTCATCCTACTTGTTTTACTCTTGATTTAAGAGCTTTGTTGATGTTTCTAGCTGGGTTCGAGGCCTTAAACGATCGCTTGATCTGGCCCCAAAACTCTGGGACCGGGCGTGAGAATTTTGGGAGCCTACCGGGATACCCGACTCGTAGGGCTGTTTTGGGTGCTTATTTACAGTTTATAAAATAAATTGTATCAGGATGTATGAGGCCTGAACGGGTTATGAATTTAGGGTTCACGGCGAACCGATGTCGGCATTACCGTGAACAGAAATCGAGGGTTTTACCTGTTCACATGAATAGTGACACGTAAATAATTTTGTGTGAAATGGGTTTGGCTGAGTGATTCAAAAATGAATTGCTCGTGTTTGTTAATTACCCATATGAGCTAATTTTCGTGGAATGATTGCAGCCAAAGTATAACATGTTTGTGTGTATTAATCATGTTAGTGTATATCATGTTTTATATATTAACAAGTGTTGTATAAAAAACGTATCGAATCGTATCATGCATTCCATTCGCATCGGGGCAATCGAACAACAATAGGAGCAGTGCAATGAGTCGTTTCCCGAGAGAATTGCTCTGAGGGTTGAGTAATAATAATAATTATCGGAGTGTGTTCATTACAATATCGTGAGGGTATCCATATAAAATATCAATCGCATCGAGTCGCCCAATTGATATACATCTGAGGGTTTTCCACTATAAAGATCATCTGAGCTCTGGCCCACTACTGCATTTCGAGGGCTGTCCACAAATAAAAATATCTTGTTTTGAAAATAATGTTTCTAAGTACAGTGGCTTAGGCAAGTGTGAGGGAGTTTCAAGAGGACTCTGGCATGAGTCAGGGTCACGCATTCAAGCAGATCACGATTTACTCGAATGTGTGTTACTGGAGCATTGCATATGCACTTAGTGGAGAGTAACCCATTTAGGTGATTCCACCATCGGGCGATAGCTCACCCCGGCCGGTGGATACATTTTCAGTACAGTGGAGCCTGCCGAGAAACGTTTATCCTAGAAGCCAGTTTTTAGAAGAAAGACTCGTCGCGGGCTTTGGTTTTGTTATGTACACATGTATTAGAACTCTATAAGTTTGATATATGATGTATAAGGATAATTTTATTACCTTCGAAACTATTGTATATAGTCAGGATTTATTCGATGAGTATCGTCAGGGGCCCAAGTGGCCAGCTTTACTCATATATATGTCATATTGAACTATTTGGGACAGGTTTTGTTCTTGGGTAGCTCCCCGTACAAAGGAGACTTCGCCCGATTTTCTTGAATAGTGTCGCTTTACCCGACATTCACGAGTATTCCGCGAGTTGACGGGTAGTCAACGGACCCCCGGGATTTGGGGCATCACAGCTTAGTATTAGAGCCTAGGTGTATGAATACCTAGGGAGCTCGGGTTTGGGTATCCATCACCACTTGGTGTGGTTCGATGTAGAGTTAGGTATGAGATTACCTAGGAAGGCACGTGATAAAATTAGAACACGCATGTGTTTTGATCAGGATCATGTGATTGCGGGTGACTGGATGTTTATAACATGTGCATCATATGATTGTTGGATGAATTGTTGTGGAAAATTATGTATAACATGAATGATGTGTGATCATGTATTGTGTGGTTCGGTGGTGCTTAGTGTGTAGCACAGATGTTAGAAAAATTTCGAGTTTTACAAAGGTGTAAATCGAAAAAGAAAAATAAATAAATAAATTTATAAATTTATTCGCTTTATTTGGGAGAAAAATTTCTAAGGTTTTACGGTGTAAACGAAGAAAATCAATAAAATAAATTTTTATAAATTTATTTGAGTGTTCTGGAAATGTGAAAATGAGAAAAAATAGATATATTTTTTTTTGTATTTTCTAGTAGCTGGAAATTTATGTGTGAAAAAAAAAATTTAGTGGAAAACGAAAAAAAAATTGGTGTAGGGACTGATTTGGGCTACTACCCAATTGTATTGTAAGAGAAGGGGTTTTGTATTGCAATATGAGGTGTATTGCAAGTCAAGTAAGGCTTGAATGGTTGGAGCTGGGGTTGCAATACAACAAATGTGTATCGTGGATGCGGCTAAGTAGTTGGGGCCGAAGTGTATCGTAATGTGGAGATTGAAAGTTGTATCAGAATAGAGGAATTGTATTGCAAGAAGCCAGTCAGAAGGTCGCGAGGAATCGTGGCAGCAAATACAATGTGGTGTATCAGGACATGAGCACCCGCTATCGAGAAGCCATTGCAATACGTGCCTTTATCAGACAGGATGCGGGGGCGGAAAATATCTACTGTGGTCAGAATACAAACAATACCTAGCCCCAGACACTACCGCTGCGCGGGGGCACAATCTGCTGTCATGCAAGACGGCCGCCGCTACCACGATATCTGCCAGCTCCAAGGCCCGCGACACGACCAGTGGTCTCACCCACTCACACGGCCGCCGGGTCACATCACGATACGTTCACTTCGCTACTACGGCCGCGCAAGAAGTCGAATGGTTGCGCACATGGGCGACTCACACACTAACACTGCTATCGAGTTACATTGTGCAAGACTATTCATTAACACTGCTCATCACAAAATTTCATTTAAAAAAAATTTAATTAAATAAAATAAAATCAAATCAAATAAAAATGGGACAAAATTTGGAAAATGAAATTTTCAAAATAAAATTTTTATGGATAAAAAGATGATTTAACAGGAATTAGTTAATCCCGCACGCATATAAACGCAGTGGACATCAGTGATATTTAACTGTATTATCCGTGTACGAATGTCTCGGGGGTCGTGTTTATGCCTTAGAGATATCAGAGATTGTATTTTAACTCGCCATTCGAATCGTGAGATGCTAGTCGAGGACGATGGGATGTAGAACGGTATCGGGTAACGTCAAGCACCACCCAGACTGGACCGTGCACCACCAAGATTCGATCGCAGCTCCTCGGCTTCGAGGTCGTAGTATTACGACGACAACTATAGCACAGGCTGGTATAGCAGGTAGTCAAGGAGGTCCTAGTAACCTCCAAAGGTTTAGGGCACATCATCCTCCGACATTCACAGGGGGAGGAGATCCGATGGTGGCAGACCATTGGTTCATGTAGATTGAGAAGGTGTTAGAGGCCATGGAGATTACCTCTGACGCGACCAGGATCAGGTTAGCTGCGTTCCAACTAGAGGGTGAGGCCCAAGTATGGTGGAAATGGGCAAGGACCTCTAGAGACTTAGAGGCTATGACATGGGCTTAGAGGTTGAGACCTTAGAGGAGCCTTTGTATGTGAGTTCTCCCCTAGGGATTAGGGCGAGAATAGGGATGATATGCTCATAAGGTGAGCTTGAGATCCTGGGACTCTACCACAGTGGACTTGGAGGATCATAGACATGTCGAGTTCGACGTCATCCCCCGGGATGGATTGCTGGATGCCTACAAGGTCGATCGACAAGTGAAAGGTAGGAGGGTTACCGACACGTAGATCTGCATTCTCTGTGGTAGAGCTGTGGGGACAAGATGATATTTTGCCCCATACAAAGATATGAGTCTGTGTGTCGTGATGAAGAAGTGTCAAGTATAGCGAGCCCACCTCTCAGAGGACTAGGTGAATCGACTTAACTCCAATTCTTAGCTCTAAGGTAGTATGTGGATGTTTTTCCCGATGAAGCATCTGACATGCTCGCAGAGGGATGTAGATCAGAGATCGAGTTGACACTCTGTACTTAATTCCATCTTTATTCCTTCATATAGGATGACACCGGGCTGAATTGCAGAATCGTAGTCCAAATCTACATGAGCACTGACAAGGGGTTCATTAGAAGCGAGTAGTACTTACCACAGCACTCCGCCATTTTGCGAAGAAGAAGGACAAGACCCTTCGACCGTAAGATGATATCGATATTAATAGGGTTACGATCAAGAATCGATACCCATTAATGGTGATCGACGATTTGCTCGACGCTGAGAGAGCGAGTCTACCCAAGATAGACTCCTCGCGACCGGTTACCATCAATGAGGTTGGTGGAGATATATCCCTAAGACAACGTTTAGACGCCGTTATGGGCACTTTGAGTTTACTTGATGCCTCGATCGACTTAACGCTACCACAAAGATTCATGGATCTCATGCATAGGGTATTCCAACCCTATTTAGATTAGTTTATCGTAGTCTTCGTGGATGACATTTTGATCTACTCCCAGTCAGAGTGGGAGCATGAGTATCATTTGAGGATCGATACGTTGCCAGAGACTATCGGGCCGCTTTCACGCCAAGTTCAAGAAGTGCGATTTTGGCCATCGAGGTTAGATTGGGACACGCAGTCAACATCGTGAGGTCACCACCCAGAGAAGGTCGAGGCCGTGATGAGTCAGAGAGACCGAAGTCACTTCGAGATACGTAGTTTCTTAGGATTACCGGGCATTACAGAGATTCATCGAGGATTTCTCCGATAGCAAAGATTCTATGACAAGGTTGACCCTAAGGAGGTCAAGTTTGATCGATGACCGGCGCGAGGAGGCATTCCAGAGTCAAGAGACTTATTTCACTCTATCTTGATAGTCCCCGACAGGGACAGTGGGTACACAGTATCAGGATGCCTCGAGGGTCGGACTAGGATGGTTGATGCCCAGGAGGGTAGTAGCGAGGTCTCGCCGGCCAAGAATTATGAGCAGCACTACCCCCACACGATACGGAGTCATGGCCGTAGTCTTCGGCCTTTGAAGATTTGGCGCCACTACTTATATGGAGAGGGAGTTCGAGTGTACTCATACCATAAAAGTTTGAAGTATATTTTCAATGCAAATGGGACCTCAATATGACGCAAGGCGTATTTGATGGAGTTCGAGAGGATTTATGATCTTTACTTCAGATTACCATCCTGGTAAGGCAAATGTAGTGGGTGATGCGCTCAATCGGAAGTCACGAGGAGTATTGGCTAGTATGGCTTCCTCGAGTATGATGCCTCGAGATCGTGGGACAGCTTTGATTACAAAGAGACAAACGAACAGCATTATGGTACGCTTGGGGAGTTTAGTGATTGCAACTGGCTTCGCTGAAAGGTAGTGATCAGTCTCAAAGGCGTGATCGTAGATAAGGTCCATCAGGACCGTCTACCAGTACAAAGTGACGCAGGCCCGACCATCCACACAGATTGTAGCTTTATAGAGGACGGGGTAGTGGTTCCCCATTCATCAATCGAGAGGAGATTCTCAAGGAGTTTAACGCTTCTCACTCGCTGCGGCATCCGTGTGGCACAAAGATGTACCAGATCTTCGTCAGCCAAAAGACATCGAGCTGATGAAGAGACACATAGGGGACTTTGCAGCGACGATGCCCTCACGTGTCGGCTAAGGTCGAGCACCGGCCGCAGGCTACTTCGTACCATCGAGGTGGCTGAGCGGAAGGGAGCACGTCACGACGGATTTTGCGGACTCCACTCACACGACACCGCAGACATGATGCGGTACTGGTGATAAAGTGGGACCCAGCCATGAAGTCGGCACACTTTCTAGCCGCGCGGATGACCTTCTCATTGGAGAGATCACGGCCACATTCAAGAGATAGTCAGCCTACATGGAGTACCAAGATCCATAGTGGCCTGATAGGACCCGAGGTTTACGGTGCACTGGAAGAGCTTCCAAAGGCCATGCAAGGCCACCTACCACATGAGCACATTCTTCCACCTCTCGTATTGCATGGTCACCCGAGAGGACTATACAGGTGTTGGAAGATATGTCGCAGCATGCATCCCTGGATCATCAGTAGCTGGGAAGAGAACTTGCCCTTAGTGGAATTCGCTTACAAACACAGTTATCATGAGATACTGTGCATGGCACCATATGAAGCATTGTATGGAGGCCATGCATCACCCTGCTATGTTGGACCGAGGTGGAGAGAGCTTCATCACCTGTCCTCGTCGATTAGAGACACCTCCGAGAAGGTGAGCTTTATACGACAGCATCTTCTCACGACTCAGAGCCTACAGAGTTATGTCGACTTGTGAGTTCGAGGTTAGGGATCACGCCTCTTGAAGGTGATGCCTAAGAGAGGAGTGACTGATCTCTGTAGTTTAGAAGTTATCATCGAGGTTCATTGGGCCTTTCGAGATATTCAAGAGGGTAGGTACGTTATGCTCCTAAGCCAGTGTTACCGCCAAAGATGTCGTGTCCACGGTATTTACGTCAGTTCGAAGTATACCCGCATCTAGCTCATGTAGTGGATTGGGGTGATGTGATTTAGGCTGGACAGACCGATGGGACCTTAAGGAGGGACCAACAGCATTTTGATAGTCGACGTGCTTTTATGACGCAAAGACCGCGAGGTTTGTTAAAAAGTGCATGGCAAGACTATGATGGAGGGAGTCAACGTAGAGAGCGAGACACGATATGGCCACCTATCCCTTGTTTAGGGATGAAGTGTAATTAGTTTAGTCATTTAATATTTAAATGACAGTTTACATGCATGGTATAGTGCATGCTGCATATGCATGGGTGATTATATCGGCTGGCTAGAATCTGTGATCTAAAACCTTTAAGGAGGAGAATAAAGACCGAGAAAATTTCCACTTCGAAAAATGGGAAAATCGTGAATTTCGGCCAAACCCCAAAATTTTTCTAGTACTTGATGACGAAATGATTTCCACCGTTGAATCGTCGAACAGCTAACACGTCGACTTCATCGAATCGCAGAAGTCGAATTACATCGCGTTTTCATGCATCATAGACGGATGCCTTAAATAATACGGAGGTGACGAAGTCACCTATAACATGTACTGTTATGACACATGTTGCATGAGTAGAGAAATTATGGAAATGGACGGCCGAGAAAAGGCTAAATGTCAAAAATCCAAAGTTTGGGGGACATAGATGTCATTTTTGAAACTAATGATAACAGGACAAAAATGTGAATAGTGTCATCCTCCCTCATTTGAAAGCCAAAAGAAAAACGTGGAAAGGGATGGGAGATACATGGCCGGGAAATGGCGATATCTCTGAACAGAGAGAGAGAGACTTCTCTCTAGATTTTTGGGTAATCCGATTGTCGAAATTCTTCAGAGCACGAAGGAAAGTTATTCTACGCGACGAGGCCTATGCGTGGGCCCGCCTGAGAGTTTTGAAAAATCCATGAGGTAAGGGTTCACTCTACTTGTTTTTACTTTCGATTTAAGAGCTTTGTTGATGTTTCTTGCTTGTTTGAGGCCTTCTTAACGTAAGCTTCTGGCTTGATCTATCCCAAAACTGAACCGAAGTGTGAGAATTTTTGAAGCTCCATTGACAAGTCCAGACTATAGGGGCTTAGCTGGGTGCTTATTTCATAGTTTATGAAATAAGTTGTATTGTGATGTGTGTGAGGCCGAAAATGGCTATGAATTCGGGTTCTCAAAGTGGAACCGATGTTTGGTGATTTACCTTGAACAGTTAATCAAGGGTTTTACTGTTCATATGAATAGTGACACGGTACTGGTGTGAAATGGGTTTGGTTATTATCTAAAATGAATTGCTCGTGTTTGTTAATTAGCCCATGTGAGCTAATTTCGGCGGAATGGATTTAAACGCATAACATGTTTGTGTGATTAATTGCGTTAGTGATGATTACGGTTTTATATTTTGAAATAATGTGTTGTATAAAATGTATTGAAATTACATCATGCATTCCATTTACCCGCACCCTATGGAACAATAGGAGTGGAGTGCAAACAGGTGGTTTCGAGAGAATTGTTTTACTGCTGACTAATAATACTATCTGAGTGTGTCAATTACAATATCTGAGGGTATCCATATAAAATATCAAACGTCTAGCCGACCCAATCGATATACATCCTGTGCTGTCCACTATAAAGACTATCGGAGTCGGTCCACTACTTCTCAGACGAAGGGTTGTCCACAAATAAAAACAACATCTTGTTTTGTACAATGTTTCTTATACAGCTAGTAAGTGGTGAGCCGGTGTGACTCCTGGGTATGAGTTGAGCTGTAGATATCTCCAAGTAGGATCAATGATTACTTGAATGTGTTTTCATTGGAGCATTGCATATGCACTTAGGGTGGAGAGTAAACCCATTTGTGAGGATTCCACTATCGGGGCTGATAGCTCACCTCACGAGGGAGGCTGTATTTTCGTGCACAGGAGTTGCTCGAGAGACGCCATCCAGTCGTTTAGAAGAAAGTCGGGTCGTGGCTTTGGTTTTGTTATGTATACGTATTAACTCTATGTTTGATATAGCGATGTATAAGGAGGATAATTTTATTACCTCTTGAAACTATTGTATATAGTCGGGATTTTGGATGAGTATTGGTCAGGCCCAAGTGGCCGCTTACCTGCTATATATGTCATATCGAACTGCTTGGGGACATGTTTTGTTCTGAACTCTGCTTGGGACAAGCTTTGCTTCTCGGGTGTAGCCTCAGACAAAGGAGACTCACCTCGATTCATGAATATGTCGCCAATCCGACGTCACCTAGTATTTCGGCGGTCGACAGTCAACTTGACCCCTGGATCTGGGGGCGCTTACGGTGCAGCTTAATTTCATCATGATGAGCTGCGGTGTCGTGACAAACGCCTAAGAAATGGCTAGAGAACCGTGGTCGCAGCTAGCTATTTTACGTGTCACAACACAAGATTCTTTAAAAAATTGGCAGATGAGCTATGTCGCAATGTTGATGCGATGGCACCTAATTTTAAATGGGAAGAAGTCAAGTGAGACAATGATCAGTTATGTTTCGACATAATGAAAGATCCGACGCAAAATCTTGGTGTTCATGATGGACCTTACTTCCATCGCCGGCTGCATCCAATATATCGCTTAAGACCACTTCGCAATACGGAGGAATGGCCGAGACAAAGAGAGACCTAAACGCATAGCTCCTGGCTCGCCGACAAGAAAATTTATGTCGTGGCTGTAAATGATGCTCACTTGTTGAACTTAGCTTAGGCTCATGAAATGAAGAACCCACTGTTGCAAAGATACTTCAAGCTGAGAGAGGTGCCCCACATGGGTTCGCGATGTAGTGGATCTTTAATGTCAGAACACAAAATAAGCCGAACAGAGAGAACGAGGTCACAAACAGACTTTTCTTAGAGGGTCACACTGATGAAAATAATCTTCTACCACAATGCAAAGAAGTTCTCACGCGAAGATAACAAACTGTATAGATAAATGGAGTGGAAAGAACATTGTAAGAGCTTTGTCATGACAAAGAAATATTATAACACTAAGAAGTCACGGCTCAGATCGTAACAAAGCTCCAACAAGAAGTTAAGCTCAGTGGCAACAAGCCTTTGTCTCGATAGACTTTCTAGGTCGTGATTGAAATGCAGATAATACAAGACAGTGTTACAAACATAACCGAATAAAGATGTCATTGACATGAAAACTGGTCTCGACAACCAACTCGGGTAAGCCGCGACAAAATTGTATCGCACAGCGATTATCATGTCATACAAATCAAGCGAGAATGACGAAATATTGTCACGACAAAGGAAATTTCGCCGCTGATCGAAGCACAACCAAAGAAAGAAAACTCGCCACAACAAAAATATGTTTGCCGCGAATCTGCAAGTAAGGCATGGAGTTACTAAGATCTTGGGTATCATGACAGACGACTGATGCCCAGAACAAAGACTGTAATAAAATGACAAAACTACGTGACACAACTTCTAGGGTCATGAGAGAAGCCAACTGGCTGGCTAATTTCTTTAAGGATCTGCCATATATCTCAATTTATGGACCAAACTTTGGCTATTCTATAAATAGAAACTGATTACTAAAGCGACGCAATTACCAATTAACACTAACAAACCAGAAAATTAGAGCCAGACCTCTTTTCGTATTATATTTTTTTCTTTTTTCTTTTTCTTTTTTTTTCTTTTTCTTCAGATATTATTTGACGTAGACTGCCAATTTGTTTAATAGATCCTAAACTAGAAATTGTTCAGAGTTTTGATAGCTGGACCTAAACTTAAAAATTCATTTTCTAGTATTTATTATCGTTGATCTGGAAGCCGAACCTTGCGGACAAAAGTCGTGAACTCATTTCTTTAGTTTATTGCAAGCATAAAGTGGAATTTTCATGATCGCGATTTCTCAAAGGTATATTAATCCGGGGCCAGAACACAACTTATGTTGGGAAAGATTTGATGTTAGTTATGGTCTTTTTTGCACAAAGAGAAGAAAATTTCCTGAGTTGAGGGTTTTGAATTTATTTAGATGGTGATGTTGTGAAATTAATTATTCCCAATCTTAGTAGCTAATACCAATGAAAGATCATCGCTGCTTCATTTCTGACGCCCTCCGAGCGACACATGCAGATGGAGGATCATGAGAGAAAGAAATTAAGTTACTTGGGGTATGCTAGACTAATATTGAAGAACTAATGAGCTCTTAAAGGTTTCTTTAGATAACCAATTTATTCACATGGCTCGAGAATGGTTGGAGCTGATGAGTATCACCCTTAATCACCAGAGATCTCTCCGTCTAGAAGACCAGATCTTGATCCCGTATAGCATGAGATCTAATTAAGGAAAGGAAAAATCTTTCGATCTTAAGGATGCGAGACATCATTCATTTTGGTGGTTCATTCATTTTGTAGAAATCTAGCAATTGTCATCTTGGGAAACGAGAAATCTGATCCTGCAGAAACGGGTATGAAGTATTGGAAAGAAAAATACTTCAGATCTTATAAGAAATTCTAATTACAAGTAATTAGTTAGAATCATGATTGAAGATGAATATGAATCTCTACTCGGTGAAAAGTATGGTTAGAGGAGGAATTTGAATTATACTACCTTGCCCTCTTGACAAATTCATTTAACTTCGAGGAGAAAATAGAATTGAATTATGATGCGGGTGATAATTTCACGATGGTAGAAATCCAGGTGTCTACTTCGGTAATAATGGTTTAAGTCAGTTTATATTTAGGATTTAAAATTTTCCCTTTATTTTAAATGTAGGATTCCAGTCATTAAAATTCTTATTGGGTTACTAAATTTTCTTTAAAATAGACGTTCAAATAGTGTAGAACTTGAGTAGTTGGGGTAGTTGAAGTTTAAATTCTTTTCAATCTCTGTGGGAACGATATCCGGACTTATAGATCCACTTTGTGCTTATGACATTGCACTTGTGGTATTAAGACCAATTAAATATTTAATTGAGTTCGGTGACAAAATTATTCTTCTTATGAACATCTGAGAGTTATATTTGGTTTTTATGAGCTGTCTTGGATCTTGGGGATTTTAGTCAATCTAGTTTATAATCCTTTGGTAGTAGTGCCATAAATTTATATATATCAGTTGGGGTCTTATCAAGTTTTTAGCGCCGTTCTCGGGGATTAATTTTTAGTAATCTAGTAATGGTTTCATAAATTTGAATATGCACGACTTATGGTTTTAATGAGTTTTTGGTGTCGTTGCCTGGGACTGCGTAATGGTCCTTGGGTAGTAGTGTCACAAATTTGTATACATGTAAAATGGTCTTAACACCTAGTCATCGGTGGGACGTGCATCGCACCTTATGTTGTGCCCGGCATGGGCGGAGGGACCATTATTAGCCTCGGTGCGGCATGGCACTTACCATGCCATTAGGCCCAGAAAGGTGAGCATGAGTCAAGGTTGGGACCCGGGGCGCTCACGAGGGGCGGGACTTCGGGGACTGGGGCATATCTATGCATTTGTACCAGGGCGAGCCAACGGATCGTCCCACATTATCTGGCGTATGTTCTGCTATCTCTCCTATGGGCAAAGATATTGTTTGATTCTAGTGCATCGCATTCATTTATTGTTGCATCATGTGTAAGAGGATTACGCTTAGAGGTTGAGACCTTGGAAAAGCCGTTGTATGTAAGTTCTCCCCTAAGAACTAGGGTGAGTATAGATCTGATATGTCGGGGTTGCGAGTTAGAGATCTCCAGAATTCTACTCCATGTAGACCTGAGGGTCATGAACATGTCAGAGTTTGATGTCATCCTTAGGATGGTAGTTGACCCGGCATTAAATCAGTGATTGTGAAACGTAAAGAGAGTTACCACCTACATTTGTGTTACATTTCGAGAGAGACGATCGCGATGTTTACTAGCCAGTGTACAACTCTAGATGGCACGGGCAGTTGATGGGTTAACAAGCCTTACCCATGACAGTGAGACGAGAACTTGGATGCGCCTGCGGTAGTTTGCGAATGAGGATGTTTTTAGATGAGTTATCGAGGATTGCGCCCGCCCGGAGGATGTAGACACGTATTGAGTTTACACCCACTAGTCGTCGCCCGTTTCTGTAATCCCACGTAGGATGTACCTTAGGTTGAGTTGTGAGACTCCACGGTCGAAATATAGGGTGTTGGACAAGGTTTCAGTGACGAGCACTTCATCATGGGGCGCTCAGGTTACGTTTGCAAAAAAGTAATGAGACCACTTATTTGTCGTTGACTACGATTGTTGAATAGGTTCATGATCGAGAATCGGTATCCGTGCTCGAGGATTGATGATTTGTTCGATCAGGCGAAAGGGCGCGAGAGTCTACTCGAAGATAGACCTTGTGGCCCGGTTCTCATCGATTCGAGGGTTAGGAGGCAAATATCCTAAAGCGACATTAGGACGCGATATGGGTATTTCAAGTTCATAGTGATGCCTTTTGGATTGACAAATGCTTCATCAACATTCATGGATCTCATGCATAGGGTATTCCAACCCTATTTGGATTAGTTTGTTGTGGTCTTCGTTGACAACATCTTGATCTACTTCAAGTCCGAGGAAGAGCATGAGGATCATTTGAGGGTTGTTCTACAGATTTTGGGAGACCATAAGTTGTATGCCAAGTTCAGAAAATGTGAATTTTGGCTTACTGAGGTGAAATTCTTGGGACACGTTGTGTCAGCTTTAGGTGTGTCAATAGACCCTAAGAAGATTGAGGTACATTACAAGTTGGGAGGTAGGAAATTAGGTCTTTGAGAATCTGCTTGAGTTTCTTGGGATTGGCGAGTGTATGGGAGTTCGAGAGCGATTTCTCTCGAATTTGCTTGGCTTTTTATGAATAGATTGACTTGGAAGGGTGAGGTCGAGTGGAATGACTGTTTGAGAGGCATTCTAGGAATTGAAAGGAGGCCACTTGACTCCTATTTTTGATAGTCGAAAGGGGGCAGTACCACGATGTATTGTGATGCCTCGAAGGACAAGCGGGATGCGTTTTGATGCAATCCGGGAGGGTAGTAGCTTATGGTTCATGGAAATTGAAGAATCATGAGTGGAATTACCCCACACATGACATGGATTTTACGGCCATTGTCTTTGCCTTAAAGATATGGTGCCACTATTTGTATGGTGAGAAATTTGAAGTATTTTCGGACCACAAATGTCTGAAGTATATCTTCACACAGTGGGACCTCAACATGAGGCAATGTAGGTGGATGGAGTTTATGGAGGATTATGACTTCACTTTGCATTACCACCCTAGGAAGGTAAATGTGGTGGTTGATGCACTAAGTCGGAAGTCACAGGGAGTGTTAGCTAGTGGCTTCCTAAGAGTGGTAGATGCTCGAGATTGTGGGACAGTTCGAACTATAGTACAATGATCAGGCTCATGGTACGTTGGGGAGTTTAGTGGCTATGCCTTCCCTACTGAGTAGAGTGATTGAATCCTAGAGGCAAGAAGCAGAGATAGTGTCCATCGGGGGGATAGGAGTACGGTCGGAAATGCAGTTGACCGAGAAGGTGGGCCGTTCCACATAGATCGATAGTCTTTGGTATAGGGGATGGGTTGTGGTTCCCCAATTGACATATTTGAGAAAGGAGATCCTCAGGGAGTTCCATTGCTCTTGATTTGTTGTGCTTCCAGGTGTACTTGAGGATGTCTGAAATGATCTTCGTCACTAGTATTAGAGTGGGATGCGAAGCTCTTGATTAATTGCTTAGTGCTATTTTTTGAACCACTATTTATTATAGGTTTTGAGTGCTTTGTGTACTAATCATTTCTAATTAACCAGGTTGCACATTAAAAGGTCCTACTATTCTCACGATCATTTTAGATAATTTTGTAGCTTTTTGCAAGCTATTTTGGCCAAGAATTATCGAGTCGATTCAAATATGAAGAACCCAGGAGTTGAACTCGTCATTGCGGGTCGGATCTAGAGATGAAAGAAGAGGCAAAAAGTGAAGAGCATTGGACCCAGCTGCGAGAATGCTTTCTGCGAGCACCATTCATGCCTCCAACCAACACCATTCATCCTGCAGCCACTGTTCTCCTGCTATTTCACGCTTTTGTTGTTTTTGTTGCAATTTTTTGTTTCTTCCCATTTTGTCCTTGTAATAGCTTTTAGTTTCAGTTTTTTTGTAATTTACCTTACTCTGAGCAGTATATAAGTGATGAGCTTAAAAGTCATCTATTTTTAGTCCATTTTTCTGCTTAATTTTCATATCAAATGAGACAATTACTTTGCAGAAATGGAAGAAACTTCACCCATCTGGTATTAAGCGGGTAAAGCGGAAGAAGAAGAAAATGGTGAAAGATGCAGAAATAAAATTGGAATAAAGTGCGGTCGAATGGCGATGACGAAAACAATTGGGTGATTCATTGATGCGCGGAGTTTGGGGTTTGCAGTCCGACCATGGTCGCAACATCAGTGAAGGAATTACGATGCTTCGAGGTGCGACATGGATAAATATCCGCGACAACGGAAGCAATCGAAAGGAAAGATACTGCGTGGGAATGGCAGATTGAAGCAAGCGGGAATCGGATGATTTCCGACAGCATTTCGAGAAGTCGCGACATCGAAGACAAGTTGAAAGCGCAAATGACTTAAGTTGATGTTAGCGGCGTGGGATCGAAGAATCGTGACATCAAGAGCAGCGATCGAGCCCGAGAGAACTAAGTTGATGTCGCGGCGTGAGATTAATGTCAGCGACGTCGATGATGTCGCGACGAAATTTCGAAGTCACGACATCAAAAACCATGAGAAGGCGCAAGCCCGCAGGCGTGTCGCGACATGAGATCGAAATCAGCGACACGGACACTGCTTTCGATTGAAGGTTGAAGCTTCATGAAGTGAGGTCAGCGACGAGATATCGATGTCGTGGCGTAGGGCGACAGATCGAAGCTGCGAGAGCGTGAAGAGATGTCGCGAGCAAGATATTGACGTCAGCGACATCGGGCGACGGTCGAATCCTGCGATTCCATAAGATGATGTCGCGACAAAGATTGATATCGCGACATCCGAGATTATCGATTGAAGGCTGCCGGATGAAATGGCGAGGTATGAAATGAGATATCGTATTCAGCGACCTTCGGAAAAACAATTAAAACCTGCGGGCGTTTGATCGCGCGACAAGATAGTGATGTCGCGACCGTAAAAATGAAACAAATCAGGCTACGTAGGTAAGTTGATGTCGCGGCGTGAGATTGATGCTCAGCGACATGCGATGTGTCGGCACAGAGGGCGGAAGTCGCGACGAGCAGTGACTTGGGCTGGATACTTTAAAATCCCGCAGGCTACGTGGAATTTGGAGCTGATTGGGGAACCTACTGCATCAGCGACTATCAACTCATGAGCGGCAGGCGGCCCGCGAGGCGAGTGCGGATAGGCTGAAAGCTCATTTTCTTTTATTTTCTTTTATTTTTTTCTTCTTATTTTTTATTATTCGTGTTTAGATCGGATTATGTTCTGTTTTTCTTTTCGTTTGTATTTTGAATCTGGATCATTGTCGTTTGAGATGGCGAGCGGTCGATTTATTTTCAAATTACTACGGAATGTTTGAAGTTGGACAAATTTACGGAATTCGAGTTGTTTCGGTTTCAAAATTTAGAGTTATTCTTATGATCGGAGGAATCTTTGTATATTATGGTCGATAATTTAGAATCAGTAGTAAGTGACTGGGCGATGAAATTTTATGTTTCTGAATTGTTGAGCTTGTTGGTGCCTGATTGACATGGATTTGCCTGGTTTTTGGGTTTATTGTCTTAGGATGAATATCAGTTTCTTATGCATGGTTAAGATTTGCGTCATTGCTCACGATTTCCAAGGAGGTCCTCGAGTGACCTGAGAAGACATTCACGAGAGTAATGCATTTTCTTTAGTATACTAACTATTCTAGGATCTTTTAATTTGTAAGTTCATAGATAAATCCTCTTCTCACTTGAAATCGAAGCGAGTTGAATGAGTTATCTATTTAAGCAATGAAAGTTCACCATAATTCGGATAGGTAGAGGCCAATCCACGTGTTATTTGAGATCTAATCAAGGAAAGGTTGATCTATTCTAATTCGAGGAGAACCATCCGTATATCCTTGCTTGACGATAACTTGGGAGCTAAGGTTCTGATCCATAAATGGGTATGAAGTATTTAGAAAATATCCAGAATTAGGAAGTCCCTGTTAAAAAAGTAGTTATCTAATTCCACACGTATTAGAGAGAATCGAGGTCAGATATTAGATAATGATATGGAATTATTGGAGAGATCCGGCTGCACTACAGCATGCTAAACCAGTTTTAGGCGGAGATAATCGAAATTTTATCGGGGAGTAGCTACGAGGAATCGATAGTTCAACATCCTTTGTTCTATTGATGTGTCCTCTGAGGATAACTGTCGATTATTCGATTCTTTTATTAAATTCATTATTCATGCTTTATTCTTTATCTTTGTTATGTTGGATAGTTCGATTATTTTCCTTTTGTTCGTTCACTTTTCCAGCACCTTAATGCTGGATCCTATTATCATTTTGTGATCCAAATAGTATGGAAAGTGAGTAGTCAGGGTAGTTGATTTAAAATTCTTGAGATCTCTGTGGGATCGATATCTGGACTTAAATCCATTTTATTACTTGTCGACCTATGCACTTGCAGAATATCAGACTAAAACCAAACTTTGAAAATGATTTACTCTAAGAGATTGGTGGTTTATATAGTATAAGATCAACAAGTTTTTTTGGCGCCGTTCTTGTAAATGGATTAAAGCAAATGAAGATATTTGGTAATAGTGACATAAATTTGTACGTGTTCTTTGGTTTGGTTTACAAGTTTTATGGCGCCGTTGTCGGGGATTAGTTAATAGTCCTTTGGTAATAGTGTCATAAATTTGTATATGTCTGTTTTGGTTCGGTCAACAATAAGCTGGAGTCAAGGTCTGTAACAATCAATCACATTGGCAATAGAGAGACAATGGGTGACAGTTTCCTCGCTGCTTCCTTTTCTCCCATTTTCTTTCCTTTTCTCTCCCTTTCTCGGCTACCAAACACTCCTTTGAGGATGAAAACTCAGAGGATGGTTGGCTAGACCTCTTTTCTCCTTTAAGAGGAGGGTTGTTGGGTGCATGGTCTGAAGGTAACTATTGGTTCTCTGTTTTTAACGCAAGTTTTTATTAGCATTTATGTTCCTATTTCTCACTCTAGGTTAGAACTCCTTTGATGTGCCTTCATTGATCGTGTTGGCAATCTTTAGGGTTAGTGGATGCTTATTGCTAGATTCACTTTGAGATTCATTAGTTTGCTTTCTATTTATCCTTGTGAGGTAGATCGGGAGACCGTTTTCAGCGTATGGGAGCATTAATGTTCAATAAATCTTTGTTTTCAAAAGGGAAAATCATGAGGGTTTAGTTTTAAAGCTAAGAAATGAAGATCGGTTTGGGATATGACTATAGGTCATCCTCCGACGAGGAAATGGACAGAACCCCTCAGTGAACTTTTAGAACCTAAATCGGTAGCGACACTTGAGGAGACTTCTTTTACATTTTATTTATTTAAATTTCAGTTTTCCAACCATTACACCCCCTGTTTTTACAAAATCCCATAATCCAAATTGAATTCATTTTGGCCTTCACGTAAATCATTTATCTGAAGAAAACCCATCCTTGTATTTGACCACAGAGCCTTATCTTTGCGTGCTTTACTTTCTGACAATAGGAAGGAATTTAGGTTTATAAATATTGTTGATTTCGGATCACCCTACTATGACACGAATTAAATGGAGTCGTTGTCGGGGATGGTGCCTAAGTGCATTTGACGAGTAGTGGAACACTTGTGATTCTCATCACAAGCACTGATGAATTTTCTTTTATTTTTTTTTGTTTACCGGGTTTCTGGCGGTTTACTTGATTTTCTCTATTAGTTTTTAGTTAACATTACCTTTTTTTTTGGTGAATTGTTTTCCCTTTTTTCCCTTGTTTGGTGTTTGCCCATTTGCGGCGGGGAATCCATGTTCAGTGGGCTTGAGCGTATCGAATGGAACCTAGGGGAAAAACGATATAGTGAGTACATTGTTGAGAGAAACCACTAGAGCATACATGTCCATGAGGATTCTGAGGAACCTTCCATGGCCGGTCGACAACCCATGGAGAGGAATCCTAATACATATAGGTCCGTGAGGGACTATAGAAACCAATGGATGGGTGCACCCCTACTGATGTTTCCCAACTAATGAACCATTTAACACAATGCCACAGCCTGGTTGGGGGAACCACCTGAAGCTCCTCATGGGAACCAAGACCTCCACGGTATGCACCTCCTCCACATCCACAGTATGCCTCTTACGTCTAGGCCTCGACCACCAATCCAATCTCCCTAGTTGAAGGCGAGAATTACAGATTTTTACCCAGAGCTAGTGGGTGACTTTGTGGAAGAAGCGAAGACATTCAATACTTGATTAAACCCGAAAATTCATGCATGGAGAACTCCTGGACCAAAAATTAGATGGGCTTCAAAGTGGAATTGATCATAAAATTGACAACTTGCATACATCAATTTCAAGGCTTGCCCAGCAACATGTTCATCAAGAGGAGGAGAATCTAGAGGAAGAGTGTATTTTGGGTGAACAAGCTCAAATGCAACCTCAAGGGGAATTGATGTAGGAACCATTAGAGACTCCTGAGGAACTACCAGCAAGGGAAGCCGGGGCTGGAGGAAGGGACGGGGAAGGCACCGAGGCCACCGCCTTTCGTCCCATAAATTTGGATCAGTTCCATTGCTGACAAAACAATCCTTTGCCCGATCGGCATCCTGTTTACACCTACACCCTGTGCATCACTTTGAAGCACCACCATAAAGGCCACCCATCCTTTGTCTATCTTGAAAAACCTCGAGAAGTTAGTGGCCTTTGTTGAGAACATTGCCACACATCGAAGACATTGGCGGTACTCCTGTTACGTAGCATAAGCGAATGGTTAGTCTTTGGATTCGATCATGGAGCACCTGGACCTCAGCAATCCCACAAGCTCCACCAGTTCCAACAGCCTCTAAAGGCCTAAAAAAACTGGTTTGGGGGGAGCACAGTCTCCCCCACTTTTTGTCTTCATTTTATCTTATTTTATTTTATTTTAATTTGATTTCTTAATTTTTTCTTATATTTTCTCTAATTTTTAGTTAATATTTGTTTTTAGATTAATTTTCATGTTTCTGCAATTTTTTTAATTTTTTCTTGTGTTTATTTTTGTGATTTTGCTTAATTTTTTGGGCGAAGACAAAATACAAAAAATTTGCAATGCGAAAATTTTTATTATTATTGTTTTTTTTGAAAATAAATAAAATAAAATAAAATTATTTTCCAACGATTTTTTTTTTTTTTTTTTACACACACTTTTACACACACAAGGTAGGACCTAATTTTAATTATTATTCTTATTATTAATTTTTTTTTATAAAATTTTAAAAAAATTTTTTATATATCATTTGATATATACTTTTTTTTAATATATAAATATAAATATATATAAAATAATATAGCCAGAAAGAACAATTTTGAAATTATTATGAAAGGTGTAATTTTCAAAATGCTCAAAGCGGTCACTTTTCCTCTATTTTCTTATATAACTTGTTTTATTTGGAAATGACAGTGAATAAGATTATTAGATGGAAACTTCTTGAAGTCTCTAATCGATAGCAGTACATTTCATCAAGGAGTACTTCCTTCTCTAACTGTCGAGCTATTCACGGACAATGTGACATTTGGTTGAGGGGAGAGTTAGTGAAGGAAGTGGCATTTATTTATATTTTTGTTATTATTTTGAGCAAGCCCATTTTGTGATGTTTAGTGGCTTGATGGTTTTCCTTTTTGTGAAAATTTGTTATACTATCTGACACTTTTCCCTCAAAATTGCACCCATTTTTGTGTTTTACCTAGCACAGTAGTTTGAAAAAGTGAAACAACTGTCCAATTCTATTGATGTTAGATTGGTTATGCACAGGTTGAAGTGGATGATGAGTTGAACTCTTGTTGCTTTAAGGCCGTTTTCTTCCACTCTAACTAACCACACCTTTGTGCACATCAGGAGTTTCAACAATAGAATTTCAGCGCACTACCTCCCTAAATAGTGTAAACCTACCCTAGTTTCGTTGACCACTTGATAGGTTAAGGATTTCTCCATGAATAGAAGACGATGTGTCTTCCCGAAAACAAAAGAAAAGAAAGAGGAAAGAGAATAGAAAGAAGCGCGGCTTTGCGCAGAGCAGAACGCGATCCAGGGGGTGTATGGCGAAATAACTAAAAATTTCGGTGCCCTAAATGGCGGTTTAAGTCAGACTTAGTGCTTCGCCATGGGTGGATGGGTGAGGTTTAGCGAGTTATAGGTGCTGGAGTTTGAAATCATTCGGTCAGGAATTGAAACTTTGAAGAGTTAGTAGTCGAAAGATCCTTATGACTTGGTGCCCCTAAGCCTTAATTGGTTGGGAGTCATCGGTGGAGTCAGATTACATGGACTTTGGTGAGGTCGATTCATCGACATTGCCCACAACACAAAAGAGTTGTGGAATAAAAGTGGGTCCTAATACATTTGGGTTGGTTAGTATCCTAAGTGTAGGCGGTAGCAGTTTGGGGGAGAGTGCGGTTTAGCGTTTATTGTTGAGAACGGATCAAACAAACACTTAGGTTGGTGGAAGTCTCGGTTGATTCTGAAGGAGGCTCTTTTGATCTCAATTTTGTATGACATTCATTCTCTCGAGATAGTTATTGGGCAAGGCAGTGATTCTCATCAAGGGTTAGGCATTACTCATTCACAACCTTTTTGAAATATAATACCATTTTTGTGAACATCATTTTGTTATCGTTTTGTATGCCCTCTCTTTCTTTCTTTCTTTCATTGCTAAGGGACTAGCAATGTGCATGTTGGGGGGTGTGATTAGTGCCCAAAAAGTCTTTATTTTAGACCCTATTTATTATAGGTTTTGAGTGCTTTGTGTACTAATCATTCTAATAACCAGTACATTAAGGTCCCTACTATTCCTCTTGATCGCATTTTGGGGCTAATTTTGTGGTTTACTTATTTTGGTGAGAGTGTCGGTCGATTCAAACACGAAGGAACTGAGTTGAACTCATATCATTGCGGATGGATCTAGAGAGGAAAGAAGAAGCGAAAGTGAAGAACAATGAACCACTGCGGGAATACTTTTCACAGTGAGTCTTGTTCATGCCTCCATCAGCCTTTGTTCATCCTATGACCACTTGTTCTCCTGTTATTTCAAGCTTTTGTTGTTTTTGTGGCGATTTTTGTTTTTCCATTTGTCCTTGTAATAGCTTTTAGTTTCAGTTTTTTTTTGTAATTTACCTTGCTCTGAGCAGTATATAGGCTGGAGTCAGTGCAGCAACAATCAATCCACGTCGGCAATAGAGACGGAGTGGGCGTGATTTCAGCTGCTTCCTTTTCTCTCCTTTCTCGGCTGCAGGTACTCCTACGAGGATGACAACTCGGGGATGGTTCAACTAGACCTCTTTTCTCCTTGAAGGAGGGAGGCTGCTTGGGTGTAAGTTTGAAGGCTGCTTCATTGGTTCTACATTTTTAACATAAGTTTTTATTAGCATTTATGTTCCTATTTCACTCTGGATTCTAGAACTCCTTTGATGTGCCTTCATTGATCAGTATTTGCAATCTTTTAGGGTTCAATGGATGCTTATTGCTATATTCACTGAGATTCATTAGTTGCTTTCTATTATCACTGTGAGGTAGATCAAGGAGGCACGTTTTCACTGTATGGGAGCATCAATGTTCAATAAATGCTGTTTTTCAAAAGGGAAAATCATAGGGTTTAGTTTTTCAAAGCTAAATAAAGATCCAGTTTGGGATATGACTATAGGTCACATCCTCAAACCTTGAGGAAATGGACAGGGAACCTCTCGGTGAGCTTTGGGACCCAAATCCGGTGGCTTGACATGGAGACTTCTTTACTTTTATTTTATTAAAATTTCAGTTTGTCAACCATTACACCCCTTGTTTTTACAAAATCCCAAAATCCAAATTGAATTCACCATTTTGGCCTTCATTGTAAATCATTTGTATGAAGAAAACCCATCCTTGTGTTCCACCCTAGAGCAAATATACCGCAGTAGCTTTGCTATGGAAGTAGGAGGAATTTAGGTTTATAAATATTGTTGATTTCGGATCACCCTACTATGGCACCGTCATACGCATTGGAATTTTGATTTCAGATCTCTCACGTGTATCGGCGGGTAAAGTGTCGCTGGGAGGCTAGTAGAGTACACTCCATTGTGGAAAGTGTAGAAGTGGAAATTGGAGCATATCACGATGGATTTTTGTGACTCACTGCCCATAGACATTGTAAGAAGCATGATCTGATGTGAGTGATAGTGGTGGCACACTAAATTCGACACATTTTCTAGCGGTGCGGATGACCTTTGCTGGAGAATTCTCGGTTGTATATTGAGGGTGTCCCTTTACATATAGTACCGGTGTCCATGGTATCGGATAGGGATCGGGTTCTGACACACTTTTGGAAGAGAGTTTCAGGAAGGCCATGGGGACCTGATTGATGATGAGCATCGCTTTTCATCCATAAACAGATAATTAGTCGGAGGGACTGTGCTTGCAAAAATACTAGTTTGCATAATAATTTTATTGCATGCCAGGGTATAGAGTGGAGCCAAACTTGAGTTTTATGAGAAAAGCCCGATAAATTGTTAAAATGTGAAATGAAAGAATATGTGAGCATAACAGTTAAATATTATATATGCTAAAATGAGAAATTGATTGAACTCGGAAATTAACCCAAGTGAAAAAAGGCAAATTTGAGATTTGTTAAAATAAGGACCTAAGGGTCGAGAATAGAATAAGCTTAAAAGAAAAAGTGAATTAAATGATAAATGAAAGTGAAATGAAGACCAAAAAGGATAAAAATGAGAAATGGAAATTTGTGTGTAAGCCAAACATGGCCTTACACTTATAATGGGAAATAAAGACCAAAAGTGGTCTTAGATGCTCATTTGAGCCTGGCTTAGTATTTCAAAGAAGGGGCAGGGGGAGAAGCTAGGGTTGTACGAGAAAAGGTGTTTAATTTAATGATTTCTTCCCATTTCTTGCTTCTAAATGATCAAGCATCTTGGGTGAAGAAGATTCAAAGGGATTTAAGGTAAGAACCTAAACCCTATAAAGTTGTATTTGATATTTTGGTTAGAAAAACCCTAATCCATCCATGGGTTTTTCTCGTGGTTGGTTTAGGATGTTATTGGGAGTGATTCCCATGTTTTGTTTTGAGATTTTGAGTGATTTTGGAGAAAATCGCAAAAGAGGGAAAAAAATGGAAACCGGGCATTTTGGGCGCCTTCGCCGCAGCGAGGCCACCTATGCCTCGGCGTAGCCCTATGCCGCAGCAAAGGCTACCTCGCCGCGGCGAGGCCGAAGGACCAAAAAGGCCCCCCTTGGCTACGTTACGGTCGTGGCAGCACTCACATGTAGTGAGCACTCATACAGCGTGAACCTTTGTTCACTAAGAGCAAATTTTTTTAGTTTTGTTCCAAAGTCTACGATATTATTGATGCACCGATAAGTTTGGGGACCTAATAGAGGTATTAATGGGGTTCAAATAAGATGAATGAAGTGAAAAATGTATCATTACCTTGCTGTATGTAGACTTTGCTTCTTCTCGATGAGTTTGTCTTTAGAGCGAGACTTAGTTATCTTAACCCAGCGGGTTAACAAAAAGATAAATTTTTAATTCACTAAAAATGTTTAATAATTGTTTATCCACTAAGAGTGGTGTAATTACTAGGGACAGGTGAGGATCACCTAACCTAGGCAGAATCGAAAGGAAGAAACGGCTAGGTAAGCAGTTTGTTCTTGACCCTGCTCCTTATTTCAAGTGTTTTGGTAGTATACCAAATAAATCTGAAATGAATATATGGAATGAGTATATCTTTTAAATGATTGCAGTGCATATGGATTTGAAAATGTGATATTTGATACTTACAACAATTAATTGCATGTGAAGTAATTAATTGAATTGTAAACGAATTGGTCAATTCTTGACATCTTGAATTGAATCGATATACTAAACCACCAACATGGCGGGATTCACCAACTGAGTCCGTAATGAAGGCAACCCGAAATTTTCCAATGTCCCACTTGGCGGGATGCACCAATCGGCTTCCGTCATGATGGTGTATGACATTGAAGAAATGCTCCAACACGACGGGATGCACCAATCGGCATCCGTCATGATGGCTTATGGCATTTAAATACCACATGGTGGGGTGCACCAATCGGCATCCATCATGATAGGAGACCGAAATTGTTAAATGTGTAAGTACATTAACGAATGATGAAAAGGACGGGATTCACTAAACGGAATCAGCCATGAATGTGAATTGTATAGTCAAAGTGATATAGCAAACTTTGATAAGTGAAACAAAAATGGGATTTGTAAACTAAACACATCTTTAAGAGAGTATGTTTGAATCTCATGAATTGAATTATTGAATGATTAGTTGCATGTGAAAATGCATATTTTGATATGATCAATGATTTGTAAAGTGAAAGCATGTGAAAATGAATAAGCATGAGTATAGTTTTATATAAAAGGCATGGTTTAATGATAAATGCATGTCATGTTAAATTGAAGATTGGAATAGAACTGTATAGAACCACTAAGCATGAAAATGCTTAGCGTGTAGTTTTTATCTATGCACAGGTATTAAGTAAGCAAGAAAGAAGACCAAGATCAAAAAGCGCAGAGTCATAGAGAAAGATGTGGCATAAAAGTGTATACCCCGTCATATGCATATCATCTATTTTGAACATGTGATATTTGTGAACAAAAGAGTTAATCTCTGAAAATGTGTTTTGTATATCATTTTGTAAAGGCATGGCATGCCGTTTTGTAAACGTATTGCATAAAAGTAAATGTTTATGGGCCTACCATTTGAGATGCTTCCGCGTAATTGAAGACTCTAAAATGAAATAACATAAATAAAATGTTTTGATAAGATAAGTAGAAAGCGATTCGGGTAAACCGGGCTCTGGATTCGGATCGCCGTTCGGGTCAGTGGAGATTGGTCGACACTTTTGAAAAATAAAATGTAAATCAAAAGAATTAAACGAGCATCCCAGAACTAGTTCGGATCCGCCAATCGGGTCGGCCAGACGGGGTGCTCTGGGGACCACATCTGAGGTTTTAAAGGACATCGCGAGCATCGTCACGAATCTTAAGGAGTAGTTGCGGGGCCTTGTGCTGGTGGGTCTGTGCAGGCCAGTTCACCCGGGCGAGTACAGATGGCACCTTCTGAGGCTTTATGGGAGGCCATGGAGTTCCGAGTTGGCTTCGGACGGGTGGGAGAGAGATCCATCATTGGTCCGGATTTCATTAGGGACACCTCGGAGAATGTGGGTTTGATACGGAAGCGTCTCCTTATGGCTTAGGAGAAGAGCTACGCCGACAGACGGAGTCGACCTCTAGAGTTTGAGGTGGGTGATCACGTCTTCTTGAAGGTTATGCCTAAGAGAAGAGTGGTTAGGTTTGATAAGCGGGGGAAGCTACGTTGAGGTATATCGGGCTCTTCGAGATACTCGAGAGGGTGGGTGTAACCCCCCAAAAATACCCTAGAATTTTATAATAATTTTATTATATATTTCGAGTATGAATTGAGCCAAATTTGGGTTTTTCCGGGAAAATTGATAAATTGTGAATTGTGAAATGAATATGTGAGCATATGATTAAATGTTATGTGCTAAAATAAGAAATTGATTGAACCCGGAAATAAACCCAAGTGTAAAAAGGGCAAATTTGGAATTTTGTAAAATGAGGACCTAAGGGTCAAGAATAGGAATAAGCCTAAATGAAAAAGTGAATTAAATGATAAATGAAAGTGAAATGAAGACCAAAAATGAGAAAAATGAGAAATGGAATTTGTGTGTAAGCCAAACATGGCCTTACACTTAAATAGGGAAATAAGACCAAATGTGGTCTTAGAATGCTCATTTTGAGCATAAACCATATTTGAAGAAAGGGGGACAGAAGAAAAGGCTAGGGTTTTGGGAAATAGTTGGAAATTTGTGTGAATCTCTCCATGTTTGTTCAAGATCTAACAAGAAGGAAGAATGAAAAAGGCTAAGGCTTCAAGTGCAAGGAGATTTGAGGTAAGAACCAAACCCTAGATTTCTTTAAATGATGTTTGGGTTAGAAAAACCCTAATCCATCCATGGGTTTTGCTCATGGTTGGCTTAGGATGACTTTAGAATGTTATTGGGAGTGATTCCCATGATTTGTTTTGAGATTTTGAGTGATTTTTGGAGGAAATCGCAAAAAGGAGTTATTCATGGCACGGAGGGTGGTCCGGAATCAACAAAATTTATAAACCTAATTCCTTCTACTGCCATAGCATGGCTACTGTAGTATAGTGGCCCTAGGGTCGAACACAGGGATGGGTTTTCTTTGCACAATTGACTTGCAGTTGGATTCAACTTGGTGAATTCAATTTGGATTTTAGGTTTTCATAAAAATAGTGGGTTTGGTGGTTGAAAACTGGAAATAAAATGAAGTGAAATATAACAAAGAATTCCTTAGGCTTATCAATTTCACGAGTTTAGGTTCTAAAGATAACTGAGGGGTCCTCGAGCCTTTTTCCTCGTGTTGGGGAGGATAACCTATAGTCATCTCCGGAATCGGATCTTCATTTAGCTATAAAAACTAGACCCCTAATAATTTTCCTTTAGAAAGATGGCATTTATTGAGCATTCATGGTCTCAGGCAGTAAAAACCTATCTCCTTGACCCACCTTACAGTGACTAATAAATGGCAACTAATGAATTCAATGGATCTAACAATAAGCATCCACTGAACCCTAAAAGATTACCAAGTACTTGTCATTCAAGATGCATATAAGGGATTTGAACCTAAAGTTAAAAGGAGACACATAAATGATAATAAATACCTATGTTGAAACAATGAGAAACCCTCGCCAAGTAGCCTTCATCTTCAAGGAGAAAGGGGGTTTAGCCACCATCCTCCGAGTCAGCCATCCCGCAGGTGTTCAAGGCGCGAGAAAATGAGAGAAAATGAGAGAAAGTGAGAGAAAATGAGAGAATCGGGAAAATTCCCGCTCAGAAAATGTATTAATGAAATAAAAAGTCCCCCTGGTTACAATGTAGCAGGGGCTTATATATTCCCTAGTCATGAGAAATTACAAAAATATATTAACTACCTACTATTACATTAAGGGCAATTTAGGAAAATCACAAAAGTTGGCTCAACAAAAGTCAAACCGAGGACGAAAGTGGACAATTACAAAGATCGAGAAAATTCAAGAGTACTTCAAATTCGCACCGCGAAAATTCAAGAAGGTCACAAATTCCTCGCAGCCTCGCAAACCTCTGCTCATTATGCTCCTCTCTTCTTCTAGTATCTAAACTGCAGCTCTAAATTCAACTTGACTTCTTCGTGTTAGAGCTAACTTAATCAACTTGACATGAAAAGCTTGTGAAGACTACAAAATTTGCCACAAAATGTGATTAGTAGTAAAGCTAGGACCTTAATGTGCTAACCGGGTTACTTGGGGAGATTACAAAAAGTTCTCAAAACCTGTATTAATAAGGAGTAAAAATAAAGACTATTTGCAGTAATCAATTTCTTAATCGGTTACACATAGTCTTTAGCAATGAAAGAATGAGAGAGTAAACAAAATAATATCAAAATTATGTTCACAAAATGTGATATTTCAAAAAGAATGTGAATGGGTACTGCCCAACCCTCAATAAGAATCATTAAAACCCTGCCTAATAACCATCTTAAGAGAGTGAATGCCATGCGAAATCAAGTATCAAAGGGGCTTCCTTCTCTAGAGGATCAACCCGGAACTCCAACAAAACCTAAGTGTTACTTGATCGCCTTCTCGCCAATAGTCCGCCAAACCGCACTCTTCCCCAACCTAGCTACCGCCAAAACCTAGCAAATCCAATCCAACCTAAATGTATCAGGACCCACTTTACTTTACAACTCTTGCGGTTGTAGGGGTGCAATGGCCGAGGCACGACTCTCACATGTCCATGTAGTGGGGATCCATCGATGACTCAACCACCACGCGGGCCAGTAAGCATCAAGTCATAAGGATTTTTCGACCACAAACTCTTCAGGTTTCACCCCGGACTTCTAATGAGTTCGAGACTCCAGCACCTACAACTTGCTGCTTATGTCTATTCACCCGTAGCGAGCACAGTTCCGGTGTCCCAACCGCTTGGTTTAGTGGCACCAGTTTTAAAGACTTCCGCCATACCCCCTTCGCACCGCTCGGATTCAAGGCAAAAGCTCACAATTTTTCTTTCTTTTCTTTTCTTTTCCTTTTCTTTTTTCTTTTGTTTTTCTTTTGAAAGACTCACTGTCTTTTATTCAAAGGGTCGCAACCTACTAAAGGTGGTCGGCACAAGGCCAGCCTCAGTGGCTTCAGAGGCTAGGTCGCTTTTTCGCTTTATCGATGAAACCTACGCAAAGGTTGCTAGTTAGAGGTAAAGAGAAAGGTTGAAAACAATAATAAGTTAACTAATCATCAACTCAACTAAGCATGGAACCAGTCTAACATCATCAAAAAGGGACAATGTTTCAATTTTTCAAACTGTAAGCTCAGCAAAACACAAAAAAAAAAAAAAGGGTGCAATTTTGAAACTGAAACTTTAAGGTGTATGGTATATATGATATTAAAATGTGACTATATTTTCAGCTTTAAAAAAAGAAACCAACAGCTCCACAAAAAGAGATTATCAACAAGCCACTGAATCAACACAAAATGGGCTTGCTCAAAATAGAAGTAAAGACATAAATGTATGCTTAAAATAGTAATAAGAACATAAATGTAAAAATCACTTCCTTCACTAACTCTCCCCCCAACCAAATGTCACATTGTCCACAATGGGGCACGGATCGGAAATCTAGGGAAGGAAGTGATACCTCCTCAGGGGTGTACAACTGGTGGGATGTCATCCCCATCCCGGGCGTGCCATGGTGAGCGCTAAGGAAGCCGGAGGTGTCTACTTCACGCCGCAAGGATGTCCAAAGGAAGCCGCAGGAGGAGCCGGATGAGTCGCCGAGGGCGAGGTAGGGAGGCTTCGGGGCAAGCATTGGTGAAGGGATCGGCAGGTGGCCCGTATGACTCGTATCTGGCTACACAAGGATGGCATTGCTCGAGTGAGCACGACCGGTGGGTCTCGCCATCAATAGTTTCGCCGCAAGTGCCATCCTCTCTGCTAAAGCCGTAAGGGCAACTGCAAAAGATGCTGACATGATCAAAAAATACGGATCGCGATCCATAATAATCAGAAATCTCGAAAGGCAGAGATATGCCGGAGGCTGCGGCCGACATGCTTCGGCCCAGTTAAGTCCGAAGGAGCATGGAGGCACCGGGGGCGGCAGAGGGAGGCAGTGAAGTGGGCAGTGGGGTTGATTGCTAGAGTTATGGATACTAGAATCTGGGACTCCTCAGTAAGTACTGCAGGAGGTGGCTGATCCTTTGCATGATGGCCATCCGTCAAGCTGATCCGACCGGGTCCCGGAGTGAGAGTGAGGAGTACCAGCATAATCAACCATTTACTACTGCAGCAACCTCTCGAACCCGACTCGCCAACCGTGGCTAGTAGGAAAACCAAGGTGCTCCAACATTTCCTCCAAAACTTCTCCCAGATAGCAACCTTGGAAATATGAGGGGTATGGACTCAGCCCGGCTAGGGTTCCTGTGGTGGACCTTGTCCTCGAAGTGGAACAAGAAGGTCATGATAAGCTCAAGAGTGGTCAACTCAAAACCCTGAGATACACATGTGGCCTGCATCGGCTCCTCTCCAACAAATGCCGTAGTGGAAAATAGATTGGAACGCAAAGACGTGGTCAATAAGAAGCATTACTGAGGAAGCCGCTCCCGAATAGTATGGATCCCGGGCCAGTTTATCCTAGATATTGGGCTTTAACCATCCCCGAGGTGAGGGATGGGGCCACTATCTAAACTCTACCGAGCTAGCGAGTACAACTAGAAGATTGAATGTAGCTAAGAATAGTCCGGGTCTCGAATGTTCCCTCACTAGCCATCAATAGAGAAGTCTATGGCAAGAGATTGGGGTGGTCTCGCCCGATGTCATACCGTAAAACTCGATGATCACACAGGGTAGAAAACTCCGTGATAGAGTCAGCGAGTGCCCTGGTGGAGTGCCGTTGCACAAGCCGCATGGAGTCTCTAAGCTCGAGAGGGGTGGAAAAAGCAGAGATGTCATAATATATCTCATCAGGCGTCCTGGCACTACAACTGAATTGCCTATATTGAAAGAACGACAAGCACTCCAAAAAGCGTTATTTCGAGTCCTATTTAAAAATAGGTTTTTGAGTGCTTTTGCGTACTAATCATATTATTTAAGTTTCATTGACATGTACAGGTCCATTAGTACTACTGATTTTGTTTCGAGATTGTTTTTGGTAGTTTAGCAGGTTTCGTGAACCTCCTCCATCATATCAAGCTTGGCATCGCAATTATGCAAATTTATGATGAGTTCGTATGAATTCTCAGTGATTTCATCAGTTTCAGATGAAGCAATATCGAAATGGGAAGTGAAGAAATGCAGCCGGAGGATGCGTAAGGCAAAGATGGGAGAATTGGCATTGGCATAAGATAAATAGTTGGCAGGATCGCAAAAATTTCGCAATGGTAGCGAAAATTTTGCAATCCTAGATAAAATTTCACTATGCCACATTTTCGCTATCATAGCGAAATTCACTATGCATAGCGAAAATCTTGCCCCTGTTTTTGTGATCCAAACAACCCCGTTTTGTGTAATTCCTCTTTTGCCCTCAATGTAATCATATTATATAGGCTAGTTTGGTATTTTCACATCTTTTGTAAGGCTATATAAGCCACTTTATGACAATTTGTAACCTAACTTTCAATCCACGCAGCATTTGTAAGTGCTATTTTGAACCCTATTCAAGATAGGTTTTGGGTGCTTTTTGCGCACTAGTCATATCAATTAAGCCAATTGATGTGTGTAGGTCCACTTAGTGCCACCGAGTCCATTTCCCGAGTTTGCTTCGTAATTTTGCAGTGTTTGCGATGCCCCGCCACTTAGTTCGAGTTCGACATCGCTATGTGCTGAACCATGAAGATTGGAACTATTTGGCCACCGTAAAAATGAAGGAATGAAGTGGATTGGTCAAGGAAAATGGGATGCAAGAGCAAAAGAGGGATGCAAAGGAGTAAAGAAGGAGCGTATAATCCCGTAAATTTCACTATGAATGCGAAATTTCGGGTCGATTGCTAAATTTTGCAATCCTAAATAAATTGAGAATTTTCTCTAGTTATTTAAATTTCTCGCTACCTACGAAACCCACTCGTGCCTAGCGTGGCCTGCAATTTCGCTTATCCGCATACTCGCTTAGGGCCAGCGAAATCCTCTAGCCAGCTAAATTCACTCGGCTGATAGCTAAATTTTCCAATTTCGCTATCTCTGTAGAATTTCGCTAAAGCATAAATTTTCACTATCCTAGCGAAATTCCCCCGTGCATAATGAAATTGTCGCCTCGTGATTTTTGTATATTTGATCCCAAATGACCACGTTTTGATGTATTACCATTATAGCCCTTATGTAATTTCACATTTTAGGTGTTTTAGTATTTTCACACTTTGGGTTGTACTATATAAACCCCCATAACTTTGTAGCAAAAAAAAAAAGAAACTTTTCATTTTTTATAAAGTTTCCTGCAGCTTTCATTTTAGGGTTTCATTTGCTCTCTTCTCTCTCTTCTTTCTTTCATTTCTACCGCTAAACACCCCTCGAGGATGACAACTCAAGGGATGCTTCGGGCTAAGCCTCAGCGCCTTGAAGAGCAGTGGTTGCTAGCTGCTGGGGCTACCGCACCAGTTGTCCTCTTGTTTTAAATGATACAGTAATCAGATTTATGGTTCCATACCTTCCAAACTAGGGTTTAATGCCATTTAATGTTGTTCCTTTAAAAAAAAAGTATCAATACTTGCCATGCTTGTGTGGTTCAGTGCATACTTAATGCTAGATGCACACATATATCCCTTAGATGCCATTTACGAGCCATTGAAATGTGAGGTCGAGTGCTAGGTTTTATAAAACTAAATGGGACTTTTGAATGCATAATAATTTTCGATCAAATAGGGAGTGGTTCTAGGTTAGCTCTTATAGCTAAACAAAGATCCGGTTTGGCTTTAACTATATGTCATTTGCCCTAATGCGAGGAAATAACCCGAGGACACCTGGTGACAATTCCCCCATGTTATCAAGCTAGTGACCCAAGCCTTCAAGGTTACCATTTCACACTTCACTTTAAGCCATTATGGGGCTAGTCGCTGAACAAACAACCTCCCCGCTTTTAACCAAGTCCAAAATCCAAACTAAAGCCTCACCACTCAAACACTAATGCAAATCATTCGTGGATGAAACCCATCCCCGTGTTCGAATCTTGATAATTAGCTTATATATCAAAGAGCTTAACTACTACAGTGAGGAGGGAACTTAGAATACAAATTTTGTTGATTCCGCTTCACTCTACCGTGGCACGCATCAAATGGCGCCGCCGCTGTGGATGGTGCTAACCCATGTATGATGAGTTGATGTGTACTTGTAATCCACATTACAAGTGTCGGGTGACCTTTAGTCCTTTTTGAATCGCGTGCGTAAACCGCAAGTTTCCTCTCACTTGCGCCACTGCACTGCTTTTGTTTCTTGCGCCGCTTTGTTTTAACTAACACGACCTGCAAGTTTGTTCAGGCTCTTTCGCCGCGCCTCTCAGGTAATGTGTTTATGCAGCACTGGGATAGAGGGATTTCAGGCAGACTGCAAAGAATCAGTACACCAGTTGAACAAAGTTGTGAAATCAGTGTACATAGTGAAAATATGGATCCTCTACCTGAAGAACAAAGAAAAGTCGCACCGGTGCCCCAGCTGAATCCAACAGCCATGTGTCAATGAGGACAATATACACCCTCCCAGAGTTGGGCGGTTCTTCCCGCATCATACCTGGCCGAAGATGTGGGCGCTGATTAATCTTACCTAAGGCTCCCGTCCCATTACTTCCCATGGTATGGGAAATGAAAATCCATATTCACACATACACGGATTTTGAGGAGGTATGCACTACTTTAAGGAATGTATAACTTTACATGGATTTGCTCAAGCTGAAAGCATTTCCGCTGACACTGAAAGACAAGGCAAAATTTTGGCTCAATTCACTGAGGCCAAGGACTATTAGAAATTGGGTCGATCTTCAAGCTGAATTTTTGAAGAAATTCTTCAGTGCAACCAAGACCAACAGCTTAGAAGAGTGAGATCTACACTCCACTGCTCATGACAATGAGAAATTTACCACCTGGAGATTCATGGAGACCACGTTGTCATTCACATCATGGTTTCGACACCTGGATGTTAGTGAATCATTTCTATAATGGTATGTCCCCTGCCATGAAACAATTTCTAGAAACCATGTGTGGAGGTGATTTTTTTAGTAAAAATCCAGATTAAGCAATGGATTTCTTGAGTTATGTGGCTGAAACTTCCAAGGGTTGGGATGAGCCAAACCCGAGGGAGGTGGAGAAAATGAGGCCCTCGCCCCACCAAAGGGGAGGGATTTTTACACTTTCGGAGGACATGGAAATGAAAGCAAAAATTTCGACCCTAGCTAGGAAGGTAGAGGAGCTAGAAGGAAAGAGGCTCCATGAAGTGCAAAGGATCGAAAAACACTCCAGACAGACAACCCATTCACCGCTTGTCAACCCACCGCTACCCAGAGAACATCATCCATGTGCCCCCTTCTAAGAAGGATCTGATGTCGAATATGCAAATGTCAGAGGTCAATACAAGCCACAAACCTAATGCCCCATATGGTAATACCTACAATTCCAATTGGAAAATCACCCTAACCTCTCCCCGGAAACCTAATCCCCGCCTATATGCCCTCAGTGCCAAATCACGCTGTTCTCATATCAACTCACAACCACCACCATCCTTCTCCCAAGGAACAAGTGATACTAAATTGAAAGGCAAAGTGGCAGTAATTTTGTGGAAGAACAAAAAGGATCAACACACTGCACAAAGGATTGACACTGTAGAAAGTACATTGGAACAAGAGAATAGATGGGCTTGAGAGCAATCTTAATTAGAAATAGACAACCCGCAAAGATTCAATCACAAAGATTGAATAACAATATTCCTGAGGTACGTGAGAGAGGAGTTCTTCCCAAACATTGCCAAATCCGAAAGGAGTCCATGAGGTAGGTTCATCCAACAATTCAGGAATGGATGAGGTGAAGGCTATAATCACTCTGAGGAGTGGAAGAGAAATAGAGCAACCAGTGCCCAAGGCTGTTGAAGAAACATGCAAGGAACAGGAAGCTGAGCCTGAGAGAGTAATCATCAGTGAGGACTCAATGAAGCACTGCGTGCCACCCCCATTTCCCCAGGCACTAAGAAGTAAGAAGAAATACATCCCAACAGCAGCGCATCCCGAAGTCCTGGAAGGCGTGAAGGTCAACATACCCCTTTCGACATCATCAAACAAGTCCCCGCCTATGCAAAGTTTTCAAGGATCTCTCGCATAATCAAAAAGGGGTCGGGTATTGAGAAGAAAGCCTTCCTAATCGAGCAAGTTAGTGTCATAATCCAGCAAGACACCAAGCCAAATACATGATCCAGGATCCCACAATTTCAAATGCTAACATCGAGGGACTCTGTATGTAGATAAGGCATTACTCGATTCGGGTTAGCGTGGAACCTACCGCCATACTCAGCTGTGATACAGCTAGGTTCGGGGAGAGCTTAAGCCAACCAACATCACTCTTCATCGCCGATTCTGACAAGTGAAAAAATTCCTAAGGGAATAGTTGAGGATGTTTTGGTAAAGGTAGACAAATCTCACTATCCAAAGAGACTTTTGCAGTGCTGATACCGAACCACAGCAAACGGGCCCAATCATGTGCCACTATCTGGAAGACAGATCTTTGGCCACCGCCATGCAATCATCAATCACTGGAATGGAGTCATGCAAATTTCACATTTGGCAACATGACATCAAGCCGAATATTTTTCATTCAGCTACAAGACAAACCA
Source organism: Tetrastigma voinierianum (assembly GCA_016808115.1). Classification (NCBI taxonomy): domain Eukaryota; kingdom Viridiplantae; phylum Streptophyta; class Magnoliopsida; order Vitales; family Vitaceae; genus Tetrastigma; species Tetrastigma voinierianum. The sequence goes on from JAEQBH010006450.1 coordinate 322,327, forward strand.
AGCAGCGTGAAATGGAAGGAAACAATGAAGTCCGTCGCTTAATCGGGAAGTTCGTGAAGCCGAATGTCCATGAATTGCAAGAAATAGCTAACCAAGGTGAAGAAGGTGTTTGGGAGTTGCCATCAGGCACCACTGCAGAGAAATTGGTCAGCTCAAAATCACCCAATGAAAAAGAGAAAATCAACAATGGGAAATTAAGCATCAAGGCATTAGCTGCCATCATTGGGCCGAGCTTCTCCCTTCTTTGACCCTCCATGAGTAATTCAGTTGATTCCCTCAATGGGTTTGCATCCACTAAACCAAATTGCAGCTCAATAATTTTTGTTTTTGCTTTTAATTCGTCAATTTTACATTTTGTTATTTTTTAAAGAGTTTCCCTATTCGCGCCTTTCCTTCTTAAGTAGCCTAAGTCTAATATTATTTTATTTTATTTTTATTTTTATTTTTATTATTAGGTTTTTGTTAGAAACATTTATTTTGTTTTCTTGTTGTTGTTTTTATATGGCCTAATTAAATAATTTTTTTTTTATCAGTAGTGAGCCATATTCATCGTGATTTTCGCTATAATAGCGAACAACCCCGCGACCCTTCTGGCCCCCTTCAAACTCTATTTAAACAAAAGGGGAGGGCCAACCACTTCATTTATTCCCTCCCCTACCGAGCCCCCGAGCCTCCAAAGAGCCGCGCTCGCTGAGCCTAAGTCGCACCCGCCATCGCCATTCGCCGCGGCTCTGCGATAGTCGCGCCAGATCGCCACCCACTACCGGCCTGCGGAGCTCGCCTTTGCCGCCACTTCCTGGCGCCAAGGTGGCGACCTCAAGCTTCAAGGCTCGCCGCACGAGTAGCTACGCCTCGCCTGCGCACTACGCCAGTTGTCTCATCGTTCGCCCGTGTGCGCCATCGCCGAGCCCGGTCTGCTTTCAGGTTCAGTGGTCCCCACGCCCGTGCCTTAGTTCGAAGAAGCAAGAGCCCCGGGTCTTTGAGAGCTGCACGCCCTCGCACCGCCTCAGGTCTCTGTCTACGCATGGTCCGGCACCGAGCGGGTCCCGCCCGAGGCCTCGGGTCGCTCCGCATCTCTTGCGTGAGAAGCAGCTCCCGCTTCTCGCTTCCGCCCCGTAGCTAGTCCCCGAGGGCACCGAGGAGCCTCAGGGTTCAAGAGATGTCAGATCTTGACGAGACCCCCTCGATTCTTCACCGCTGCCACGAGATCCAGGAGGGCTCTGCTTCTCTGCCGGGCCTCAGACTTCAGACCGGGTGTTTCATTCATCCAGCCCGAGAGCCATCACCGCTAAGAATATCGGGCAGAGCTCATCGCCCCAATTATCCCCACCAGAGGATCGGGAGGCCTTTGTGGTCGCCGACCCTATCCCGGAATGTAGGTCTAATTTGTGGATTTTCGCCGGGAGTCAGACACGACGCTTCTGGCCGATCGCCGACCCTGGCTCAGGACTCCATGCGATCGATCGAAAGCATTACTCACTTCGCCGCTTATGACGCCGGGCGACAGCTACCACCCCGTGGTTCTTCGCCTACCATTCCATGACCTCCCGGGGAGAGCCTAGTTCGCTCGAGCTCTGATTCAGTATCGATGACCGACCGAGTTCTCGCATAAGCAGACATTTCAAGAGCATTGGCCTGCAGATAAGGCAGCTAATTGAGGTTATCAGATCGCCTCAACTCGACGATGCGGAGATGGTCCGATTCTGAGACGAGACACTACAACAGACCTATACTATTCCGAGGCGTACCCGCCCCGATGCTTCCTATTGATCATCCGCCCGTGACTAGCCTCTTCCCCCGCTTCAAGACTATTAGCCCGGGGCCAGAGGGTGCCATCTGCAGGCTCAGACGGACCGGGGATACTGGCCACCCTCCGAGTCGGGTGATGACCTCCCTACTACATTTCAAGATAAGGTCCACCGCAGCAGCCCGGCCTGAGCAGAGTCTGCTACCCTGTTGATGCCACGACCGCTAAGCTAGGTCCCGGAGCACTCGCTTCCAGGTGAGGAGCCCCTGACGAGAGGAGGATTAGATGCCCTCGTCCTCGTCTATGGAGCGAGCCATGGTGATGCTATCTCTTTCTCCTCCAAAAGAGCAGATCCAGGAGGAGGTACCCTGACAGGAGGCAGAGGACTCCCGCAGGAGAGATGTTCATACCCCCGAGGTCAAGATGAGGAGTCCTGCCACATATCTCCTCCATCTCCTCCTCCACCGCTTCACCACAGCCCCCGCCGACACTCCGCCGACTGCATATACAACACAAGACTCCTCCTGAGTATGTTCATGTCGCATCGTGGAGATAGCGTGTGTTACGGATGCTTTGTCCTGTCTACTAGCCTCACACGTGCATCATGGACCGTAGGTCGACTCGAAACGAGACTACTTTAGAGCGTTGTCATACCATGCTCCAAAGAGATCATGAGTCACCCGATCTCCCCGCATGTTTCCTCGACCATAGAGATGTGAGCCAATGGAAGAAGAGCAAGAGGGGCCTCCACAGTTGTCTGGCCACAAGAACAAATGATCCTCCACCACCACTGGGATTGAGGCTCTGCCCCCTAACTTTCCTATCCCTATTACATGTCTATGCCTTACCGGGGGAGGAAAAGTTGGGAGCAGAGGGAGTGTCTTCTCTGCTATGTTTTTGTATAGTTTTCAAAGATTATCAAATATGCTTAATAATTTTACTTAGATTCATGATGCAAATAATAAGAGGGCAATGATATTTTTGTATGTTTAGCTATATTTCCTTTATTAGCCATTTTAAGCTATATCAAAAGCTTTACAAAGACTATCGATACTTATTATTATACTATAAAAGTACTTTTGTGTCTTTATTTGCGGTATTCACTTCTTGCTTTAATTCTGAACAATTGAATTGCCTTTAATCGAACAATTGAATTGCTTTTTAATCGAACAATCGAATCGCTTCTTTAATCGAACAATCGAATTGCTTTTTAATTTGAAGAATTGAAACCTTTGTTACCCTAATGTTAGAACAATTCCAATGCATGATTTAGTTTTCGTCAATTGAAGTTTCGCATGTTCAACCTGAACATTTCCCCTTAGTTAATTCACACACCGCACACCGATTGCACTAATAGGTTGTGAAATTATTTATCTCCTTTCACTTTGCAAAGCCGGCCTTTAGGACCAAGTGGATCGACCCATAATAGGTCTCAGGTTACCCATATATGAAGACTTCAATGTTATCTTCCAAAAGAAAAAGAAAAAGAAGAAGCAAAAAGGAAAGCAGTTAAGAAAAAAAAAATAAAAGTCGTGAAGCTATTGGCCGCAACAATGTCCAGGTATATGGCGAAGCCTCTGAGCCCGACATGCCCTAAACCTTAATCGTCAGGAGTCATCACTTTAGTGTTCATTACACGTGAATGGGTAGAGCTTAGCGTGTTGTGGTGTATGCTTGATTCTCGAAGATATTCTGGGAGTCCGGGGCGAAGCTCGCAGTTTGTGGTCGGCCGATCTCGCTTCGATGCCCTAAACTCTATTGGTCGGGAGTCATTGGTGGACCCTCGTTAAATGGACTTTTGGTGAAGTCGAAGCTTTAAGCATTGGGAAATCTCACAATGTAGTCAAATAAAGAAAGAAAAGTGTAGCTGTCTTATCTAGGTTGTTCAGCCTTAAGGCCGCCAAGAGGCTGTGTTTCTGGGGAAGGAATAATTTCAATTATCACTAAGTCCGGTTACATTAGGAACCATTAGATTTTGATGGAAATTCAGTGCTGAGTCTCTTGATTCGATGTTAACCTAAAGCTTATTCTTGTATGGTTTTTGTTCTCTCATGCCTGGCTTTTCTAACAAAGGTGTGTAAATTGTTCATTTTAAAGTACGCCATTCGTATATATACCTCAACTATACTTTTTTGAAAGCACGCATGCATCCCATTATGTTTTAAAGATTACTAAGGGACAGCAACGGTCGGTTAGTGTGATTAGTGCCCAAAAAGTGCTATTTTGAACCCTATTCAAGATAAAGCCTGGGTGCTTTGCGCACTAATCATATCAATTAAGCCAATTGATGCGAGTCCACTTAGTGCCACCGAGCCCGCCTCGAGTTTGTTTTTGGTAATTATGTTTTTGCATGCCTCGCCACTTAGTTCAAAAGCCCGATATCAGTTATGTGCTTCTAACCATGAAGATCGGAACTATTCACAATCGTAAAACGAAGGAATGTATGATTATCAAGGAAATCGGGATGCGCATTAGCAAAAAGAGTGGATGCAAAGTGGAGCAAAGAAGCGAGCAGAGCAATCCCGTAAATTTCGCTTATGATTGCGCACTCGCTGATTAAGTAAAATTTCGGCAATCATAGTGAAAATTTCAATCCTAATGAATTGAGAATTTCGCTAGTTACGAAATTTCTTAGCAAGTCAAATTTACTCGTGCCTAGCTTAAATTTGCAATTCTCACTATCTCATAATAATTTCGCTTAGGGCTAGCGAAATTTCGCTAGCTGTTAAATTCAATGCTGGATAATGAAATTTTCCAATTTCGCCTCTCAGAGAATTTCCGCTTAGGCTAGCGAAATTGCGAAGTTACCAAATTTTCGTCATCCTAAATAAATTCCCCGCATAGCGAAATTGCCGCCCCGGTGATTTTTGTGATATTTGATCCCAAACGATCACGCTTGGATGTATTACCATTATAGTCCTTATGTAATTTCATATTTTAGGTGTTTTAGTATTTTCACACTTCGGGTTGTACTATATAAAACCCCCATAACTTTAGTACTAAAAAAAAATCCTTTTCATTTTTATAAAGTTTCCTCAGCCTTCATTTTAATGGTTTCATTTGCTCTCTTCTCTCTTCTTTCTTTCATTTTCTCGCCGCAAACACCCCCTCGATGGGATGACAACTCATGGGATGCTCGCTGCCTCTCATACCTGGAGCTATGAGGGCTGCTAGCTTGGTTTCGGGGGCTAAATGGCAGGGTTTTCCTCTTGTTTTAAATGACATGTGTACTTCATTTATGGTTCGATACCTTCCAAACTAGGCTTAATGCCATTTAATGTTGTTCCTTTGGTCAATACTTCATGCTTTGTGGTTCAAGCAAGGTACTTAATGCTGGGATGCACAGATATCCTTTGTGTGGATGCCATTTACGAGCCATTGAAATGAGGTTGAGTGCTAGGTTTTTAACCGAACGGGACTTTGAATGCATAATGTTTGTCTTGACTCAAATAGGAGTGGTTCTAGTTAGGGTTTTATAGCTAAACAAAGATCCCAGCTTTTGGCTTTGACTATATGTCATTTGCCCTAATGCAGGAAATAACCCGAGGACACCGTAATACCCCCCATGTTATCAAGCCAGTGACCCAAGCTCAAGGTTACCATTTCACACTTCACTTTGCCATTACGCTTAGGTCGCTGAACAAACAACCTCCCCGTTTAACCAAGTCCGAAAATCCAAACTAAAGCCTCACCAATCTTCAAACACTAATGCAAATCATTCGGATGAAAACCCATCCCCCGTGTTCGACCTGGGGACCACTGTCATGCATCGGGCAAAGATTTGACCCCGCCGGGCAGCAGGAGGAACTTAGAATACAAATTTTGTTGATTCCGCTCAATTCTACCGTGGCACGACCGGCCAATACTGGGCATGCTTTAGGGTTCGCGGTATTCTTAATGGTGATACACTCGACATTCATTAGATGTCAGGGTTTACAGCCAACAAATTAGGTTAAATGTTAGGCTAACTCCACAAACACAAATGTTCAAGAAATGCAAGCTTGTTCAAATAGGGAATGTGTTTTAAGGGTTGGTTTTTAAAGCTAAACAAAGATCCTATTTGGCAATGACTATATGTCATTTGGCTCTAACATGTAGGAAATAACCCGAGGACACCTTTATAACCTAAGATACTAATCTAGTGACCTGCCTCAAGGTCTCCCTTCATCTTGTTTTAAACTCCAGCGCCGTCACTAACCCAACGACAACACCTGCGCGACTTTTAATGTAAATCCAAAATCCAAATGAAAGCCCTTCAACATTCCTGGAAACCATGATACAAATCATTTGTAGTGATGAAACCTATCCCCTCGTGTTCGACTTAGCCATGCATACTGGCAAAGAAGGTCGACACGGGATGAGGAGGAAATGATACAAATATCGTTGATTCCCATCACCTCACCGTGGCACGACCAGCACAGATAGCGGGCCTTCGAATGAGAGAGCTAGGGGACAAGTCCTGAGGATTGCCAAGGGCTGGGCCCTAAGGTGGGCATGGGCGAGGCCTCTCGGGACTGGAGGTGGAAGATTCAATTGCTCATGTCCCAGCCTTTCTGAGGAGGAACCTCTTTGGAAGGCCGTGGGTGGAGGGGATGGGAGGAGCAGCCCAACTCAGAAGCCATACCGCAAGGGTGGGCAGAGTGAACCTGGTAAAATACAACAAAGAGTAGTCAAGGAGGTGCGATGCAGTGGCGGAAGCAATAGTGAGCTACAACCTGGTTGACAATGGAGGGGCACAAATAAGAATGGTGAGGAGGGGATGGCCTCACTGAGCCCGTAGAGGACTGTGCTCATCATGTCTTCGCCATGGTCGGATCTAAGTGTGGGTAGAAGAATGGAGCGGAAGTGGGTTTTCCGTAAAACTTTTTAGGAAATGTTTGAAAATAAATATGATGGAGATTAAGGGATATTTATAGGGGTTCAGGAAGGTGAGCAGTTCTATAGGAACTTAATGTCCATGAACGGGCACTAAAACCAGGTTCAAAATAATGGAATAATAAACGGCTGTCATAGAATTGAAGGGTTGTCGAAGATGAATTGTGTAGGAAAACGAAGAGTTGCAAGATCGAAAATTTCTCAAGATCAGGAAAATTCTCCTATAACCCGCAACTCCCGCTTTCCTAACTCGCCTACGCCAAAATGTAACACCAAAATTATTAAAATGAAATATAGGAAAGTGAAAACTCACAATAAAAACTAAGCTAAGACTAGAAAAAGCATGAAAGAACAACTATAAAAATTGAAATAAATTAAACAAGAATCTAAAAATATATGGAGTGGCTTTAGTCTCTGCAGAGACCAAGCCCACTCAAGGTGGGTCTTCAGACTTATGGAGGATCAAGGAGGGGGAGCTCCTCCTTTGCTTGGTCGTGGAAATGTGCTGTGTATATGCCGGTTCGCCATTGACTTGAACACCTTTGTCGTCCCTGGAGTTTAACAGTCCACCGCCCATTGGGGTGGTAGACTTTGGATAATGAATGGATCACCATCTTAACTTGAGCTTGCTCTAAAGAGAAGCTTCGGGAGTCATAAAGCAAAGATCGATCTCCTTGCTCCGAATTTTTCCAAAGCACGCTGATCATGCCATTTCTTTAATCTATCTTTTGCAATCTTCGAGTTCAAGTAGGCATCATTTCTCAACTCTTCTAGCTCATTGATATCAAGTAACTTTTTTAAGGCCGACTCTTCCCAAGTCCAGGTTTAGCTTTTTTATTACCCACCATGCCTTATATTCAATCTTCACTGGCAGGTGAAATGTTTCTGCTATAGACTAGCCATATGTGACATACCCAGATTGTCTCAAGGTCATTCCGTATGTCCACAAAGGATCTAGCGCTTTGAGAGACCAATCTCTCCTTGGCTGAGTTTACCACTTTCATCAATATAGCTCTGACTTCCCTTGCTGGCGAGCTCAACTTAACCACTAGTCTAAGGATGGTAAGGGGTGGCTACTTTGTGTTTTACACCATATTTAGCTAGGAGGTTCTCAAAAGGTTTATTGCAAAAGTGTGAACCTCCATCACTAATTACGACCTTTGGAACCCCAAATCTTTAAAAGATGTTTTCCTTCAAGAATTTCAATACCACCTTGTGGTTTGCTACTCTGCATGGAACTGCTTCAACCCACTTAGACACATAGTCAACCCCCATCAATATGTATATGTATCCAAAAGAAGGTGAAATGGTTCTTACAAAATCGGACATGCCCAAACATCGAATAAATCAACTACTAAAATTAGGTTTAAAGGCATCATTTGAAGGCTAGCGATCTTCCCTAGTCTTTGGCATTTGTCGCATCCACGACATACGCCAGGCATCCTCAAGAGAGAAGGCCACAATCCAGATTGGAGCACTACGATGCTTTTCCAGAAGCAAAATGACCCCTCCACATGCACTCTCATGGCAAAGGATCAGTATTCTTTGCTGCTCTTCCTCGTGCACATTTTCCAATAATCCGACAAGACAATATTTAAACAAGAAGGGTTCCTCCCAATAGTAGGAATGGACCTTTGTAAAGAAGAACTCGCTCCGCGCGTCGCACTTCAATCAACACGATTCTCCCTGTTGGCAAGAAATCGCAATGCAGCATACCGGCGGCACTTTCCACCACTGGGTGAATTCCTCAGAAATCTAACACACTTGAGGGCTGCGATGTCGCAGGGCGGTTAACCTAAGATGTGATCCCACACAATGATTCTCCACCCTTTATCTTTGATCCGTTGTGCTGAATTCTCGAGCACAATCCATCTAATAAGTTCAGCTCGCCAGATTCTGGGTATGGTAAGGAGGTACTTCAAAGCCGAACGACCAGAAGATAATGATGTCCGAATTCACCAAGTATGCACGTAACTTATCCAAGGCATAGACCACCACACGCTTTCGTGGTGGTGTAGTTCCTTTGAAGTTTGGTCATCGTTTTCGCTTGCATAGTAAACCATATAAGGTTTCCCTTCTTTCGCCTCGAGAACCCGTCCCGACGGCAAGATCACTTCAGATCACACATGCACTCTCGTAGGGCAACTACCGCCAGTGCCCCATATCTGGCAAAGGTCAAGCAGGGATCTGGAGCCCTCGGCCTCGCGCCTCGCCCTAGGAAAATTTGGCATCCTTTCCTGGGCAATGCCTTGTAAAGAGGCTTTACAATCTTCAAGAGTCTGATGAACTTCCAAAGAAGCTTTCGGTAGCTGTCCAGGGCACACTGTCTCCACAATTTTCACATTCATGTGGTTAAGTTTGGAAATTAACTCAATTCTTTTTGCCTTTATCAACCCTTAATTCCCAACGGATATGATATGTCCCAAATAATCCTCGTTTACTTCATAAAATGGCATTTTCTCCCGCCATGCCACTAAAATTTTCTTCAACGCACTGCAGTAAGACAAGTTCAAGGTTTCTAGGCATTCTTCAAACTACCCTCAGATAATAAAGGATGTCATCCATAATGCGCCCAACTATATCACTAAAATACCCAGCCTCCAGATCTCCGAATGTGGTGTGGGCCTTACATAGACTAAAGGGCATTCTTCTACAAGCATAAGTCCCAAATGATAGTAACGTAGTCTTCAGTCTTTGCTGAAATCTCTATCCGAAGTGAAATGAGCAAACCATCTACAGCAAAGTAGGAATAGGTTTCTAGAAATTCTTTCAAGGTGTTGGTCCATGAAGGGTAGTGGGAAGTGATCTTTTCTTGTCACTTCATTCAATCTCCTATAATCAATGCACACCCTCCAACCTGTGGTAAGGCAGCAGGCACCCTCCTCTCCTTCTCTATCAGGCACAATGGTCACCTTCACTGGCACAAATGAGTTGACTCACTTTAGTGCTATCGATATGGGGTAAATGATGCTCAACTTGTAGCAATTTTGAGAACTTCTCGTGATGCACTACTTTCTCGCATGTGAGGATTCAATCTCCTCTCACATTATCCTAATCGGTCTTGCTTCCTCTTCCTAAACATGTACTTGGTGCAAACTAAAGGGCTAATTCCCTTCAAGTCGGAGATTTTCTACCCAATAGCCTGCTTTTTCTTCCTGAGGATACCCAGCATAATGTTTTCCTATGAAGCATCGAGCGTGCTGAAGAGACAGTAACTAGCATTACTGGGTCGTCATCTTCTAAATATGCATACTTTAATTCCACAGTGTGGGCTCGAGATCTAACTTTGAGGCCCAACGTTCCTTCTCCTTCTTTTCCTCCCACTAGCAGGGGGAAACTTCTTCCTTTCTTTCTCCATAATTCATGTACGACAGAAGTTCCCGGGCTTCCCTCGTAGTTCCACAAAAACTCGATACCCTCAATCGCTTATCCCGCAATTGCCGCTACTCAACCTATTCTCCTTAATGGAGTCAATCAGCGCATCTTTTCGACCTTCTTCCTCTCAAGATGCATATGCTTTCGCTTCAAATGGAAAATGTTGAGCTTCAAAGTCATATTTCCGTATGTAAGTTATGTAACTCCATTTCGGCGGTTGATGATTGCATTAGAGGTGGCCAAGCATGGTCTTCCTAGGATGATAGGCACATAGTTAGCTCCTATCAAGCATCGTAAGGTTCCATGTCAAGAACAACAAAATCTGGCTGTGTGATGTTAGACTCGCCCACTCAGATCAAAAACATCCTCCACAAGGTTTTTGGGAATTTTACATGGATCCTGTCTGGCTAGTGGACAATGTGATGGTGGTGGGCTTCAATTCTCCAAACCCACCAGTTCGGTACACCGACAAGGCAAAGAAGCTGACACTGCCCCTAAGTCCGGGGTGAGAGTGCCTTTTCCACACAAGTCCCACCAACGTTCATCGAGATGGCTCGGGATGCCCCGGCCTGCACTTCACGTGAGTCTTCAGACCGAATAATAGCACTGACTTGTTCTATCAAGAAGGCCTTCTTATAAACACTTAACCCTGTCTTCATTGTGCATAAGTCCTTTAAAATTTTGGCATATGTTGGGACCTGTTTAATCATGTCTAGTAAGGGGGATGTTAACCTTCACCTGCCGTAGCACTTCCAAAATTCCTCACTGTCGATAGCTTTCTTCGCTTAAAGGTTTTCGAGGATAAGGTGGAGGTGGGCCTCTTCTTCAATGCGATCATTTTTTTATCCCACTTTCTCAAGTTCACTTTCTTTTTTCTCCATTGTCTTCTTTCTTCGCGAGAATTGGCCGCTTCAACCTTTACCATCCCTGAGTGATAATCGGCTGACTTCATCTATCTCGGAGTCGTTCATCTGGAAGAGTTTCAATTCATGCACTTCGATCGCTGTGTCTGACTCGAATTTTCCTTTTCTTGCACTTGCTGCTGGTCAGTCAACCTAGAAATTGAATACTGCAAGTTGTCAAATTTCTGGGCAATATCAGACTGCAGATGATGATGGTGGTGGTTGTGTCTGGGATGAGGCACCATACCGGGTGTCAGCAGGGGCAACATAAGGTGGAGGCTTTGCTCTGTGAGAGGTTAGGATGGTTCCTCCAATTTAGGATTATATGTAAGCAAGAGATGGGGTAATGGTTTGTGGCTTGTGTTGCCCTGACAAAGATTGGCTTGTTCAAATTATCATATCCCGTGACACGGACAATTGGATAATGCTCTCCTCTCGCGTCGTAATCGATGATAAAATAAGACCTGTCATTGGCACGGTGTCTCAAATGAACGCTTGCACCTCTCATGTTGATTTCTCATTTCTAGCTCCTACAACCTTCTAGCTAAGGTGGATAGTTTTGCTTTCATTTCCATGTCCTCCAGAGGGAGTACATACTTCCTCGAAATGCCATGTGTCCTATTCTCTCCGCCTCTTAGGTCGGGTCTTGTCCTAAGCTTTGGATGTCTTTGCCACAGCTAGTAAGAAAGTCCTTTGGTTTAATTCTGGGATTTTTAGTCAAGAAGTCCCTCCACAAATAGTCTCCAAGACTGTTCACAGCAGGACATTCCATCATAAAAATGGTTGACTAGCAACCATGTGTCAAAACAAAGGTGAGGACAAGCACTGATGGTTTCCAAATACCTTTCCTAGCACTAGTAGAATTTTTCATTTTCATGGGCTGCAAGGTGTAACCGTCTCCTTCGTAATTATTGGTTCTATGTGTAGAGAAGAATTTCTTAAGAACTCACCGCATCACCGTCCAATTCAGGATGGCCCCTACCCTGAGAGTCGAGCCAAATTCGCCTCATTCTTCGTGAGTCGAGGAAAATTTCACCTCATCGTGATCCAGACAGGAAGTATCCTCCTTGAAGGTATGCGGCCACTTCCCTCAAAGTCCTACAGTATGCGAATATGGGCTCTCACTCACACCATGGAAGGTAGGAGTAGAGGCACTGTAGGCCTCGACAATCATATCCTCTGTGGGAGGCACAATGCATGAGGGTGCACTCACTCTTGGGGGATGTATGTGGTACCTCATGGACCTATATGCATTGGGATTCCTCAGTACCCCCTGTTGGCTCTATTGTTCCTTAGGTGGGGGTTCCATCTAGTCACTATTCAGGCTCACCATAGCCTCTTGTTCCGTGACACTTTATTCTTTTTAACTCCGCTATTGTATTCTTATCCCACTGGTACATAAACCCCTATAAAAAAACAAAAAAAAAACCACAAAACACTCAAAGGCTATCCGAAATCAATAGAATTTATAAACCTAATACCTCCTACTGCCATAAAGATGCTACTTCAAGATAAAGGTTTCAGGTTTTAACACAGGATGGGTTTCTTCGTAAGATGATTAATGTTGGTGCAAATGGTAAACTTGATTTGATTTGGGAGTTTTATAAAAACAATGGATTTTGGTGATGGAAAGCTGAAAATAAAATGAAATAAAACATAAAAGAGAACTCCTTGAAGCATCAGTTACCCGGGTTTAGGTTCCTGTAGACTGAGGGGTTCTTGGTCCATTTCGTGTCGGAGGATGACCTATAGTCATTTCCCGAACCGGATCTTCATTTAGCTATAAAACCTAAGCCCTGGTAATTTTCCTTTTGAGAGATATCATTTATTAAGCATTAATGCTCTCAGATAGTGAAAACCTACCTCCTTGACCCATTTTACAGTGACTAATAAATGGAAACTAACAAATCTCAAGGATCTAGCAATACATCCACTAAACCCTAAAAGATTGTCGGCATCGTCATTCAAGGTGCATCAAAGGGTCAACCTAGTGAGCATGCGAGACGATGTCAATAAATGCATGCGTTAAAAACATGAGAAACCGTTACCTCGTGATCCGTAGTTTAGTAGCCCTCCCTTCATGATGAGTGGGGTTTAGCCACCATCCTCCAGTTATCATCCTCCGAGGTGTTCAAGTGTGCAAGAAAACGAGAGAAAATTCCAAAGAAAATTAGAGAGTGGAAAGAGGCGGAAAATTCCGCCAAGAAAATATGCAGATTAAGTCCCAAATGTTTTGACCGTCCAAAGTCTTCTGGTCTGGGCTTATATAATCGCTGTGACAAGCAAATTATAAAATATATGAACTACCTAATTATTGGCAATGGCGGGTAATTCAGAAAAATACAAAAATTGGTCAAAAAGAGTCAAACGGGTCGTGCGGTGAACTATTTATAGTGTTGCGGCACTTAATTCACGTAAATTTGCAAAGGCGGAAGGCAGCCGCTTCTCCTTCGGGCTGGCTTTTCTTCTGGTTTTTGAACTGGCAACCTGAAGTTCATCTCTTGCTTCATGATTGAGCTGATCTAATAATTTTCAGCTAGCTTGCAAAAATCACAATATGCCACAAAAATGCGATCGTTAGGTATAGCTGTGACCTGAATGTGCCAATCTAAAGAGATGTTGATTAGTACACAAAAAGTGCTTTAAACCCGCAATGTGGCTCAAAATAGCACTATTTGGGTACTAATCACTCCCCCCAACCGACACATTGCTAGTCCCCTAGTAATGAAAGAAAGAGAGAGCAAACAAAACAACATCAAAATTATGTTCACAAGAAAAATGGTATTTCAAAAAGAATGTGAATGGGTAATACTATGCCCTCAATAAGAATCACTAAAACCCTACCCAATAATCTTCTTTGAAAGAATGAATGCCATGCGTGAATTGGCATCAAAAGAGCCTTCTCTAGAGGATCAACCTAGAATTTAATTAAAACTCCAATAAATATCTGATTAGTTTTCAACAATAATCGCTAAGTCAATCTTCCAAATATTAAGTTAATCCAATAACCAATCACCCGGCAGATCAGATCCCATTTGACCCACTGGAACTTCTTGTAAACATAAAATAACAAACAAAGAAACTCAGAACCCTTTGCAAACCACGGAGCCAGAACCAAATTCGATGACACCCATCCAATGGTAATTTTCCAGAAAGGTCGTCCCGCGATCTCTTTCGCAACAGTCCTTTCGTGTTCATCTCGGCGTTTCATTATTCGAGACTTCAACACTCACGCATCAAATGGTCTCATCCTCGTTTCACCGAACGAACAAAGTCGCGATCTAACCAACGGTTTAAAGGTCGGCGCGCAATATCTTCGTTAATAAGTCTTCCATCCGCACGGAACGGCGTAAAGTCACACGTTCTTTCCTTTTTCTTTTCGCTCTTTCTTTCAATTAATCGCGGACTCGAGAAGATTTGAAGCGGCCGTCCATAGAAAAACCACGTTACGGCAGAATGATGTTCCGCGGCATATACTGCGGTAAAGTAACAGCAAGGTCATCTTGAACGCATGCGAGACCGAAAAAGCAAAGTTGAACGAATAATGGAACTTGGCGAATGTAACTGCGCGGTCCGGGCGTACGCGATAACGTTGTCGGTCCCGGAAAGACTGAGACAACTAGCAATCGATGCGTCGAGGTAACGGTTCGTCCGTCCATGGCTTCGGCACTTCAGAACTGAACGAGCGCGACAGAACGAACAAAGAGTCGAGATCCGGCTTCAAAGCGAGCATCCACTTAATGGGCGAAAGATCTCCGTTAACAAAAGCACGAAGAACCGCTAAAACCGCAGTTATCTCGAAGACGGAATTCACACGCAACGATCCCGCAATCCAGTTCGACTGGGGCGCTCAACAGACAGTCCCGTTGCGGAGCCGAACGCCCGTAAATACCTTATCATGCACGCGCTCCGATATATTCCATACAACTGACTAACCTCAGTATCGAATCGCAACCAATAACGAACAATATCAACATGGTCAAGAGTCATTATTAAACAACAAGAGTAATTGAGTTCGATCCTCAGAGTCACCCAGGGCGGCAGCCAAATCTGGACTTTGAATGAGGACCGAGGCCACCAGATGTCAAGGCAAAATCAAAAGATTGGCGAGAAGCCAGTCGCACAAAAATACCAAATATTAATACCGGCCTTATGAAGATTAAGTGACTTAAAATGAAAAAAAATGAAAATGGGAATAGGGTGGAAGTCAGTGGGCCTTACACTTAAATGAGTTTAAGACCAAAGTGGTCTTTGGATGCTCATTAAACACATCAGTTTTAGGAGGAAGGAAGGAGAAAAGGAAGAAATTTAGGGCTTGGGAGAAGATCAAGCTTTGGTGTGAAGTTCCTTCCATTTCTGCTTGCTCTAAGAGATCAAACAACTTGGGAAGAAAGATTTGAAGAGGCTAAGGTAAGAAATCAAACCTAACCTGTCTTTTATGATTTTGATTTTGGGAAAAGCCCTAACTTAAGAAAATAGGTTTTAATTGATTACAAGCCCCTTTTATTTATTTTGGAGTGGATTTCATGGTGATTTTGATATAGGATTAATTAGGAGGTTTATTGGAAGAAAATGGTGACAACGCAAAATCCAACGCATTTTAAGGTAAAAATTTAGTAATGAATGCAGATGCCCATGATGTAGTGAGCGAAGTGAATGCAGAAGCTACTCAAAGTGAATCAGAGTGCCCATTAGCGATTAATGGGACTTGTCTGGGGCCTTGATCCACAGTGGTACCGATCTACTTGCTTCCGGCATAACCTTAATTTAGCATATTTTACCTTGGAATTAAGTCAGTATTCATACACGATTGTTAAGGACCCTAAGAAATGATTAATGGGGGGGGGTTCAAATAAAGATAGAACTAAGTTGGTTCAAATAAAGATAGAACTAAGTGAAAAGCGTGTCGTATAAGCCGCCTCTGATGACTTCGTTTCGCCTCTCTGAGTTCGTCTTTGGGCGGACAGTGTCTTAACTTCAGCAGTTAACAAAGATAAATTGTCATTCACTAAAATTATGATGATTGTAGTCCTAAAGTGGCATGATTGTTATTGACTAGGGACGGAATTGACGATTGCACAACCTGTTTGAGATCGAAGAAGAAACTGGCCCGACGACTTAGTTTGTTCTCATTTCTATTCTTATTTCAAGTGTTTTGGTAGTTTACCACATAAATTTGAAATGATTATACGAAATGAGCATATCTTTGAAATGATATTGCGAAAGTGCTTATGGGATTGAAATGTGATATTCGAAATGTTTGAAAACCAAATGAATATGAATGATAAATCGAATTATAAACGAATCGGTCAATTTTTGACATCTTGACTTGAATTGATATAGAATGAGCACTTTGGCGTCATGACACCCTCGAATTGTCCGATGTCCCGCCAGCATGGTGCGCAATCGGCATTTGTCATGATGGTGTATGGCATTGAAGAAATGTTTCACTTGGCGGGATGCACCAAACGGAATCCGTCACGAATGTGAATGGAATAGTCAAGACGAAATAACCAACATTGACGAGTGTAAATGGGATTTTATGTATATACTTAAATCTCATAAATTGAATTGTGAATTGACTTGTTGCATTGAAAATGCTGTTTGTGACTCACGATAAATGATTTGAAAAATGAAAGCAGACGAAAATGAATAGCATGAGTATTTTTGGATATAAGAGGCATGGTTTAATGTTAAATGCATGTAAAGTTAAATTGAAGATTGGAATATAACTATATAGAACCACTAAGCATGAAAATGCTTAGCATGTAGTTTTTTTTAACTATGCCGGGCATAGTGAGCGAAGAAGGCCCGAGAACAAGAGCGCGAGTCATATACAAAGTTGTGAGGCGTATAAGTGTATACCCAGCCTGGCATTTCATTTCGTTTTGAACATGTGACATTTGTAACGAGACGTTAGGCATTAGAACTAATGTTTTGTTTATCATTTAGTAAAGGCATGATATGCCTTATTGTAAATGTTTGTTTAAATGTAAATGTTTATGGGCCTACCATTTTATATCCTTCAGCGTAAATGAGAACCCTAAAATGAAAAGACATAAATAAAATGTTTGATAAGATAAATAAACGGTTTGAGTAAAGGCTGAGCTCGATTCGGATCAGCCATTCGAATTCGGAGTAGAGGATTCGGTCGTGACATTTTTAAAAGAGATGTATCGTATCGTGAACTCCCGGTTCGGATCATAGTCGAGGGTTCAAATAAAGATAGAACTAAGTGAAAAACGTATCGTACCTCGCCGCCTCGAAGAAGCTTCGTTTCGCCTCTACAAGTTCGTCTTTGGGCAAACTTAGTGTCTTAACCCCAAGCGGGTTAACAAGATAAATTGTCATTCACTAAAATTATGATGATTGTTGTATCCACTAAAATTAGCATGATTGTTATTGACTAGGGGCCAAATTGTGATTGCCTAACCTAGGTAGAGATGAAGTGAAACTAGAGCGACCGGCGGTTTGTTCAGCTCTATTCTTATTTCAAGTGTTTTGGTAGTTTACCACATAAATTTGAAATGATTATACGAAATGAGCATATCTTGAAATGATATTGCGGTGCTTATGGGATGAAATGTGATAATTAAAATGTTTGAAAATAAATGAATATGGACCGTCGTCGAATTACTCATGAATCGGTCCAATTTTTGACATCTTGACTTGAATTGATATCTGAATGGCGCTGACGTCATGAAGGCACCCTAAAATTGTCCAATGTCGCACTTGGCATGATGCACCAATCGGCATTTGTCATGATGATGTATGGCATTGAAGAAATGTCCCACTTGGCGGGATGCATTAAACGGAATCCGTCACGAATGTGAATGGAATAGTCAAGACGAAATAACCAACATTGACGAGTGTAAATGGGATTTTATGTATATACTTAAATCTCATAAATTGAATTAATGAATTGACTTGTTGCATTAGAAAATGCATGTTGTGTCTGATAAATGATTTGAAAAATGAAAGCTGACGAAAATGAATAACATGAGTAGGTTTGGATATAAGAGGCATGGTTTAATGTGCGTCGTGTCAAGTTAAATTGAATATTGGAATATAACTATATAGAACCACTAAGCATGAAAATGCTTAGCGTGTAGTTTTTTTTAACTATGCGCAGGCATCAAGTGAACAGGAAAGAAGGCCAAGAACAAGAAGCACAGAGTCATATACAAAGTTGCGGCGTATAAGTGTATACCCCGCCATATGCATTTCATTTCGTTTTGAACATGTGACATTTTGTAACCAGAAGCGTTGAACGTAGAACTAATGTTTTGTTTATCATTTTGTAAAGGCATGATATGCCTTATTGTAAATTTGTTTGTTTAAATGTAAATGTTTATGGGCCTACCATTTGAAAATCCTTCCGCGTAAATGAGAACCCTAAAATGAAAAGACATAAATAAAATGTTTTGATAAGATAAATAAAAATGGTTTGAGTAAACTAAGCACCAGTTCGAATCCGCCATTCGGGTCGGGTAGAGGATTCGGGTCGCATTCATTTTTAAAAGATGTCGTATCGTGAACTCGGTCGGATCAGCCATTCGATTCAAATAAAGATAGAACTAAGTGAAACGTATGAAGTACCTGCGTAGCCTCGTGAGCTTCGTTTCGCCTCTGAAGGATTCGTCTTTGGGCGGACTTAGTGTCTTAACCCAAAGCTAGTTAACAAGATAAATTGTCATTCACTAAAATTATGATGATTGTTTATCCATAGAGTGAGCATGATTGTTATTGACTAGGGGCCCGGGTGGCGATTACCTAACACAGGAGTAGAATCAGAAGAGAAGAAACTAGGCCCGACGACCGGTTTTATTTCTCGACTCTATTCTTATTTCAAGTGTTTTGGTAGTTTACCACATAAATTTGAAATGATTATACGAAATGAGCATATCTTTGAAATAAATATGCGAAAGTGCTTATGGGATTGAAGCCTGATATTGAAATGTTTGAAACCAAATGAATATGAATGTCATCGAATTATAAATAGATGGTCGAATTTTTGACATCTGGCTTGAATTGATATCACAAGATAATGGGCCGCCTGGCGTCATGAAGGCACCACAGAGTGTCGATGTCACACTTGGCATGAAGTAAATCAGCATTTGTCATGATGGTGTATGGCATTGAAGAAATGTCAGCGCGGGATGCACGAAGCGAATCGGAGTCGAATGTGAAGTGGAATAATCGAGAGCGAAATAAACAACATTGGCCAGTGGAAATGGGATTTTATGTATATGTAAAATCCGCATAATTGGTGTGAATTGACTTGTTGCATTGAAAATGCATGTTTGTAATCTGATAAATGATTTTAAAATGAAACGAGCGAAAATGAATAACATGAGTAGGTTTGGATATAAGAGGCATGGTTTAATGTTAAATGCGTCTTCGATTTAAATTGAATATTGGAATATAACTATATAGAACCACTAAGCATGAAAATGCTTAGCGTGTAGTTTTTTTTAACTATGCGCATGCATCAAGTGAACAGGAAAGAAGGCCAAGAACAAGAAGCGCAGAGTCATATACAAAGTTGCGGCGTATAAGTGTATACCCCGCCATATGTATTTCATTTCGTTTTGAACATGTGACATTTGTAACGGGCGTTGATCATTAGAACTAATGTTTTGTTTATCATTTGTAAAGGCATGATATGCCTTATTATCATCATGTTTGTTTTTAAATGTAAATTTTTATGGGCACACCATTTAGAAAATCCTTAAAGCGTAAATGAGAACCCCTAAAATGAAAAGACATAAATAAAATGTTTTGATAAAATAAATAAAAACGGTTTGAATGGCGAGCTCGATTCGGATCCGTATTCGAATTCGGAGTAGAAGTTCGAATTCGCGACATTTTAAAAGAATGTATCGTATCGTGAACTCCGGGTTCGGATCGCGCCATTCGGGGAGTTCAAATAAAAATAAGAACTAAGTGAAGAACGTGTCGTACCTCATGCCTCGATGAAACCGTTTCGCCTCTCTAAGTTAGTCTTTGGGTAGACTTAGTGTCTTAACTTGGCCAGATTAACAAAGATAAATTGTCATTCACTAAAATTATGATGATTGTTTATCCACTAAGAATTGGCATGATTGTTATTGACTAGGGACAGTGTGATTACAACTGGGACTGAGATCGAGAAGAAGGAAACTAGGCCAGGCATCTTCGGTTTGTTCTGACTCTATTCTTATTTCAAGAGTGTTTTGGTAGTTTTACCATAAATTTGGAAATGATTATCACGAAATGAGCATATCTTTGAAATGATATTGTGAAAGTGTTTATGGGATTGAAATGTGATATTCGAAATGTTTGAAAACTAAATGAATATGAATGATAAATCGAATTATAAACGAATCGGTCAATTTTTGACATCTTGACTTGAATTGATATCTTAGGAATGAGCTTTGTGTCATGAAGGCACCTAAAATTGTCAATGCTCGCCTTGGCATGATGCAATCGGCATTTGTCATGGTGGTGTATGGCATTGAAGAAATCTCCAGCAGCGGGATGCACCAAGCGGAATCCGTCGCGAATGTGAATGGAGATAATTACAAAGGCGAAATCTTGACATTGTGAGTGTAAATGCAGATTTATGTATATACTTAAATCTCATAGAATTGAATTGTGAATTGACTTGTGCATTGAAAATGCATGTTGTGATACGATAAATGATTTGAAAAATGAAAGCGGGGCGGAAATGAATAACATAGGTAAGTTTGGATATAAGAGCATGGTTTAATGTTAAATCGTGTCAAGTTAAATTGAATATTGGAATATAACTATATAGAACCACTAAGCATGAAAATGCTTAGCGTGTGAATTTTTAACTATCGCGAGCATAGTAGACATGAAAGAAAGTCGAGAACAAGCCGCAGAGTCATATAAAGTGCGACGTATAAGTGTATACCACAGCCATATGCATTTCATTTCGTTTTGAACATGTGACATTTGTAACGGAGGCGTTGAGCGTAAACTTGAACTAATGTTTTGTTTATCATTTTGTAAAGAGCATGATATGCCTTATTGTAAATGTGTTTGTTTAAATGTAAATGTTTATGGGCTACCATTTGAAAATCCTTAGCGTAAATGAGAACCACAAATGAAAAAGACATAAATAAAATGTTTTGATAAGAAGAATAAAAATGGTTTGAGTAAAGCTGAGCACCGGTTAGGAGAATGTATGTTCGAATTCGGAGTAGAGGATTTGGGTCGCGACATTTTAAAAGAATGTATCGTATCGTGAACTCGGTCGGATCCGCCATTCGGGAGGGGTTGAATAAAGATAGAACTAAGTGAAAAAGCGTATCGTACTCGCGCCTCGATGAAAGCCGTTTCGCCTCTGGGATTCGTCTTTAGAGGCGGGCTCAGTGTCTTAACTTAAGCAGATTAACAAGATAAATTATGCATTCACTAAAATTATGATGATTGTTTATCCTTAAGAGTAGCATGATTGTTATTGACCTTTAGGGACCCGAATTGTCGATTGCCTAACCTAAATTTGAGATCAAAGTAGGAAACTTCGTAAACGACTTCGGTTTGTTCTCTGACTCTATTCTTATTTCAAGTGTTTTGGTAGTTTACCACATAAATTTAAAGTGATTATACGAATGAGCATATCTTTGAAATGATATTGCGAGAAAGTGTATGGGATTGAAATGTGATATTAAGAATGTTTAGAAAACTAAATAGATATGAATGATAAATCGAATTATAAACGAATCGGTCAATTTTTGACATCTTGACTTGAATTGATATACGAATGGTACTGACGTCATGAAGGCACCTAAGGAATTGTCGATGTCGCACTTGGCAAGATGCACCAATCGGCATTTGTCATGATGGTCTATGGCATTGAAGAAATGTCAGCAGGCGGGATGCATTAAGCGGAATCGTCGCGGAGAATGAATGGAATGATCAAGGCGAAATAACCAACATTGACCCAGTGTAAATGGGATTTTGTATATACTTAAATCTCTAGAATTGAATTGTGAATTGACTTGTGCATTGAAAGTATGTTTGTGATCACGATAAAATGATTTGAAAAATGGCGGAGCGAAAATGAATAGCATAGGTAGGTTTGGATATAAGAGGCATGGTTTAATGTTAAATGCATGTCAAGTTAAATTTAATATTGGAATATAACTATATAGAACCACTAAGCATGAAAATGCTTAGCGTGTAGTTTTTAATATGCGCTTGGGCATCAGTGAACGGAAGAGGCCCGAGAACAAACCTGAGTCATATACAAAGTTGCGGCGTATAAGTGTATACCCATCATATCATTCATTCGTTTGAATTTATGCTGACATTTTGTAACGAAGCGTTGAGCATTAGAACTAATGTTTTGTTTATCATTTTGTAAAAGGCATGATATGCCTTGTGTAAATTTGTTTTATTAATATAAATGTTTATGGGCCTACCATTTGAAAATCATCGCGTAATGAGAACCTAAAATGAAAAAGACATAAATAAAATGTTTTGATAAGATAAATAAAATGGTTTGAGTAAGTGAGCACCGGAGTTCGAATCAGCCAGATTCGAGGTGGGTGATTCGAATTAGCGACATTTTTAAAAGAATGTATCGTCGTGAACTCAGTCGGATCCCAGCCATTCGGGGGGGGTTGAATAAAGATAGAACTAAGTGAAAGCGTATCGTACCTCGCGCCTCGTGAAGCCGTTTCGCTCTACAAGTTCCGTCTTTGGGCGGAGACTTAGTGTCTTAACCAGCTAGATTAACAAGATAAATTGTCATTCACTAAAATTATGATGATTGTTTATCACTTAAGAGTGGCATGATTGTTTATTGACCCAAGGACGGGTGACGATTACTAACTCATTGGTCGAAGAAGGAAACTAGGCGACGGCAGTTTGTTCTCGACTCTATTCTTATTTCAAAGTGTTTTGGTAATTTTACCACATAAGATTTAAATGATTATACGAAATAGGCATATCTTTGAAATGATATTGCGAAAGTGCTTATGGGATGAAATGTGATGTCGAAATGTTTGAAAACGAATGAATATGAATGATAATCCAGATTATAAATGAATGCGATGAATTTTTGACATCTTGACTTGAATTGATATCACAAGATAGGCAGCGTCATGAAGGCACCTAAAATTGTCGATATTCACACTTGGCATGAAGCGCAATCGGCATTTGTCATGATGGTGTATGGCATTGAAGAAATGTCAGCGGCGGGATGCACCATGAATCAGATCACAGTGTGAATACGGAATAGTCGAAGGCGAAATAACCAACATTGGCGAGTGTAAATGGGATTTTATGTATATACTTAAATCTCATAAATTGGT
Organism: Tetrastigma voinierianum; assembly: GCA_016808115.1. Lineage (NCBI taxonomy): Eukaryota > Viridiplantae > Streptophyta > Magnoliopsida > Vitales > Vitaceae > Tetrastigma > Tetrastigma voinierianum. Next base: position 345,552 of record JAEQBH010006450.1, read on the forward strand.
GGTGACTTGCGTGAAAATGCATGTTGTGATCACGATAAATGATTTTAAAAATGAAATGACGAAATGAATAACATGATAGGTTTGGATAGAGGCATGGTTTAATGTTAAATGCGTATCAATTTAAATTGAATATTGGAGATATAACTATATAGAACCACTAAGCATGAAAATGCTTAGCGTGAATTTTTTAACTATGCGCATCCATCAGAGTGAGCAGGAAAGGGCGAGAACAGAGCGCGAGTCATATGCAAAGTTCTGCGGCGTATAAGTGTATACACATATGTGTATTTCATTTCGTTTTGAACATGTGACATTTTTATCTTGAAGCGTTGATCATTAGAGCTAATGTTTTGTTTATCATTTTGGCAAGGCATGATATGCACTTATTGTAAATGTGTTTGTTTAAATGTAAATTTTATGGAGCTGCCATTTGAAAATCCTTAGCGTAAATGAGAACCCTAAAATGAAAAGACATAAATAAAATGTTTGATAAAATAAATAACAGTTTAAATCGTGAAGCTCCAGTTGGATCATATTAGGTGGAGGTAGAGATTAGACCGACATTTTAAAAGTACTGCTCGTTTCAATGAAAAGTGAACTCAGTTAGGATCTTTTATTCTCCCAGAGATTATTACAATTCAATTAAATGAAGTTAATAAATACCTGCGCTGAATGAAACCGTTGCCTCCTGATTAAATCTTGTTGACTTTGATAATCATAACCAACGATCTGGACTGGATATTATTCGGAAATACGACCAGAATGAATATCTTAAGTAACGTTATTGATGACCAACTGACAGACGTGGACCACTAATGGGGATATTTGAAGAAGAAGAAGCAAACGAAACATCTTGTTTTGACCATTCTAATATTTGTTCTATAAGTGTTCAGTGTTATTATTCAGACGGCTCGATTCTCCGAAAATAGTATCTTGATGACATGAGCCGGACAATGAAGTGTTGATAAACCAAACAGACTATGGATAATAATCGATTAATGCGATGATCGTTGCGGAATTGTGAATTGACTTGTTGCACGAAAATGCATGTTGTGATACGAGCAAATGATTTGAAAATGAAAGCAGATTTAAATGAATAACATGAGTAGTGGTTGATATAAGAGGCATGGTTTAATGTTAAATGCATGTCAAGTTAAATTGAATATTGGAATATAACTATATAGAACCACTAAGCATGAAAATGCTTAGCGTGTAGTTTTTTTTAACTATGCGCAGGCATCAAGTGAACATGAAAGAAGGTCAAGAACAAGAAGCACAGAGTCATATACAAAGTTGCGGCGTATAAGTAGAGCAATTTCACCATATGTATTTCATTTCGCTTTTGAACATGTGACATTTTGTAACCGGCAGCTGAACGAGAACTAATGTTTTGTTTATCATTTTGTAAAGGCATGATATGCCTTATTGTAAATGTGTTTGTTTAAATGTAAATGTTTATGGGCCTACCATTTGAAAATCCTTCCGCGTAAATGAGAACCCTAAAATGAAAAGACATAAATAAAATGTTTTGATAAGAAGAATAAAAATGGTTTGAGTAAACTGAGCACCAGTTCGAATCCGCCATTCGGGTCGGGTAGAGGATTCGGGTCGCGACATTTTTTAAAAAGAATGTATCGTATCGTGAACTCCAGTTCGGATCCGCCATTCGGGGGTTCAAATAAAGATAGAACTAAGTGAAAAACGTATCGTACCTCGCCGCCTCGATGAAGCTTCGTTTCGCCCTATTAAGTTCGCTCGGGGCGCACTTAGTGTCTCAACCCAAACCGTTAACAAAGATAAATTGTCATTCACTAAAAATTATGATGATTGTTTATCCACCAAGAGTGGCATGATTGTTGGCTGACTAGGGATCGTGACGATTGCCTAACCTAGGAATCGAGATCAAAGAGTAGGAAACTATAGCCGATACCTGCTCGTTTCCTCCGACCTATTCTTATTTCAAGTGTTTCTGCAGTTTACCACATAAATTTGAAATGATTATACGAATGAGCATATCTTTTGAAATGATATTGCGAAAAGTGCTTATGGGATTGAAAATGTGATATTCAAATGTTTGAAAACTAATGAATATGAATGATAAATCGAATTATAAACGAATTCCGTCAATTTTTGACATCTTGACTTGAATTGATATACCGAATGAACTGCCTGACGTCATGAAGGCACCCTAAAATTGTCCAATGTCGCACTTGGCATGATGCACCAATCGGCATTTGTCATGATGATGTATGGCATTAAGAAATGTCCTACTTAAGGATGTATTAAACGAATCCGCTACGAATGTGAATGGAATAGTCAAGACGAACAAATTCAACATTGACGAAAGTGTAAATGGGATTTTGGCGATATACTAAATCTCATAAATTGAATTTTGTGAATTGACTTGTTGATTGAAAATGGCGTTGTGATACGATAAACGACGAAAATGAAAGCGCATTTAAAAAATGAATAACATGGGAGTAGGTTTGGATATAAGGAGGCATGGTTTAATGTTAAATGCATGTCAAGTTAAATTTAATATTGAATATAATCTGAGATAGGAACTACTAAGCATGAAAATGCTTAGCGTGTAGTTTTTTTTTAACTATGCGCAGGTATCAAGTGAACAGGAAAGAAGGCTAAGAACAAGAAGTGCAAAGTCATAGACAAAGTTGCGGCGTATAAGTGTATACCTCGCCATATGCATTTCATTTCTTTTTGAACATGTGACATTTTGTAAACAGAAGCGTTGAACGTAGAACTAATGTTTTGTTTATCATTTTGTAAAGGCATGATATGCCTTATTGTAAATGTGTTTGTTTAAATGTAAATGTTTATGGGCCTACCATTTGAAAATCCTTCCGCGTAAATGAGAACCCTAAAATGAAAAGACATAAATAAAATGTTTTGATAAGATAAATAAAAATGGCTCGGTAAACTCGAGCACTAGCTCAATCCGGGCCACACGGGGTCGGGTAGAGGATTCGGGTCACTACATTTTTTAAAAGAATGTATCGCATCGAACTCCAATCTCGATCCGCCATTCAAATTCAAATAAAGATAGAACTAAGCGAAAAACGATCGCACTCGCCGATGAAGCTTCGCTTTCGCTCTCTACAGTTCGGGCTCTCGCGCACTTGTCTTAACCCAAAACCGTTAACAAAGATAAATTGTCATTCACTAAAATTATGATGATTGTTTATCCACTAAGAGTGGCATGATTGTTATTGACTAGGGACGGGTGACGATTGCCTAACCTAGGACTGAGATCGAAGAGAAGGAAACTAGAGCCGACAACTTCGGTTTGTTCTCTGACTCTATTCTTATTTCAAGTGTTTTGGTAGTTTACCATATAAATTTGAAATGATTATACGAAATGAGCATATCTTTGAAATGATATTGCGAAAGTGCTTATGTGGGGATTGAATGTGATATTCGAACAATGAAAAACCCAAATGAATATGAATGATAAATCGACTATAAATGAATCGGTCAATTTTTGAATATCTGACTTGAATTGATATACCGAATGAACCGCCTGACGTCATGAAGGCACCCTAAAATTGTCCAATGTCACACTTGGCATGAAGCACCAATCAGCATTTGTCATGATGGTGTATGGCATTGAAGAAATGTCCCACTTGGCGGGATGCGACCAAATCTAATCCGCCACGAACGCTGAATCTTAATGGGGCCAAGACGAAATAACCAACATTGACGAGTGTAAACGGGATTTTATGTATACTTAAATCATAAATCGAATTGTGAATTGACTTGTTGTATCAAAATGCATGTTGTGATACGATAAATGATTTTAAAATAAAGGCATTTAAAATGAATAATACAGTGGAGGGTTCGATATAAGAGGCATGGTTTAATGTTAAATGCATGTCAAGTTAAATTGAATATTGGAATATAACTATATAGAACCACTAAGCATGAAAATGCTTAGCGTGTAGTTTTTTTTAACTATGCGCAGGCATCAAGTGAACAGGAAAGAAGGCCAAGAACAAGAAGCGCCAGAGTCACAGTTGCGGGCGAGGCGGTATACCGCCATATGTATTTCATTTCGTTTTGAACATGTGACATTTTGTAACCAGAAGCGTTGATCGTAGAACTAATGTTTTGTTTATCATTTTGTAAAGGCATGATATGCCTTATTGTAAATGTGTTTGTTTAAATGTAAATTTTTATGGGCCTACCATTTGAAAATCCTTCCACAGAATGAGAACCCTAAAATGAAAAGACATAAATAAAATGTTTGATAACAAATAAAACGTTTGAGATAAACTATTCACCGATCCGCCATTCGGGCGTAGATTCGGTCGCGATATTTTTAAAAAAGAATGTATCGTATCGTGGAACTCCGCCGATCCGCCATTCGGGGTTCAAATAAAAATAGAACTATGAAAACGATCGCACTACCGCATGAAGCTTCGCTTCGCCTCTACAGTCTGCCTTCGCAGACTTAGTGTCTTTACCCAAAACCGTTAACAAAGATAAATTGTCATTCACTAAAATTATGATGATTGTTTATCCACTAAGAGTGGCATGATTGTTATTGACTAGGACGGGTGACGATCGCCTAACCTAGGATCGAGATCGAAGAGAAGGAAACTAGAGCCGACATCTTCGGTTTGTTCTCTGACTCTATTCTTATTTCAAGTGTTTTGGTAGTTTACCACATAAATTTGAAATGATTATACGAAATGAGCATATCTTTGAAATGATATTGTGAAAGTGCTTATGGGATTGAAATGTGATATTCGAAATGTTTGAAAACTAAATGAATATGAATGATAAATCGAATTATAAACTAATCGGGCCGGGTTCTTGACATTCAATTTTGAATCGATATACCGAATGAATCGCCTGGACATTATGAAGGCAATCTTAAAATTGTCCAATGTCGCACTTCGCATGATGCACCAACGGCATTTGTCATGGTGGTGTATGACATTGAAGAAATGTCCCACTCATGATGCACCAAATCTAACCGTCACGAATGTGAATGGAATAGTCAAGACGAAATAACCAACATTGACGAGTGTAAATGGGATTTTATGTATATACTTAAATCTCATAAATTGAATTGTGAATTGACTTCGTTGTATTGAAAATGCATGTTGTGATACGATAAATGATTTGAAAATGAAAGGCATTTAAAATGAATAACATGAGTAGGTTTCGGGATATAAGAGGTATGGTTTAATGTTAAATGGCGTCAAGTTAAATTGAATATTGGAATATAACTATATAGAACCACTAAGCATGAAAATGCTTAGCGTGTAGTTTTTTTTAACTATGCGCATGCATCAAGTGAACATGAAAGAAGGTCAAGAACAGCTAATGTATCAAGAGACAAAGGCGGCAGATAAGTGTATATTCCCGCCATATGCATTTCATTTCGCTGGAACATGTGACATTTTGTAACTGTAAGCGCCAACGTGAGGAACTAATGTTTTGTTTATCATTTTGTAAAGGCATGATATGCCTTATCAGAATGTGTTTGTTTAAATGTAAATGTTTAGCTGCCTACCATTTGAAAAAATCCTTCCGCTGTGAAATGAGAACCCTAAAAATGAAAAGACATAAATAAAATGTTTTGATAAGAAGAATAAAATGGTTTGAGTAAACTGAGCACCGCCTCGAACTGCCATTCGGTCGGGTAGAGGATCTCGGTCGCGACATTTTTTTAAAAAGAATGTATCGTGATCGCGAACTCCACCGATCCGCCATTCGGGAGGGGGTTCAAATAAAGATAGAACTATGAAAACGATCGCACTTCGCCGGCGCGAGAAGCCAAGCTACTACAAGTTCGCTCAGCGTGACTTAGTGTCTTAACCCAAACCGTTAACAAAGATAAATTGTCATTCACTAAAATTATGATGATTGTTTATCCACTAAGAGTGGCATGATCAAGTATCGATCAGTGGACGGGTGGACGATTGCCTAACCTAGACCGAGATCAAGAGTAGGAAACCAGAGCCGATAAACTCTTCGGGTTTGTTCTCGACTTCCATTCTTATTTCGCGTTTTTGGTAGTTTACCACATAAATTTGAAATGATTATACGAAATGAGTATATCTTTTGAAATGATATTGCGGAAGTGCTTATGGGATTGAAATGTGATATTCGAAAATGTTTGAAAACTAAATGAATATGAATGATAAATCAATTATAAACTAATCAACACTTTGACATCTTGACTTGAATTGATATACCGAATGAACTGCCTGACGTCATGAATGCACCCTAAAATTGTCCAATGTCGCACTTGGCATGATGCACCAATCGGCATTTGTCATGATGATGTATGGCATTGAAGAAATGTCCCACTTGGCGGGATGCACCAAACGGAACTGGCCACGCACGTGAATGAATAGTCAAGACGAAATAAACGCCAACATTGACGAGCCGTAACGGATTTTGGCGTATATACTTAAATCTCATAAATTGAATCGTGAATCGACTTGCTGCATTGAAAATGCATGTTGTGATACGTATAAATGATTCAAAATGAAAGCAAGATTTAAATGAATAAAGTGAGTATAGTTTGGATATAAGAGGCATGGTTTAATGTTAAATGCATGTCAAGTTAAATTGAATATTGGAATATAACTATAGAACCACTAAGCATGAAAATGCTTAGCGTGTAGTTTTTTTAACTATGCGCAGGCATCAAGTGAATGTGAGTTAAGGCCAAGAACAAGAAGTACAGAAAGAGACAAAGTTGCGCGTGATGGCGTATACCCGCCATATGCATTTCATTTCGCTTTGAACATGACATTTGCAAATCGTGGAGCTGCTGGAACGAGAACTAATGTTTTGTTTATCATTTTGTAAAGGCATGATATGCCTTATCAGAAATTTGTTTCGTTAAATGTAAATGTTTACGGGCCTACCATTTGAAAAAAATCCTTCCGCGCGAAATGAGAACTCCTAAAATGAAAAGACATAAATAAAATGTTTTTGATAAGATAAATAAAATGGTTTGAGTAACCGGAGCACTCCGTCGAACTGCCATTCTCGCCTGCAGAGGATTCGGTCACATATTTTTTAAAGAATGTATCGTATCGCGGAACTCCAACGGATCCGGCCATTCGTAGGGGGTTCAAATAAAGATAGAACTAAGTGAAAAACGTATCGTACCTCGCCGCCTCGATGAAGCTTCTCGTTCGCCAGTCTGGGCTCGGCGCACTTCTAGTGTCTTAACCCAAAACCAAGTAACAAAGATAAATTGGTCATTCACTAAAATTATGATGATTGTTTATCTCACTCAATATGGCATGATTGTTATTGACTAGGGACGGGTGACGATTGCCTAACCTAGGACTGAGATCGAAGAGAAGGAAACTAGAGCCGACAGCTTCGGTTTGTTCTCTGACTCTATTCTTATTTCAAGTGTTTGTAGTTTACCACATAAATTTGAAAATGATTATACAATGAGCTGGTTTTTGAAATGATATTAAGTAAAGTGCTATGGGATTGAAATGTGATATTCGAAATGTTTGAAACCAAATGAATATGAATGATAAATCGAATTATAAATGAATCGGGTCAATTTTGACATCTCTTTAATTTGAATTGATATATCAATGAACCGCCTGACGTCATGAAGGCACCCTAAAATTATCCAATGTCACACTTGGCATGAAGCACCAATCAGCATTTGTCATGATGGTGTATGGCATTGAAGAAATGTCCCACTTGGCGGGATGCACCAAACGGAATCCGTCACGAATGTGAATGGAATAGTCAAGACGAAATAACCAACATTGACGAGTGTAAATGGATTTATGTGGCTACTAAATTCATAAATTGAATTCGCACTGACTCATGTATCAAAATGCATGTCATGGATACGATAAATGATTTTAAAATGAAAGTGCATTTAAAATGAATAACATGAGTAGGTTTGGATATAAGAGGCATGGTTTAATGTTAAATGCATGTCAATTTAAATTGAATATTGGAATATAACTATATAGAACCACTAAGCATGAAAATGCTTAGCGTGTAGTTTTTTTTAACTATGCGCATGCATCAAGTGAACAGGAAAGAAGGCCAAGAACAAGAAGCGCAGAGTCATATACAAAGTTGCGGCGTATATGTTACCTCGCCATATGTATTTACTCGCTTTTTGAACATGTGGACATTTTGTAACTGTGGCGCTTGATCGTAGAACTAATGTTTTGTTTATCATTTTGTGCTGCATGATATGCCTTATTGTAAATGTGTTCGTTAAATGTAAATTTTTATGGGCCTACCATTTGAAAATCCTTCCGCGTAAATGAGAACCCTAAAATGAAAAGACATAAATAAAATGTTTTGATAAAATAAATAAAAACGGTTGAAGTAAACTGAGCTCCAGTTCGGATCCGCCATTCGGGTCGGGTAGAGGATTCGGGTCGCGACATTTTTTAAAAAGAATGTATCGGGACGCGGAACTCCGCTCGATCTCGCCATTCGGGGTTCAAATAAAAATAGAACTAACTGAAAAACGTAGATCGCACTGGCCGCCATGAAGCTTCGTCATTTTACAGTTCGCTCTCGGGGTAGACTTAGTGTCTTAACCCAAAACCGTTAACAAAGATAAATTGTCATTCAATAAAAATATGATGATTGTTTATCCACTAAGAGCGGGCATGATTGTTATTGACTAGGACTGGTGGACGCATTGCCTAACCTAGACCGAGATCGAAGAGAAGGAAACTAGAGCCATGCAAATTTCTATTGTTCTTCTGACTCTATTCTTATTTCAAGAGTTTCAGCTAATACATAAATTTGAAATGATTATACGAAATGAGCACATCTTTGAAATGATATTCGCAAAGTTGCTTTACGGGATTGAAATGTGATATTCCAAAATGTTGAAACCAACGAATATAAATGATAAATCGACTATAAATGAATTCCACAATTTTGACATTCAATTAATCGACATACCGAATGAACCGCCGACGCCACGGCGCACTCTAAAATCGGTCTAATGTCACACTTGGCACGAAGCACCAATCAGCATTTGTCATGACGGTGTACGTATTGAAGAAATGTCCCAATTGGCGGATGCACCAAACGAACTGGCCACGGTAATGTGAATGGAATAGTCAAGACGAAATAACCAACATTGACGAGAGGTAAATGGGATTTTATGTATATACTTTAATCTCATAAATTGAATTGTGAATTGACTTGTTGCATTGAAAATGCATGTTGTGATACGATAAATGATTTTAAAAATGAAAGCATTTAAAAATGAATAACATGAGTAGGTTTGGATATAAGAGGCATGGTTTAATGTTAAACATGTCAATTTAAATTGAATATTGGAATATAAACTAGAACCACTAAGTGCGAAAATGCTTAGCGTGTAGTTTTTTTAACTATGCGCAGGTATCAAGTGAACGAGAAAGAAGGCCAAGAACAAGAAGCTGCAGAAGTCATATATGTTGCGCGGAGGCGGCACCCGCCATATGTATTTACTTCGCTTTGAACATGTGACATTTTGTAACCAAGCTGATCGAGAACTAATGTTTTGTTATCATTTTGTAAAGGCATGATATGCCTTATTGTAAATGTGCTTGTTTAAATGTAAATTTTATGGGCCTACCATTTGAAAATCCTTCCGCCGTAAAATGAGAACTGAAACAGCAAAGAGATAAATAAACAAGCTGTGATAAAGCAATAAAACCTGAGTAAACTGAGCCCGCCTGGATCCGCCATTCGGCCTGCAGAGGACCGGCCCACATTTTTTAAATATCATCGATCAACGGGCTGATCCGCCATTCGGGGTTCAAATAAAATAGAACTTAAGTGAAAACGTGATCGCACTCGGGCCGGCCGCACGGCCGCCGCTTTTTACAAAGTTCGCCTCGGGTAGACTTAGTGTTCGGTTCGAAACCCAATAAAGATAACGTCATTTAATAAAATGGTGATGATTGTTTATCCACTAAGAGTGGTGCAAGATTGTTACGACTAGGATGGGTGACGATTGCCTGTAACCTAGACCTAGATCAAGAGAAGGAAACTAGAGCCGACAGCTTCGGTTTGTTCTCTCACTCTATTCTTATTTCAAGTGTTTTGCAGTTTACCACATAAATTTGAAATGATTATACGAAAAATGCAGCATATCTTTTGAAATGATATTGTGAAAGTGCTATGGGATTGAAATGTGATATTCGAAATGTTTGAAAACTAAATGAATATGAATGATAAATCGAATTATAAACGAATCGGTCAATTTTTGACATCTTGACTTGAATTGATATACCGAATGAACTGCCTGACGTCATGAAGGCACCCTAAAATTGTCCAATGTCGCACTTGGCATGATGTAATCAATCGCATTTGGCTCGCGGTGGTGTATGGCATTGAAGAAATGTCCCACTTTATATGGATGCACCAAACGGAATCCGTCACGAATGTGAATGGAATAGTCAAGACGAAATAACCAACATTGACGAGTGTAAATGGGATTTTATGTATATACTTAAATCTCATAAATTGAATTGTGACTGACTTGTTGTAATGAAATGCACAAGGTGATATCGGTTAAATGACGGAAAAATGAAAGCATTAAAATGAATAAATATGAGTAGGTTTGGATATAAGAGGCACATTTAATGTTAAATGCATGTCAAGTTGGAATTGAATATCGAATATAACTATATAGGAAACTACTACATGAAAATGCTTAGCTGTGGTTTTTAATCATGAGTACCAAGTGAATATGAAAGAAGGTCAAGAACAAGAAGCACAGTCATATACAAAGTCCGCGCGTATAAGTGTATACCGCCATATACCATTTCGCTGGAACATGTGATATTTTGTAACCGTAAGCGCTGGATCGTAGAACTACTGTTTTTGCTATCATTTTGTAAAGGCACATATGCCTTATTGTAAATGTGTTTGTTTAAATGTAAATTTTTATGGGCCTACCATTTGAAAATCCTTCCGCGTAAATGAGAACCCTAAAATGAAAAGACATAAATAAAATGTTTTGATAAAATAAATAAAACGTTCGAGTAACCGAAAGCTCGGGCCGATCCGCCATTCGGCTCCGGCAGAGTGATTCGGTCGCGACATTTTTTAAAAAGAATGTATCAGACGCGGTTCCGGGTCGATCCATTCGGGGTTCAAATAAAATAGAACTAAGTGAAAACGTATCGCACTGCCGCCGATGAAGCTTCGCTTCGCCTACAGTTCGCCAGACTTAGTGTCTTAACCCAAAACCGCTAACAAAGATAAATTGTCATTCACTAAAATTATGATAATTGTTTATCCAATTAAGAGTGGCATGATTGTTATTGACTAGGACGGGGTGACGCATTGCCTAACCTAGACTCGAGATCGAAGAGAAGGAAACTAGAGCGACATCTTCGCTTTGTTCTTCCTCGACTCTATTTCTTATTTCAAGTGTTTTGGTAGTTTACCACATAAATTTGAAATGATTATACGAAATGAGCATATCTTTGAAATGATATTGTGAAAGTGCTTATGGGATTGAAATGTGATATTCGAAATGTTTGAAAACTAAATGAATATGAATGATAAATCGAATTATAAACGAATCGGTCAATTTTTGACATCTTGACTTGAATTGATATACCGAATGAACTGCCTGACGTCATGAAGGCACCCTAAAATTGTCCAATGTCGCACTTGGCATGATGCACCAATCGGCATTTGTCATGGTGGTGTATGGCATTGAAGAAATGTCCCACTTGGCGGGATGCACCAAACGGAATCCGTCACGAATGTGAATGGAATAGTCAAGACGAAATAACCAACATTGACGAGTGTAAATGGGATTTTATGTATATACTTAAATCTCATAAATTGAATTGTGAATTGACTTGTTGCATTGAAAATGCATGTTAGATAATGATAAATGATTTGAAAAATGAAAGCGTATTTAAAAATGAATAAATATGAGTAGGTTTGGATATAAGAGGCAATGGTTTAATGTTAAATGCATGTCAAGTTAAATCAATATCGGGAATATAACTATATAGAACCACTAAGCATGAAAATGCTTAGCGCGGTAGTTTTTTTAACTATGCGCAAAGTACTGGAGGAATATGAAAGAAGGTCAGAACAAGAAGCACAGAAGTCATATGATAAAGCTGCGGGCAGAGTAAGTGTATACCCCGCCATATGCATTTCATTTCGCTTTCAACATGTGACATTTGTAACCGTAAGTCGCTGAACGAGAACTAATGTTTTGTTTATCATTTTGTAAAGGCATGATATGCCTTATTGTAAATGTGTTTGTTTAAATGTAAATGTTTATGGGCCTACCATTTGAAAATCTTCAAATGAGAACCTAAATGAAAGACATAAATAAAAATGTTTTGATAAGAATAGCGTACCGGTTCGGTAAACTGAGCACCCGCCCGAATCGCCATTCGGGTCGGGTAGAGGATTCGGTCGCGAGCATTTTAAAAAGAATGTATCGACAGAACTCCAACGATCCGCCATTCGGGGTGGTTCAAATAAAGATAGAACTATGAAAACGTGATCGCACTCCGCCGACGGCTTCGTCATCTCTTACAGTTCGTTCGCGCATTCTAAGGTTCAACCCAAAACCGCAACAAAGATAAATTGTGATTCACTAAAATTATGATGATTGTTTATCCACCAAGAGTGGCATGATTGTTGGCTGGACTAGGACTCGTGACGATTGCCTAACCTAGGACGAGATCGAAGAGTATGACACTAGAGCCATTACCGTTTGTTCTCTGACTCTATTCTTATTTCAAGTGTTTTGGTAGTTTACCATATAAATTTGAAATGATTATACGAAATGAGCATATCTTTGAAATGATATTGCAAAAGTGCTTATGGGATTGAAATGTGATATTCGAAATGTTTGAAAACCAAATGAATATGAATGATAAATCTAATTATAAACGAATCGGTCAATTTTTGACATCTCGATTTCTGAATTGATATACCGACGAACCGCCGACGCCCCAAGGCACCCTAAAATTGTCCAATGTCACACTTGGCATGATGCACCAATCGGCATTTGTCATGATGGTGTATGGCGATGAAGAAATGTCCCACTTGGCGGGATGCACCAAACGGAATCCGTCACGAATGTGAATGGAATAGTCAAGACGAAATAACCAACATTGACGAGTGTAAATGGGATTTTATGTATATACTTAAATCTCATAAATTGAATTTTGAATTGACTTGTTGCATTGAAAATGCATGTTGTGATACGATAAATGATTTGAAAATGAAACTGCACGTAAATGAATAATATGAGTAGGTTTGATATAAGAGGCATGGTTTAATGTTAAATGCATGTGAATTTAAATTGAATTTTGGAATATAACTATATAGAACCACTAAGCATGAAAATTCTTAGCGTGTAGTTTTTTTTAACTATGCACATGCATCAAGTGAACAGGAAAGAAGGCCAAGAACAAGAAGCGCAGAGTCATATACAAAGTTGCGGCATATAAGTGTATACCCCGCCATATGTATTTCATTTCGTTTTGAACATGTGACATTTTGTAACCATAAGCGTTGATCGTAGAACTAATGTTTGTTTATCATTTTGTAAAGGCATGATATGCCTTATCAGAATGTGTTTGTTTAAATGTAAATTTTGCTGCCTACCATTTGAAAATCCTTCCGTGAACGAGAACCCTAAAATGAAAAGACATAAATAAAATGTTTTGATAAGATAATAAAACGGCCATAAATCGAGCTCCGCTTCGATCCGCTATTCTGTCGGGTAGAGGATTCGGCCGCGACATTTTTAAAAAAGAATGTATCGCATCGTGAACTCCGCCGATCCGCCATTCGGGGGTTCAAATAAAGAGAACTAAGTGAAAACGTGATCGCACTCCGCCGATGAAGCTTCGCTGGCTTTCATTAAGTTCGCTTTCGGGCAGACTTAGTGTCTTAACCCAAACCGCAACAAAGATAAATTGTCATTCACTAAAAATTATGATGATTGTTTATCCACTAAGAAAGGGCATGATTGTTAGCTGACTAGGACGGTGACGATTGCCTAACCTAGGACTGAGATTGAAGAGAAGGAAACTGGAGCCGACAGCTTCGGTTTGTTCTCTGACTCTATTCTTATTTCAAGTAAGCCAGTAGTTTACTACATAAATTTGAATGATTATACGAATGAGCATATCTTTGAAATGATATTGCTAAAGTGCTTAAGGATTGAAATGTGATATTCGAAATGTTTGAAAACCAAATGAATATGAATGATAAATCGAATTATAAACGAATCGGTCAATTTTTGACATCTTGACTTGAATTGATATACCGAATGAACCGCCTGACGTCATGAAGGCACCCTAAAATTGTCCAATGTCACACTTGGCATGATGCACCAATCGGCATTTGTCATGATGGTGTATGGCAATGAAGAAATGTCCCACTTGGCGGGATGCACCAAACGAACTACTACTTAATGTGAATGAATAGTCAAGACGAAATAACCAACATTGACGAGTGTAAATGGGATTTATGTATATACTTAAATCATAACTTGAATTGTGAATTGACTTGTTGCATTGAAAATGCATGTCAGATACGATAAATGATTTGAAAATGAAAGCAGATTTAAAAATGAATAAGATGAGTAGTTTGATATAAGAGGCATGGTTTAATGTTAAATGCATGTCAATTTAAATTGAATATTGAATATAACTGAGAGGCAGAACCACTAAGCATGAAAATGCTTAGCGTAGTTTTTTTAACTATGCGCATGCAACGCGGGTAAACTGAAAGAAGGCCAAGAACAAGAAGCAGAGTCATATATAAAGTTGCGCAGGCGTATACCCCGCCATATGTATTTCATTTCGTTTTGAACATGTGACATTTTGTAACCAGAAGCGTTGATCGTAGAACTAATGTTTTGTTTATCATTTTGTAAAGCCATGATATGCCTTATTGTAAATGTGTTTGTTTAAATGTAAATTTTTATAAGCCTACCATTTGAAAAAAAACTTTCCGTGAATGAGAACTCCTAAATGAAAAGACATAAAATAAAATGTTTTGATAAAATAAATAAAAAACGGTTGAAGTAAATCAGCCCACCGGATCCGCCATTCGGTCGGTGGAGGATCTCGGTCGCTAATATTTTTAAAAAGAATGTACGCACGTGAACTCCACCGATCCGCCATTCGGGGTTCAAATAAAGATAGAACTATGAAAACGACGCACTCGCCGCCGATGAAGCTTCGTCGCTTACAGTTCGCCTCGCGTACTTTAGTGTCTTAACCCAAAACCGCAAAAGATAAATTGTCATTCACTAAAATTATGATGATTTTCGTTTATCCACTAAGAGTGGTACGGATTGTTATCACTAATCGTGACGATTGCCTAACCGAAATCGAGATCGAAGAGAAGGAAACTAGAGCCGACAAATGCTTTATTCTCGACTTATTCTTATTTCAAGCGTTGTAGCCACTGCAACTGAAATGATTATACCAAATGAGCATTATCTTTTGAAATGATATTGCTAAAGTGCTTATGGGATTGAAATGTGATATTCGAAATGTTTGAAACCAAACACAGAATGATAATCGAATTATAAACGAATCGGTCAATTTTTGACATCTTGACTTGAATTGATATACCGAATGAACCGCCTGACGTCATGAAGGCACCCTAAAATTGTCCAATGTCACACTTGGCATGATGCACCAATCGGCATTTGTCATGATGGTGTATGGCATTGAAGAAATGTCCCACTGGCGTGATGTACCAACTTAATCGTCAATAATGTAATGGAATAGTCAAGACGGGGCAATCAACGATTGATTGAGCAATGGACGGCGTATATACTTAAATCTCATAAATTGAATTCAGAATTGACTTGTTGCATTGAAATGCATGTCAGGATAATGATAAATGATTTGAAAAATGAAAGCAGACGAAAATGAATAACATGAGTAGGTTTGGATATAAGAGGCATGGTTTAATGTTAAATGCATGTCAATTTAAATTGAATATTGGAATATAACTATATAGAACCACTAAGCATGAAAATGCTTAGCGTGTAGTTTTTTTAACTATGCATAATCGCGGAATGTGAAAGAAGGCCAAGAACAAGAAGCGCAGAGTCATATACAAAGTTGCGGCGTATAAGTGTATACCCCGCCATATGTATTTCATTTCGTTTTGAACATGTGACATTTTGTAACAAGAAGCGTTGATCGTAGAACTAATGTTTTGTTTATCATTTTGTAAAGGCATGATATGCCTTATTGTAAATGTGTTTGTTTAAATGTAAATTTTTATGGGCCTACCATTTGAAAATCCTTCCGTGTAAATGAGAACCCTAAAATGAAAAGACATAAATAAAATGTTTTGATAAGATAAATAAAACGTTTGAGTAAACCAGCCCAGCTTCTGATCCGCCTATCTCTGCCGGGTAGAGGATTCGGCCGCGACATTTTTTTTAAAGAATGTATCAGATCGTGAACTCCAGCTCGGATCCGCCATTCGGGTTCAAATAAAGATAGAACTAGGTGAAAACGATCGCACTCGCCGCCTCGATGAAGCTTCGCTTTCATTTCTACAAGTTCGGGGCCTTTGCAGACTTAGTTCTAACCCAAAACCGCTAACAAAGATAAATTGTCATTCACTAAAATTATGATGATTGTTTATCCACTAAGAGTGGCATGATTGTTATCATCAGTGGACGGGTGACGATTGCCTAACCTAGGGATCGAGATCAAGATAAGGAAACTAGAGCCGATTACCTTCTTTTGTTCTCTCGACTCTATTCTTATTTCGTTTGGTAGTTTACTACATAAATTTGAAATGATTATATGAAATGAGTATATCTTTGAAATGATATTATAAAGTGCTTATGGGATTGAAATGTGATATTCAAATGTTTGAAAACTAAAGGAATATGAATGATAAATCAATTATAAACTTAATCGGTCAATTTTTGACATCTGACTTGAATTATACCAATGAAATCGCCCGACGCCATGAAGGCACCCTAAAATTGTCCAATGTCGCACTTGGCATGATGCACCAATCGGGCATTTGTCAAGTGGTGGTGTATGGTATTTAAGAAATGTCCCACTTCAAGTGGATGTACCAAACGGAACTCACGAATGTGAATGGAATAGTCAAGACGAAATAACCAACATCGATTTATGCGTAAATGGATTTATGTATATACTTAAATCTCATAAATTGAATTGTGAATAATTGTTGCATTGAAAATGCATGTTGTGATACGATAAATGATTTGAAAAATGAAAGCAGACGAAAATGAATAACATGAGTTGGTTTGGATATAAGAGGCATGGTTTAATGTTAAATGCATGTCAAGTTAAATTGAATATTGGAATATAACTATATAGAACCACTAAGCATGAAAATGCTTACGTGGTAGTTTTAACTATGCGTTGTGCATCAAGTGAACATGAAAGAAGGTCAAGAACAAGAAGCACAGAGTCATATACAAAGTTGCGGCGTATAAGTGTATACCCCGCCATATGCATTTCATTTCGTTTTGAACATGTGACATTTTGTAACCAGAAGCGTTGAACGTAGAACTAATGTTTTGTTTATCATTTTGTAAAGGCATGATATGCCTTATTGTAAATGTGTTTGTTTAAATGTAAATGTTTATGGACCTACCATTTGAAAATCCTTCCGCGTAAATGAGAACCCTAAAATGAAAATACATAAATAAAATGTTTTGATAAGATAAATAAAAAGGTTTGAGTAAATCGAGCACCGTCAATCCATTCGGGTCGGGTAGAGGATCTCTGCCGCGACATTTTTTAAAAAGAATGTATCGTATCGTGAACTCCAATTCGGATCCGCCATTGGGGGGGGGGGTTCAAATAAAGATAGAACTATGAAAACGTATCGCACTCGCGCCTCGCGAAGCTTCGCTTTCGCCTACAAGCTCGGCTCTAAAGCGACTTAGTGTCTTAACCCAAAACTGCAACAAAGATAAATTGTCATTCACTAAAATTATGATGACGTTTATCCACTAAGAGTGGTATGATTGTTATCGACCAGTGACGGGTGACGACATTGCTCTAACCTAGGACTGAGATCAAGAGAAGGAAACTAGAGTCGATGCTTCGTTCGTTCTCTCACTTATTCTTATTTCAAGTGTTTTGGTATTTTACCACAAATTTGAAATGATTATACGAAATGAGCATATCTTTTGAAATGCGATATTGCGAAAAGTGCTTATGGGATTGAAATGTTTGAAACCAAATGGAATATGAATGATAAATCGACTATAAATCCATTCTACTAACTAATATCTTGACTTGAATCGATATATCAATCAATCATTTCGACGCCATGAAGGCACCCCTAAAATTGTCCAATGTCACACTTGGCATGATGCACCAACCGGGCATTTGTCAGCGATGGTATGGCATTGAAGAAATGTCCCACTTGGCGGGATGCACCAAACAGAATCTGTCACGAATGTGAATTGAATAGTCAAGAGGAAATAACCAACATTGACGAGTGTAAATGGGATTTTATGTATATACTTAAATCTCATAAATTGAATTGTGAATTGACTTGTTGCATTGAAAATGCATGTTGTGATACGATAAATGATTTGAAAAATGAAAGCAGACGAAAATGAATAACATGAGTAGGTTTGGATATAAGAGGCATGGTTTAATGTTAAATGCATGTCAATTTAAATTGAATTTTGGAATATAACTATATAGAACCACTAAGCATGAAAATGCTTAGCGTGTAGTTTTTTTTAACTATGCGCATGCATCAAGTGAACAGGAAGGAACGCCAAGAACAAGAAGCGCTGGTAGTCATATAAAGCGCGCGTATAAGTGTATACCCCTACCATGTATTTCTATTTCCTGCTTTTGAACATGTGACATTTTGTAACCAGAAGCGTTGATCGTAGAACTAATGTTTTGTTTATCATTTTGTAAAGGCATGATATGCCTTATTGTAAATGTGTTTGTTAAAATGTAAATTTTTACGGGCCTACCATTCAAAATCCTTCCGCGGTGAAATGAGAACCCTAAAATGAAAGACATAAATAAAATAAGTTGACAGATAAATAAAACGGTTTGAGTAAACAGCTCCAGTTCGATCCGCCATTCGGTCGGGTAGAGAATTCGGTCGCGACATTTTTTTTTAAAGAATGTATCGATCGTGAACTCGCTCTGATCCGCCATTCTGGGGGCCCAAATAAAGATAGAACTAAGTGAAAAACGTGATCGTACCCGCCGCATGAAAGCTTCGCTGCTTACTGTTCGTCAGCACGTAGTGTCTTAACCCAAAACCGTTAACAAAGATAAATTGTCATTCACTAAATTATGATGATTGTTTATCCACTAAGAGTGGCATGGGATTGTTATTGACTAGGACGGGTGACGATTGCTTAACCTAGGACCGGGATCGAAGAGAAGGAAACTAGAGCCGACAGCTTCGGTTTGTTCTTTGACTCTATTCTTATTTCCAAGTAAGGCTGGTAGTTTACCACATAAATTTGAAATGATTATACTAAATGAGTATATCTTTAAAATATATTGCGAAAGTGCTTATGGGATTGAAATGTGATATTCAAATGTTTAAAAACTAAATGAATATGAACATAAATCGAATTATAAACGACCGGGTCAATTTTTGACATCTTAACTTGAATTGATATACCGAATGAACTGCCTGACGTCATGAAGGCACCCTAAAATTGTCCAATGTCGCACTTGGCATGATGCACCAATCGGCATTTGTCATGATGGTGTATGGCATTGAAGAAATGTTTCACTTGGCGGGATGCACCAAACGGAATCCGTCACGAATGTGAATGGAATAGTCAAGACGAAATAACCAACATTGACGAGTGTAAATGGATTTTGCGTATACTTAAATCTCATAAATTGAATCTGCGGATGACTTGTTGCATTGAAAATGCATGTTGTGATACGAAAATGATTTGAAAATGCGCGCATTTAAATGAACAACATGAGTAGGTTTGGATATAAGAGGCATGGTTTAATGTTAAATGCATGTCAAGTTAAATTGAATATTGAATATAACTATATAGAACCACTAAGCATGAAATGTTTAGCGCAGAAGTTTTTTCAACTATGCGCAGTATCAAGTGAAATCGTGAAAGAAGGCCAAGAACAAGAAGTACGTAGTCATATATGTGCTGCGGCGTATAAGTGTATACCCCGCCATATGCATTTCATTTCGTTTTGAACATGTGACATTTTGATACCAGAAGCGTTGAACGTAGAACTAATGTTTTGTTTATCATTTTGTAAAGGCATGATATGCCTTATTGTAAATGTGTTTGTTTAAATGTAAATGTTTATGGGCCTACCATTTGAAAATCCTTCCGCAAATGAGAACCCTAAAATGAAAAGACATAAATAGTGTTTTGATAAGATAAATAAAAATGGTTTGAGTAAACTAGCGCACCCGCCTCGAATCCGCCATTCGGTCGGGCAGAGGATTCGGGCCCATGATTTTTAAAAAGAATGCATCGTGACGTGGAACTCCCACCCGATCCGCCATTCGGGCCAACAAAGATAGAACCGCGAAAAACGTATCGCACTCGCCGCCGATGAAGCTTCAAGCCGCTTCTCTACAGTTCGCTCTCGCGCATTCTAGTGTCTTAACCCAAAACCGCAACAAAGAGAATTCTGTCATTCACTAAAATTATGATGATTGTTTATCCACTAAGAGTGGCATGATTGTTATTGACTAGGGACGGGTGACGATTGCCTAACCTAGGACTGAGATCGAAGAGAAGGAAACTAGAGCCGACAGCTTCGGTTTGTTCTCTGACTCTATTCTTATTTCAAGTGTTTTGGTAGTTTACCACATAAATTTGAAATGATTATACGAAATGAGCATATCTTTGAAATGATATTGCGAAAGTGCTTATGGGATTGAAATGTGATATTCGAAATGTTTGAAAACCAATGAATATGAATGATAAATCGAATTATAAACGACCGGTCAATTCGACATCTTGACTTGAATCGATATACCGAATGAACCGCCTGACGTCATGAAGGCTCCCTAAAATTGTCCAATGTCACACTTGGCATGATGCACCAATCGGCATTTGTCATGATGGTGTATGGCATTGAAGAAATGTGCCACTTGGCGGGATGCACCAAACGGAACTGGCCAATGAATGTGAACGGGAATAGTCAAGACGAATAACTAACATTGACGAAAGTGTAAATGGACGGCGTATATACTAAATCTCATAAAATTGAATTGTGAATTGACTGTGCATTGAAAATGCATGTTGTGATACGATAAATGATTTGAAAAATGAAAGCAGACGAAAATGAATAACATGAGTAGGTTTGGATATAAGAGGCATGGTTTAATGTTAAATGCATGTGAATTTAAATTGAATTTTGGAATATAACTATATAGAACCACTAAGCATGAAAAATGTTTTAAAGGTGTTTTTTTAACTATGCATGCATCAAGTGAACAGAAAGAAGGCCAAGAACAAGAAGCAGAGTCATATAGCAAAGTCATGGGCGCATATGTATACCCCGCCATGTATTTGCATTTCGCTTTTTGAACATGTGACATTTTGTAACCGTAAGCGCTTGATCGTAGAACTAATGTTTTGTTTATCATTTTGTAAAGCCATGATATGCCTTATTGTAAATGTGTTTGTTTAAATGTAAATTTTTATGGGCCTACCATTTGAAAATCCTTCCGCGTAAATGAGAACCCTAAAATGAAAAGACATAAATAAAATGTTTTGATAAGATAAATAAAAACGGTTTGAGTAAACTGAGCTCCAGTTCGGATCCGCCATTCGGCCTGCAGGATTCGGTCGCGACATTTTAAAAGAATGCATCAGACGTGAACCCAGTTCCTGATCCGCCATTCGGGTTCAAATAAATATAGAACTAAGTGAAAAACGTATCGTACCTCGCCGCCTCGATGAAGCTTCGTTTCGCCTCTACAAGTTCGTCTTTGGGCAGACTTAGTGTCTTAACCCAAAACCGTTAACAAAGATAAATTGTCATTCACTAAAATTATGATGATTGTTTATCCACTAAGAGTGGCATGATTGTTATTGACTAGGGACGGGTGACGATTGCCTAACCTAGGACTGAGATCGAAGAGTAGGAAACTAGAGCCGACAGCTTCGGTTTGTTCTCTGACTCTATTCTTATTTCAAGTGTTTTGGTAGTTTACCACATAAATTTGAAATGATTATACGAAATGAGCATATCTTTGAAATGATATTGCGAAGTATGGATTGAAATGTGATATTCGAAATACTGAAAACTAAATGAATATGAATGATAAATCGAATTATAAACGAATCGGGTCAATTTTGACATCTTAACTTGAATTGATATACCGACGAATCGTCGACGCCATGAAGGCACTCTAAAATTGTCCAATGTCGTGACTTGGCATGAGCACCAATCGTGGCATTTGTCAGCGATGGTGTATGGCATTGAAGAAATGTTTCACTTGGCGATGTACCAAACGGAACTGGCCAATAATGTGAATGGAATAGTCAAGACAAAATAACCAACATTGACGAGTGTAAAATGGATTTATGTATACTTAAATCTCATAAATTGAATTCAGAATTGACTCGTTGCATTGAAAATGCATGTCGTGGATAATGATAAATGATTTGAAAATGAAAGGTATCGAAAAAATGAATAACATGAGTAGGTTTGAATATAAGAGGCATGGTTTAATGTTAAATGCATGTCAAGTTAAATTGAATATTGGAATATAACTATATAGAACCACTAAGCATGAAAATGCTTAGCGTGTAGTTTTTTTTAACTATGCTGGTGCATCGCGAACTGAAAGCTCGGCCAAGAAAGCACGTAGTCATATATGCTGCGGCGCATATGTATACCCGCCATGCATTTCATTTCGCCTGAACATGTGACATTTGATACCAGAAGCGTTGAACGTAGAACTAATGTTTTGTTTATCATTTTGTAAAGGCATGATATGCCTTATTGTAAATGTGTTTGTTTAAATGTAAATGTTTATGGGCCTACCATTTATCCTTCCGCGTAAATGAGAACCCTAAAATGAAAAGACATAAATAAAATGTTTTGATGATAAAACAAAAATGGCCTGAGTAACCGAAGCACTGCCTCCGAACCGCCATTCGAAGCCGGGCAGGATTCGGTCGCGATATTTTTTAAAAGAATGTATCGTGATCGTGAACTCCACCCGATCCGCCATTCCGGTTCAAATAAAGATAGAACTAAGTGAAAACGTATCGCACTCGCCGATGAAGCTTCGCCGCTTTCACGTTCGCTCGCGCATCAGTGTCTTAACCCAAAACCGCAACAAGGATAAATTGTCATTCACTAAAATTATGATGATTGCTTATCCACTAAGAGTGGCATGATTATTGACTAGGACGGGCATTTATTGCCTAACCTAGACCGAGATCGAAGAGAAGGAAACTAGAGCCGATAGCTTCGGTTTGTTCTCTGACTCTATTCTTATTTCAAGTGTTTTGGTAGTTTACCACATAAATTTGAAATGATTATACGAAATGAGCATATCTTTGAAATGATATTATGAAAGTGCATATGGATTGAAATGTGATATTCGAAATGTTTGAAAACCAAATGAATATGAATGATAAATCGAATTATAAACGACCGTCAATTTTTGACATCTTCGATCATCGACATATCAACGAAATCATCGACGCCATGAAGGCACCCTAAAATTGTCCACGTCACACTCGGCATGATGCACCACCGGTAAATTTTTTTTTGTCATGATGGTGTATGGCATTGAAGAAATGTCCCACTTGGCGGGATGCACAACGGAATCCGTCACGAATGTGAATGGAATAGTCAAGACGAAATAACCAACATTGACGAGTGTAAATGGGATTTTATGTATATACTTAAATCTCATAAATTGAATTGTGAATTGACTTGTTGCATTGAAAATGCATGTTGTGATACGATAAATGATTTGAAAAATGAAAGCAGACGAAAATGAATAACATGAGTAGGTTTGGATATAAGAGGCATGGTTTAATGCAAATGCATGTGAATTTAATCAATTTTTGGAGTAACTATAGAACCACTAAGCATGAAAATGCTTAGCGTGTAGTTTTTTTTAACTATGCGCATGCATCAAGTGAACAGGAAAGAAGGCCAAGAACAAGAAGCGCAGAGTCATATACAGTTGCGGCGTATGGCGTATAAGTGTATACCTCGCCATATGTATTTCATTTCGTTTTGAACATGTGACATTTTGTAACCAGAAGCGTTGATCGTAGAACTAATGTTTTGTTTATCATTTTGTAAAGGCATGATATGCCTTATTGTAAATGTGTTTGTTTAACAAAATTTATGGGCCTACCATTTGAAAATCCTTCCGCATAAATGAACCCTAAATGAAAAGACATAAATAAAATGTTTTGATAAGATAAATAAAAACGGCTCGAGTAACCGAGCCCGCCGATCCGCCTATTCGTGCTCTGCAGAGGATTCGGTCGCGACATTTTTTAAAAGAATGTATCGTGATCGTGAACTCCGGCTCTGATCCTCGCGATTCGGTTCAAACAAAGATAGAACTAAGTAAAAACGTATCGCACTCGCCGCCGATGAAGCTTCGCTGCCTTCTGTTCGCTCGCGTACTCTAGTGTCTTAAACTCAAACCGTTAATCAAAGATAAATTGTCATTCACTAAAATTATGATGATTGTTTATCCAATTAAGAGTGGCATGATTGTTATTGACTAGGGACGGGTGACGATTGCCTAACTTAGGATCGAGATTGAATAAGGAAAACTAGAGCGACAAATTTCTTGGCTTGTTTTCTCGACTTCTATTCTTATTTCATGTGTTTTGGTAGTTTACCACATAAATTTGAAATGATTATACGAAATGAGCATATCTTTGAAATGATATTGCGAAAGTGCTTATGGGATTGAAATGTGATATTCGAAATGTTTGAAAACCAAATGAATATGAATGATAAATCGAATTATAAACGAATCGGTCAATTTTTGACATCTTGACTTGAATTGATATACCGAATGAACCGCCTGACGTCATGAAGGCACCCTAAAATCGTCTCAATGTCACACTTGGTACGGATGCACCAATCGGGCATTTGTCAGTGATGGTGTATGGCAATGAAGAAATGTCCCACTCGCGATGCACCAAACGGAACTGGCTACAATGTGAACGAATAGTCAAGACGAATAACCAACATCGACTTGAAAGTGTAAATGGATTTTATGTATATACTTAAATCTCATAACTTGAATTGTAATTGACTTGTTGCATTGAAATGCATGTTAGATACGATGTAAATGATTTGAAAATGAAAGTGCATTTAAAATGAATAAGATGAGTAGGTTTGATATAAAGAGGTGCTGTCAATGTTAAATGCATGTCAATTTAAATTGAATATTGGAATATAATCCATATAGAACCACTAAGCATGAAAATGCTTAGCGTGTAGTTTTTTTAAACTATGCGCATGCATCAAGTGAACAGGAAAGAAGGCCAAGAACAAGAAGCGCAGAGTCATATACAAAGTTGCGGCGTATAAGTGTATACCCCGCCATATGTATTTCATTTCGTTTTGAACATGTGACATTTTGTAACCAGAAGCGTTGATCGTAGAACTAATGTTTTGTTTATTTATTTTGTGCGGCATGATATGCCTTATTGTAAATGTGTTTGTTTAAATGTAAATTTTTATGGGTCTACCATTTGGAAAATCCTTCACAGAATGAGAACCCTAAATGAAAGGACATAAATAAATGTTTTGATAAGTTAAATAAAAACGGTTTGAGGCAACCGAGCCCAGCCTGATCCCCATTCGGTCGTAGAAGATCTGTCGCGACATTTTTTAAAAAAGAATGTATCAGATCGTGAACTCCTGTTTCTGGATCCGCCATTCGGAGGGGGTGGGTGGGTTTCAAATAAAGATAGAACTAAGTAAAAACGATCGTACCGCCGCCTCGACAGCTCGTCGCCTTGGCGAGTTCGTCTTTGGGCAGACTTAGTGTCTTAACCCAAAAACCAAGTAACAAAGATAAATTGTCATTCACTAAATTATGATGATTGTTTATCCACTAAGAGTGGCATGATTGTTATTGATCAGTGGATCGTGACGATTGCCTAACTCCAGGACTCGAGATCAAGATAAGGAAACCAGAGCGACACTCTTCGGTTTGTTCTTCCGACTCTATTCTTATTTCAAGTATGTTTTGGTAGTTTACCACATAAATTTGAATGATTATACGAATGGTTATCTTTTGAAATGATATCAGTTGCTTAATGGATTGAAATGTGATATTCAAATGTTTGAAAAACCAAATGAATATGAATGATAAATCGACTATAAACGACCGTCAATTCTTGACATCTTGACTTGAATTGATATACCGAATGAACCGCCTGACGTCATGAAGGCACCCTAAAATTGTCCAATGTCGCACTTGGCATGATGCACCAATCGGCATTTGTCATGATGGTGTATGGCATTCAAGAAATGTCCCACTTGGCGGATGCACTAAACGAACTGGCCACGGTAACGTGACTTGAATAGTCAAGACGAAATAACCAACATTGACAAGTGTAAATGGGATTTTATGTATATACTTAAATCTCATAACTTGAATTGTGAATTGACTTGTTGCATTGAAAATGCATGTTGTGATACGATAAATGATTTGAAAAATGAAAGCGGCATTTAAAATGAATAAGATGCAGGTTTGGATATAAGAGGCATGGTTGTTAAATGGCATGTCACTTTAAATCAATATTGAATATAACTATATAGAACCACTAAGCATGAAAATGCTTAGCGTGTAGTTTTTTTTAACTATGCGCATGCATCAAGTGAACAGGTAAGAAGGCCAAGAACAAGAAGCGCAGAGTCATATACAAAGTTGCGGCGTATAAGTGTATACCCCGCCATATGTATTTCATTTCGTTTTGAACATGTGACATTTTGTAAACGTGGTTGATCGTAGAACTAATGTTTTGTTTATCATTTTGTAAAGGCATGATATGCCTCATTGTAAATGTGTTGTTTAAATGTAAATTTTTATGGGCCTACCATTGGAAAATCCTTCCGTGAATGAGAACCTAAAATGAAAAGACATAAATAAAATGTTTTTATAAGATAAATGAAAACGATCGAAGTAAACCGAGCTCCAGTTCGGATCCGCCCATTCGGCCTGGGAGGATCGGTCGCGACATTTTTTAAAAGAATGTATCGTATCGCGGAACTCCGCTCGGATCCGCCATTCGGGGGGGGTGGTTCAAATAAAGATAGAACTAAGTGAAAAACGTGATCGCACTCGCGCCGACGGCTTCTCTGCTTCGCTCTGTTCGCCTCTTTGGGCAGACTTAGTGTCTTAACCCAAAACCGCTAACAAAGATAAATTGTCATTCACTAAAATTATGATGATTGTTTATCCACTAAGAGTGGCATGATTTGTTATCGACCAGTGATCTAGCGACGCATTGCCT
Organism: Tetrastigma voinierianum; assembly: GCA_016808115.1. Lineage (NCBI taxonomy): Eukaryota > Viridiplantae > Streptophyta > Magnoliopsida > Vitales > Vitaceae > Tetrastigma > Tetrastigma voinierianum. Next base: position 373,054 of record JAEQBH010006450.1, read on the forward strand.
AACCTAGGACTCCAGATCGAAGATAAGGAAACTAGAGCCGATACTGGGTTTGTTCCTCTCGACTCTATTCTTATTCTGGCAGTCGGCGCTATCACATAAATTTGAAATGATTATACTAAATGAGCATATCTTTGAAATGATATTACGAAAGTTCTTGCGGATTGAAATGATAGCCTCGAAATGTTTGAAAACCAAATGAATATGAAAGATAAATCGAATTGAAACGACCGGGTCAATTTGACATCTCGACTTGAATTGATATACCGAATGGAACCATCGACGCAAGGCACCCTAAAATTGTCCAATGTCGACTGCATTTATGCACCAATCGCATTTGTCAGCGACGGTACAGATCAAGAAATGTCCCATCACGGATGCACCAACGGAACTGGCCACTTAATGTACAATTAGTCAAGACGAAATAACCAACATTATTTAGTGTAAATGGGATTTATGTATATACTTAAATCATAAATTGAATTGTGAATTGACTTGTTGCATTGAAATGCATGCCGTGATACGATAAATGATTCAAAAAATGAAAGTATTTAAAATGAATACATGAAAGAATTTGAATATAAGAGGCATGGTTTAATGTTAAATGCATGTCAAGTTAAATTGAATATTGGAATATAACTATATAGAACCACTAAGCATGAAAATGCTTAGCGTAGTTTTTAACTATGCGCAGTACCGGCGAACAGAGCAGCGCCAAGAACAAGAAGCGCAGAAATGTACAAAGTTACGCAGATAAGGATACCTCGCCATATACTTACTGCTTTTGAACATGCGTGACATTTTGTAACCGTGGTTGAACGTAGAACTAATGTTACTTTATCATTTTGTAAAGGCATGATATGACTTATTTCCAGAATCAATTGCTTAAATGTATATGTTTGTGGGCCTACCATTTGAAAATCCGCGTAAAATGAGAACCCTAAAAGGAAAAGACATAAATAAAATGTTTTGATAAGATAAATAAAACGTTATAAATCGGAGCTCCGCTCGATCCGCCATTCGGGTGTGGTGAGATCTCGTCGCGATATTTTTAATGTATCGACGTGAACTCCACTGATCCGCCGGCCCGGGGTTCAAATAAAGATAGAACTAAGTGAAAAACGCATCATACCACCGCCGCATGAAGCTTCGTTTCGCTTCTACAGTTCGCTCTTCGCGCACTTTAGTGTCTTAACCCAAAAACCGTTAACAAATGATAAATTGTCATTCACTAAAAATTATGATGATTGCTTCTTATCCACTAAGAGTGGCATGATTGTTATTGACTAGGACGGTTGACGCATTGCCTAACCTAGGACTCCAGATTCAAGAGAGCGGAAACTAGAGCCGACAATTTCTGGCTTGTTCTCCTCGACTCTATTCTTATTTCAAGTGTTTTGGTAGTTTTACCAGCATAAATTTGAAATGATTATACGGCAAATGAGCATATCTTTTGAAATGATATTGCGAAAGTGCTTATGGATTGAAATGTGATATCTCGAAATGTTTGAAACCAAAATGAATATGAATGATAAATCGAATTATAAACGAATCGGTCAATTTTTGACATCTTGACTTGAATTGATATATCGAATGAACCGCCTGACGTCATGAAGGCACCCTAAAATTTTCCAATGTCGCACTTGGCATGATGCACCAATCGGCATTTGTCATGATGGTGTATGGCATTGAAGAAATGTCCCACTTGGCGGGATGCACCAAATGTAACCGCTGCCGAATGTGAATCAATAGTCAAGAGAAACAACCAACATTGACGAAAGGTAAATGGATTTTTATGTATACTCTAAATCTCATAAATTGAATTGTGAATTGATTTGTTGCATTGAAAATGCATGTTGTGATACGATAAATGATTTGAAAAATGAAAGGGCATTTTAAAATGAATAAAGTATGAGTAGGTTTGGATATAAGAGGTATGGTTTAATGTTAATGCATGTCAAGTTAAATTGAATATTAGAATATAACTATATATAGAAACCACTAAGTATGAAAATGCTTAGCGTAGTTTTTTTAACTATGCGCAGTATCATGAACAGAAAGAAGTGCCAAGAACAAGAAGGCCAAAGTAGAAACATAGAATGTGTTGTGGCGTATAAGTATACCCTACCATATGCATTTCATTTCTTTAAACATGTGACATTTTGTAAAATGTGGTTGGAACGAACTACTGTTTTGTTAATCATTTTGTAAAGGCACATATGCCTTATCAGAATGTGTTTGTTTAAATGTAAAATGGTTATGGGCCACCGCTTGAAAATCCTTTTTCGCTGTGAATGAGAACCCTAAAATGAAAAGACATAAATAAAATGTTTTGATAAGATAAATAAAAATGGTTTGAGTAAACTGAGCTCCAGTTCGGATCCGCCATTAGGGTCGGGTAGAGGATTCGGGTCGCGACATTTTTTAAAAAGAAAATTTAAATAAAACAATAAATAAAAAGAATTAAACGAGCCGTCCCGTTTCGTCGACTCACGATTCAGTAAAGGACCGGGCACAGGGGTCGCTACAAGGATGGTCCTCTGCTGGCTCATTCTCAGCTAAGTCTTAGGGTGGGAGGTGATGAGCACGGGGCATAATTTTCCACCTGTCAACAATGAAAATGGCCTCGCAATCTCGACGGCACTCTAATCGGGGTTTAGCATGAAAAACAAGATGCTCCAACACCTGACAGAGTAGCCTCGGGAATAGGAAGGGAATGGATTCAGCCCGAGTCAGGTTCCTGTGGTGGACCTTATCCTCGAAGTGGAACAAGGAGGTCATGATCAGCTCGACTGGGCTGAACCAAAATCCCTCAGAGATGCGATAGAGAGCCTCGAGAATGTCATCCCTTCGTAATTACGCCGGGCGAAATAAATCGACCCCGCAAAGACGTGGTTAATAAAAAGCATACTGGAGGGAAGTCGGCCTTCTAATAGGGATAGATCCTACCTGCCGTGTCCCTAGCTAAAAGGCAACCATCTCCGAGGCGAAGGGCCACTGCCTATACTCACCCTAATCCAGGAGGACAACCCGGGCATTGAATGTAGTTGTAATGTCCGGGAGGCCCAAAGGTTCCCTCACTGGCCATCAATGGGAGAAGTGGACGACAATAAGACGGGGACTCGCCTCGATGTCATAAGCAGATAGAACTCAACACCACCCCGTGTGTTCCCGCCGCGGGTCATGAAAGGCTCCAAGGAGTATCGTTGCACAAGTTGCATGGAATCTCTAAGCTCTGAAGGGTCGTAAATCGATATGTCGTAAAGGTCCTAGTCGCGGTGTACTCTTGGAACTACAATTCGAATTTCCTAAAATGGGGCCACAATGGAAGATAGGGCTTTTGATAAGCGAAGCAGGGACATCCGTGGGAAGTCGCCAGCTGGCCAACAACAAAGTGACTAAGGCTCTGGCTCACGAATCGGATAACTCACCTGTCAAGCCAGGCCCTTTTCGAGGCGAGCCTCCTAAACGGGCCGAAAGGGGAGATGGAGGAGAGCCCAACCCGTGTCTCATAATTGTGCGGGCAGGCGCAGGACAGGGCACCTCGATTAACAATAGACGCAGCAGATATGGCCGTGACCGATGATAGGGGTGGCGGCATGAGGACTAGTAGGAGGCGGCATAGCATCGGTAGGAAGACCAATAGAGGTCACAAAGATCGGCAAGGTGAGGACTCGATAAGGTCGCGACACGACCTATAGCTGTGAAAGCAAGGCTCCTCCGAGGGTCTCTTCGCCATGCTTATATTGGTGGAAGGGATGGGTAGGGATGAGTTTTCTTCTTCGTGAAAATCTCCTATGGGGAATAGGTAATGAAATGCAATTGAAAAAGAAAAGCGGGTTTATACAGGGTTCAGAAGTAAAGGGGGAAGCTATTTAGTGTCCATAAATGGGCACTAAAAACTAGGGTGTAGAAAATTTGAGGGATAATAATGGTAGGATGCAGAAATCGAAGAGTTGCTAGGAGATGAACAGGCAGGGAAGACGAAGAGATGCGGATCGCGAAAAATTAGAGGTTGGCAATTTCACAACATTGCAAAATTTTACAGTTGTAAATTTCGCAACATGGAAATTTGAGAATTTAACTCCCCGTTTCCTTAAATCAACTTTTCTCGCAAATGTGAGCACCAAAAATTATGAATCTAAGCACGTAAGTGAAAAACTACAAATGTAACCATGCAAATTCACTAAGGAAAACATGAAACAAATAAAAATCAAGCAAAATGGAGGGCATTTCGCCTCCCCGTTGAGACCAAGCCAACCCAGTAGCCCGTTGAACTTACGGAGGTCAAGGAGGGGGAACTCCTCCTCAGACGTGAACTGCATCAAGATAAGGCTTCGAGCCCATCGACTCGAATAATTCTTACCGGTCCTTGGAATTCTAGCAGTCCATCGATCCATTAGGGTAAACTTGATGCATGATTGGACCGGTCCATCTTGACTTGAGTCGCCTCGGGAAAAGGTGGGAGCCTTTAGTCATAAAAAGCGTAACTTGGTCTCCTTGCTCAAATTTTTTGCGTAGCTATCACCGGTCATGCCATTTCTTTAATTGTCTCTTTGCAATCTTCGAGTCTGCAGCACTACTCGCAGCCTCTTCTAACTCATTGATATCAAGGAACCCTCTTGAGGCCAAATTTCCTTCCTAAGTCCGTGTTCATCTTGATCGCCCACCATGCCCCATATATTCACCTCCACTCCGGTAGTGGCATTCCTTGCCATAAACTAGGCGATAGGGAGACTGTAATACCCCAAATTATACCCTGACAGTTTTATAGCATTTTAGGGTAAAATAACAATAAATGTATATTTTTTTGAATAAAATAATGCTAAAATAAATACAAACCTATAATTTATACAAAAGACAAGTGGTGGTAAATTAGTCATTTACCAATTTAGGGACTTAAGGGTCATAATCTCAAGATTGTATGCCAAAGCAGAGTATAAGATAAGTTGAATTGTAAATAAATGAAGATGAGGGACCTATGCAAATAAAAGGGAAATTAAGTATAAATGAGGTAGACCAAAAATATCTCATTTTTGGTCTCCAAAAGAGAGCTCATATGGTTGGGAGAGAAGAAGAAGAGAAAAGAAGAAGAAGAATAGAAGAAAAGAGGAAGAGGAAGAGAAAAGAAGAAGAAAAGCCAAAAAGGTATGGAATTCTAAAGTTTTGTATGATTTGCTGAAATTGTATGGATTTCATGGAATCGTATGGATAAGAGTCATCCCCCGATTCGCAAATGCAAAGTAGGTGTATCGAAATCAACAATATTTATATCCTAGGGTTCCTATCGCCGTGAAAGGTAGCTACCGCAGATAGTGGTTCCAGTGGTCAACACAGGATGGGTTTTCTTCAGGAGTATAAGAGTTGCAAAGGATTGAAAATGGTGTTTCCTTCGATTTCAGGATTTTGTAAAAACAAAGGGGGGGTTTCATGGTGAAAATCGGAAATAAATTTAAATAAAAGGTAGAGAACTCCTTGAAGTCTCGCCACCTCCGGGTTAGGGTTCTAAGGCAACCGACATATGTCCCCTGGTCTTTTCTTCAAGATCGGGGAGAATGACCTATAGTCATTTCCCGAACCGGATCTTCATGTAGCTTTAAAACCTAAACCCTATAATTTTTCCTCTTGAACAATGGCATTTAATGAGCATAAATGCTCCCAGACGGTGAAAACACACCTCCTAAACCTACCTTATAGTAACTAATAGGAGACAACTAACTAGTATCGCGATCTAGTGATAAGTATTCATCGAACTCCAAAAGTCAACACACGCAGCGAGGGCATGCCTGGGGAGAGATTTTAACCTAAGGTGAGAAGCAGAACTAAACACCCATAAATGCTATATGAAAAGCAAGAGAACAATTAGTTTCACCTCAAAACTAACACCCAAAGGGCCTTCCCTCTGGCGATGGGCCTTAGCTAAGTATGCCTTGATTTTCATCATCAAGGGGTGTTTGGATGGTGAGAAAGTGCAAGAAAGTGAAGGAAAAGGAGAGAAAATCACAAACCAGTGGGAGGAAAGGAAACTTGGCGCCCAATTTTATTGAGTGATTGATGGATTGAAAGTTGATTGATGTTACAAGCTTGACTGAGCTTATATAGATGCTCAATACCAAGGAAATTACCAAAATGTATAAAGGAACCAAAATTACATCAAGGGTAGATTTGTACAAATCCACAAAAAGCGGCCGTGCGCCAACAGCCAGGAGTGCAGGGAGCAGGTTACGAAATTCTCAACCTCGCAACCAGAACCCCGCAAAATTTTCATCAGGTCTTCCTTCTCTTCAGCATTTTTGCCCAAATCTCCTCCTAATAGATCACTTATCTTCTCGAATTTGCCTTGCCCATCTTTGCTTGAACCTGGATTGAAGATACGAGGTATTCGCCTACAAAACTACAAAAATAGCTACAAAAAATGTGATTAGTAGCAAAACCGGGACCTCAATGTATCAATTGGGTTATTTAAGTTGATTAGTACACAAAAAGTGCTCAAAAACTGCTATAAACAAGGCTCAAAATAGCACTATTTTGGTACTAATCACTCCCCAAACCTAGGGTTTTGTTAGGATTTCATCCCAACCCTAGATTTCTTGAAAGTAGGGTTGGTAAAACCCTAAATGGTACAAGAAGAGTACGAAATCCCCCTGGAGGTTTCGGGATTCACGCTTAATCGTTAGCACGGAGTTCTCGTTTAGAAAAACCCTAACTAATCTTTATGTTTATTTATGTAATGGGTTATGACCCATATTAGAGTTGATTTGGGAGTAATTCATGAAAGGTTTTTTGAAGTAAGATAAGTATTGAAAGATGATTTGAGTGTATTAGAGGTTACAAGATGAATACGGAGTGGTTTTGATGAGCGTATTTGGTATCGAGTTGGTTTCCGTGGAAGACATGGAAAAACGGGAGAAAAACCACCATTTCGGGCATTTTCGAGGTTTGGTACCGATATCAAACAAGGTGGTACCATTCACATGGCTGGAAATGACCGGTACCGATAATCGAAAAGTCGGGTACCTGACCAATGTCTCGTTTAGACCGTGAGTTGCTGTTTTGTTTGCTAACGTATTATTTCATTTGAATTTGTGTTGATTCAAGTTTTAAGGTAACTAGACTTCAAGGAGAACAACTCCTTGAAATAGGTATCTTACAAATTCCTGACCCCATTCGCTCAAAAGTCACTCAAAGTGAGGCTATGTTCAAGCCACTTGGTTCCGTTTTGAACATAGAGGCCTCTTTATTGCTTAGGACATATCTTGAGTTTCAAAGTGTTCGCTTGGGTGATTCCAGTTGGAGAAGAAACCTTAGCACCTTAGCTTCAAATGAGTACAAATAACCAGTGTCATGTATGGAGTTAAGACCGAATAAGTATTCTGCACTGCCTTGAGCGGTAATCTGGGTAAACCGACTAGTTTGGCATGAAAATGCCATAACTTGAGTTTGGATGATTCCAATTTCTAAGTAAAGTAGATTCATAGAGGAACAAGAATACATAAATGATGTGTGAATACATGTGTCATAATTGCACAAGTATATGAAATGCCATATGTAATGTATGAAACAAAAATATGTGAAAAGCACATAGATAGATGTGTTCATGAAACATGAATATGATATGAAACATGAAAACGAACTGAAACATGAACATGAACATGAAAGGAAATATGTCATGAACACATAATGTGGTTAAGAATGCCCTAATTAATCTATACAAATAAAAATATATTATATATGATTATTATAACATATAACCAGAAAGATAAAAAATGATATGAAATACATGAATGAACAAGTGATACCACTAAGGCTAGAATAGACAAAGCACTCCAAGAGGAAATGATTTGAATAGATAAAGACCTGGTAGATCTACATAAATGATATGAAGACAGAATGTTATTAAGATAGGTTATGAGTTCTTAAAGACATATGATAGAATGACTACCAGACCGAAGAATGAATGATGGATTAATCCGACGCTTCAAGACTCCTCGCTGTCGCGACACTCGCTATGTGGGTAGGTATTAACCGATCAAAGGCTTCAAGACTCCCGGCGTTGCTACGACACTTCAAGTACGCCTACAGTAAGTTCCGACGGCGTTTCCTAAGACTCCCGCTAAAGGCTACCGACACCGCCACGATAGCACATTCTAACCTGCGCTTCAACACTCGCCAAGGTTAGCGACACTCGCTAATGCGGCAAGCATCGTTCGACAAGTGCTTTAGCACTCCCGCCAGTGCTATGGCACTTCGCTACGTGGGCAGCACATTCCGACGGCAGCCAAGACTTCGCTAGTGCTACAACACTTCGCTACGCGGGTAGCACGCTCGACCAGGCTTCAAAGACTTCGCTAAAGGATAACACACACTTGCTACGTGTGGGCTGTGCATGTTTGATCTGCTTCGCACTCGCCAGTGCTACGCACACTTTGCTACATGGGCAGCACGTATCGCCCGCATCAGACCACATACCCTTTAGGTTCCCGGTGTATCAAGGTCCCTCTCATTCATGGTTCTGGCCCAGTAGATGACTATAGATATGTAAAGGTGTGACGCGATGAATACAATTTATATAAAAAGTACATGACAAGACCCAAAGATGCCTAGCATACTGCATCAGATCGTGTACCCTAGGGGACCATATGTTCCGATTTGTCTGATATGCATTCCTACGAGGGAGATGTATAGGATGATATATGTGTATATATGTATATATATATATATATCAAAAGTGTATATATATATATATATATATATATATATATATATATATATATATTAATGAGTTTTGATGGGACAGGAAATACGAAAATGATAAGCGTCCGAGATATCGATAGGACACATCTAGTATACTTATGAATCATGCCTTAGCATACTTATATTTCGGAATCGTATTGATGTGGAATAAGTAGCATACTTAAACCTGGAGCAAAGTCAGCTGAACATAAACCATGTAAATTTGAATAATGAACAATAAGCAGAGAAAGGAACTACCCGCTTTGATCAGATCTACGAGCAATTCCTCCAGATAGCTCTATACCCTACCTAAGATGTAAGAATTCTGTTAAAAGTCACAAGGTACAAGTAGACATAATTATGTAAATGACATGAACAAGAACATGACCTGAAACTCGAGAAAGTCATGAAACATGTAAAAGAGACGAATCGGATACCTTGACATGAATATGTATAAGTCTGAATATGATTTTGATATAAACCTAAAAATTTGTTTGTTTTTTTATATGTTCTGAATCTGTATGAACCCGGTATATGTACTGATGTGATCCACTGCTTATCGACTAATGTCCGTATTCGATATGTACTCCATATAAGTCCGATCTGACCCCTCGTATGTATTTATATACTTGACCGTTCGACTTGCCATTGTATATGTATAAGTTTGCTCTGAATATGATCTGACCTGTCATACATGTACAAGATATGAATTGCAACCTATAAAAGACATGACACATGGAAATAATGCGAACATGATAATGATATGGAATCTAAAAAGGATAAAACCTACATGTGTAATATGATATGAGTTAGAAGTCACATACGAATAGGTTTCATTATATGAATAAGGAAAAGTAAATGTAAAAAGATTGTGACGACGATTATTGTTATTGGTCATCCCTGTTTATATGTCTCACTCCAAGCCGAAAGCTGGAAGACGGTGTTCAATCCGTGCAGTAATCAAGCAGGCAAGAGGATGTGACATTCCACACCAAAGAAGATAACATCCGTAGATGTGCTTACCAAATACGCTCCACGATCTCCGATGTTTGTATTAGATATGTATGTATAAGTAATGTATAAGTAAACGGGACTCAGATATGTGTATAGATTTACTGACACCACCCAAGTGGTAGTCAGATTTTATATTTTGATACGCTAAGGACTCGGAACCACCAATGTCCAAAGAAAAGTACGAGTCCCAAATCTATCTCTCGCCTCCGGCGTGATAGAGACATTCCGAGAATGGTCTTGAAGGATGTTCTATATGCCCACAAGGAGTCCAATAGTCTAAGAGACCAATCTTTCCTATTGAAGTTCACCACTTTCATCAATATGGTCTTGATTTCCCTATCATGAGCTCAACTGACCACTGAACCGAGGATGGTAAGGGGGTGGCCACTTTGTGTTTACACCATATTTGGCTAGAGGCTGTCAAAAGGTTTGTTGCAAAAAGTGTGAACCTCCATCACTGACATGGGCCTAGTGGACCCTAAACTGAGAAGATGTTCTCCTTCAAGAATTTCAACACAACCCTGTGGTCTACTGCTCTGCATGGAATTGTTTCAACCCACTTAGACACATAATCAACCCCCACCAATATGTATACATATCCAAACGAAGCAGGAAATGGCCCCAAACATCGAATAAATCAACTACTAAAATTGGGTTTAGAGGCATCATGTGATGGCGAGATCTTCCTAGTCTTCGCAGATTCATCGCATCCACTGCATACGCCAGAGCATCCTCAAGAGTAAGACCAATAAAATCCAGATTGGAGCACTTTCATGGCAATTTTTTGTGAAGAAAAATTACCTCCACATGCACTCTCATGGCAGTGACTGAGTATTCCTTGTTACTCTTCCTCAGGCACACATCTTCTAATAATCTTATCAACACAATATTTGGTTCCTCCCAATAGTAGGAATGGATCTTTGCAAAGAAAAACTTCTTGTCTTGTGCCTTCCACTCAACTGGGATTTCTCCCGTTGCCAAGAAATTGGCAATGTGAGCATACCATAGGGCTCTTTCCACTACCAATAGGGATTCTCAGAAACTCATCACACTGGAGGGCTACGGGTGTTGCGGTGTTATTTTTAATCCTGAAAGATGATCTCGCCACAACATTCTCCACTCCCTTTATCTTTTTGACGGTGTTGAATTCCTCGGAGTAGAACGTAATTCCATCTAATGAGTTCAAATACTGCATCTTGCTTAGCAAGGAGGTAATCGTCGAGGATCCGGTGGAAGATAATGATATCCGACCCCACTAAGTACGCGAATTCTATCTGCGCATGTACGCCTAAGAACTCTTTCTCTGTGGTGATGTAGTTCCTTTGTGCTTCGTTCTTTGCTTGCATAGTAAACTACATATGTTTCCCCTCTTTCTCTCGCTCCCGAGAACCCGTCTGATGGCAAGATCATTTCAGACACACATGACTTCAAAGGGCAACTACCAGTTAGGTGCCCTCACTATTACTGCAGTGGTTAAGTAGGATTTGAGATCCTCGAAGCTCCTTTGGTAGTCTCCATCCCAAGCAAATTTAGCATCCTTTTTCAGCAGCTTGTAAAGAGGCTTTCCAATCTTCAAAAAGTCGTTGATAAACTCTCGGTAGAAGTCAGACGCCCAAGGAATCGTTTCACATTTTTCACATTTTAGGGGAAGGAAGTTTGAAATTAATCAATTTCGTCATTAACCTCAATTCCCCTATTGGATATGATATGTCCTAACACAATCCATTGGTTTACCATAAAATGGCATTTTTCCCAATTCAGCACCAAATTTTTCTCAATGCACTTGTGCAGGAAAAGTTCAAGGTTTCCTAGCCATTCTTGAAAACTACCCCCGTATACAGTGATGTCATCCCTATAGACCTCCATAATGCGCTCTACCATATCATTGAAAATACTAAGCATGCATCACTGAAATGTGGTAGGGGCATTACATAGACTAAAGGGCATTCTTCTATATGGACAGGTGAAGGTTGTCTTCTCTTGGTCTTCTACCAAGATTTCTATCTAGAAGTAGCCTGAGTAACCATCTAAGAAGCAGTAGAATGGGTTCCCGAAAATTCTCTCAAGAAGCTGATCAATGAAGGGTAATGGGAAGTGATCTTTCCTTGTCACTTCATTCAACCTCATATAATCAATGCATACCCTCCAACCTGTGGTAAGACGGGTGGGTTCCCTTCTCCTTTTACACGCACTGTACACCCTGCATTTTTCGGGTACAACCTCGCCTCGGACTCACCCGTGTTATCTGACACGGGTAAATGATGCCGAATTTATAGCAACTCGAGAACTTCAGACGAACCAATTTCTCGTGCATATATGATTCAATTTCTCATGGGTTGTCTTGCATCGTTTTACTTCCCTTCCGCGTATGTGACGGTACAAACCAAGGGGCTGATCCCCTTTAAATCAAAGATTTTCCACCCAATAACCTACTTGTTCTTCTTGAGGACTTCCAATAGACTGTTTTCCTGTGAAACATTGAGCAGTGAAGAGATTACAACTGGACATTGGTCCTCTTCTTCTAAATATGCATATTTCACTCCACAGCAGAGGTTCGAGGTCCAACTTCGGGAGGCTCAATGTTTGCTTTCTTCAAGCAATAGGGCGTAATTTCTTCCTTTTTCCTCCATGGCCCATGTACAGCACAAAGTTCTTGGGTTTCCTGTGGTTCTTCATGGAAATCTACCAATTCCTCAATCAGCACATCCTGTAACTACTGCTGCTCAGTTTGCTCCTCTAGAATAGTATAAATCAAGCATACTTCTTCTAGACCTTCTTCCACTACATGCATATGCTTTTTGCCCAAGTGGAAAATGTTGAGTTCCAAAGTCATATTTTCGAATGTAAGTTGCATAACTCATTTCAGCACCAATGATCACATCGAGGTGGCCAAAAAATGTTCTTCCAAGAATATTAGGCTATGCGCTAGCTCCCACTACAACCGTCTCAGATTAAGCACAACAAAAATCTACACAAGAATTTGTCCACCGTATCAAAACATCCTTCATAGTGCCCTTTATAGATCTCTGTCATTATCTGTCACAAAGAGGTGTTCCTGAATCAACAAAATTTATATCCTAAATTCCTCTTACCGCTCTTAGCAAAGCATTACAAGATAACAGCTTGTGGTCGAACTCACGTGGATGGGTTTTCGCCAGACAAATGATTTACGTTAAGGCCAAATGGTGAATTTGGTTCGATTTTCGTGTTTGGTAAAACAAAGTGAGGTTTTCGAGGGTTTAAAACTGAAAATAAAATAAGTTAAAATGTAAAATATAACTCCTCAAGTGTTATGTCACTGTGGTCGATTCCTAGGGCAACCGAGGGTTTCAAGGTCCTTCTCGTGACGGAGGACGACCTATAGTCAATCTCCCGAACCTGACCATTTAACTATAAAAACTTACCCTCATTAAATTTCTTTGAAAATGGCATCCATTGGCACATTAAAGCTCTCATTCGTTAAAACAAAAGTCACCTTAACTCACCTTACAACGACTCATAAATGATAACTAACAAACATCAATGGATCTAACATTAAGCATCCAATGAGCCCAAAAGCTTACCAAGTAATAATCATCCAAGGTGAACTAAAAGGATCAAAACCCCAAAGTTGTGCGGAAAACAAAAGAACGATAGTGGATACCGCGTGAAAACATGGAGCTCCTCAAGATTCAGATTCTACACCTGCAGCTCCTTCTTCTCATGAAAGAGTTTAGTCGCCTCATCCTCCAAGTTGTCATCCCTGAGGGTGTCTACTAGCGAAAGGAGAGAAAATGAAGGAAAGTGAAGGAAAAAGAAAAGAAGCGGGAACTGCTAAAAGGTTCTTGCCTAATTTATTAATTAGCAAAAGTTTTTTTCGTTACGGTGTAGTAGGAGCTTATATATTGCCCCAGCCAAGCTATAGGGGATAAAATGGGAAGAAAACCAAAAGAGGAACAAAAATCTACAGGTCAAACGAGCAAAGATGTATGAACAAAGTGTACGATGAATCAGCCAGGCATGTAGTGAATAAGTAAGTGAGAGGGCTTGGTACAGCATCTCATAAATTTTGTGTCAAGGGTAAATTCAACCCGCGAAATTCCGCAGTCAGAAATTTTCAGATCCCGCAAAATTCCTACAACGCACTCCAATTTCCTTTCATTTCTACTCTCTTCCTTCTTCTCGTTTCGACATTTGCACGTCGAAGTTCGACTCAAATTCTTCGTGCTTGGATCGACTCAACAATTTCGCTTAAATACTGCAAAACTACAAATTTGCTACAAACGCGACAAGAGGTATAAATGATAACTTAATGTGCCAATCGGGTTAATTATGCCGATTAAGACACAAAAAAGTTGCTCAAAACCCACAATAAATCGTGGCTCAAAATAGTTAACCCTTTTGAGCACTAATCACACCCTCAACCCACACATCATATTCCTAGCAACGAAAGAAAGAAAGAGTAATCAAACAAAAATTATGTTCACAAAAAATGATATTTCAAAAAAGGTTTGAATGAGTAATGCCTAACCTACGAGAATCATTGAAACCCTTGCCTAATAACTATCTCGAGAGAATGAATGCCATACGTAATTGAGTATCAAAAGAGCCTCCATCTCAAATGGAATCAACCAGAGACTTCCACTCAAAACCTAGGTGTTTGTTTGATCGCTCTCAACACAACCGAAGTGAACCGCACTCTCCCCAACCAAGCTACCGCTCCACCTGTGACACTAACCAACCTAAATAGATCGTGACCTTACCTTTATTCCACAAACTCTTTTGCGGTTGTAGGTGCAATGCTGGGAAAGAATCGACATCACCAAAGTCCATGTAATCTGGGGATTTCACCGATGACTCCCCATAACCAATTAAGGCTTAGGGCACCAAGTCATAAGGATCTTTTCGATCACTAACTCTTCGGGTTTTTACTGACTTCGAATGATTTCAAACTCCATCACCTACAACCGCTAAACTCACCCACCATTCCATGTAGCGAAAGCACTGGGCCTAAGACTCCAACCACTGGGTCAGGCACTGCTTTAAAGGTTACCATATACCCCTGACCGTGCTCCTCAGTTTCAAGGCAAAGCGTTGCAATTTTTTTCTTTTCTTTTCTTTTCTTTTTCTTTTTCTTTTTCACTTTTTTTATTTTGAAGACACATTGGCCTTCTTTCATAGGTCCTTAACCTATTAAAAAGGCCAACCAACTAGGATAGGTTTTTGCGAGGCTTAAGAGGTTAGACAGTTTTTCAGCTTATTGTTGAAACCTAATGTGCCCAGTGTGTGGTTAGCTAAAGGCGGAAGAAAAAGGTTGAAAACAACAAGAATTAAACTGATCACCCACTTAATTAAGCATGGAACCAATCTAACATCAACAGAATTGGACAATGTTTCAATTTTTCAAACTGCAGGCTAGGCAAAACACAAAAAAAAATGGGTGTAATTTTTGAAAACTGCAAGTGAAATCTATAAAGTGTGTATTATATAAAAAAAAATGACTATGTTTTAAGCTTTTCAAAAACAAACTAACAACTTCACAAGCAAAACAAACAACTATGCAAGAAACTAAATAGAAATTCATTAAACTTAACAAAAAAGACTTGCTCAAAAACATAAAATAACACTTCCTTCCTTAACTCCATCCCCCCCCCTCAACTAAATTCAACATTGTCCTCAATGTGGCTATGGGAAGGAAATTTAAGGGAGGAAGTGATACCTCCTTGATGAAATGTGCTTGTTGTTAGAAAGGAGACTTTGCAAGCTTTCCATCGACACCTTATTCACTCCGCTTCGCTTCAAATAAAACAAGAGAAGAGAAAAGAGAGGAAAAAAGTGACCAGTTGGAGCATTTTTTCCTTTATAAAAATTTTCAAAAGTATTCTTTCTGATTATATTTAGATTCTACACTCTCTAAGCTTTCCAACGGTACCAAGAACGCTTAAAACGGAGTTCGGATGATAAAGTTATGGGCGAAACAAAATGGGGCGCAACATGTTGTAAAATCGCAACTCCGCGAATTTTCCTTGTAGTCAAGCAAATTTCTTTTTTTTTTTAAATATTTTCAAAGACCAAATTTTTTTTTCTTTTAACATTTTCATAAAGACCAATATTTTTTTTTTTAGAGACAAATTATATATATATATATATATATATATATATATATATATAAAAGAAAAGCACTTTTTTTTCATAAATGCATAGCCAGCTATGGGCTCACTTGTCTGCCCACACTACCATACAGTAGCTTGCGACTCCTTTTCGCAACCTCGTGAAATTTCGCTCTTTCCCACCTCCCACTCAGCAAAATTTGACAAAAATGTAAAATAAACACATAAAAATTAAGAAAATTCAGAGGAATTTGAAAATTAAGCTGTGGAACAAAGATTAATCAAAATTTGTGAGAAAATCTAAAAAATTAAAAGAAAAATTAAAGAAATCAAAATAAAATAAAATAAAATAAGATAAAACAAGAAAATTAAAACAAAAGGGGGATTGAGCCTTCCTAAACCGCTCTAGCCTCCGTGGAGCTTGTAGAAATGGCAGGTCCATGCTCCAAACTCGAACCAAAGACCCAAACCATCACCAAGCATGCAAGATGAGTGTACCGCAATGTCTTTGATGTAGTGGCAAAAGTTTGAACAATGGCCACTAGCTTCCTAAAGTTTCGCACAGGCAACAAAAGTGGACGACCTTTGGTTCCAACAACAGAGTGTGTTCTTTCTGTGTATAGGTCAGGCTGCACGCAGGATATACTAATCGATACATCGGGTCAAGAGGGGCGCCGCTGCAGGGGCCGCCGGTGGCTTCGCATGGCTTGTGGCTCTTCCATTTCTTCCTTTCTAATTACCCTCCTCATCAAGATTGGGAGGTTTTTCTTTCTTCTCCCATGGACAAACAAAGAATCCAAAGTGGTCCGGGAGGATTCAAAATTTTCGATACCATTCAGAATTTTATTAATCGCTCCTCCACCATGGGGTCACTCAGGCACTCTCCTTCTGGATTTTCTTCCTCTTGATGAGCATGTTGCTGATTGGCAAGCTTTGAAATTGAACATTGTAGATTGTCAAATTCTGATCAATTTAATTTTCAAGGTCATGTACCCCACCACTACCTCAAGCCCATCCACTCGTTCATAATTTCCACAGATAAATTCTTTGACTTAATTGGGCATTGAATTTTTTCTGCTCTTCCATAACGTCACCCACCAGCTTGGTAAGGTTCAGTATTGCTTGCTCAATTGGAGAAATTAACTATGGTGGTTGTGGTTGAGGTGAAGAAGTATACTGTGAAGAAGCAGGAGGTGCATACTGTCCCCATGAGTGATTTAGGTGGTCCCTCCAACTTGGGTTGTAAGCATTTCCATATGGTACGCTTGTCGAGCACCCGCATGAAGGCACTATCCAGGTTCCTATAGTCCTCATGGACCTATATGTATTCGATTTCTCTCCACTCAAGTTGCTAACTCGATGTCCTTCCTCTGGGGTGTTCCATTAGTTCAAACTAATATTCAATTCAGTATCGACTTTAAACACCGACTCGGATCAACCTAATTTTCACTTCCTAATCCACTAGAACATGGATTCCTACTGGAAAACAGGGCAACACCAAACAAGAAAAAAAGGAAAACAATTCTACCAAAACTAAAAATAAAGATAAAAGAAAATTCACCTAATCGTGGATGAGGATCAAGGTGTTCAGATATCATTTCACTTAGTGCACCATCCTAAGAATCCGCACATTTAAGACCATGCCACGAGAGGTGTCTTAATCAACAAAATTTATATCCTAAATTCCCTCCCACTGTCAGAGCAAAGCTACCGCAAGATAGCGCCTCTAGGGTCGAACCTGTGGATGTTTTCTTCAGACAAATGATTTACAATAAGGCCAAATGGTGACTTGGCTTAGATTTTCAGGTTTGGTAAAAACAGGAGGTTTTCGAGGGTTTAAACCGAAAATAAAATAAGTTAAAATAAAATAGAACTCCTCGAAGTGTGCCAGTCACTCGGCTGGATTCCTAGGGCAACCGAGGGTTTCCCAGGATCCTTTCGCATTTAGGAGGACGACCTATAGTCATCTCCGAACCTGATCTTCATTTAACTATAAAAACTCGTCATTAAATTTCTTTGAAAATGGCATCCACTGGCACATTAAAGCTCTCATTCGTTAAAACACAAGTCACCTTGACTCATGTTACAATGGCCATAAATGATAACTAACAAACATTAAGCATCCAATGAGCCCAAAAGCTTACTAATTAATAACCATCCAAGGTGAATCAAAAGGGATCAAAACCTAAAGTTAAAAAGGGAAAACAGTAAAGGCAGTGGATACCTGCGTGAAAAACATGGAGCCCTTAGCATGCCTCAGGATTCTGCACCTAGTAGCCTCCTTCAAGGAGAAAGAGGTTCTAGCCGCCCATCCTCCGAGTTATCATCCTCGGAGGGTGTTTGGCTAGTGAGAATGGGAGAGAAAATGAAGGAAATTGAAGGAAAAAGAAAAGAAATGGGAACTGCTAAAAGGTTCCCACCTAATTTATTAATGAACAAAAGTTTTTTCCGTTACAATGCAGTAGGAGCTTATATACTGCCCCAGCCAAGAAAAATTACAAAAAGAACCAAAATCAAAAGCTATTACTGTGATAAATTAGAAGAAACCAAAAGAGAACAAAAATCCACAGTCAAAACGAACAGCATGAAGGAACAAAGGCATGACAATAAAGGCAAGATGGGGTGAATAGTGGCTGGAGGCTTGGTATCTTTGCAACTTGCGAAATTTACACAGTTGGGCGTAAATTTTCCCAACTCGCAAAATTCCTGGCAAAGGACCCAATTTCCTCGCTTTTTTCTCTCTTCTTTCCTTCGGTTTCTAATCAATCCGCACGCCGAAGTTCAACTCGAATTCTTCGTGCTTGGATCGACTCATCAATTTTTCCTTAAATAGCTTGCAAAAACAACAAAATTAGCCACAAAATGCAGTTAGTAGTATAGCCAGGACCTTAATGTGCCAATTAGGTTTATTACGCTGATTAGTACTACAAAAGCCGCTTCAAACCCGTCGTAATAAAACAAGGCTCAAAATAACACTTGAAAAGCACTAATCATCTGCTGGGGGGACAATGTGACGGTGGTGGGCTTCACTCTCCCAAACCCACCGCTGAAGACAAATAAGCAGCAACAGTCGACACCGCCCTTGGTCCGTGAGTGCATTCTCCACACGTCCCACTAATGTTCCTCACCTGGGGATGGCCGGGACAACTGGTCTCAGACCACTGGTGGCTTCAGATCGCATAATGGCACTGGCTTGTTCTATCAAGAAGGCCTTCTTATCAACATTCAACCCTCTTTTCACTGTGCACAAATCCTTTAAGAATTTGGCATATGTAGGAAATTGTTTAATCATTTCTAACAAAGGGATGTTGACCTTCACCTACCTCAACACTTCTAGAATTTTAGCCTGGTTGATAGCCTTTTTCTTGCCTTTTAGTCCTTGAGGAAAAGGTGGGGGTGTGCTCTTTTTCACTGCTTCATCTTTGATCTTAATTTTCTGCCCAACTCCCTTTTCTATAATTTTTGCTATTCGGGGCACTGAAGCTGCTCAACCCTCCTTACCACCCCAAAGTCATAATTGATTTGACTTCATCATCCCGATAAGGGTTCACTATAAGAGCTTAATTTGTGCACTCCCTTAGGATCAGCTATGTCTGGGGGAAGGGGTGTGGAATTTTCCTTTTTCTCACAGACCTCGCCGGTTAGTCAACCTAGAAAATAATTTGTGTTATCAAATCTCTCTGACAAGTATCGACTGTGTTCTCAATCTTCTTGCTCACGCTTATACCGATCCTCCGATTAACTCAATATTCATCGCTTTTATTCCTCTACAAAACTGCCCACCACCTTACTCAAATTCATTATAGCTTTCTCAACTGGAGATGATGATGGTGGTGGCTGGTTCTGGGATGAAGAACCATACTGGTGTCAGGTGTATGGACATACAGGAGGCTTTGCTCTGTGAGAGGCTCGATGGTTCTTCTAATTAGAATTGTAGGTGTTGCTGTATGGGACATTAGCTGGTGGTTTTGTATCAATTCACGCATCGGGCTTGTTCGCCATCATATCCCGCATCAAGGACAAATGATTAATTTGCCTCCTCGTGCCTCACAGACCAGACAGATAAAACAAGACTCCACACTGTATCGCCACGCCGCACCTATTGTTGATTTCTCATTTCTAGCTCCTCCAACCTTCTAGCTAAGGTGGATAGCTTTGCTTTCATTTCCATGTCCTCTGGGAGGGAGTACATACCTCCCCTTGAGTGGTTGCAGGTCTCATTCTCTCTGTCTCTCTTGGGTTAGGTTCATCCTAAGCTTTGGATGTCTTTGCCACATAGTTTAGGAAGTCCATGGTTTCTTCTAGATTTTTGCTCAAGAAGTCCCCTCCACACATAGTTCCAAATCGCCTACAATAGGAGAGTCCCATCATAAAAATGGTTGACTACCAACCATGTGTCAAAACCATGATGAGGAAAAACACTGATGGTTTCCAAATACCTTTCCCAGCACTGGTAGAATTTTTTCATTTTCTACGCTGTGTGAAAATTTGTCTCTTCGCATCTGTCTGTGTGTAGAGAAGAATTTCTTAAGAACTCAAATTATCTGCCCACCTCGATGGTCCTAACCTCGAGAGGAGCCAAATATTGGCCTTGTCCTTTAGAGTCAGAGGAAAAAATTTCAACCTTATCAGATCCAGATTGGTAGCATCCTCCTTGAAGGTATTGCATACTTCCTCAAAGTCCCGGATATGCGAATATGGGTTCTCACTCTCCATACCATAGAAAGTGGGGAGTGAGGCGCACGTAGGGCCCGACAATCATATCCTCCGCTGTGGGAGGCACAATGGCCGAGGGTGCACCCCACTCGGGGGGGATGTATGTGGTCCCTCTGAACCTATATGCACGGATTCCTCCGCATCCCCTCTGCCGGGCTCTACAGCTCCTCGTGCAGGCTCCATCCGATCACCAAGCTCACTTGCCACCTTGTTCGTAGCACTGGACTCTTTCTAACCCCCATTCGTTCCTATCCCACTGGTACATAAACTTCTATATGAACAAAACAAAACACCAACAAGAAGCAAAATCAAGGCTACCAAAAAGGTTACTGTTAGCTAAAAAAATAAAATGTATATGGACGGTAAAACAATTGAATAAACCCAGTAGTGAACTGCTAGGAAAATTGAAAGAGATAAAAGTTCACCAATACTTGTGATGAGGATCACAAGTTCAACAACTCATCACTTGCACTAAGGCACCATCCTCTAATGGCCATTTGATTCTGGGCAGGTTAGGTGATCCGGGAACCAAATGTAATTTATAAACCTAATACCTTGGCTACCGCAGATAAATGGCTTTAGTGGTCAACACGTGATGGGTTTTCTTAGTGGTGATTACAAGCCAGAAAATGGTAAACTTGATTTACTAGAGTTTTATAAAACAATGGATTTTGGTGTTGAAAAACTGAAAATAAAGTGAAATAAAATATAAAAAGAACTCTCAAGCATCAAAGTTACCGGGCCTGGGTTCCTTGTGGTGACCGAGGTGTTCTCTGTCCATTTCCCTATGTTATATGTGACGACCTATAGTCATTTCCCAAACCGGATCTTCATTTAGCTATAAAACCTAAACCATAGTAATTTCCTTTTGAGAGATAGCATTTATTGAGCATTAAAGCTCTTAAACAGTGAAAACCTACTTCTCGACTCCATCTTACGCGACTAATAAATGGAACTGACCCACCTCGGGCTGGATCTAAAGAAGGCATCCATCGAACTCCTAAAAGATTGCCAAGTACTGGTCATTCAAGGTGCATTAAAGGGGTTTGAACCTAGTGTAAAAGGCAGAGACGTAGATGTCAATAAATGCATGCGTTAAAAACATGAGAAACCTTAGTTACCTCATATCCATAGCCCAGTAGCCCTCCTCTTCAAGGATGAAGGGGGTTTAACCACTCATCCTCTGAGTTGTCATCCTCAGTGGTGTCAGGCAAGAAAATGAGAGAAAATCAGAGAAAGTGAAAGAGGCGGGAAAATTCCCACCCAATAAAATGTGATTAATTCCCAAATGTTCTGCCTTGTACAAAGTCTTGTCTGGGGCTTATATAATCAATAGACAAGAAAAAAAAAAAAAAAATTACAAAATATATGAATTACCCACTATTACATGAAGAGTAATTCAGAAAATACAAATTTTGGTCAAAAGGAGCTCAACCGTCAAAAGTAGTGAACCAACTCAGATTGCTATGCAATTTCGCAACTCGCAAATTTTCAGCAGTCAGAAATTCTGAATCCGCGAATTTTCACGGTGTTGTGAAATTTCATAATACTGTTTCGCTTGTTAAGTAAAATTTAACTTGCGAATTTTGGTGTGTTATGGAAATTTAACCCTACTAATTTTCTTCGTCGCTTCTTTCTTCTGTTTCCAACCCACTTCAGTCATCTGCTTCATGATTGTAGTCGATCAATAATTTTTTGGGGCAGTTAGGTTGCAAAAACTACGAAATATGCCACAAAATGTGATTAGTATAAGATGACCCAATGCTAATCTGGTTAATTGCTGATTAGCCAATAAAAAGTGCTCAAACCCGTAAATAAACAAGTACCAAAACAAGACTATTTTGGGTACTAATCAAACACCAACAAGAAGCAAAACAATAAAAAGGTTATCAGAAATAAACAAAGAATGTATATGAACAAGAAATAATTGAATTAAACTAGCAATCGACCGCGAGGAAAAAGGAAGGAGATAGAAGTTCACCAATACTTGTGACGAGGATCACAAGTAGCCCAATTAGCTTCATCAATTGCACTAAGGCACCATCCCCGGCAACGACGCCATTTGATTCACGGCATAGAGGGTGGTCTGGAATCATCAAAATTTATAATCCTAATTCCTCCTACTGTCGTAGCATGGCTACCGCAAAGAGGATAAAGGACTCTGTGTGGCCGAACACAATGATGATTTTTCTTCGCATTTTCACCGACTTCACAAATCGATTAAACTAGGTGAATTCACTCGATTTCTGGCTTGCTAAAAACGCTGGGTTCGTGGTTGAAAACTAGAGATAAAATGAAGTGAAATATAACAAAGAATTCCTTAAAGCATCCACACGAGTCTGGTTCCCAAAGATAATCGAGGGGTCCTCAGCCTTTTCCTCGCAAGCAGGAGGATAACCATGGGCCATCTCCGAATCTGGACCTTCATTTAGCTATAAAAACTAATTCTAATAATTTTCCTATTAAAGATGGCATTTTACCGGCATTCATGGTCTCGTGCAATAAAAACCTATCTCCTCGACCCACCTTTACAAAGGACTAATAAATGGCAACTAATGAATCTCAGTGGATCTAATAATAAGCATCCATTGAACCCTAAAGGATTGCCAAGTACTAGTCATTCAAGATGCATCTAAGGGATTTGAACCTAAAGTTAACAAGAGACACATAAATGACAATAAATACCTGCATTGAAACAATGAGAAACCCTTAGAACCCTTGGAACCCTCACCCAGTAGCCTTCCTCTTCAAGGATAAAGGGGGTTTAGCCACTCATCCTCTAAGTTGTTATCCTCAAAGAGTGTTTGCCATGAGAGAAAATGAAAGAAAATGAGAGAAAATGAGAGAAGCGGGAAAATTCCCGCTCAGAAAATGTATTAATGAAATAAAAAGTCCCCCTGTTACAAAGGTAGTGTGGGGCTTATATATCGTCTCTAATCTCAGAAATTACAAAATATATTAACTACCTACTATTACTATGGGCAATTTAGAAAATCACAAAAGTTGGTCAAAGTCAAACTGAGGACAAAAGTGGGGACAAATTCCCAAAGACTGAACAAAGATCATAAAATTCCCGATCGCGAAATTAAGAAGATCGCGGTGTACCGCAAAGACTGCTAAACTCTACGAAGGATCGCTTAAAAATTCGCAGCCCTATGAAACCTTCTGCTCATTATGCTCCTCTCTTCTTCTAATATCTAAACCGCAACTCGAATTCATCCTCGACTCTTCCATGCTAGAGCCGACTTAACTAACTGGAATGAAAAGCTTGTGAAAACTACAAATTGCTTTCTACAAAATGTGATTAGTAATAAAGCTAGGGACCTTAATGTGCCAACTGAAAGATCAGCGATTACTACTACACAAAAAGTGCTCAAACCCGTATTAATAAGTGGTAAAATAAAGACTATTTAGGTAGTAATCAAGGAGCAAACTAAAATTCTGGTACGGCCCTCCTTACAAGAAGATAGGAACTACACATACGGCGCACCCACGCTCGCAGTTGGGTGGGATGCCTCACCAGGCGAGGCAGAGCTCAGCCAGGTGCCCAAAAGGGCACCCTCTACGCTACGCCACATCACAGCAGTAGACACCGTTCACAAAGGAACAAATTTTGGATTTTTGTTTCCGAACACCTCGTATTCATACACCAATAGATTAAGGACCCTAATAGATGATTAATGGGAGTTCAAATAAGGATTAAACTAAATGAAAAACGTGTCGTACCTCATCGCCTCAACGAAGTGAGTTCGTTTTTAAGCATACTCAGTGTCTTAACCAAAAACCGTTAACGAAGATTAATCGTCATTCACTAAAAATGTATAATAATTGTTTATCCACTAAGAGTGGCGTAATTGTTATCGACTGCAGACTAGCGAGGATCACCTAACTTCTAAATCGAGGATCGATATAAGTGAAACAAAGAGCTCCACAACTTCTGGCTTATTTCCATCGACCCTCTATCCTTATTTCAAGTGCTTTGGTAGTATACCAAATAAACTTGAAATGATTATATGGAATGAGTATATATTTGAAATGATATTAAAAAAGTGCATATGGATTTGAAAATGATATTGAAACGTTCACAATTAATCGCATGTGAGTGATTAATCGAAATGCAAAACCCAATCGGGTCAATTTTTTGACATCTTGAATTGAATCGATATACCGAACGACCAACATGGTGGGATTCACCAACTGAATCCGTCATGAAGGCAACCCGAAATTGTCCAATGTCCCACTTGGCGGAATGCACCAATTAGCATCCGTCATGATGGTGTATGGCATTGAAGAAATGTCCCACTTAACTGGATGCACCAACTCCATCCGTCCTGACGGCGTATGGCATTTAGAAGTGACCACATGATGGGTGCACCAATCTAAGTATCCATCATGATGGGAGACCAAAATTGTAAAATGTGTACATATTACCTAACGAGAAAGGGACTCCGGGATTCAATTTAATGGAATCTGGCTATGAATGTGATCAGATGTGACAAAGTGAAATAACAAACTTTGGATCATGAAATGAGATTTTAGAACTTAAATATGTCCTTAAAAGTATATATTTGAATCTCATGATTTGAGTTAAATGATTTGTTGCATGTGGAAATGCATATTTTGATATGATCAATGATTTGTAAAGTGAAAGCATGTGAAAGTTAATAAGCATGACTATAGTTTGATATGAAAGGCATGGTTTTATGATAAATGCATGTCATGTTAGACTGAAAATTGGAATAGAACTGTATAGAACCACTAAGCATGAAAAATCTTAGCGTATAGTTATCTATACAGTTTTGAGTAAATAGGAAAAGAAGACAAGATCAAGAAGCGAGTCATAGAGAAAGTCAAGGCGTATAATTATATACCTGGCCATACGCATATCATATCTTTGAACATGGATCTTTGTGAACAAAAGAGTCAACTCAACCATTGTTTTTGTATATCATTTTGTAAAGGCATGATACGCCATTTTGTAAACGAATTGTACAAGTGTAAATGTTTATGGGCCTACTATTTGAAAATGCTTCCACGCAATTGAAAACCCTAAAACGCAATGACATAAATAAAATGTTTTGATAAGATAATGAAGAGGCCAAAACCGGCTCCGCTTCGATCCTCTTCGTCAACGGATTCAGTCGCGATTAATCTTTACAAAAAATGAAAGAACAAACAAATGAAAAGTAAATAAAAAGAATTAAACGAGCATCTCGGAACCGGTTTGGATACACCAATCGGGTTAGACCGAAAATGGGTGCTACACTTAAGAGTTGCATACTGGTTGGCATTACCGCCAAGCTTATCAGGTGTTCATGAGGTGTTCCACATTCCATGTTCGGAAGTATACCCGTGATCCACTCATAAAAAGGTATCGAGGAGAGATTGTCGTTGATATAGATGGACCTTCGAGGAGGGACCAAAGGCATCATGGATAGCCTGGATCAGTTTTGCAAATGCCGTGCACTCGACATGACGCGCCACCTATCCTTTCATTTAAGGATAAAGGTACGTGGTTTAGCTGCTTAGTGATTAAAATGACTAGTTCAGATGCATGTGATCGCGGCACGGTTGCATATGCATGTGATTCGATGTGTATGTGTGTGGAATTTTGGGATGAAATTCTTTTAAGGGGGAAAGAATGTAAAACTCGAGAAAAATTCAATTTTTTTGAAAAATGGTAAAACGGTAATTTCAGTTGAAACTTGAAATTTTTCTAAATCTCGGATGATGAAACCGACACCATTGGAATCATCTCGCGAAATCTAGTTACCCAGTCAAATTTCGTTGGATTCCGAGATAGTCGAAATTTCACATTTTTCGAGGCACCGAGTGTAGCAAGTGACACATGGCACTTGGTTGAATGGCTCATTTGGAGCCATGTGTCAAAGGGAGAAGTTAGTCAAATAAAGAGAGAAATTTTAAGGGATGGCAATGTGTCAAGCCCTTAGAAGAGGGAAATCCAAGTAATTGGATAAGAGGATAAGGTGAGACAAAATGAGGTCAAATGGGGAAGTGGCATGTGGCAAGGAGGAGACTTCCCACTTGAGCATGTTGGAGCAAATCCGGTGGAGAGAGGGAAATTGGAGGGAAAAAGAAAATGAAAGAAAAGAAAAGAGAGAAGAAGAGAAGAGGAGTGAGAAGCTCCATCTTCTCTCTAGATTTTATGGAGATCGGACTGTCAGTTTTCGTCGAGGCAAGTGGCAAAGTTCAACTACGTGACGAGAGCTTCACGTGGATAAGAGAATCCGGGTTTTCGCTAAACTTAGAGAGGTAGGGGTTTTTCTCCTACTCGGTTTTATTCTTGATCTAAGAGTCATTCAAATGGCATGAGGTTTTAAGGCCAGCTATCGTGCACCATTCCCAAAATTTCAGACTGAATGTCAGAATTTTTCAAGTCTGCTTTGATACTCGAGATCGAATTTTGGGACTATTTTCGCATAATCCAAAACTTAAATTGCTGAATCAAGTTGGGGTAGTCCCTGGATCGATTCGGACTGTTATTAGTCCATGTGGTGTTGTTTTATGTGTTATTACTAAAATCTAATAATATGTTGGTCAGGTGGAATTTAGTGTCGATATATTCTTATTTGATATATTAGCATAAAATTTATGATGGATGTAAATTATATGTAGAAAATATAATTATTCATGAAATGACATTCCGCATTTCATATGCATAGGGACATCGCGTGAAACGGGTGTGAGTGCATACGTGGTTTTTGAATAAATTATATCGGAAGGTTGCCCAACAAACTATTTGTTGGAGTATGTCCACTAAATTAACAGCAGGGTCATTCCAACAAAAACTATTTGTCTGAGGCATGTCCACTAAATTATACTCCGAGGGTCAGTTCACAAAATATTTTGTCGAAAGTATGCCCATAAATTATACTCCGGGAGGGTTGACCAACAAATTTTGATATCTGAGATCACTCAATGAGTTTTTGAAACAAAAATCTTTTGCTTTGAAAATAGTTTTTCGCGCTACTGGAAACGATGCGAGGGAGTCATGACTCGAGACACGGGTGTAAGCGTGTATTATCTCGAAAGCAGAATGTGCATAATTTCAGCCGAATGTGTGTGTTTGCCATTGCATGTGCACTTAGTCGAATAAATTTCAGAGAATTCATCCACCGGGCATCGCCACCCCACGAAAATATTTTCGTGCACGAGAGACACCGTGGGACAAGGCCATCCAAGAACTTATTTGAGAAAAATGCTAGATTTGGCTTTGTTATGTATTTTTCAAATTTTGGTTGAAAACCCAGCTTCTATATATGTAAGAAGAAAAGAGTTGTAATTGAACTTATTTTGTATGATTAATACAATTTGGCAAGGTTTCTTCCGGTGTTTTTACGCTCGTCTCAGAATAAAAAGTTATCAGATATCGATTTAAAGGTTTAGAAAAATAAATAGTGGGAAACTTGAGGTGCAAGTAAAGGTTGGGAGCGGGCACGCTTATTTTCACCATCGACAGAAATCGTTCCATGTCGAAATAGTGAGTGTAGAGTCACGACAGAGCCGGGTCTGGTCAGTAGGTTTCGGGTCACGACAAGGGGGCATTCCCTCGGCCGCTTACGTACTCCGGCTCTATGTCGCGCATGACTTTCGGTATCGCACGTGGCTGGCTTCAAGGTAAGATGAAGTATGTCGCGACATAGCAAGTTTATGTCGCAACATAGTTGGTCAAGGTAGGGAGAATTCCTATCGTGACAGAGGACTTTTGGGTCACGACAAAGCAGGCCACGACATAAAGTTCTGTCGCCCACGACAGATTCGGGCGCGCGAAGGTCAGCCCGCACGACCTGCGCCTAGTTTGCACGACAGGTGCCCAATGATGAATACACAATTGAGCAATAATTATAGCAGAGCTTAGCACATACAAGTCACACTTTACCTACATTTGGCATGAGGATAGGTATTTTTAATTGCTTTTATGTTTTTAGATTTGTGCAGGTCTTTCAGGTCTAATGCATAAGAGTACAAAGATTTTATTTTCTGAAGCAACATGAATCATGGAGGATGTGGTGCACTGATGAAGTTTCAGGAACTCCAGCAATGCTAGAAAAGCACCAGTAGGTAGAAGTGTACCAGACACCTCAATGTGTACCCCAGACACCTGAGCGTAAAAGTGGCAATATAAAGTGTACCAGACACCTTCACAGGTACCCCACACCCGAGCAGAAAATTACAGAATAAAGTACCGTACACCATTAAAGTGTACCGGTACACCTGCATGGAAACTGCGGGAATTGTTTAGGAATTCGATCCTAACGCAGGGGCATACTTGTCAATCATCCTTGAACACGAGATGACATTGGAAAGGAGTATAAAAGCAATAGGAGACAAGGAGAAGGCAGCTTTTGATCACGAGGTTTAGGTTTAGAGAGAAGAAGTGTTTTTCCTCTATAGTTTTGAGTGGAAGTTTTATAGATCCTCGACAAGACTTTAATTTCGTGATTTCTCGATTCAAAGCTCATGTAATCTTTCAAAGAAGAACATACATTTCATGCACCAAGATTTCATATTTTCCATACCTAGGTTTTGCAATTGAATTCTCGATTTTCTCAAAGTGTTGTTTTTATGAATAAACCCTTCAATTATGATCGTCATTATAAGTTTCATGGAGTTCTAAATTTCGCTGATCACCCTGCGGGAAACTCACCGATCAAGGTAATTCCCTAAATACCTCTTTGCACTTCAATGGATTGTGCGATGTTAATTGTCAAACACTATTAAAACCTTATTGGCATTTTCTTGACAACGCAGGAATCCGTGATACTTAGACACGTCGTGCTTCAATACAAATGCAAGCTAAGAGTCCTGTGGATAATTGGGACAATACTAACATCGCTCAATCATCTTTCTTTTCAAAAGATATCTAAGATAATATTCCATTGAAGACCATTTATCAATGGCTCCTAGACGAGTTTGTAAAAGAAGAGGTGGAATTACATGATCGGAAGTGAGTGGAACCCTGCGGATCCCAGCACCGGCTCTTTTCTATTTTAAAATATCCAAACCAATCAACTGGCCAATCAAACAATACAACCCTATAATTCTTTGAAATTACACTCCCTTGTGGGAGAACTCGCTCTATTGATCAATAAAATTAGACCACTCCTCGTGAGATGACTCAGACTCTACAAGATATAATGCTAGACAACCTGTAATTTTATGCCGGGAATGTAATTCTGATACCGGCAAGAACGGCATTGGGCGCCGTTGTTGGGAGTGGTGACCAAACATGCTTGGACTAAAGATAGAGGTAATTTGGTAATTGCATTGCAAACTGCACAAGCTCCATATTTTTTTTATTATTATTATTTGTTTTAGTGAGAAATCTAAGTGGTGTTTCGACTGGTTTGTTTTGATATGCTCGCTGGCTCGCAACGAGCAACGGCTGCCTAGTAAGAATAGTACCTCCTAGAAATTCTGAGGAATCCATAATAGGTCAATTGTCTCAAGATAACATTATACCTCAAATGGATCATTCTGGAATCAGCAACCTCTATTTGATGAACATACTCAAAGGATTCCTGTTAACCCACAAGGACTCAATGAACCTCCACAACAACACGGGAGTAAGCTACACTTCCAAAGTAGGGCACCCGCACAGAGGGGGAAATGTTAACCTCCAATAAATCAATATAGAGGTCTCCCCGCTTCCTTTACCTAATGTGGAAAGAACCTTGAGAAATCCTATAACCTCAAAAGGACCACAACCACCTCTTCGCATTCGCCTTCCCGAAGAGGCCAATCAATTTCTAATGAAATCGAAATGATCCTGCCTTTTTACCGATATATCAAGGGTTCGAATATGAGAACCCTTATTCATTCACGATTTGAAGATGTTTGCGTGGCATTTCTCTACCGCTCACCTCCATATAATCTATTTGGTTTTATTTTGCTTTAAAGGAGAAGGCCAAAATCTAGTTTCATTCCCTGGCACCTAATTCACCCATACGGGAAAATATGCGAAATGAGTTCCCTCAACAAATTTTTTCCCTCCCGCACGTACTACGCTCCCATGCGAGCACCAGAACTTTTCCTCAAAAGCCTAGTGAACCGCTTCACGCAGCATGTGGAAAGATATAAGGATCTCCTTCATGCTATCCTCACCACGGATTGATGTGTGACAAATATTATGCATTTCATCAAGGATTATCCTTGAATAATAAACAATACATCCAGATGATGTGTGCAGGCGAATTCTATGAAAAAGTGCTAGGGAAGCAATCCAACTTTTGACACTATAGCAGAGAATGCTCGAACTTGGGAGACTAACACTCTACAGACACGCTAAAGTACAGACATCAGGGGGCTAATCCATCACTTAAGAGAAAATGATGAGTCAGAAGCCAAAATTGCCAATTTAACAAGGAAATTGAGGCCATAGAGATGAAAAAGGTGAACAGGTAACTGGGCAGGCCTCAAATACCCTAGACCCACTGACCCAAAGTGGAGGAGCCATGCATTATATATGCGATGATCCTATGCACTCAACCATTAAGTGCCCAAACCTTCCTCAAGTAAAAGGTGCAATTCAAATAGAGCAAGCCAATGCCCTTAATTACTAAAGGAAACCTTTCAACTCGCCATATTCTGAAACATATAATGCTGGATGGGGTAAGCACCTTAATTTTAGTTGGAGAAATGAAGGAGGGCCAAATAACTTGCCAAACAACCAAGGTCCTCATTAACAAAACCACGGCTTTACAAATTCCATTCCACCATTTTCGTAATCAAGGACCTCAAGGATTTCGTGAACCCTAATCAAGGTTTCCATCCATCGAGTCAAGGGACTCCATCACCACAACCATATCAACCCCCACATAAGAGAAGTCCGGGTGATATCAGCATACGCTTCAGACAAAACCCAAAGAATCCACAAACACAAAATTCGAATCAAGCCTCGAATGATGCGAGATCCCGATAACCAGTTAACTGCCTATAGGTAACCTTCAACAAGAAAAAGGGAAACTCCCATCTCAAATTTTCATTCAAACCCACACAAAGTCAAAATAAGGTGGAGGTCAAGTCCAAGTGAGGATACTTTTGCACATTGTGTATCACACTACTCTTCAAGCTGGGAAATGATGACAAACCATTCCAACCAAAGAACCATCACAAGAATCTCAAAGTGAATCGTCGAGAGGATGAGGTGTCGCATTGCTTCCATCCCTAGACAAATGTCATGATGGTGAACCAGAGGAAAAGAAGGCTACCCAAATCCCTCCAGCTCCATATCCTCATAGGCTGAGGGCACCAAAGAAAGTGAATAACCATGCTGAGATTTATGAGTTGTTCAAGCAAGTGAAACTGAACATTCCTTTATTAGATGTCATTAAGCAAATTCCATCATATGCTAAATTTAAAGGATTGTGCACTCAGAAAAGGAAATTAGAGTCAAATAAGGAGTGCCTTCTATGACCAAACACTCTACTTCCCTATCTCAAACAACTTGCCTCCAAAATACAAGATCAGAAGCCCTACTATTTCTATATAGTAGTAGGGAATTCAAATGGGACACGCTTTAGTGACCTTAGGGCAAGTGTTAATTTGTTCAACAGATTCATATGTGGACCTGGGTTAGGAGAATTAGAGCCAACCAATATCACCCTCCAATTAGTCGGACCCAGTGTAAAAATTCCTGTGGATACAAGTGGAATACTGTATCGTCCAAGTGGACAAGTTCTATTTCCCGTGATTTTGTCATGCTTGACACTACTCGTGGTAAACCAAGGAACCCGCCTAAAAAGAATTTCTGTGACCATTCTCGCAACCGCTAATGCCATTATACATTGTGGGAGGCCTAATGACACTATCATTTGGTAACATGATCGTTAATTTGAACATCTTCACGTTATCAAGGAACGGGGGGATGAAGAAGATGCGTGTGAAGTCAACATGGCTGGATTCCCAGGCGCCGTAAACACTTGGATAATGTCTCACATGATGACCCT
This sequence comes from Tetrastigma voinierianum, assembly GCA_016808115.1. Taxonomy (NCBI): domain Eukaryota; kingdom Viridiplantae; phylum Streptophyta; class Magnoliopsida; order Vitales; family Vitaceae; genus Tetrastigma; species Tetrastigma voinierianum. The sequence goes on from JAEQBH010006450.1 coordinate 405,572, forward strand.
CTTAAGTCATGCTCGTCACCCGAGTCGGGACGATAAGTGACTGACCGGAGTCTAGAGCTTTACACTCCATAATCGAAGCATGTCGAGGTATTGAAGTTAATGGGTGGGCACCTAAATTCCAACCATTACCACCAAATGAGGATAAGGTATCGTTTCGAGGAAAAGCCACCCAAGCTGAGCTAAAACCTTTACCCACCTCAAATATGCCTTCTGGGTGGGACGAAGAGACTTTTCCAAGAATTATATCCATTCCTTAGAATTGAATCAAGAAAATCAACTGGAGATATCGAGGTCTCACGTAACCCGCTCTAGGTCGGATAATTGCATACTAGGGGAATCATCTTGATCTCGCATAGAATTCACTTGTAAGAGGATGTTAAACCTTCTAGCAACCACAGTAGACGATCGAACCTAATAATGAAAGAAGGTAAAGGAAGTTTTAAAACTTCGATGTAAGGGTTATTTACCCTATTGCATAAGAAGTGGGTTAAATTTCAACACAGTAGTTCCTAAGAAACTGAGTCACAAATAGTCGCCAATGAAAATAATGAGCTCATTCCTACTCGTACAATTTCGTGTCAAGGGTGCATGTATTATAGGAAGCTTCAATGTCGCACTAGAAAGACCACTTTCCCTTCCATTTGTCGATCAAATGTTAGAGAGAGTGGCTGGGCATGAATTTTATCGCTTTCGATGGGCACTGTGTGGTACAATCAAATTGAGATAGCTTTGGAAGATCAAGAAAAACTACATTCACTGGCCTTGCATCTTCGCCTTTAGAAAATGCTCGATTATGCAATGCACTGAACTCTTTAACCCAAGTGTATGACGGGAATTTTTAGTGACATGATAGAAATCATATTGGAAATTTTCTATGGATGATTTCGCCAGACTCATTTGAGACTGCTTCGAGAATTTACGCAAGGTTTCGGGAAAGGTGTCAAGAAAAATCTTGTGTTAAATTTGGAAATGTCATTTCATGGTAACACAAGTGATCGTTTAGCCACATAAGATCAAAATGGCATTGAAGTTGATAAGGCCAAAGTTGAGCCACTTCCAACCTACCCACTTCTAAGTGCTAGAGACATAAGGTCATTCTCGGGTCACGTCGGTTTCACGTAAGATTTATAAAGATTTTAAGCATATCGTCGTCCCTTATGCACTCGCTTGCAAAGATGTCCCTTTCACATGGTCACAAGCTTGTGACATTGCTTTTACTAAACCCAAACATGTTAGTGTCACCTCCCATCATGTCTCCCAATCGGGACCATCCTTTCGAGATCACGCGACGCTGATTATGCTGTGGCGTGTTGGGACAAAGGGAAGACAAAAGGCTTTGCAATTTATTACGCCAGCAAGACACCAGATTCCACCTTGCCAACCACGACCAATGCAAAAGAGTTTCAAATTGTCTTTACCCTGTGTTCTAGGTCATACATCGTCGGGCTCTCCCGACCATTTTCAATCGATCACGCAGCCAAGTACTTCGCTTCAAGGTGATACAGCCGTGGTTAACTAGGTGGATCCTCCTATAAGAATTCAATTTGACCATTAAAGATAAAAAGGGGGTTGAAAATGTGGTCGCTAACCATTTATCTCGATTACTTCCAGAATCAAATTCTCATGGCATACCCATAGGCGATAGCTTCCTAACAGCAACTTTCGCTTCTTTGCTCATTGCCCATGGTATGCCGACATTGTCAATTACCTAGTCACCGGTCGATTCCCCATCCCACGGACATCCCAAATAAAAGAAATTCTTGACATATTAAGAAGTATTACTTTGATGATCCATATCTATTTAAATACTGTCTAGATCAAATAATGAGAAGATGTGTACCCAATGATGAGTAGATTAGGATCTTAACTTTTTGCCATTCCGAAACCTGTGGAGGGCATTTCTCTGCACGGAAAACAGCAGATAAGATTTTACAAGCTGGTTTTTACTGGCCTACTCGTTTAAAGATTGTTTCACTCGCAAACTTGTACTCTATGCCAACACCAGGGCTTTAGTCATGAAAAAAAGAAACATGATGCTCTTACTCCACTCTAATCGACAAATTTTTATCGCCGGGGGTATGCACTCTACGGGCCTTTTCCCCCCTTCTCAGGGGTATCCGTACACTCGTTATCCGTTGATTATGTGTCTAAGTGGGTCGAAGCTATTTCGACGAGAACTAATGACCACAAGGTTGTTTTGAAATTTATAAAGGAACACATTTTTTCTCGTTCGAAAGTACCTCGCGCAATTATTAGTGATGGTGGACTCCATTTTTATAATCGATTCGAAAATCTGTTAAAAAAATATGGAGTCACCCATAAAGCTTCCACGCCTTATCACCCACTGCATCAACGCAAGGCCAAGCCGAACTAGCTAATAGGAGATAAAACATATTTTGAAAAACTGTCTAAATCGCAAAGACTCCGGTTCTGTACTTGTCGACGCTCGTGGCCTATCAGCTTTCAAACCATTCTGTATGTCTCCCCTATAGGCTTGTTTATGGAAAGGCTTGTCATCTCCCAATCGAAATGGAACATAGAGCTTACTGGGCTATTAGAACTTTTAATTCTGATTTAACTCAAGGTAAACAACGCTTTGTCAGCAGCCGAAACGGAGCTCGATGAGTCATGAGAGGTCATATGAAAGCTCCGCACTTACAAAGAAAGCGGCTCAAGTCTTTCCATGAAAACTATTGTCTGAAAACGCTCTCAACTAAAACCAAAGGTCCTTGGCTGCATAGCCCCAGCTGTAATTCTATTCCTGTGGAAATCTCGCTTCGCTGGATCGCCCATTCATTGTTAAAGTAGTTTTTCCATATGGAGCCGTGGAGATCGGGTAGAACCGAGACTGGAAGTCTTTCAAAGTTAATGAAGGTCAACGCCTGCCATTCCTCGAAAGCGCTCAATCTTCAAGAAATTAGCGCTGACTTATCCATCACCAGATACCCCATCAGAGTAAAATCATTCTCCACCTGTCAGATATAGTCATGGATTTTGTTTCACATCGTTTACTTTCTATTTCTCTTATTTTTACTTCATTTGCTTTTCCATAAGATATAAAAATAAATAAATAAATAAATAATAAAAAATAAAAAAAAACAAAGAACAAAAATTGGGGTCTTCGGTTCTATGTGCCTTAAATTCGTCATAAGTACTCCTTAGTCTACATGCATCGAGGGCAATGCCTATTTATGGGTTGCTAGGGTAGGTGTACACTGGTTGAATCTAACTATGCGCTTGTTACATGTTCAGTGTATGGTCAAAATTTCTTAATATGGCTCTTGTGAGTATAATGCTTGACCTGCAATGTACACACCTGCATGATTTCATACACACTCCACATGATCTCAATGCATGTACATTTCAACTAGCATGCACAAATTTTCATTTTTGATAAATGCCTCTTTCTGGGCTTCTTTTTTATACTCTGTGATTGGGCTCTTGTCATTAACACAAATCACAGACCCTCTGACCATACCCTGGTTTTGTTTGCTTGTACTCTAATTTGTGCATTAATTTAGCATATCATGTTAACTATATGCATTATAGTCTCGTGAGGAACATTTCGTGAGAATCAAAGGATTAGAGGCCATTATTTCTATGTACACCGCGAACCTGTACTGCCTTATCCTCGCACCCATTTTGAGCTTTAAGTTGCCAAGTTAGTTCGAACCCTAGGAACCCTAACCATTGGAATAGCAGTGAATCCCGTGGAAAGATTGAAAATATCCAAAAAAGGAAGTACAGTACCAATTCTATGAATACAGTCATTTTGGGTAGAATATGAACAAAAGAAAAGTTGAGCATGCAATGAAACCCGGAATGGAAGGCAGTTGACAAGAACAAATTTTACATCGCACCACCTGCTCCAAATAAAAATATATAAAAATATGGAGAACGCATTCTGACGAAAAATGCAATCGGCAAATTACCTCTACTCTCTCTTCAGTCAATCAGGTCGGGTCGCCACTCCCAAGAATCCGCCAAAAAAATGCTTCGTTCTTATCCGCATGCCGAATTCTATTCCCAAGCGTAGAATTATTTTATTGTCTAGCATTGTAATACCGTGGGAGTCCATGTGTCATCTCCACAGGAGTGGTCCGATTTTATTGATCAATAAGAGCAAGCCCACAAAAGTGTAATTAAAGAGAATTCGCTGTGGTCAGATTACTTGATCGACCGATTGATCGATTTGATATTTTTAAAATAGAAAGACGATTGTCGGATCCTTAGTGGTTCCACTCACTTCCGATCATGTATCTCCCAATCTCTTTTTTACAAACTCATCTAGAGCCACGATAAATGGTCTTCAATGGAATATTTATCCTCTAATGCTCTTGAAAGAAAGATGATCGAACGATGTTACCACTGTCCCACCAATACGCACTCTTAGCTTCAGATTTCAGATTCGCACAACGTACCGAGGATCACCCGCTCACACGTTGTCACAAAATGCCCAACTAAGGTCGTTAATAAGGTTCGCGACAAGAATTAACATCGCACAATCCATCAAGCAAAAGAGGTATCGAGGGAATTACTGATCAAGGTGAGTTTCCACCGTGGAATCCCAAGTAGAGAAATTTAGAACTCCATGAACTATAACACATCATCATCAAGAGAGTTTATTCATAAAAACAAAGACTTTTGAGAAAATCAAAATTCAATCAGAAACCTAGGTATGGAAAATATGAAATAATGATTAAAACGAATGTATGCTCGGGCTGGAAGATTACATGAGTCGAACCCGAAATCACCCAATAATTAAAGTCTTCAATCAGATCTATAAAACTTCCACTCAAAACTATGTAGGAAAACACTTCTTCTCTCTAAACCTAAACCTCGTGGATCAAAGTCGCTCTCCTCGCCTCCTATCGCTTTTATACTCCTTTCCAATGTCATCTCGTGTTCAAGGATGATCGATTAAGTATGCTCCTACGTTAGGGATCGAATTCTAAACAATTCCCGCAGCTCGATGCGTGTACCTAAGACACTTTAATGGTGTAATCGTACACTTTGCCATCGCTAATTTTTTGCTGTGTGTACCGGCAGACACATTGAAGGTGTACCAGACACTTTGCCTAATCGGTGCTTTTCTAGCATCAAGCCGAGAGTTCCTGAAACTTCATCAATTATTTTCCCACATCCTCCATGATTCATATTTGCTTTCCAAAAATAAATCTTTGTACTCTTATGCATTAGACCTGAAAGACCTGCACAAATCTAAAAACATAAAAGCAATTAAAAATACCTATCCTCATGCCAAACGTAAAGTACACTCTGTAGCGTGCTAAGTTCTCGCTATAATTATCGCTTCAATCGTATTCATCACACTCCCCATCCTCGTATTCGCTAGTCCCCAGCAAGATTTTTAATTAGAACTACCCACTAGTTATGAATTCCAACAAGGCGCTTTGGTACAATTAGGCTTTCAGAAGATCCTCAAAATAGTAATTATGAAATATAATGCTTCACCTGCTTTAGTATGCACCAGACAACTCATTTAGACTAACCACAGTCTTACACAATGAACATAACAACAAGCCAACACAGAATCAGTTGTTCAAATAGGGGACTATGGAATCGAAGAAACGTAGCAAGATGCAAACATCAACTCAGAGCGATCGATATAATGGAAGCAAACTATTTAAATATAAACACATAATATTTGCGCACAATGTCAAGAAACGATGAACATAACTGGAATCAAAAAGGTCTTAAAGGTTTGTAACGACCATAGCCGAACGAAAAGGTAAATGATCAAAGGGTACTGCATAACATGGTCGAGGTCTACTACCCAATCGCAACACCACCCTAGTCTAGCCTAAAACAACTACGCATCGTCATCCTCATCCTCGTTAAGAAAATGCATCCTCATCGACACAACCATCCACCCAATCCAGCCCAGTAGCGGTGATCCGCCTACCAGCAGGCCTCCTTGGAAAATATGACTCTCAAGCCTCGAGAGACATCGGTCAAGTTGCTTCTGCTTCCCCAAAATGCACTTGAACCACCCCTTTATTCGCCGCTCCATCCTCTTCAATGGGGATGTGCTCAATGGTGCTGGGGCTATGGATGAAGTAATCCCGGAGGAGGCACCAGCCGAGAAAGCCGAGGAGGCCGAGGCTTAAGAGATGCGTTCTAGCCTACCTCTGCTTTATTTCAGGATAGCCCCAACCTCGTAATACCCTCTTTTTCTTTAACCTGTCTCCCATCCCCGCTTTTCCACACAAGGTCTCACAAGCGATGGGAATGGAATATGTCTACTTACGTGAATACCGCAAAGTCCTCATCACACACCATATGACTAATGCATAATCGATGAGTTTCCCATTGGGTGACTTCATACAAAAACCTGGATTTGTTCACGGCCGAGATTTTCTATCGTCTCTAAAGCCCAATTCACATGAATAATCTTATTCATCAAAGCATATTTCTACTGAAGTTTCCCTACACGAATTCTTTCATGAACCCATTCACGGACAACGGTGAGTACACATGTACCGTGAATAACCTGGGCATCGGGGTCATGATAGCCTGAGCTGGGTACTACGCCAAGATCGTGGCTGACATATCAGAAGGAATGCGCTTATCAATCGTGGGTGATCCGTCGCTACCCATCACCTATCCCCATCACCTGGGCCTCTCGCCCCCGCCGATTTCCCTTTCTCATTGCATAACCCCTTCGAACCACGCAGGTAAGTATCCTCGAACCTCGCACACGGTCCATATTCGTTTCAATACCCCGATGGGATGAGAGTACAAAATGTTCCAACTTCACTCCCTCTCACAAAGGAAATCCCTATTCGCAATCGACCGGGCCCATTTTTCGTGCCTGACTCAAAATCCCCGCCAAACATCGCTTCTATCCGTCATCATCGCCGCTTCGACACTTCCTACTCTCAAGACTCTATCTCGCTCGTCGTCTTTTTCACTACCGCGAGGCATCCGACTCTTTTCTTCACGCCCGCTCCATGTGAGGAGCCAGCGCTTTTCCTTTCTCCGATGTTTCGGATCGTGCCATACGACACGGCTAAGATGGCAATACGGCACGTATGGCCCATACACATATACCAAGATCCCAAAAGCCTGTTTCAATAAGCACCGGGCTGGCCCCGCTCAGATCGTGATAATACTTTCCTCCCATACCCTCGAATCGAGACCGGTGAAACCACCAAATACGTAAAAACACTGCCCAAACCAACAAAACAAGTCCATGTATAACAATGAAGAGCCTAAACCGCTATCAAGAGTCAGAGGATGCTTACCCCATCCGCGGCACAACGAGAACACCCGGCCTCACATGGAAACTCCGCGTATGCAAACTCCGAGTTGCTCAGGTGAGAGGCAATGCTGTTGTGGCTTGGCTTTCAGAGAGCTGAGAGCTTTAAGAATACCAAAGCCACAAAATTTGGGGTTTTAAAGTCTCATTTGCCTGTAAATCTCCGACCAGGTAAATAAGACACTTTAATGGTACCTAAGACACTCACACGCCTACTTTCTCATAGGTGTACCCTGCATAATTTTAATGTGTACCTGACAATTTGTTCCAATTCTATTTGGCTTTTTTTTTTTTATTTTTTTTATATATATTTTTTTATTTGGAACAGCAAAGCCGATGTAAAATTTCATTCCTCACAACCGCTTCCATTCCTGCCTATCAAGGTGGCTCAACTTTTCTTTTGTTCATATTCTACCCAAAATGACTGTATTCATAGAATTGGTACTGTACTTCCTTCTTTGGATATTTTCAATCTTTCCACGGGATTCACTGCTATTCCAATGGTCAGGGTTCCTAGGGTTCGAACTAACTTGGCAACTTAAAGCTCAAAATGGGTGCAAGGGATAAGACAATACTAGTTCGCAGGTGTACATAGAAATAATGGCCTCTAATCCTTTTCCAGTTATGCAAAATGTTCCTCAAAGGCTATAATGCATATAGTTAACATGATATGCTAAAGTAATGCACAGATTAGAGTACAAGCAAACAAAACCAGGGTATGGTCAGAGGGTCTGTGATTTGTGTTAATAACAAGGGCAAAAATGCAAGAGTATAAAGCCCAAAAGAGGCATTTATCAAAAATGAAAATTTGTGCATGCTAGTTGAAATGTACAAGCACAATTGGCGCCCATCGAGCGCAAGAAGACGCACGCAATGGCTCAGCGCCAAGAAGAATCGTGGGGCTCCAAGGCGAGCGCACGACTCGGGCCGGTGCTCTATCGCTACGCACTCGTCTCGTAGCCAAAAAAAAATTTAAAAAATAATTAATCTCTGATTTGGGCGTCACATTTTACTTTTCTATTTTTAACAAAATATATAGAAAAAAATCTTATAAATATATTTCTTCTCGGTTTTTTTATTTAATTAGCATCATTTTCTTGTTCATTCTTTCAAAGTTCTTTTCATAACTCTTAAAGGTATCCAATTATCATAAAATTATTTTTTTCCTATTGGGGTGATTGTTGCCATCCTCCACCTAATAAAGTCTGCACACGGCCGAGTCCGATGGACTACCTAATTTCGTCGACCACAGGCTATAAAATTTAAAGTTTGAATAAAATCCAGCCAAATCGCCCAATCAATTTCGTCCATGACCCGTGTGGGTTTGGTCTCCAGTCAGTCTGATTACTCGACACAAATCTTTATTTAATTTTTTAAGAATACTAAGAATTAAGATTTTCGCGATTCATCTATAAAATTCAATATTTTGGTTTTTAACATGAAGCCAAATCTCTACTTTTGTAACATAGGGGTTTTAAAAATAATAATTATTATTATTATAATATATTAAACTTTTTTTTTTAACTATTTTGTATTTTCAATTTGTAAATGTAACTTTTAATATAATTTATGATAATTTAATATTTAAAAATCTTATATGGAAAATTATGGAATGCATTTGAATATATTTTCATTTATCTCTATTAATCATATTTTAAATATTTATAATTTAATTTTTTTGTATTTATCCTTTAAATTTTATTTAATCATTTATGTTTTTGATAAAATGAAGTCAGTATTTTGCTATTTTAAAATTAAATTAAATTTAATAACTAAATTATCAATATATTTTAAATAATTTTATTTCTTAAACTAGTGTTAATAACAAAATATTGTTATTTTAAAAATAAATACAAAAAATGTGCACTTATTTCTTTCCTAATATGATTATATCTTCTAGCAAAATAAATTTTCAAAACAAATAGGATATTTCACTATTATATGATTGAAATACATTATTGGAAAAATAAATTATATTTTTATTCCAAATATAAATGAAATTTATATTATTAACATTATAAAATTTTAATTAATAGATGATGATGATGACTCAACCAGAGGATGCACATCTTTCTAATGTAGAATCATATGTTATTAATGGATATAATGAAGATAAAGATGAAGATTAAAGACATATCAAATTTTATTTGATACTTTGAAGTTTTTTTTCAAAGATGTTATTAAGATGTTACTTTATTGTTTTAGTACTATTTAACTACTTGGTTTGATACTTAAGATATAACAATTCTCTAGTATTATTTATTTATTTATGTTTGTTTAATATTATTATATTGTTTAGACTCAATTATTTTATATATTAATTATTATTATATATTTATATATTATTTATTTTTATTTGAAGAATGATATAATTAGTAAAAAAAAATTAGTATTTTTAAGGTTTTGGCTCGTTTTGGCTTATAACTCTCATGGGTTGGGTTAATCGAAAGCTAACCCGAATAAAAATTGATCAAATTAGTCTAACTTGTTTTTTCCCACGACCCGAATGGCCCAACCCAAAATGGATCAGGCTGACTCATTTACTAGCTCTATCCACTGATTAGTGCCCAAAAAGTGCTATTTTGAACCCTATTTTTAATAGGTTTTGAGCGTTTTTTGTATACTAATTGTTATAATTAACCCGATTTACACATTACGGTCCCTACTATTTTAATGATCAAGATTCAGGGCAAATTTTGGCAAAGCAAGCTAATCATGCCAACATTGTCGAGTCGATCCAAGCACGAAGAATTCAGTAAACCCAACATTTCAAATCATAGATCAGAAGGAAAGAAGGGCAAAATGTGAAGAAAAACACCACTGCAGGAAAGCTTCTCCTGCGAGCACTGTACACAGCTCCAACACTGTGCATCCTGCAGCCCCATGTTCTCCTGCATTTCACGCACTTTTTGTTTTTGCTACAATTTTTGGTTTTTCTCCTTTCTACCCTTGTTTTATTCACTTATGTTTGGATTGGATGGTATTTCACTTAGTTTGTAAGGCCACATGTCATTTGTATACACTGGCTGAGGGAGGACGAATTTTTTTGCTGTAAATAAAATTAGGCTCCGGGCCTCCCGCTTTTTCCCTTTTCTCCCTTTACTTTCCTTTTTTTCCCTATAGCCTAAACACACTTCGAGATGACAACCTCGTAGGATGGTTGGCTAGGTCGCTTTTCCCTCCTGAAGAGGAGGGTCACCGCTAGGGCCTGAGGCACCCCATGGTCTCCGCTTTAACGCACACATTTATGGCGGTTACGCTCCTCGTCACTCTAGGCTAAAAATCTTAAGCATGCTCTCTTTAATGTGCATTCGCAAGCTTCGGGGTTCAATGGATACTTACCAGATCCACGAGGTTCTCTATGGTCATTTCCTAGTTATCGTGGGAGTGTGGCTTTGAGATGTGTTTTCACTGTTAGAATATTTATGCCCATTTAAAATGCTATGTTTCCAAAAGGAAAATCATAGGGTTTAGTTTTTAAAGCTAGAAGATCCTGGGCTCGGGAAATGACTATATGTCATCCTCCCCAACGAGGAAAAAATAATTCGGGACATGTCGTTACCTTAGAACCCTAAAACCAAAGGGCCCGAGACTTCATGAGTTCTATTTTACATTTTACTTTATTTAAATTTCAGTTTGCAAACCACCAACCCCTGTTTTTACCCAAACCTTAAAATCCAAATTTAATTCACCATTTTTTACTTCACTTAAATCATTTGTACGAAGAAAACTCATCCCCGTGTTCGACCCTAGACCGCTATACTCGCAGTGAGCTCGACTACTTAGTGGGAGGAGTATAGGTTACCTTTGTTGGATTCCGACCACCACACGCAAGACGAATCAAATGGCGCCAAGCACGGACGGTGCCTAGTGCAAGTGAGGAGTTTCAGGAACACTTGTGATCCTCATCACAAGCATCAGAATTGCTTTTATATTTCACCGCCATTTGCTTTTTCATTTCATATAAAAATAAAAACAAAGGCTTCAGATCTTTATTGTTGCGGTTGCCTCGCTTTTACCTTTCACGTTAGAATCCATTCCCAAATCTGATTAGAACCCTAGAAGTGTGCTACTTAAAGTCAATCTCCTCAAGAACTTGGATTGAACTTGAATTGAACCAAATGGAGCACTTGGGAGGGGAGAGCAATACGCTGAGTACCTTACGAGGGTAACCCTAGAGCTATAATCCATGAGGGACAATAGAAACCAAAGGATTTAGTTCACCATATGGCAAGATTACAACCATAGTCAGGAATCACACAAATTCCTCATGGGAACCAAGACCTCCACAATATGCACATCCTGAACATCCATATTATGCCCCCACTTCTCAGCAACAACCACCACCCTTATCCCCTATTGAACAAGCCATCCCGACTCAGCAAACAAGTGACAATTTCATAGAGGATAATAGGTAGGAATGTTCAGCATTGTGGATTGAAATAAAGGGAGAGCCTCAACAAGAAGATTAATGGACTTCAAAGTGAAATGGAGCTAAAATTGGACAATCCTAAAGTTCAATTTTTAAGTCAGCCAGCCAGCCTTTGGATCATGCAGAGGAAGAGTGCCTAAGTGGCACCATGGTGGAGGAGCCGTGTCTACAGCAGCCACAAGAAGGCCTGGTAGAAAATTTTGAATCCTCAGTTGGTGCTGTTGTCTGCCTGTGGGAGAAGAAGGAAGCAACCTCCCCATTTTTTACTGAGGAGGGCAGTGAAACAAAAGCAGTGGATGAGCCCAAAGAGCTTATTTCGAAACCATTTCCCATGGAATCAACCCCTACGCCCACCGCCTGCCACCAAAAGCCCATCGCTAATACCTCCACCGACTCCAAGTGTATGCTCCCGCTGGGCATATTCTCGCCTTCAATTGCACCACAACTACAACTCAAGCACCCACCAAAGGTGCCACACCCCATCACTGCCCATGCTAAAAAATTTCAAGAGATTAGTGGCCATTGTACACAATCTTGCCACTACCTCAAACAAGATGGCACTAAAACATACCGCATGGCATAGTGGATATCTGTGCCTGTCGATTTGGAGCACCCAAACCCCTGATTTCCGGAAGTTCCGTCGCCCAAAGCAGCCTCCAAAGGTCTAAGGAGGGTTCGGGGAAGCACAGCCCCACTTTATTTTAATTTTTCTTGTCTTATTTTATTTTATTGTATTTTATTTGATTTCAAGTAATTTTTCTTCTTAGATTTTATCTAATTTTTAGTTAATTTATGTTCTTAAATTAATTTTATTTTCGCAATTTTTCCTAATTTTTCAGACACTAAGTAGCTACAAATTTCAAGCATGGATTGAAAATCGCTGAAGCAAAGGTAAAGCGTGGAGAAGTTTTCGTAACTATAGCGAAAAATTTCGTAATCCTAATGAACTAAAATTCTCGCAACGAAAAATTTCATACTAACGAAATTCTCACAAATTTAGCCGAAATTTAGAAACAATAAATTGAAAATTTCGTTAGAAGGCATTCGCTAGGCTAGCGAAATTGCACAAACTCTTAAATAAACAAATAAATCTTCCTACATTAACAAAACACGCACAAAGGTTTCATTTTATTTTATTTTTATTTTTATTTTTATTTTATATTTTATATATTAAAAAACGTTGTTTTCTTTTATATATTAAAATTAATAAAAAAAAAGTTTTATTTTTATTTTTATTATTTTTTATATATTATTATTTATATATATATATATTTATTATTTTTTATTTTTATTTGATTTTTTAAAAAAATCAAAAAATAAAAAAATCAAAATTTCGCTTATTAGATATAGCTTAAAATTTTCAAGAACATACGAAATTTTACATACTGAACTTTCGCTAGCCTAAACGAAATTTCACCAAGCATAAATATTGTAGTGATAGCGAAAATTTTTCGTTATGGGCCCCACTTTTGCCTCCAAATTTTGTTTCGCTCATAACTTTTTCATCCGAACTCCATGAAAGGTTTCTGTACCGTTGGAAAGCTTAGGGAGAGTGTAGAATCCAAATATGTCAGAAAGAACATTTTTGGAGATTATTATGAAAGTGTAATTTTAAAAATGTCTAACTGTCACTTTTTTCCTCTATTTTCTCCTAACTTGTTTATTTGAAGCCCAAACTGAGTGGAATGTAGGTGTCGATGGAAAGTCATGGGCATCCTATCCAGAAATTATCACATCTCATCATAGAGTGTAACACTCCTTCTCTAATTTTCTCCAATCCGAGCCCCATTTCTGACACCGAGATGCTCAGGTCAGAGAGTTAAATAGGAAGTGGCTTTTGTATTTATTCTTTTGCACTATTTTGTGCAAACCCATTTTGTGATGTTCAGTGGCTTGCTGGGTCCCCTTTCTATAAAGCTGTTATACTAAACAGCTTACTTTTTCAAAATCTGGACCCATTTTGCAATCAAAATTTTTTGTGGTTTTGCCTAACCTGCAAGTTGGAAAATTTAAAGTTTGTCCAATTCTATTGATGCTAGATTGGTTCCATGCTTGGTTGAGTGAATGATTAGTTAAATTCTTATTGATTTTACATTTTTCTTCTACCTTAGCTAACCACACATGTAGCACATTAGGTTTCAAATGATAGGCTGAAAACCTGCGCAACCACCTTTACTCAGACAACCTACCCTAGTTTCATCGACCGCCTTTTAATAGTTAAGGACTTCGTGGGAAAGAAGGCCAATGCCTTCGAAAAGTTAAAAGATAAAAGAAAAGAAAGAATAAAATTGCAACGCTGCTTTGAAACCCGAGCACCTGGGCCTCGAGGGGTATATGGCTAGCCTTAAAGCCCTAAGGCCCTAAACCTTCATCGTCGGGGGAGCCACCGACTTGTTTCTACGGGGTGGATGGGGGCGGAGTTTAGCAAGTCATAGCCGAGTCTCGAAACCATTCAAGTCCGGTGAAACCTGTAGAGCCTGTGGGTCGAAGATCCTATGACTCGTGCCCCAAACCTAATTGGTCAGAGTCACCTGCATCCCCGTTACATGGACTTCTGGGTGAGGTCGATTCCTCAAAGATAAAGACCCTATAACACAAAAAGAGTTGTAAATAAGAGGTGGGTCCCGATCTATTTAGGCTGGTTAGCATGCTAGGTCGTGGTAGAAGCTAGGTCAGGGAGAGTGCAATTGGATAGCTTATCATTGAGAGCTAATCAACAAACACTTAGATTTTCAGAAGTTTACGTGGTTGATTCACCAAGAAGGAGGCTCTTTTGATAATTAATTTTATATGACATTCGCTCCTCTCATGATAGTTATTGGACACGACTTGATGATTTTTACTTGTGGTTGTGCATTACTCATTCACAACCTTTTGAAATATAATTTTGTGCACATTATTTTGTTATAGTTTTATATGTATTTATTACTTTTTCTTTCATATCGCTAAGGACTAGCAATGTAGGTTGGGGGTGTGGATTAGTGCCCAAAAGTGCTATTTTGAACCCTATTTTAATAGGTTTCAGCGCTTTTGTATACTAATTGTTATAATTAACCCGATTTACACATTACTTGTCCCTACTATTTTAATGATCACATTTTGTGGCAAATTTTGCGCTTTGCGAGCTAATCTCATGCCAACATTGTTGAGTCGATCCAAGCACCGAAGAATTCCTAGTCAAACTCGGGTGATTTCAAATCATCATAGATCGAAGGAAAGAAGGGCAAATGTGAAGAAAACACCACCGCAGAAAGCTCCCGCGAGCACCGTATTACTACCCCAAAGATTGCATCCCGCACCCCCCATGTTCTCCTGCATTTCACGCACTTTTTGTTTTTGCTACAATTTTTGGTTTTTCCTTTCTACCCTTGTTTTATCTCACTTATGCTCGATCGATGGTATTTCACTTAGTTTCGTAAGGCTACATAAGCCATTCAGAGTACACCGCCGAGGAGGACGAATTTTTTTACGAAATAAAATTAGGGCTTAATTCTCCTGCTTTTCCCTTTCTCCCTTTTCTTTCCTTTTCCAAGAGTTTCAAACACACCTCTCCGAGGATGACAAACTCGCAGGATTGTTGGCTAGGGTCGCTTTTCCTCCTTGGTAGTGAGGGGTCATTTACTAGGGTTCGAGGTAACTCATGGTTCCCGTTTAACGCACGCATTTATGGTTGTTTAATGCTCCTCGCTTCTCACTTAGGTTAAAATCTTTAAGCATGCTCTCTTTAATGTGTATTTGACAAGTTGCTGGGTTCAATGGATACTTTCACTAGATCCATCGAGGCTCTAAGTAGTCACTCTCGCTAGTTATCGTGGGAGTAGGTTTTTGAGATGTGTTTTCACCGTTAAAAAACATTTATGCCCATTTAAAAATGCTATGTTTCAAAAGGGAAAATCATGTGTTTAGTTTTTAGTTAAATAAGATCCTGGGTCGGGAAATGACTATATGTCATCGCTCCCAACACGGCGAAAAATACTTATTATCATTGTTACCTTAACCCTAAACCAAAGGGCCCGAGACTTCAAGGAGTTCTCGTTTACATTTTACTTATTTAAATTTGGGCTAAAACCACCAACCCCCTGCTTTTTACCCAACCTAAAACTAAATTTAATTCACCATTTTTACTAATTTTTAAATCATTTGTACGGTTAAAACCCATCCTCGCTGCTCTCAATCTTCTAAACCGCCATAATCCGGGCAGAAATAATACCATAAGAGAGGAAAGATATAAACAAATTTTGTCGATTCCTGGATCACCCTATCAGGGCACGAATCAACTACCGAACTTTTAAATAATTGAAACATGACTTAAGCAAAAGCAATTTTCATCATATTTTTCATAGAATTAAAAAGTTGACAAAATAATAGAGTCAACCAAAATGACCATCGGGGTTTACACTACAACTCCCGTTCAGCGGCTTCAGCCTTGCATGACAAGCAAATGACTGAAACAGCCCCCAGAAGCTAACTAAACCAGCAATAGTACAAAGAAAGAAACAAGCTATTTACCCTTGCAAAGGAAAGAAAAAAAAAGAAACATACGGGAAGAGGAAAGAAAAGAAGAAGCAAATATGATTTTGGTGTACCATAGACTCACTGTGGCTAAGTTGGCCAAACTGGATTATGGAGTCAGTTGCTCAACTGTCACGTTAGAAAACTATTATCGCCAGTACAATTGTGAATTAACTTGACTGCACTGTTTCATCCCCATGTAAAAAGTCATTGCATATGAAATGTGTATTGGGCTGTTTAGCCAGGTAAGCATCTGAATAACTTCTCTCATAGTCGGTCGCTCCACGCTGTGCTCTTGGACACATAGCATTGCGATAAAGAACATTTGGGCTGCTTCATCCTCTGGAACGTTTCTTAGTCGCTCATCCAGGATTTTTACCACTCCTTCCTTGCTCCAGTTGGTTTGTATCTTGCTCCATTGAACAATGTCTAATCCATCTTCTCCAAACCCACCAACTGGTCTCCGCCCTGTTATCAGCTCCAACAGCACTACCCCAAAGCTGTATACATCGCTCTTCTCATCAACTTTCAATGTGTAAGCATACTCTGTTTTAACAAAGAAAAATGTATGACTGCTTTATTTTACTGTAGAGAAAATACAATAGAAAAATATGGTTAAAAAGTGTCAAATAATAAAAAAATAAGTTATAAATTTAACCGTTCACATGTTTTTCTAGAAAGATAACTCATTTTGAATAATAATATCCTTCCCTTATTTGTACTTGTATTTAAACTATCTTATGAAATAAATAATTATTTTTACAAGAAAATAATAAAGCCATTTTCGTTAAAATAAAGTAAAAATTCTGAGAAAGAGTTAGATTTTCAAAATTCATTTTTTAAAAAGGTGTTTTAATCAAGTCACCCAAGAAAAATAAGAGACTAACGATGGCTAAATTTCTATATTCTATTTCAGCATGGCGCAATCTGCACACTGTTTGTACATAGAAGGGGATTAGAGAGAGAAAGAAGAAATTAAAAAAAAAAAAAAAAAAGGAAAAACAAAAGTAAGAACCTTTAATGCTTTATGTCTGTATCTATACAGTTGTTCCTCTTTCTAGGGCTTGGGGAAAGTAAAGACTATAGATCCCAATCAGGATTCTTACGTGGTGGGGTTGATGTGCTTTCCATCCATGCTCCGCGGCTTTTCTTATGGTTATGATTTCTGTTTTGGTTCAAAAAAGGTAGTTTGTGATTGGGCGAACATGATGTATGGTTTCCAATACATGCAAAAGCTTACCACCCCATTACAGCAAGTAAAAAAAGCAAAAGGGGAATTTTCCTTTGTGTTAGTGGTGCTTTTTTACCCCCATTTGACTCTGCCTTGCTACTGCTTTGGTCCAAAGCGACAGTATATTCTATGTTTTATTCAGTTCGCAGAATTCTAGATAAAAGCAAAGGTTCTTCATCAATTATTCCGCCGACACTTAGTGGGTCTCATTGCCTAATAGCTTCTTAAAGTTTAAAAAAAACCATAATGCAAAATAAAAATAGAAGGAGCGTGCTTCTTTGAGGGTCTAACAAGGATTGTTTATGAAGAAGCAAACAAAATAGTACCTGGAGCAATGTAGCCGTAGGAACCCGCAATTGCCGACATACACTCAGAAGTTCCATTGTCCTGTAAGAACTTGGCAAGTCCGAAATCCGCTACATGAGCTTCATAGTCGGAGTTGAGTAAGATGTTATTGGACTTGACATCTCGGTGGAGTATTAATGGGGAGCAATCATGGTGCAATAACAGAGGCCTTTTTGCAGCTTCTACGGCTATATTTAGCCTGGTGTCCCACTTCATCTGCCCACCTCTTTTCCCATGTAGAACTTCGCCCAAGCTCCCATTTGGCATGTACTCATACACAAGCAAATTGGTCTCTTTGTT
The DNA here is from genome assembly GCA_016808115.1 of Tetrastigma voinierianum. Taxonomy (NCBI): domain Eukaryota; kingdom Viridiplantae; phylum Streptophyta; class Magnoliopsida; order Vitales; family Vitaceae; genus Tetrastigma; species Tetrastigma voinierianum. The sequence continues at coordinate 423,671 of JAEQBH010006450.1, forward strand.
TGAACAAAACGCCAGCAGCCGGACTATATTCCTGTGTCTAATCCTACCCAATGTCTGTATTTCTGCTGAAAGGCCATTATCATGGGAAGACCCTTTGCTTATTCCTTGTAGCTTCTTCACTGCAACTTGTTCCCCATTCGGCATTGTTCCCCTGTAGACAATCCCTGCTCCACCTCTTCCGATAACATTGTTTTCCTTTAAACATTCTAAGATGTCTTCGCTTCCGAATTCTAGTTTCTGGAATGCTGTCAGCTTCCACGAATTTGACTTCTTCCTCCCCTTTCGAGTTTTGATTATTATGAAACAGTGAATATCAAAGAACAAATCAAAAGACTCAAAGCCAGAACAAGCTTGAATTTTCCTGGGACTCATGAGCTGGTGTCGTGTTATTATTCTGGATTCTAAAGGCGGTTGTTGGAATAGTTGCATTGGTTCAGGAGGATCCAAGGAGCTGAGGGTTACCGACGAAGGAAGAGGAGTTGAAGAACAAATATTGTCCTATTTGAGGTATCCAGCCGGAGAAATTATTGTGTGAGAAATCTACAGAGGTTAGGCTCTTTATGAACCCAATTTCCTTGGGGAGGCTTTGGCTCATGTGGTTCCAGGAAAGGTTCAGGTAATTTAATATACGAATTTGAGCCATTGACTGGATTCACCAGAGATTTGATTTTGGCTCAAATCCAAATAAGTCAGTGAAAGACAATAACCGATCCCCGGAGGGATTACGCCAGAGAAGTTGTTTCTTCTCATGTCCAACTTCAGGATGCTTATCAACTGACCTATTTCAGATGGAATATTCCCAGTGAATTGGTTTCCATTTAGTAGAAGAATCTGCAAGCTTGAGAAATTCCCTATAGAAGTTGGGAGGGACCCAGATATTCTATTGTTTGAGAGATTCAGCTGGCCAAGTTTCGATCGTACCTTGCTTGATTCTTCTGGAAACCGCCCAGTGAGGTAATTATTCTGCAGTTCCATGAGTGATAGCTGAGGCAAGTAGAGAAACCCGTTTGGTATAAAACCACTTAAATAATTCTGCCCCAATCGGACTCTTAGTAGAGACTCACATCGACCAAGATCGTCCGGTAGAGGCCCAAAGAGAAAATTGTTAAGCAAAATACACCCAACTTCCTTCCAAAGCAAAGATTTAGGGATCAATCCAGTAAGCTTATTAGTAGACAGGTCGAGTTCAATCACTTCCCACTAGCCCAAGCTTGGAAGGAATGGTTCCGGTGAAGTTATTCTGCCAAAGCTTCAGTACTTCCAACTTGGGAAGCTCAGCAATGAAGTGGGGAATCTCTCCATGAAACTTGTTCATGAAGAGTTGCAATAGAGTCAGCTCAGTGAGGTCGGAAAACTCGAGCGGAATCTCTCCTGTGAGTCCATTGTTTGAAAGATCAAGAGATTTCAAGCTACTCAAATTGCCAAGCTGAGGGGGGATGGAACCACTGAGTTGATTTGTCTGCAAAAAAAGTGTGTCCAGATGGTTTAGATTACCCAACTCTGGCGGAATTGGACCCTCCAAGCCACAATTGGCGAGGTCTAGATGAACCAGATTGACCAATTTTCCCAACTCTGCTGGAATTCCGCCATCAAATTCATTATAATAACCCAAGAAAAGCTTCTTCAGGTTCCTAAGATTTCCAAGCTCTACTGGTATATAACCACCCAGATCATTACCTGCAAGTGACAGATAAGTGAGCTGAACCATACCTCCATAGTTTCTTGGAATTTCTCCGGAAAAGTAGTTTCCGCCAAAATCCAAGTGCTTCAACTTGGGAAGCTGAGCCACGCCCACCGGAAGCGGGCCGAGGAAATTGTTGTCATAGGCATCAAGCACCTCCAGCTCTTTTAACCGATGGAACTCCCAGTTCAGACTGCCATTGAACTGATTGTTGGATATGTTTAAGTATTGAAGGCTTGATAGCTTGTGGATTTCAGGCGGGAAACTGCCAGCCAAATTGTTTCCAGAGACTGAAAGATTACGAAGTTTTCCGAGTTCCGTGATTGCTGGAGACAGAGCACCAGAAATGTTGGAATTAGATATGTCTAGAGAAACTACCCATGTGATGGTATCATCACATTGGACGCCAGTCCAAGAGCAGAGAGACCTGTAGTTTGATACTTTCCAGCTATCCAAACAGGGGATTTGGAGCTTCAAACCTGGGTTTCAGGGAAACCAGGATTGAAGCTTGCTTTTTGAGCAGAGATGGGTGATGAGAAGAAACCGAATGGGAAGAAGTAACGGAAACAAGAAGCAGGGAAGACAGTAAGACAAACCTCACATCAGGAGCTGCAGCCATCTAAAACTTTCTAGTTTTATTTAGTTAAGTGGGTTCTGCTTCAACACCCAAATATTATCAAGACTGGAGAAACCAGAAACCACTTCAAAGATTAGCATTGAAAGAGAGATCTTGACGCTGAGACATGGAATTTCCCCTTGGAATTTATCTGCATCTTTCTTCTTTTTCTCTCTCTTCTTTCTTCTTTCCCTGTATGTTTTTGGTTTCATCTTTTACTTTATAAAGAAAAGCAAAAGCATAAAGATGCATTGCCGCAGACCATTTCATCAACCAAAATTCAGAATTTCGTTACTTTTCATGTGAGATTACCTGAATGCCCCACATCTTGCTTTCCTAATTTTTGAAACCCTTTGCATCAGAATTTGAAGCTTTGGATGAATGAAGGAGTATAAGAGGAGAACTGCTTCATCCTTAAACCCTCAGTTTTATCTCAATCAAAGGCAAACACCCTTTGACAATTAAAATCTGACTCAATTCCATGATTCTCATATCGACCAATTCCATTTCCAATTCCATGTAATTGAAATATGAGTAATTGAGTTTGCACTTGGTATACATCATAAGGACTTAAAGTTGAATGCGGAATCAACACTGAAGAATGTGTTTGAAACTCCAAAGAGCAAAATCAGCCGGTCAAACAGGAAGAAAGTTGTGGAATCTGCAAAAGAAAGGACATAGGCATATTTTGATGGGTCAATCAACATCGTGACCAGAGACAACAGAATTGGACACACTCAAAATTACATGATTTCTGATAAATATTCTAAAATAGCGGTTCTTGTTATGAAAGAGATTTTTTTCACTATTATTGAGAGTTGTTGTATATAAATATACCAATATAAGAGTAAAAAGATAAAAGCATTGAAACAATAAAAGGACTCCTAAATATACTATGATACAATAAAATGAATCATAAATATACTTTAATACTCCCCCTCAAGATGGTGTGTCAGTGACAATACCAATCTTGTTACATAAGCAAAGGAGGGGAGACCGAGAGAGGGATTTGGTGAGGGCATCAGCAAGCTGGTCACCAGTAGAGACATGAACAACACGCAACTCAGATGACTGAACCAGGTCATGAACAAAGTGATGATTAATCGCAAGGTGTTTCATGCGAGAATGAAAACAAGATTAGGAAAGAGATAAGTGGCACCAAGGCTATCCGATAACAGAGAAGCATGGGACTACATCTAGACAAGAAGCTTCTCGACAACAATGACTTTGCATTCATTGTAGTTCGCCATATAGCAAACAGAATGAGCCCTAAACTCATCTATTTTTGGGCCTCCATTTTTCGTATTTACAGCTTTATGATTCATTTTAATGCGGAATTATGGAATAATCACCAACTTTGTGTTTTGCAAGTTTTGAATGAAAAAGGAACAAATCCAGTAAGAAAAGCAGAAAATTTGCTAAGGCACAAATGTCGCGACATAATTCCAAAATGTTACGACATAATATCGAATGTCTTAAACAAAAGCTCAAGGTAACCAAAAGAGGTCACGCCCCGATCCCGGCCAATCTCGACATGATCCGAACCAAGTCCCGGCGTGATGCTATCTATACTATATACTATACATCAGATATCGGGACCTTTATCGAATTGCTCTTCTCGAGTCGCATTGCACTGCAGAAAAGATACACCACTGCATCAAACAGTAATCATTTGTACATATACAAAGCACTACCACCGAGTGGTGTCCGTCACAATCTATACACATATACGCAGTCCCATCTACTCTATACATGTAATAATTTCTATTACAAACGTAGATCATGGAAGCAACACAAGTAGCACCTATCTCCGAGCTCACCGCTTTGGTCGATGGAAATGTCCCGTCTTCATCCTTGTCTCAGCTTCCACTCACACCTGATTGAACACCCGTGCTGCTTTACGCTTGCTGGGAACATAAGTAATGACAACCACCAATGGCGACTGTCACAGTTTCTATACATATGCATTATATATATATCTAAACATTTTTCTATAAATGTAATTCCTTATCCGATATTCCTATTTATTTCAATATTTTTCTATTACATGTTCTATGTCTCTAGCACTTCCTTTATTTATACTCTTTTCGTATTCTATTCGAAAGTACTTTACATATTCCTATCGCATGTCAATCTTTTCTTTCTATTACATGTTCTATGTCTTTAGCATCTCCTTTATTTATACTTTTTCGTATTCTTTAGCCTGAAAGTACTTTACATATTCCTATACTTATCCTCAGGTTCATCTTTCACGCTTATATATGTCTTTTCAATGTTCCTATTCTTTTGTCAAGTTACATATATGTCTCTAAATATGTCTTTTTTCATCTTTCTGCCTATGATTTATTGCATTCTTCACTTTCATACTTGTACTATTGTATACTTTCCTATTATAGTGTTCATTTCAGACTTTTCATATCCTGTTATCCCAGACTATTCCTATACTTCATATACATTTGTAATGCTCCGATTCTATCTATCCTATACTTTATGGCCAGATACTTTTATTACTTTCTCAGGTTCATATACTTATTTTCATCAATTTATACTCCGTAATTACTCTGCTCTTTGTAATTGTCTATATTTTCATCAAGATACAAAGGTTATGCTTCTTACATCGTCACATCTTCTATACATATCATTTCCTGGGTTTCATGTCCGCAAATACCTTAGAAGTGACACGGAAACTATGTAAATTGAAGGTACTATCACGTATTTAGGCAAAGGATCTCTCGTCATAATACCCGAAGGTATCATCACCGTACGAGACAAAGGACCTATGTCATATGCCATCTGCACTAAGGTACTATCACGCACGAGGCAAAGGATCTGTTATCAGGCGATCTCGCAGTGGGCCACCCGATCCAAACGGATCTATATCATCGACCCAAACGGCCTCACACCGTTTAAGAATATGTCGCAAAGAATCGTGATCTTCTCCCCATGTGCATGCCTATCTATCCTCTACTGTGCTCTAAGTGCATAAATCGCCTTTATTAATGCCAAGACATATCTCATAAGCATGAATAACTATTGTTATCATAATTGCTTATGTATATATACTATCATTACTTTACTGTATTCGTTTCATATCCAGAAGCCTCGTCTATCATATAACATGAATGCATCTACGCACTTCGTATTCATATATTCGTATATATACTATATTCATATCTCTTTTATATCATTTATGCTTCACTATGATTTAATGGCTCAGACTTTCTATATTCCTATCATTAGGTTTTTACTCATTCACATTTTCATATGTACCTATCATTTATGCAAATGTTCTCATTCCTATGCTTTGTCATCTTTGCTTATCTCTAATGCTCTTATCATTTATGTCTTTCTTATCATGTGTTCCTAGCATGTTCCATCTTATTCCTTTCTTATGTTTAGTCATATATTCATTTCATTTACGTATTCCGCTATATCCTTTATCTATTCATATATTTTCTATATTTCTATCATGTTCCATCTATTTGTTTATGTGTATGACAATCATAAGTTCACAACATATAATCTTACATTCATATGTGTGTCATCATTTGTGTACTTTAGACTATCAGATCTTATGACATATCCTATCATATCTTATCATATCTTATGACTTATACCTATCATATCTTATGACATATCCTATATTATCATATTCATGTTTTATGAACATATCTATACATATTGCATTTTCTATATTTTCCTTTGTTTCATGGTTATTACATATAGCACTTCATATACTTATGAAGTATGATGTATGAAATCACACCTCATTCATATATTCTTATTCCTATGAATCTATTTTACTTAGGAATTGGAATCAATCCATTCGGATCATCCAAAATAAAGTTATGACATTTTTATGCCAACTAGACATTTTACCGATTTTTCTAGGGACAGTTTATATTACTTATTTTTAAGGGGCCTTAACTTCATATTTTGACTCTATGTCCTTATAATCATTTAAATCTAAGGTGCTAAGGGTTCTATTCCAACTGGAATCACCCAATTTGGAGCACCGGAACTCAAGTTACGTCCGAAACAACCTGGACTTCTCTATGTTCAACACTGAAACCAGAGTTTGGTTTGCACATGGTCCCACTTCGAGTGGATTTAGGCCACTTAGGAGTCATAATTTGACGATGTCTATTTCTATATGGATGGTTTACTTGAAGTCTATTTTAACGGTCACTTGAATCACTCAAATCGGATAAGAAATGAGCAAAGTTATGGCCAACATACAAAAAACCGGTCGAAACAGAAATTGAATGGTGTACCCTGGCATACGCCCAACACGCACCGGCACACGCCGCCAAAATGACTAGAACAATACACGTAATTCCTATTAATGCTCACATGCACCGGCACATGTTCAAGGTGTACCGCACATGTCACTTAAAATTGCCTGCACGTGCTTTCACCCATTTTTCCATATTTTTGATACCCATATCAACTCTATATTCCATATACATGTCAAGACCACTCCAAATTCATCTCTGACCTCTTTTCTACTCAATTCATCTTCAATTAGATATCTTTTCTTCAAAATTCTTTCATGAATTTCTTCCGAAACTCTTCTAATATGGGTTATGACCCATCCTCAACAAAAACATGAATATTAATTAGGCTTACTCTAAACCCTAACTCATTTACTTACAATTAACCATGAATCCAACTTAAGAGGATTCTACAACCATTCAGGCTACTTGTAGTTTTAACAACCCTAATTTCAATACATCTTTATTAGATTTCATCCTAGAACAAACCCTAGGTTTTGGACAAGATAATAACCATACAAAACCAAAGATCCATACACAAATCCAAAGTTCCATACCAAAAATTCAAGTTCCATACCTTTTGAGTTTCGTTTCTCTTTCTTCTCTCTTCCCCTTTCTTCTTCTTTCTCTCTCCTTTGCTCTTTCCCCTCTCTCTCTACGTTTTTTCTCTCTCACTTGAGACCAAATTCTGGGTCTTAAATCAATTGTTTAGTTAAGGCCATGTTTGGCCTTCAAATAAAACTCATTTTTGCTTTTAAGTTTTCATATCAGATTCTCAACCCGCGCCATTTCTCTTTTATCTCTATTCCATCTTTTCTATATTTGCATCTAATCCCATCTCTTCATCTTATAACACTTAAGTCCTCAAGTGGTAAATTACATATTTACCCTTGGCTTTATTATAAATTCCGGGTCTTTGTTTTATTTTCCGAAATTCATATTTAGCTTTTAATATACCCTAAACAAGTCCGAAAATTGCTAGGGTATATTTCGGGGTGTTACAGGCTATATCACAACAAGGAATGATATGTCGCAACAAGACACAGCTGAGCTCAAGTTGGAAGTAAAAAGTGTCGCGACATTTCACAACTTTGTCGCGACATAATATGAGAAGGAATGAATGATAAATGTTGCAACAAAGAAAATTATGTCGCAACATAATGAAGATCAGAAGACAGACTTATGTCGCGACAATGGATTGTTATGTCGCGACATTATCTAAGAAGTTCCTGAAGAAGAATGTCACGACATAAATTTGCTATGTCATGACATTGATCAAAGCAAATGGCGGTACTGTTATGTCGCGACACAACAAAACTATGTCGTGACATAAAAATTTCGTGACCAAAGAGACAAGTTAAGATGTCAGTCGCAAATAAAGGTTTTTATGTTGTGACAAATACTTTAAAGAATGAAAAGATCAAGGCAGGAAATATGTCGCGACATTTTCAAAGTATGTCACGACATAAAGTTCAGAAGTAAGCATAGCAAGGTAAGAAGGCTATGTCGCAACAGAGAAGTTTATGTCGCGACAACTGATTCGCGCCACAGTAGGGTGCTCCGGAATCAACAATATTTATAACCTAAATTCCTACTGTCGTAGTGCAAAGCTACCGCAAAGATAAGGCTTCTTGTGGTCGAACTCAGGATGGTTTTTCTTGTGAAAAATGATTTACGCTTGATGTACAATGGTGATTTCACTGGATTGGGTTTTTTAAAACAGTTCAGGATTGGCTGGTTTGAAAACTAAACCAAATGAAATAATGTGTTAGACTCCTCAAGCTCCCAGCCACTAAGCTCGAGGTTCAGGCGATAGGGAAGTCCCGTCCTTTTCCTCATTGGGAGATCGACCTATAGTCACTCGAACCGGATCTCTGCTTTAGCTATGAAAACTGAACCCTAAAAGTATTTCTCTTGAGATACAGCATTTATTGATCATTCATGTCTCAAAGCAGTAAAAACTAATTCTTTGACCTAACCTGCAAAGGCTAATAAATGGAAACTAAGCGAGCCTTAGAGGATCTAGCGCAGGCATCCACCGAGCCCCAAAGCTCGCTAAGTAATCGCCAATCAAGGTACATCAAAAGGATTTAAGCCTAAGGCAAGATACAGAGACATAAATTACAATAACTGCACTCGTTGAAAACAGAGGACAACAATTTACCTCAAAACCTTGGCCTAGTGGCCTTCCTCATCAAGGATGAGGAGATTTAGCTACATCCTCGAAGTCCTCGAAGGAAAGTGTTTCTACCAGCGAGCAAGTGAAGGAAAGGAGAGAAAATCGTAGAAGAAGAAAAGCGGAGCTGGAAACTCAAGGCTAATTTTATCAGACAAAGTCGTTCTTCAGACAAAGCTCGACCGAGGCTTATATAGTGCTCAGGTCAAGGAACCATATAAATGTCTAAACTACCAAATACAAAAGGGGTAGTTTAGAAAAAGTAAAAAAGGTGGTGAATGAAATCGTACCTATAAGTGCGTATGTGCTGCAGGGGCTTCGCAACTCCAAGGAAATTCGCAGTTGCGAAAAATTTGCAACCCCCCGTAAGATTTCGCAGTTGAGCCATTTTTCTTCAAGCCAGGGTCTCCACTTTCCGACTTCAATGAGCTTCAGTCTGGCTGATTCTTCGTGCTTTGATTGACTCGATAATTTTTGCCTAATTAACTTGCAAGAACTACAAAAAATAGCCACAAAACATGATCAATAGTATCGCCGGGACCTTAATGTGCCAATTGGGTTAATTACTGATTAAGCATTAACAAAAAGTGCTCAAACTCGCACAAACAGGCTCAAAATAGCACTTTTTTGTTAATTAATCAACAACCACAACAAAAGCTAAGGAACTCTATCGCGACATAGAATTTTATTGTTGCGACAAAGATTGAGAAGAAATACATAAATTTATAATGTGGATAATGAAGAGTCAAGGCAGATATTTTGTCAGGACACCTGTTTGTCGCACATTAATTAAAGAGAAGATCCTATAAGAGAACTGCAGAATATCTGAAATACTATGAAGAATGTCTACTAATAGATGTGAGGTTACTGTACCATATACTCAATTTATAGAAGATATTCAAATTTATGTTGCGACATAAAGAGCAGCAAGAAGGAAACTTTGTCGCAACAAATCCTTTTTTATGTCGCGACATACCATTTAAGTACTAAGACTGCAAGGCACAAAAGAAATGTCGCGACAAAGCTGTTTATGTCGCGACAATCACAAGAAGAATTCAACTGAGCTCTATCGCTATATTTTCAAACAATGTCGCGACATAATTCCAGAAAAAGGCATGGAAGATTGTCGCGACATAACATTGGTGCTCACAACAAAAGTCGAGGACAAAACAATGTCGCGACATAATTTTCTATGTCGTGACAAAGACGCCACTTGGGCCAGTTTTTGGGGATCCACAATTTTAGCCTCAAAGTGCGGCCCATCATTTGAAAATCTATAAATAGAAGCACATGTATAATCGCGGTACAACTTCCACCGAACCAACGAACATCTAGGTAGTCGAGCTCCCTTTGTATATTATTTTATTTTATTTATTTTTCATAGATTTAGTTTCAACTTACATTTTAGCTAGTGTTTTCTTTGGATTTAAGTAGTGATATGGGTTGAAATTTTGAGTTGGGTTCATTGTAAAAATTTGGATTTCATTACTGTCTGAATTCAATGAAATCTGGAATTTTTCTAGAGTTCATTTTATTTCAGTTTGCTTGCAATTTCAGTGAATTTTTCTGATAAGCTAGTAACTATTATTTGTAAACCAGTTTTGAAAGACTAAGCTCTCTCTGGGGATGGACTAATGATTAGTTATCATTTTCTGCATAACTTGAAAGAATGTCATCGTTAGAACTTTGAATTTATGTAATTGGTGTTGTTCTTGAAATTAATTGTTTCGAATATTAATAGCTTGTACCCAGAAAATGACTTTTTCTTGCTTTGATTTCCAGGAGGCCCTTTGAGTGACATAGAGATGGAGGTTCTTAAGAGTATAGAGCAGTTACTTAGGGTTAGACTAACATTATGGAACTAATGAATTCTAAAAGATTACTCTGATAGATAACTGATTTACTTAGAAACTGACGATTATTGGTTGATGTATCAATCTAATTGATTAGAGGTTTCTCCTCTATTTGATTAAATGATCTTGATCCCCGTGTTAGCATAGATCTAATCAAGGGGATAGAGAGTTCAAACAAATTAGTAAGATGAGATACCAATTAGATTAGAGAAGGCTTATATTATCCTGTCTATAAGGGCAAGAATTCTTCAATCCTAGGAATAGGGTGTGAAGTACTGATATGACCAAATGATATATGTACAAATTTATGACACCATTACCACAAGACTATATGCTCATCCCCAGTAAAGGCACCAAAACTTGTTCAGACCAAAAATAACTTGTATGCTTCCTAGAAAAATGGATTTGTCAATGAATTCATTAAAGATTTAATTTGGTCTTAATACTGCAAGTGCACAGGTCGTACTAGTAATAAAAGTGGACCTATAAGTCCATATATCGTTCCCACAGAGATTGAAAAGAATTTAAAATTCAACTACCCTAACTACTAAAGTTCCACACTATTTGAACTTTCATTTCATAGAAATTTCAGTAACTAAACTAAGAATTCTACTATATGAATTTCTACATCTCTAATAAAAGAAAATTTTAAAATCCTAAACATAAACTGGACTGAACTAGATTATTGCTGAAAGTAGACACTGGGATTTCACTGATGTGAAATTATCAATTTCTGCATCATAATCTAATTCGATTCTATCATAAATTGGAATCTGAAATTGTCAAACAGGCAAGGTAGTATAGTTTGGATTTCTCCTTTAACCATACTTTTCACTTATTAGAGAATCATGTTCATTTCTGAAAAAATTTTCTAATCAATTACTTGTAATCATAATTTCTTTATAAGATCTATATAACAACCTAAAAATACCCTAAATTTTTTTTTTTATAATTTTATTATATATTTCGAGTATAAATTGAGCCAACTTAGGTATTTTCCGGGAATTGTTAAATGAATGTCGATTAAATTATTATATAAAAGCCAAATGCAAATATTAAAATGCTAAAATGAGAAATTAATCGAACCCTAAATAAACCCAAGTGAAAAATGGCAAAAAATTGAAATCAGAAATAAGGACTAAGGGGTCATAAGTTAGACAAAAGAAGTGTCCAAGTGTGATTAATGAGAATTTAATGCAAATAGAGACAAATAGTGGGCAAGCTAATAAATTAAGAAAACTTAAAACCCAAAAATGGATTTTTAAAGAAGCAACAAGGCCTTATGTGTGACATGGGATAATAAGACCAAAAGTGGTCTCGAAGCTCATTTTGAGTAAAAAGGCTCGAGAGAGAGAGAAGGAGAGCTAGGGCTTTCAAAGTGTGAGGAGGTTGTGATTTTGCCCATTAAAGCAAGAGTTTAAGAGATCAAGTTGAAGAAGAAAGCTTGACATTGAAGATTGAAAGGGATTTAAGGTAAGAAAAACCAAACCTAACCCCTTTCTACTTGTGCTCTGGTTTACCAAACCAAATGTGGTATAAAAGAAATTCTTGGATGGTTTTAGTTCAGTTTGAGATTGTTTTGCATTGTTTATATTGGTTTGGATTGGTTTGGAGGAGCGTTTGTAAAAAGGGAAAACGTTGGGTTTTAAAAGGAAATGTTGTCAAATTTTTTTCAAGACCCCTGTTCTTGTTTTGGCTATAGATTAAGTTATAATCATCCAAATGAAGTGATTCTAATTGATAAAGAACCATAATAGATAGGTATACAAATGTATAAAAGAGACCAGGAAAAAATTGTAGCTCTAAGGCTCCCAAATACGGGATTAAAGGTGATGGAAATTTTCATGGTTATGTCATTGGGTATTGTTATAGTGTTTTGCCATAAGCTCGAGTTTCCCCACTTTATCCAAATTGAGTGATTCAAAATTATGGGTAAAATAGACTTCTATGGAAATAATGTACTTGAAGTAAGTGTAAGCAAATTCTAACCTCAAAGTGCCCAGAAATTTTTCAAAGTGGAGCTTTGTGTAAGAACACTCTGATTCTACTTTGCAAATTGGAGTAGTCTGGATGTAAAATGCAATAACTTGAGTTTTGGTCATCCAAATTGGATGATTCCAGTTGGATAAGAAGCCTTAGAACCATAGCTTCAAATTAGTAGAAGGAACCATTACCAATTTATGGAGTTAAGACCCTAAAATTGGGAATAACAGTAGGAAATAGAGTGAGTTGGGCATACTAACCAGTTTGGCATTAAAATGCCTTAACATGAGTTTGGATGATCCAAATGAGATGATTCCAATTCATACTAAAACTAGACTCATAGAGCTAAAATTTTCTTGAAGGAAGCATGAGCAAATATTTCAAGTGAAGGGGTATCGGGTAGACATAAACCCTGACCAAAAACTCTTAGAATAACCTACTAATATGTGATCACATCAGATTCAATAGGGCTGACGAGGAGGAAAGCCCAGATTAAAGCTCAAGATTCCTAAGATCGGAATCAAAGCTTAATGATTTTGGTTTGTTCTATCTTCTCCTATTCTCGTTTCAAGATTTGAACTATTTGTTCTAAATGCATAAGAAAAGCATATTGAATTGTTTTAATTGATTTGAAGAAACTTATTGTGAAATGTTGCAAATGAAAATTGCATGAGTATTGAAAATGAACCGTTTATACAAATGTACATATTGTAGTGTATGTTGCTATAAAAAACTTGAACACCCTAATTGAATGTTAACCGTTTAATTCGTATGAAGGATAGATTGGTATACCAATAGGGGTCAAAATAAAGAAGATCAAGTAAATGATTGTAATATGTGTCACTCCGATCAAGAGTTTCAACGGACTATATCAAGAGGTCACACTATATTTTTTTGTTTATAACTACCAAGAACCCAATGGACCATACTTGTTATAAAACCGTTTTATATCTACCGCAGTTTCAGACCGCGGTTTGATTCCGAGTATCCTCAGATATCGAAAAACATAAAGTTAAATTTCAAGTAAGTGGCATAACCGAATTGAATTGATTTAGATTGTGACAAATTTGAATTGAAAAGCATGATTGCGGAATTGAAATGAAAAGAGTATTGTGAAATGCATGATTTGATTATCAATGACTTATCAGATATGGAAGAGTGTATTCGATTTGATCAATGAACCATAAATGATCAGATATGAAATAAGTATATGTATTGTATTGACATTGATCATCCAAAAAGATCTGAAAGTTTGTTTAGTAAAACTGCATGATTTGATTTAAACTGAAATCGAGAATGAAATTATATAGAACCACTAAGCATAAAATGCTTAACGTGTAGTTTTATCTATGCGCAGTACCTATCATCAAGTAAAAGCAAGATCGAGGAGCATCGAGTCATAAAGAAAGAATTACAGTATATGTTCCGACATATGCATTCACCCCATTCTTTTTGAACATTGATATTTTGTTAAAACAATTTCAACTCAATATCTATTTTGTAAATCATTTGAAAAGGTCGATATGCCTTATAGTAATCAGATTTCTTGCATGAATGAAATATAGTGGCTTACCTCTTTAAAATGCTTCCGCATATTTGAAAAGGATTTATGTCAACTGGCGGTAACGCTATGGTGTGTTTTTGATAACAATTTTGATAAGGTGATCGAGTGGACATTAGAGCAACCCTGACTTCTGCCGACTCCGCCAAACTGCTGTATCGGGGAAAGGTGCTACATTTTATAGTGGTATCAGAGCTTAGGTTTAGGCATTTCTAGAAAAAGGGCCTAAACGATATTATAAAAAGATTTTGAAAATGGTATTTGACATACATTGCATTTGCATATAAAGGATGACATGATCAATGGATCTGCTGGGTCTTTAATGGGACAAACATGAGTGGTATAAGTCCCCTTAGGTCTATGATCTAAGGAGATATAGAGATTGTCCCATTAAAATAAGAGAATATGAATTTATGGGAGACTTGATAGAGTTATCCTTTAGAGAATTTGATTTGATATTAGGAATGGACTGGTTGTCCCGACTCCAAGTGATAGTGGATTGTAAAATGCAAAGAGTGACCTTAAGGACACCAAATGACGATGAGAAGAGTTTTTCATCAAGTAGAGGTCGAATCACCTCTAATGTAATATCTCACCGCCTAATACGAGAAAACAAAGTGAGCTACGTGAAGCCTACTGCTTATGTGGATTATACAGAAAGGCAAGGCCTAGTGTATCCGATATCCCTTAACGTTAGTGACTTTCCCGATGTGTTCTTCCTAAGAGTTGCTGTGGATTGCCCCACATAGGAGATCAGCCATATCGACTGCATCAAAGTGCCATACCGGCGTATGAGCTTAAAAGTCATCTATTTTTAATCCATTTTTCGCTTGGTTTTCACTCAAAAAGGAATAATTAATATGCGTAAATATGAAGAAATCTCACCAATTTGTTATTAGCAGGGAGTGCAGCAGTTAAGAAAAAGCAGAGAAAACGCAGCAATCGTGGAGTAAAAATGCAAACTAGGCAGTGAATGAAAGTAACCGGTTAACTAATGTTGCGCTTTGAGCTTGCACAAATTCAAGCAGGATGTCGCGACATCGATGACTCGGGCATGAATGAAATGAAATGGGCGTACTTTAAAATGCTTCCGTATATTTGAAAAGGATTTTTATGTCAATCAGCGTGAACGCTACTGTGTTTTTGATAAGTAATTTCGATAAGGTGATTGAAAGGACATTAGAAAGCAACCCGACTCTGCTTCGACCGCCAAACGAAAGGTATCAGGGAAAAGGTGCTACATTTATAGTGGTATCAGGAGCTTAGCTTCAGGCATTTCTAGAAAGGGCCTAAACGATATTATAAAAAGATTTGAAAATGGTATTTCGACATACATCAGATTTGCATATAAAGGATGACATGACTCTCGACGCGGATCTTGACTGGTCTTAATGGGACAAACATGAGTGGTATAAGTCCCCTTAGGGTCTAGGGTGACCAAGGGAGAGTGTATAGAGATTGTCCCATTAAAATAAGAGAATATGAATTTATGGGAGACTTGATAGAGTTATCCTTTAGAGAATTTGATTTGATATTGGGAATGGACTGTCATTCCGACACCAAATGATAGTTGATTGTAGGAATGAAAAGAGTGACTTTAAGGGACAATCGAATGACGATGAGGTTATTTTATCAAGGAGAGGTCGACCACCTCTCTAATGTAATATCCACCGCCACTACGAGAAAAATGGTGAGGAAAGGATGTGAAGCCTACTTGGCTTATGTGATTGATACGGTAAAGGCAAGGCCTAGTGTATCCGATATCCCTAACGTTAGTGACTTTCGGATGTGTTTCCGGAAGAGTTGCCAGGATTGCCTCCACATAGGGAGATTGAGTTTGCTATCGACGTTGTACCAGGTGCCATACCGGTGATGAGCTTAAAAGTCATCTATTTTTAATCCATTTTTCTATTTGATTTTCATCTGAAAATGAATAATTAATATGCAGAAATATGAAGAAACTCACCAATTTGTTATTAGCATGGAGTGTGAAAGAAAGAAGAAAAGCAAAGAGAAAAAATGAAGCAATTGGTGGAGTAAAAATGTAAATGGCAAAAGGTGAATGAAAGCAATCGGTTAACTAATGTCAGCGCTTGAAGCCAGATACTAAATGATTCTGGCAACTCTTTCAATACTAGCCCCTCTTCACTGGTTTCTTGATGAATTTCCCTTTCATTTCTGTTTTTGGCTTGTGCTCAATTACGCTTCTATACAATGAAAACTCGTTGTATGGACAATCAAAGTAGTCATCTTCAATATACCGAATTTATCTCTTTTCATCGATGTACTCAGCATTACAATCATCAGGGAACATCAAATGTAGTATGCATATCATCAACTACATTGCAATTTTCCGCTCTATGTTCATATTCGTATTAAATTTATGTAATTGTGAGTTACATCCATTACTAATCAGATCAATGGCTCCAACAGAGTTAAAAGAATCGGGCTTCAATTGCAAGAACTGCTAGAAAGGGTTTATTGTAATTCAAGTGTATCAATGCCAGACCCGTGCTTTTTGTTAAGAAGAAAGATGGTACACTTTAGCTATGTATTGATTATAGACAACTCCAACAAGTCGAATCGTAAAGAATAAGTATCCAATTCAATTGATGATTTGCTTCTCACCAACCTGGAAGATGCAAGCATTCATGATTGACTGTGATCTAGGTATCATCAGTTGAGAATTAAAGATGTGGATGGGCATAAAACGGCGTTTAGAACGCGATATGGACATTATGAGTTCCTTGTAATGCCGTTTGGTTTGACAAATGCTCCAGCGACTTTCATGGACCTAATGAATCGTGTTTTCCGACCGTATGTGGATCACTATTCTAGTGTTCATGTATCTACATTTTTTGTGTATTCAAAATATCAAGAAAATCACGACACACACACCTTCTAGCAAGCAGCAGAGACTTTGCAGAAAAAAGGCCAGATGCAACCGAGCAAGTGTGAATTTTGGTTGAATGAAGTATCCTTTCTTAGGCACATTGTATTGAAAGAAGGAATCCGAGTGGATCCAAAGAAAATAGAAGTGGTTGTTGAATGGAAGCCACCAAGAAATGTTACAGAAGTGCGTAGTTTCAGACTCGGCGTGTTACCGCTGTAAGATTTGTTAAGGCGCCGATGATCGCAACCCTCTAATGACGTAGATCGCTCTTAAAATGTGAAATGGAATGGGGTGAAGAATGTTAAAGAAGTTTTGATAAGTCAGCATTTTAATCGAGGTTCCCGCTTTTACTCAAATGACCACAGAAGGAATATGTGATCTTTAGTGATGCTTCACTAAATGGACTTGGATGTGACCTCATGCAAGATGGTAAAGTGGTAGCCTATGCTTCAAGACAGTTGAAGCCACATGAAAAGAACTACCCCACCCATGATCTGGAATTAGCTGCAATTGTTTTTGCGTTGAAAATTTGGAGACACTACTTTTTTGGAGAAAAGTGCTTCATTTACACCGATCATAAGAGTCTTAAGTATTCCATTTCTCGCAACGAGCTTAACTCAGACAAATCCGAGATGGATGGAATTGATAAAAGATTATGACTACGTGATTAATTATCACCCAGGAAAGGCCAATGTGGTGGTCGACGCATTGAGTAGAAAGACAATGCAAATGCTTCGAGCGCCAATGCCATTCGTCGCTGGATGTGACGATGGTACAAAGAGTGACGTAATTCGATACGAGACCGAAGCTCGTTGAATCAGTGCAGAGGCACAAACAAAGATGAGAAAATCAAGGCCATAAAGTTAGATCGAAATGGTAAAGAAATCGAATTTTACAAGTAAATTAAGATGGGGCTTCAGATATAAAGATCGTTTAAAAATTGGCGATACGGCATTTCAGAAAGCCACTTGAAAGCAGGCACATAGTGATCTTTCGCTATCCATCTCGGTAGCACAAAGATGTATCAAGATTTGAAAATATCATTTTGGTGGTCCGGAATGAAAAGAGATGTATCAGAGTTTGTAACCAAGTGTTTGGTTTGCCAAAGAGTAGGCAAAGCATCAAGTTCCTTCAGATTATCATGTTCATTAGAATACCTGAGTGGAAATGGGACCAATTACTGCGGATTTTTGTAGTTGCTACCACTGATGTGGAGAAAGATGACTCGCTGAAATGAGTGGACTGGACAACCAATTCAAATTTCACTTCAAATAGAACCACTATTCACTTAACAAGCTAGCGTAGCCGTATATCAAGGGAATAGTTCGATCGCATTTCGATTCCAATATCCATTATTTTAGACCGAGATCCGGAGGTTTACTTTTAGATTTCGGGGGAAAATCGCAGAGTTTTGTGCACTGGATCGAATTTCAACACAACGTTCCACCCACAGACGGATGGACAATCGGAAAGAGTGATTCAGATTATGGAAGACATGTTAAGGAGTTTGTGATCGACTATGAGGGTAGTTGGCATGTATTAACATTCCTTTAGCTTGAATTTTGTGGTAATAACAACGCTTCCAATCAGATTGAATGGTGCCTATGAGGCTTTATATGGAAGAAAATGCGTAACATCGCCAGGTTGGACTAATTGAGCGAAAAGAAAGTGATCGTCCCGACTTGATACAAGTGATCAAGAAAAAGTGAAAATGATTAAAGGAAGATTGAAGCGCCACCGATGTGACAGAAATCATATGCCGATATGAAAAGAAAATATATTCATATGATCGTGAAAAGTGTTTTTCAAAGTACCGCCAGTTAAGGTGATGAGATTCGGGGAAAAGGGCAGCCGAGCTCCTAGATTTATCGCCCCTATGAAGTGATTGAAAAAGTGGGTCCAGTGGCATACAGATAGACATTACCTTTGGATTTGGAAAAGATCCATAATGTTTTCCATGTCTCAATGCTAAGGAGGTATAGATCAGACTCGTCACATGTAGTATCTTCGAGACAATCGAGCCGACCGATTGACCTATGAGGAAGAGCCAAGTGGAGATTCGTCGAGAAGTGAAAGAATCATGAACAAGAAGATTGCTACTGAAGTGCTACTGGAGAAACCATAAGATCAAGAAGCCACCTTAGGAAAGCGAAGAACGATGAGGCAAGCAAAGATTCAAGAATCAAGCCGATTAAGGTAAATTTGAGGATGAAATTTTTTTGCTGGGAGAGTTGTAATGCCTCAAAAAATACCCTATAATTTTTTATAATTTTATTATATATTCGGGTAAAGGAGCCAACTTGGGTATTTTCGGGAATTGTTAAATGAATGTTGATTAAATTATTATATGGCTAAAATCCAAAATGCAAATATTAAATGCTAAAATGAGAAATTAATTGAACCTGAAATAAACCCAAGGAAAAGGGCAAAATTGAAATTAGGAAATAAGGACCTAAGGGTCATAAGTTAGAAAGAAGAAGTGTCTAAGTGTGATTAATGAGAATTTTAATGCAAATAGAGACAAATAGTGGGCAAGCTAGCAATTAGAAGAACTTAAACCCAAAAATGGATTTTTAAAGACTCAGTCAAACAAAGTGCCTTATGTGACATCGATATTTAAGACCAAAAGTGGTTCTAGAAGCACATTTTGAGCAAATGTATTCGAGAGAGAGAAGTGGGAGAGATGTGGCTTGCAGTGAGAGGTTGTGACTGTGCTCCATTAAAGCAAGAGTTTAAGAGATCAAGTTAAAGAAGAAAGCCTGCATTGAAGATTGAAAGGGATTTAAGGTAAGAAAAACCAAAACCAACCCCTTTCTGGTACTTGTGTTCGTTTAATAAAACCCCAAATGTGGTATAAAAGTGTTCTCGGGATGGTTTTAATTAGCCTGAGATTGTTTTGCATTGGTTTGGATTGGTTTGGAGGAGCGTTTGTAAAAAGGGAAAACGTTGGGTTTTCAAAGGAAATGCTGTCAAAATTTTGTCAAGACCCTTGTTCTTATTTTGGGTATAGATTAAGTTATAATCATCCAAATGAAGTGATTATAATTGGTAAAGAACCATAAGAGATAAGTCTACAAATTTATAAAAGAGACTAGGAGCAAATTTTAGTTCTAAGGCTCCTAAATATGAGACTAAAGGTGAGCCTCTGCAGCTCACTGTTATGCTCATTGGTATTACATAAGGTTTTCGCCATGTCAGTTTCCCTTATCCAAATAAAGTGATTCAAAATTACAAAATGTGACTCTATGGAAATAATGTACTCGGCTGAAGTGTAAGCAAATTCTAACCTCAAAGTGTCGTAAATTTTCAGCTGAGCTATGTGCAGAACACTGATTATACTTTGCAAATCGAGTACCCTGGACAGAAAAACAATAACTTGAGTTTTGGTCATCCAAACTGGATGATTCTAGTTGGATACAGCTCAGAACCATAGCTTCAAATTAGTGTATGAACCATTACCAATTTATGGAGTTAAGACCCTAAAATTGGGAATAACAGTAGGAAACAGAGTGAGTTGGGCATACTAACTAGTTTGGCATTAAAATGCCTTAACATGAGTTTGGATGATCCAAATGAGATAATTCCAATTCCTACTAAAACTAGACGCATAGAGCTAAAATTTTCAAGGAAGCACAGCAAATTATGGCTCATGTGTCCCCGTAAAATTTTTCAAGTGAACGGGTATCTGCATATAAACCCACCAAAACTCTGTAATAACCTACTAATACGTGATTGTCACCGATTTAACAAATGACGAGGAGGAAAGCCCGTGACAGTCAAGATTCAAGACGGAATCAAAGAGACAATTTTGGTTTGTTGCATCTTCTCCTATTCTCGCTTCAAGATTCAACTATTTGTTCTAAATGCAAAAAGAAAACATATCAATTTGCTTTAATTGATTTGAAGAAATTGATTAGAAATGTTTGCAAAATGAAAAAATCGTGATGAGTATTGAAATTAATCGCTTATACAAATATACATATTGTAAATTTATGTTACTATAAAGATTTGAACGCCCCCCTTAATTGAATGTTAACCGCTTAGTTCGTATGAAGGATAGATCTAAGATAATCTCAGGGTCAAAATAAGAAGATCGTGGAACGATTGTATTAATGTGTCACTCCGATCATTAGCCCAAAGGGGGACCAGACAGTAGTCTTCTACTAATTGATTTTTTTTTTTTTATAACTAAACAGCCCAATAGACTGCATCGTGTTATAAACCATTTTTATATCGCTCGCAGCCTAACGGGGACCGCGCTTATCGATTTTCGATATCCTCAGATATCGAAAACATAAAAGCAAATTGCAAGGCAGAATCAATCGGACTGATTCAGACGCGACAAATTGGAATTGAAAAGCATGATCGCTAATTGAAATGAAAAGAGTATCAGAAACGGATGATTGATTATCAATGACTTATTACATGCGGAAGAGTATATTTGGATTTGATCAATGAACCATAATTGATTGTATATTAAATAAGTATATTATTGTATCGACATGTGATCATCCAAAAGATCTGGAAGTTTGTTTAGTAAAAACTCGCATGGATTTGATTTAAATCAACCGAGAATGGAATCAGATAACCACTAAGCATGAAAATGCTTAGCGTGTAATTTTATCTATGCACAGGTACCGATTGAACAGGAGAGAAAAGCAAGATCAAGGAGCATCGAGTGATAAAGAAAAGAATCATGAGTATGTCTCATTCACCCCTTATCTCTTTTGAACATTGATATTTTGTAAAAACAATTTCAACTCTTTAATATCTATTTTGTAAATCATTTGAAAAGGCTTGATATGCCTTTATAGTAATTGTACTTTTGCATGAATGAAATGAAATGGGCTTACCCCTTTAAAAACGCTTCCGCATATTTGAAAAGAATTTTATGCCAACTGAAGAGTAACGCTATAGTGTGTTTTTGATAAATGATTTTGATAAGGTAATTGAGTGACATTAGAGCAACCTGGACTCGGTTCGAACCCGCCAAACGGGTAGGGCCGAGAAAGGGGTGCTACAATCTAGGTATTTTTCTTTTCCAATACGTCATACCCATTTCTTATGATTGTAGATTTCTTCCTTCCCAAGACATGGTCATTGCCATATTTCTACAAGATGAATGATATCTCATCCTTGAGATCTTAAGGAGTTCTCCCTTTCCTTGGTTAGATCTAAGCTACCAGATCAAAGATCATCTTCCAACTATAGAGATCTTGACTGATTAGAACGATGATCACTTAACTAATTCTCAAACCATGAGTAAATTGATGATTTATCTAAGTAATCTTTAAGAGCTCATCAGTTCTTCAATATAAGTCTAGCATACCCCCAAGCAATGCTTCATGCTCTCAGGAATCTCCATCTATGTGTCACTCAGAGGGCCTCCCGAAATCGATCCGTAAACAATCCTTTATGGGTATTAGTTACCACATCGGGAACACCACCTCATGAACATCACCATTCAAATAAATTCAAGATTCTCAACCCAGGGAAATTTCTTCAATTGGTGGCATAAAATACCACATAACTAACATCGATCTTTCCCAAATAAAGTTGTGTTTCTCGAAATGATCACAAGAACACCTAAATATTAATCAAGAAAATTTCTACTATAACCTAATCAACCGAAAGAAATGAATTCACTATCGGATTTCTATCGATTTAAACAAGAATCTGAAATGACTTTCAACAATTTAATTCAACTTCTAAACTTCCTCAGTAATTCACGCTTCGCATCCAAAATCAAAATAAAATTCTACGCCAAATCTAGTCTACAAAGAAAATAAAATAAAGAAAAAAATACAAGAAAAATATAATACAAAAGCAGCCCCCACCCCCGACGCCCTCAAGTTTCTCGACTATCCTCTCTACTTTCCTCAAATTATTTCTATTTACAAATCGAAGTTCAGTCCTAAATTCAAGGCTACATTATGGATCCCTGTTCCCAGCCCGCATTGCATTCTCTGTTGAAACTTGGAAGTTTTTTCTTGACATAGTTTTAAATCCTCATCACAGGTCTTTGTTGTAGCATGCATTCATCTGTCGCGACCTGCTCCTCAGGTTCTTCGATTCCATTGCGACCGAATTTCCTTTGGTCGCGGATGTAGAAGTTTCTTGGCTCTTAACAATCTGTCTTGCAAAGTCTTTTGTTATAACCGTCGGCGTCGCGACAATCTTATGTGTGGTTCTCAATAGTTATGTCATGACATCGATAATTTTTGCTAAGGACTGAGTTTCTACGCAGCTCTTCTTCAAATTGGTGTCACGCACTCAGCTTTTATGTCGCTGGCAAGATTGCCTTGGTTCTTGCTACAACATTGTTTATATTGTCGGGATTTCTTTGTCGCAACCTTAGAAGTTTGTCATGACGCAGTTTTGTCGCCACTTTACTCGTTTCGTCATACTTCATTTCGATGTCAGTGGATACAAAATTTCTATGTGTCGATGTTCGCCGTCGCACTACTAAGGTGTCGCTACAGGACTTTTCTGTATTCAACTTATCTTTGTGTCGTGACCCAGTTTGTTATGTCGCAACCAGACTTTTCTTCCTTGTGTTGGAATCTTTGTCATGACATAGAAAAGTATGTCGTGGACCTTGTTTATTTGTGTTCAGCTTATCTTTGTGCCACAACCTTAAAATCCCTGTCGCGACATCGAAACATCTCTTTAGCTTGAAGTATGTTGCAACATTGGATTCTTTTTTTGCAACCAGATCAGTTCACTAAGTAAGCATCACATGTCGCAACTTTGTTTGTCTGTCACAACTAGAGTTTCTTCTTCTTTCAGCGTCGCGACATACATCACCTTGTTACGACAGAAACTTCTTCTTTCAAAGGTCGCGGGACATCTAATACCTCACGCTGATATAAACTTCTTTAGTGTCGCTGACATACACACCTTGTTGCGACAGCGTATTTTTCGCTTCTCTTCTTATGTTCCACAAGCTTCCATGTTGTAATATCGTTAGTTTGCGACGTATGAGGATTCACACGATGTAGATTCTCACTTTTTTCATTATGTCGCGAACATAAAATTATCCTGGCCGTAAAGATATTCTTCCTATATTGCTCTTTAACTTCTTATCGTGACAGAAGATCCCTTATCACGATAGAATTTCTACTTTCTTCCTGTTTTGTTTGTCGTGACAGGAGCTTCTTTGTCGCGACAATCTCTTCCTTGTGTCGATATCCCGTCGAAAACTTTCTGTCGCAAATATAAACTTTCTTTGTCTCAACTGACTTGTTATATTCTTCCCATTTTCTGTCACGACACGCTATATTTTGTCACGACATGACTCATTTGTAAATATTCAGGCCTTTGTGTTGCGACAAAGGAAATATTGTTGTGACCGAGTTCCTTTGCTATTTGCTTGGAAGTTTGTTGAGACATTCAAAACTCTGTTGCGACAGAGATTGCTGCAATTGCTATTTTTCTCTTCTTTCTTGCTGGAATTTTTTCCTTTTTGAATTAAAACTTGCAAAACACATAGTTGGTAAATATTCCATAATTAGGCATTAAAATAGATATGAAGATACTAAAAATAAGCCAGAAAAATGGATTAAAAATAGATGAGTTTAAGACTCATCAAATTCCCCTAAACTTAAAGTTTTGCTTGTCCCCAAGCAAAGAGAAGAAAATTTTGTTTGTCTCGAAGCGATTTAGCTATTTTTAGGGACATTTTTCTGTTTTCTACTGCAATCCTTTTTTAATCCGCAACTTGAATTGAAATTAGTTAGTTGTAGCATGGTTTCAAATTTAGTTTTCAATTCAAAATTAGGAAAAATTTTCAATTATTGTCACAAAACAAACTAATGATTTCCAAAATGCAAACAATTCAGTCAATTAATCATGATCTGTGAGTGTGTGATGGTCTTCTTTCCCTTCCTCCTTGGCAAAATTAGCTAATCTTAAGGGCTTTACGATTATAGCAAAATTAGTTCTTAAGTCCCATTTGCTTGTTTTCATATTAGTCTCCACTAATGTAGGCAAGTACAACCTTCAAGATCAATTAGGTCTTTTAGACTTGTAAAGTTTGACTTGGGTAATTAGGTGGATAATTGGAGAATTTAGGCTAAAAATTACCCAAATTCCAATCTTCAAATTTTGTATCTTTGCCTCTATCCTTCATCAATTTCTTTCCTATTGATTCCCTAAAATCGTAGCATGCACAGGGTAGAGATTTGGTGCTCGGAATAAAAAATATTTATAAACCTAAACCTCTTATTACCGTAGCATAGCTACTGCAGTATAGTGGCTCTAGGGTCGAACACGGGGATGGGTTTTCTTCGTGTTGGTAACTAACAGTTGATTCAAAATGGTGATTTCACTTTAGATTTTTGGTTTTTCATAAAAATAGTGGGGTTAGTGATTTGAAGACTACAACTAAAATGTAATACGTCGCAAAGCTCAGCATGTGGAAACCTCGGGCCATTGGGTTTGAGGTTCTAGAGGCGTGAGAGGTCCTCGAGGAGTCCTTTTCGCTGCGTTAGGGAGAATGACTATAGTCGTTCTGTTGGATCTTCGTTTAGCTATAAAACTGAACCCTAATAGTTTCCTCTTGAGATATAGCATTTTTGGTCATTAATGTTTCAAAGCCGGTAAAAGAATTGATCCTTTGAACACCCTACGGTGACAAAAATGGAAACTAAGCGAGCATCGGTGGATCTGCTTGATAAGCATCCCACTTTGAACCACTAAAGATGCCCAATCTTGAGTCGATCATGATACATCAAAAGGATTTAAGCCTATAGTGAGAGATAGAGGCATAATGACTATAACTCGTAACGTTAAAAGCAAGGACCAGCGATTTACCTCAAAACCTAGCCCGAGCGGCCTACTCTTCAAGGATAAAAGGGGTTTAGCCAACCATCCTCTGAGTTGTCATTCTCAGGGGGTGTTTGGCAAGCGAGAAAGTGAGAGAAAATGAGGGAAAAATGAGAGAAAGGAAAACAGGCGAGAGAGATGAAAGCTTTCGCGCCAAAATTTATTGCATAAAAGTGATTATGCAGCCACCAAAACCTTGGCGGGCACCATCTTTGCTCGAACAAGGGAAATTACAAAAATGTCTGAACTACCAAAAATACATAAAGGGTAGTTTAGGAAAAAGTTACAAAAAAATGTGGTAAAAAAAATGGGGTTAGGACATAGGAGGAGGTTGTGAAAATTTCGCAACCTGCGAAATTTCTACAGGGACCCAATTCTTTCTATTTTCAGCTCCACTTTCCTTATGGCTTATGACCCGCAACTTCTGAGTTCGGTTTAGATTCTTTGTGTTTGAGTCGACTCAACAATTTGGCGAGTTTAGCTTGCATAAACTACAAAAATAGCCACAAAATGAGATTAGTAGTAAAGTCGGGACCTTAATGTGACAATTAGGTTAATTAAGTTGATTAGTACACATAAAGTGCTCAAAACCTGCAATAAATAGGGCTCAAAATAGCACTATTTGGGTACTAATCACCTGCGTGTCAAAAGAATATTCCCCCAGGCAGTCTTGGTAAATATATTGCATACTCTCATCTTAGTATTTTTATTTTCCACCATCATACTTATCAATTCGGTCCTTTGAATGAGTCACTTTTTGCTTTTCTTTTACTTGTCAAGATTTTTAGGAATAGTGCAATGTCTTGGCTTTTTAGGCTTTCTACCACTCTTAGAGAACTTTGGGTTAGTCAGCTCCCATACCAGTTGGCATTAGGGTACTAGGTGTTGAAACACCCCTATGAACTTAATTGTTCAAGAGAGGAAGGCCATAAGACAAAACTTATTCCAATTTGACAATTTACAACCTTTGACTTCTTCTCTGCATTCCTTTCTTTTCCTTCAATTGTTCTCTTCTTTTTCCATCCTTCATTCTTGTTTTTCATTTCGTCCAGTAATATTTACGAAGCTTGTCCTTTTGCATTTTGAAGTTCTTGTCTGAAACTTGGGTAATAAGAGTTCTTTCTTGTAAGTTAGAATGAAGGAAGGGTTTGAGGCTTCTAATTATTTGTTTAATGAAGAAATTAGACGCTATTTGGCTCAGTGCAGGCCCCAGAGTGTATGCATATGCATATTATGAGAGTAGGCTTGAAGGCTCAAACTACATAGATGCTTTATATCACTTCCTATTAATAGTATTACTAGGATTTTGCCTTGACTAATAAATCTAACAAGTTCTAGGACATTGGACTGTTGGTTGTGGCCGAACCCCAGATGTCCTAATCTTTCCCACAATTTGTTAAGGACTCACTTTGACCCGTATGCATTGTTTTTCGAGTTTTATTGACCTTCACATTTTACACAGCTTAGTCTCAAAATCATGTTGTTCTTTACATTAGTACATCTTCCCTAAATCTGAACATTGAAACTCATTCTAGCCCCAACTTGCAACTTCCTTTTCCCGGTTTAATGAAGCTGCCGCAATTTCAAGTACATTTTATTGTTGAATCTTGGTAGTTGTTATGGCGATTCAACGTATCATTTTCTTTAATTGTAAATAAACGAGATGACGTAACAACTTGATTCAATCAATTCAATGCATCAACTGATTCACGGCTTCCGCTGAACCATTTGTTTACATCATACTCTTTCATTTATTTAAAACAAAAACACGATCTATAGTGCAAATAACCTGAGGAACTTCGAAAGTTTCACACAAAATCATTTAATGGTGGTTTTGAGCTTTTATTAAGAGGAATGATTACAAATTTTGTTTGGAGAGAAAACATAATACAACAAGGGTTCATCTTCTTTTGTAGGATTTGGAAGTTTTCAGGTTTGGAGGTTCAAGGTTAAAGCTAGCTAGAGATGGAGGGAACTTGGGAATGGAGATGTATGACTTTTCTTTTGCTGGTGGTTCTTCTCTATTGAAGAGGCAATAATCATTGGTGTACTCTATCAGGGTGATCAAATGATCTTGACTACTACCTAGGTTATTCACAGATCCTTCAAGTTCAGTGAGCACATTGTGTATGTTCACTAAATTTGAATTCACTTGGTCCAGACTATCATTCCATAATTTATGTCTGTAATTATTATCCATCTCTAGCTCTTTGTCTCTCTTCTCCATGAGCTTTCTGATTAGTGCCCAAATAGTGCTATTTTGAACCCTGTTTATTAGAGGTTTTGAGCACTTTTTGTGTACTAATCAACTTAATTAACCCGATTTGCACATTAAGGTCTCGGTTATACTACTGATCGCATTTTGTGGCTATTTTTGTAGTTTTGCAAGCTAAACTCGCCAAAATTGAGTCAACTCAAGCATAAAGAATGCAGGTTGAACTCGGTGTGCAAAAAAAAATCGGAAGCAGAGGAAAGAGGAAGCGAGAAAACGAAGAAAATGAGACCTTTGCAAAATTTTGCGGGGTTGTGAAAATTTAAGTAGCTGCGAAATTTAGAGGTTGTGAATTTTTCGCGACCTACTTTCAGTCTGACCAGTCCTTGTTTAACCATTTTTTTGTAACTTTTCCTAAAATACCCTTCATGTAATAGTGGTATTCCATGTATTTTATTAATTTGCTTGTTTAGGGACTATATGGCCCATTTGTATTAAGCTGAAAGACATACTCTTCTACATCATTAATACAAAGAATGAAGCGGGTTTTCCCGCTTCTTTTCTTTTCTCTCATTTTCTCTCATTTTCTTTCTTTCGGTTGCAGACACACTTGCGGATGTGACTCAGGGATGGTTGGCTAAAAACTCCTTCTCCCTTAAAGGGGAGGCTACGAGGGCTCACGATTTTGAGGTAAACTAATCAGTTCTGTGTTTTAACGCAGCATTTTTGGCATTTATGTTTCTATCTCTCACTCTAGGTTTAAATCCCTTAGATGTACCTTGATTGACAGTGCTGGCAATCTTTTTAGGGTTCGGTGGATACTTGTTGCTAGATCCAGCCCGAGACTCGGTCTAGTTGCCATTTATTTTATTCTTGTAGGAATTAGATCGAGGAGATAAATTTTCATATTTGGAACATTATGTTCAATAAATACTTATATTTCAAAGGAAAATTATTAGGATTCGAGTTTTTTAATAAGCGAGATCAGTTCGGGGAAATGACTATAGGTCATCCTCTACTTGTGAGGAAAGGGACTCGAGGACCCCTCGAGTTACCTTGGAATCTCATACCTAGTAGCCCAGTGCTTGAGGAGTTCTTTTTCACATTTACTTTGTTTATTTTTTAGTACGCAAACCATGCTCCATTGTTTGTACAACACCCCAAATCAATAAAATTCACCTTTTTTGAGCCAAGCTGTTGATCCCTTACCTTGAAGAAAACCCATCCTTTGTGTTTTGACCTAGAGCCACTATCTGCGAGTAGCTATGCTCACGGCCCGGTAGAAGGAAATAGGTTTATAAAATTTTTTGATTCTCGGCATACCCTACTACAAACACGAATCAAATGGCATCGTTGTCGGGGATGGTGCCTTAGTGCAAATGATGAGCTGTTGAACTTGTGATTCTCACCACTAGCATTGGTGAACTTTTATCTCTTTCAATTTTCCTAGCAGTTCACTACTAGGTTGATTCAATTCTTTTACTGTCCATATACAATTTTTTTTTTAGCTAACAGTAACCTTTTTGGTAGCCTTGTTTTTGCTTCTTGTTGGTGTTCTATTTTGTCATATAGGAGTTTATGCACCAGTGGGATAGGAACCACCGGCGACGGATTAGAAGAATTAGTGCCCCACGGGAACCAGGCGTAGTGAGCACGCGGTGATAGTCGGGCCTCCACGAGGAACAACGAGGCTAACGGGTCTGAGAGGAATCCAAATGCATATAGGTCCATGAGGACCACATGCATCCCAGTGCACCCTCATGTGTGTGCCCCACACAGAGACATGAGTTATGGAGACCTTACATTGTGCCTCTCTCCCCACTTTCCATGGTATGGAGAGTGAGCCCCTCTCACATCCAGGAATTTGAGGAAGTGCAACACCTTGAAGAGGGATGCTTCGATATGGATCTGATGAGGCTTAAGTTTTTTCCTCTGACTCTGAAGGATAAGGCCAAGATTTGGCTTAACTCTACAGGCGAGGACCGTCGAATTGGGCCAATGCGGGTTGAGTTCTTAAAGAATTTTTCTCCACACATAGAACCAACGATGCAGGCGATTTACCACTGCGGCCCATGAAAATGAAATTCTACGGTGCTAGGAAAATTGCTTGAGCCATCAATGCTGTCCTCTACCGTGGCGACACGCAGGTGCTGTCGATCATTTTTATGAGGAATGTCCTGCTGTAAATGATTATTAGAGACTATGTGTGGAGGGGACTTCATGAGCAAGAATCTTGAAAAAGCATGGGCTTTACAAACTACGTAAAGTGAGACATCAAAGAGCTTAGGATGGGCGAGCCCGAAGTAGAGGATGAGGCTCACTGACCCATTTCGAAGGAAGGCATGTATTCCCTCACAGAGGACATGGAAATGAAGGCAAAGCTATCCACCTTTTCAAGAAGGTTAGAAGAGCTTGAAATGAGAAATCAATATGAGGTGTGACGATTATTTGAGACACTGTCTTTGCCTAACCGACTTTACTTCATTTGTCGATCCTCACCCAGGAACCTGAAAGGAGGCATTGTCCATTATTCAGCCAATGAGGAGATGATAGACAGAGCCCGATCTTTGTGAGTCGATATAAACCACCAGCCAATGCCTCATACAACAACACATATAATCGATTGGAGGGAACCATCTAACCTCTCTACGGAAACCAAAGCCTCAGCATATGTACCCCTTGGTGCACAACAGCAATATGGTTCTTCATCTCAACCACAACCACCACCATCCTCATCTCTGGTTGAGCAAGCTATAATGAATTTAACAAAGTGGTGGGTAGTTTTATAGAAGGACAAAGAGCAGTAAGTACTCAAGCTAACCAGAGGATCAATACAGTAGAAAGCACACTGAACAAAAAGATTGAGAACCTACAGTCTAATCTTGCCCAAAAATTTGACAATCGCCAATATTGATTTCTAGGTTGTGAGCAAGCGGCGGAGTGCGAAAAGGGAAAGTTCCTCGGACACGGCCAAATCTAGAGTGCATGAATTGAGCTCTTCAGTGAGCCAACTTCCCAAGATAGATAAGTCAAGCGTGATCACTTTGAGAAGTGGAAAAGGAGGTTAGTGTGATCCACTAAGCAATGAATTAGGTAAAGAGGAAAAGAGCTTAACCTGTAAAAGATTGTGATTAAAGAAGATCTTGTGAAGAAGAGCACACCCCGCGCTTTTCTCGAGCACTAAAAAGCAAGAGGCCCGTCAAGTGAGATTCTATAAGTGCTAAAGTGGGGCAAAAGTCGACATCCCCTTGTTAGACATGATCAAACAGGTTCCAACTTATGCAAAATTCTTAAAGGACCTATGCACAGTGAAGAGAGTGTTAAATGTTGATAAGAAGGCCTTCCTTATAGAACAAGTCAGTGTCATTATTCAGTGCAAGACCCCAGTGAAATACAATGACCCGAGCTGTCCTACCATCTCGATGAACATCGGGGGAACTTGTGTAGAAAAGGCCTTTGCTAACTTGGGGAGCCAGTGTCGACTGCTCCACTTATTTAGTGTATAAGCGGTTGGGTTTAGGAGGCTTAAGCCCACCACCATCACGTGTCCACCAGCAGACATATCGAAGTAAAAATCGGAAGAGCCTTTGTGGAGGATGTGTTGATATAGTTGTTTGGAAATTCTACTATCTACGTAGATTTTGTTGTGTGCGTCTGAGACAATTCTGAGTGGGAGCTAATTATGTGCCTATAATCCTTGGAAGACCATTCTTAGCCACCTTTAATGCGAACATCAATTTCCATAATGGAGTTATGCAACTTATATTCGGAAACATGACTTTAGAACTCAATATCTTCCACTTGAGGAAAAAGCATATGTAACTAGTGGAAGAGGGTCCAGAGGAGGTTTGCATAATTGTGTATTTTGAAGGAAACAGCGAGGCGGCAACAATTGCGGGATGTCTTGAGTGAGGTTATACGATTGATACGAAGACACGAGGAACCCAAAACTTATTATCTTGTACATGGGTCATTGAGAAAAAAAAGGAAGAAATTCTACCTTTACTGATTGAGGAAGGAACCAATGAGCCTCAAAAGTTGGATCTCAAACCCCTACATGTGGAATTAAAGTATGCATACTTAGAAGAAAATTAGCAATGTCCAGTTGTTATATCCTCCCTGCTCAATGCTTCACAGGAGAACAAGCAGGCTATTGGGTGGAAAATCTCTGATTTGAAGGGAATTAGCCCTTTGGTTTTGCACACCATCTCTATTTAGAAGCGAATCGGTTAGGAAGCCACATGAAGATTGAATCTCGCGTCGGGGAAGTAGTATGTGCGAAGTTCTAAAATTGCTACAAGCTGGTATCATTTACCCCATATCCGATAGCACTTGGGTGAGTCCAACCCAAGTTGTGCCTAAGAAGTCTGGGGTGACCATTGTGCATAATGAGAAGGGAGAGGAGGTGCCCACCCGCCTTGCCACAGGTTGGAGGGTATGTATTGATTACAGAAGATTTAATGAAGTGACAAGAAAGGATCACTTCCCACTACCCTTCATGGACCAGCTTCTCGAAAGAGTGCTGGGCATCCACTTTCTTATTTTGGATGGCTATTTAGGGTACTTCCAGATCGAAATTGCTATAGAGGGCCAAGAAAAGACCACTTTCACCTATCCATTTAGGACTTATGCTTATAGAATGCCCTTGGCACATGTAATGCGCACCACATTCAGATGCATGCTTAGTATCTTGATGATTTGGCGGAGAGCGCATTATGGAGTCTACATAGACTGACATTATAGTATATGGAAGGAGTTTTGAAGAATGCTTGATCGACCTTGAAACTATTACGCACGGGTGTATTGAGAAAAATTTGGTGTAAGCTAGGAAAAATGCCATTTATAATTGACGAATTATCTTTGGGGCAATATCATATATAATGAGGAATTGGGGTTGACAAAGCGAGGTGGCTCATTTCCAAACTCCCTCTCCACAAATGTAGGCTGTGACGATTCCTTGGACATGCGAGGTTTCTATAAGAAGAGGTTCATCGAGGACTTCGAATTTCCAAACCTCTTTACAATTTCTTGGAAAAGGATGCGGAATTTGCATGGGATGATGAGTGCTAAAGGAGCTTTGAGGGCTCAGAAACACTTGACCACTACACCTATAGTGAGGCCCCGGTAGCGGTTACCTTTTGAGTTGTAATAACGTGCAAGTGATCTTGCCATCGAAGCAATTCTTAGTCAAAGAGAAGAAGGGAAAACCTTATGTGGTATACTATGCGAGCAAAAGCGTTGGACACAAAGGAATTATACCACCCGTTGAGAAGAATGTTGGCGGGTGAATGCATGCCTTGGACAAATTTCTTGCATACTTGGTGGGGTCGGACATCATTATCTTCATAGACCATTCAGCTTTGAAGTACCGTCTCAGCAAGCAAAATTCCAAGGCTAGGCTTATTAGATGGAATTTCTCTTTCGCTTAATTCAACTGCGGTCAGGTAAAAGGAAGTGGAGAATGTTGTGGCGGATCATCTTTCTAGACCCTAGCCATAGCACCTGACACCTGACCCTCAGTGTATTGAGGTTTCTGAGAGTCCTGCTACTAGCGGAAAATGCCCCATGGTATGCTCACATTGCCAATTTCTTGGCAACGGGAGAAATACCAGTTGATTGGAAAGCACAAGACAAGAAGTTCTTCTTTACAAAGATTCATTCCTACTATTGGGAAGAGCCATTCTTGGTCAAATATTGTGTTGATCGGATAATTAGAAGATGTGTGCCTGAGGAAGAACAACAAGGAATACTCTGTCACTGCCATGAGAGTGCATGTGGAGGTCATTTTGCTTCAGGCGCCATAAGGTGCTTTCCGAATCTAGGTTCTATTATACTCTCTTGAGGATGCCCATGACGTATGTCGTGCGTCTGACAAATGCCAAAGCTTTAGGGAAGATCTCACCATCGCATGAGTGCCCCCTAAACCGATTTGGTAGTTGATTTATTAGTGTTTGGGGCATCGACTTTATCAGACCATTTGGTTTCCTTTGGATACATATACATATTGGTGGGGATTATTTGTGTGTCTAAGTGGGTTGAAGCAGTTCCATCTGGCCGATAGACCACGAGGAGTGGTATTGGGAATTCTTGAAGGGAGAAACATCTTTCAAGATTTAAGAAGTCCCCAAGGCCATAATCGATGATGGAGGTTCACACTTTGCAAAACCTTTTGAGAACCTCCACAGCTAAATATGGTGTAAACATGAGAAAGTGACCGCCCCACACCGTATCGAGCTGGTGAAAATCGAGTTGAGTAATGACGAGGAAATCCAAGACCATATTGATGAAAGTGGTGAACTCTAATAGGAAAGACTGGTATCTTAGACTGCTGGACTCCTTGTGGGCATACAGAACAGCCTTTAAGACCATTCTTGGAATGTCGCCGTATCACCTAGTTTATGGCAAGGCATGCCACCTACCTGTGGAGATTGAATATAAGGCATGGTGGGCCATCAAAAAGTTGAACCTGGATTTGGGAAGAACTAGCCTAAAAAGGGTCCTCGACATCAAAGAATTGGAAGAATTGCAAAACTATGCCTACTTGAACTCCAAAATTGCAAAACCAGTTGAAGAAATGGCATGATCAAATAATAGCCGTAAAACTTTCAACATGGGGACAGTATTCTTTGTATAATTCGACTCACTTTCTTCTTGAAGCGACTCAAGTCAAAGATGGGCCCATTAAAATTTCATCATCCATCAAGTTCATCCCTAATGGATCGGTGGACTTGCTCGATTCAGAGATAACCGCGGTATTAAGGTCGTGAAGCGAGGCTAAAGCCCTATGTGAAATGCAGTTCCGCGGCCAGACGAGAGGGAGATCCCGCTTTGATCTCCTTGAACTGAAAGGCTACTTGAGTGGGCGTGGATTTTACGCGAGACTCGAAACCGCCAATTTTGTTAATTTTTGTTTCTCTACTTTAAGTTTTATTTGCCAATTTTACATAATTTCCTCGATCTTAGCTTAGATTATCTTTGCAATTTTTCTCATTTTCATATGCACATTCTGCATAATTGAGTACATTCTTTGCGGAGGTGTAGCGAGGAGAAGCGAGTTGTAGGCGTAGGGTTGAAATTTCGAAGGGAGTATAAAAAATTACAATTTGCTGAATCTTCGTCTCTTCAATTTCCTGCCTCTTCGTCTCCCTGCATATCTTCGTTTCTTGCACCCTACCATAAATTTCCCCATATTTTTAACCCTAGTTTTAGTGCCGTTTATGGGCTGTAATAAACTAACCCTTTACACCTTTGTATCCCTCATATAAATCCCAAGGCCACTTTTCTTTCCTTCTCATTTCATTTCCTTTCCTAAAGAAAAGAAATCCTCCCGGCCTCTCCATTCCATCCCTTCTCGGACATCGAGCATGGCAGAACGCGCGAGTGGGCTCGGCTTTTTTGGGCTCGAGTATGGCCTTCAACTACGGCCTGCCCGATGCGGTACATTGCCCCCTGCGGGGTGGCGCCGCCCTGCGCCAGTCGGCGGCCTCTCTCGCTGCGGCCGCCTGGCCTTCTCATGCCCTTTTTCTATTGCTCCTACCCCGCGGTATGATACGGGTTGGGCTACTCGCTATCTCCTCCTCACCCGGCCATCCCCGGCCCCACCTCCCAGGGCCGCGGACTTGGGCTTGGGCGAGTCATCAGTTTGAGCCACAGGGCGCGATTACACCTATTCAGGGACTAGTTGATGACTTCACCATGGATCTGTCTCCTGCTTCTATTATTCGGTGTCCCATCTTCCATTGTGACCCCATTACAAGCAATTCAGATTACAATACTAAGGAAGTGCACAACGAAACATGTTATGATTTTCCAGCTTTTACTGCCGATCCCGAGCTTAGAGATTCTATGAGGCTTGTGCAGCGGTACTCCCTGGAGCCTTTTATGACCGTGCATTTTCCTACCTGGGGTGGTCGTGGGTTCTACCACTTTTATGGCATCGGTGAGTCCCCCATCCTGCCATCCACTTCTCCATTGATGGGTGAGGGACTGCCGGACGTAGGCATTGCATTTACATTCAACTTCCCCAATTATGCAAACTGACTGGCGCCTCTGGTAATGGCCCCTCAGCAGGATGGTTTTACGTATCCAAAGACCTAGCAGTAAGATCTATCAGCACCCCACAGGAGACAATTCCCCCTGAGTATGCTCCTTATGGAAGGCCAGCATATTGTGGTCGACCTCTTCAGCTCGACATATGTCGTCTGACGGAGATGAGTTATTCTAGGAAGCTCATATCGCCGCATATCAAGGGTTTTTGGTTCAGCCCTACTGAGCTTTTGATGACCTCCTTGTTCCACTTTGAGGACAGGTCCATATAAGAACACGACTGGTGAGTCATACCCCTCCTGTTCAGAAGTACTATGCCGGGAATCGAGGCGCTATGGGTTTCTTGTTGAGCCTAGATTGGAGCGCCCATGATATTGCGAGGCCATTCTTCTTTGTTGTGAATAGCGACACGCCAGTGGTCGACACTTCCCACCTCGGGACCTTAACTTAGGACATAGCAATTGACCATCTTGCGGAGGATGCGAGGAGCCCGGATTGCACTATCTGCGGCTCAATGATCCTTTGCTCCACACATTCTTTACATACATGACATCCCTCTGCACCTCCAGTCTTGCTCAAACCTACGGGACTCGAATTTGGACCTAGTACAGTGGAAATTAGCCATTCGCGGCGTAACATCCATATCCATTCGAGTTTTCTGCCATTATGGATCCGGTCAGCACGCTACCGGTCGGCGTCCACATCTTTTGCGGTTGCCAATACGACCTTAGTTAGCGAGAGGATGTCGCAGCGTGATGATCGTAAGCTCGGACCAGCCTTGCTCGCACGGAACCATGCGTCCCACCGTGCGGTTCGAGTCACTGGGACTACCTCCTTATCTCTATCGATTTTGCTGAGCCTCTTCATTCTATCGTCCAGCGAGACAGGTATGGCTACCCGGCCCGAGTCCTACGGCTTCACAGACTACTTGCGTGGCCGGTAGATGCTTCTCTGCTTGACTACCCGCGAGGAGTAACACTTCCTTCCTAACTCCAATCGAGCCCCATTGTAGAGAATGTGACATTTGGTGTGGGGAGGAGTTAGCGAAGAAGTAGCGTTTATGTGTGTTTTGTTAACTATTTTGAGTAAAGTCACATTTTTTAGTAAGAGATTAATGACTTCAACTGACATTTAGTTCCCCCTTTATTGTAGTTGTTGTTTTGTTTGTGAAATTTGCTAGTTTGTTTTTGAAAAGTGAAAATATAGATCATTTTATATATATATATATATATATATATATATATATATATATATATATATATATATATATATATATATATATATATATACCTCTCAACTCACATTTTTGTGTGCTTTGCACAGCAGTTTGAAAAATTGAAACATTGTGCAATGCTATTGATGTTAGATTATTTCCATGCCTAATTGAGTGGATGATCAGTTGAATTCTTGTTGCTTTTGACCTTTTTCTTCCTACTTGTGCATTAGGTTTATTGATAATTTGAAAAACTACAACACTCTAGAAACCTTGCAAAAACGACTTAGTTTAGTTGACACCTTCAATAGGTTATAGACCCCCATGAAAGAAGAGCCAGTAGGTCTTCCAAAATAAAAGAAAGAAGTAGAAAAAGGAAAAAAAAAAGAAAAAGAAAGAAAATTTGTAACACTTTTGTAGAAAACCAGCACGGTCAGGGGTATATAGGCGAAAGTCTTCAAACAGAGTGCCAAGCCAAGCGGTTGGGTGTCATAGATCTTGTTGCTCGTTATATGGGTGGATGGGTGAAGCTTAGCAAGTTGTAGGTGCTGGAACCTCGAAGTCATTCGAAGTCCGGGGTGAAACCTGAAGAGTTTGTGGTTGAAAAATCCTTATGACTTGATGCCCTGAACCTTCATTGGTTGGGAGTTATCGGTGGATCCCCGTTACATGGACTTTGGTAAAGTCTATTCCTCAGCTCAAAATGAATTGTGGAATAGGAGTGGGAAAGTGCAGTTTGGCAGTTTATTATTGAAAACTAATCATATAAACACTTGGGTTTTGGTGGAAGTTGTAGGTTGATTCTCTAGAGAAGGAAACTCTTTTGATGCTAGATTCTGTATGGCACTCACTCTCTTGAGATGGTTATTGAAGCGAGGAGTTCGATGAATTCGTGAGGTTAGGCATTACTCGTCCACATACTTTTGAAATACCATTTTTGAGAACATAATTTTGTTATTGTTTGTTGTTCTTTCTTTCTTTCGTGCTAAAGGATTCATGATGTGTTGGTTAAGAGGAGTGATTAGTGCCCAAATAGTGCTATTTTGAACCTTGTTTATTGGAGGTTTTGAGTACTTTTTGTGTACTAATCAACTTAATTAACCCAATTTGCACATTAAGGTCTCGGTTATACTACTGATCGCATTTTGTGGCTATTTTTGTAGTTTTTGCAAGCTAAACTCGCCAAAATTATTAAGTCAACTTAAGCACGAAGAATCCAAGTTGAACTCGATATTACAGATCAGAAACCAGAGGAAAGAGGAGCACAAAATAGAATAAAATGGGATACTACAAAATTTTGCAGGGTTGCGAAATTTAGAATTTTTGTAACTTTGCAAAATTTGTGAGGTGTGAATTTTCGCAGCTTGCTTTCAATTCTGACCAGTCCTTTTGACCATGTTTTTGTAGCGTTTCTAAATACCCTTCATGTAATAGTAGTATTCCATGTATTTTGGTAATTTTGCTTGTTTTGGGGAACTATATAAGCCCATTTATGTTGTTTAACAAGGAGCCTTTTCTTACATCGTGTCTGGAGAATGGCCCGGGAGTTTTCAGCTTCTTTTATTTTCTCTCATTTTCTCTTTTTCTTTCACTTTCTTGGCTACCAAACACCCCTTACGGATAACAACTCAAGGGATGGTTGGCTAAACTCCTTTTCTCCTTAAAGGGGAGGGCTACGGGGCTACGATTTTGAGGTAAACTAATGATTCTCATGTTTTTAACGCAAGCATTTTTTGGCATTTATGTTTCTATCTCTCACTCTAGGTTTAAATCCTTTAGATGTACATTGATTGACCAGTACTTAGCAATCTTTTAGGGTTCAGTGGATGCTTATTGCTAGATCCATTGAGACTCGGTTAGTTGCCATTTATATATTCTTTGTAGGGTAGTCGAGGAGATAAATTTCCTTTGTTTAGGAACATTATGTTCAATAAATGCTATATTTCAAGGAAAATTATTAGGGTTCAGTTCTATAGCTAAGTGAATAGGTTTGGGAAACAGCTATAGGCCATCGGCTGACATGAGGAAAGGTTAGGACCCCTTAGTTACCTTAGGACCTCAAACCTAGTAGCCTGATGATTTAAGGAGTTCTTTTTCACATTTTACTTCATTTTATTTTTAGTCTCCAAACCATCCCACCTCCCTTTGTTTGCCTAACAGAATCAAACTGAAATTCACTGAGCAATTTGTTAGTCACTTACATGAAGAAAACCAATCCCTGTGTTCGACCCTAGAGCCACTATACTGCAATAGCTATGCTACGATAGTAGAAGGAAATAGGTTTATAAATTTTGTTGATTCCGGCATACCTGTTATGAACCTGAAATCCTTTCCAAATTCCTTGAATTGTTCCCTCTTAGAGATATTTGAACCTGCGCATGACATCTTTGTACAAATCACTTTTACTCTTCCCTATAAGCACATATTCATCCCTTTTCATCTGTTCATTGTAGAAGGTCTTTATTTTTGTGTCCATCCTTTTGCTTCAATTCTCTTTCTCTCCTTTCTATTTCTTCTTTCTATTCCTCATCCCTTTGTTTAAGAATTTGTTCCCATCGTTGTTCCCTTCTTCCAAAGTTAGCCTCTAGAAATTCCTCTCTGATCTTTTTTTAATGTTCCCAT
Organism: Tetrastigma voinierianum; assembly: GCA_016808115.1. Lineage (NCBI taxonomy): Eukaryota > Viridiplantae > Streptophyta > Magnoliopsida > Vitales > Vitaceae > Tetrastigma > Tetrastigma voinierianum. The sequence goes on from JAEQBH010006450.1 coordinate 463,627, forward strand.
CTCTTCTCTCTCTCCTCCATTTCCTTTTTCATTGATACCAGCATCTCCATAATTTTTGTATTTCCTTGATTGCTCTTAGAACACTCTGTTGGTTCGAGAGAAAAGTCGCACCCATGAGTGAGTAGATTAATGGACTTCTTTCTGCTCTGAATCTCATCCTCAGCTGGTAGTTGGCCCTCTCTTGGGTTTTGTTCCATCCCTAATTGTTCATGTTCTTCTTCCTCGGGCCCCTCTGCTACTTCCACAATCTCCATTTCCTTCCTATTTATTTTCTTTGGGCCTTTTGTCACCCTTGTCAATGTTAAGGGAGAAACCTTAGGACAGGTTTCTTCCTCTGCCCATATCCCTTGAACTCCAGCCAAAATGCAAAGCCTGGTAATTGTTGCTAGATGAGGGATTAGTCCCCTTTTTACATTTTTGTGGAAGCACCTTATGGATGATTCAATTATCTTCCCCACATCGAACTTATATCCCTTCAGTAAGGCATAAAAGATGATGGCTTCTTACTTCCTTATGGTGCTCAGATGCTTAGTGGGAATCATGACAGAAGCAATGAAATAAAACCACACCTTAGCTTCTTCTGTTAGTGAGCCTCTATTGATGGATTCATGGGGATTCTTCTTTATTGAACTCCACTTCCCTTTGCTAGCCGTCAGGAAATCTACAATCTTCTCATGATTGGGCTCTCTAAGCAATTTTTTGTACTTAGATCCATTCTTGGGATCCTTAATTTAGAGAACTTCATTAATCCTTTCATGGCCCATGGGGACCCATATTCCTCTAACGTATACTGAATCTTCTTTCATATCTATCATGTTGGCATAGAATTCTACGACTCTGCCTTAAGCGAGGGTGGTTTGTGCTTGTGGGAACAAGTTCAGCCCCTTTTATCACAATATCTCTGCCAGGAGTGAGATGAGCGTGCACGAACCCCTTTCTCCGATAAATCCTTTGTCAGCTAGATTCTTCTCCCATAAAGAGTAGCCTTCATCTGAAATGAATGCTTTATCGTCTTCTGATTCTTCAGTTTGCTCAGCTCTAACTTGCTCAGTTCTTTTCTGCTTTCTTCCTTCGGTAGGTTTGTTAATCTCCACACCAGTTCTTGCCACTAGAGTCGGTATGTACAGGGTTCCAGATGAACCTCATATTCATTTGCTGTATACTCCTCCATAATCTGACTGAGATTTGGGACCAGGTTTTGGGGTTCTGCCATTGATGAGATCTGGACTTGGGGTTTAGGTTCTTTGAAGTCTAGGGTTTTGAGATGTCGAAGGGAGGAAGAAAGTGGAAATTGGTGGCTTGGTGTGAATGATGTGAGGCAATTGGAAGGAGGTGGGCTTTTCAGTTTGAAGTGTTCTTCAGTTAATGGCTCATTAAATGAATGTTTCTCTTCGTATGTCGCAACAATTAATGATTAGGTCACAACAATAACTTTTGAATTTAAATGTGAAACTTATCTTGTGATTCTTCAAATTAAAAATTGCACCCAACCTTTATTATTAAATTTTTCATGTCGCAGCACATTTTAGGGTTGTCGCAACAATTGTTAGTCCAAACCAGTAAAGTCACATTCTGTAGCGTGTCATTGTACCAACCAGTTTCTTTCCTTTTCAAATGTCTTCATGTTCTGACCCTATTACCTTGAAAAATGTTATCATGATGAGTGGTTACGAAAACTAAAAGGTGGAATTGCGATAGTATTTGAAGTTGGTCGCGACACTTTGTTTACTGTTGCCATTCATAAAATTTCTAAGAATCACATTGCAACATAGCTTATGGTCGACAAGTTTCCATCATTTTGTAGTAAGTGATGTCGCGACCGAACCTTCTAGTGTCGCGACAAAGATTTTATTGTCGTGACTAACTATTTGTTTCCCCAAAATTTTGCAACTTTAAACTGCCTCCCAATTTAGTTAATCACCCATAATTTAGTCCAATTATGCAATTCAGGCTTGTGAAAACATATATAGCAACATAAATTCTCAATTCAATTATGAACAACAATCTCATTAGCATCAAAATACTCAACAAAGCATTTAAGCAATTAGCACCTAAAAAATTTGTCTAATTGTTGACTCCCAAAATCATGAGTTCCTCGAGCTTCAACTATGCATTCTTATCAAACAAATTTAGGGAATTAGAAGTACTCCCCTTTGTAGCTATTTTTTGCACAATTCAGTTTGATGCAGTGTGCTTTATAATAACTTCTGATTCCAACTCATCTTTCCTATCAAAAAATTTAGCAAATGATCAGACTTCCTAATAAAACTTCTAAAAAAATCAAAAATAAAACTTAAAATTCATAAAAGTAATCAACATCAATCAAAGTTAACAAAAATAAAAATTCTGTTTGGGTTGCCTCCCAAAAAGCTACATAGTTTAATGTCCTTAGCTAGACACAAGCAGCAGAGTGTCTTCATTTCAGTAATTCTCTTTTCCCTTTTCAAAATCTGGATCTACCTCATTTATGCTTCCTCGAATAATGCTTTAATCTCACATTTGTTTACTTTGAATTCAACTTCGGTTAGTCTTAAGTGTTCTTTGCTCAGTGTACTTGTTACCACCGGGTATGGACCACTCCATCTTGACTTCAATTTCCTTGGAAATAGCTTGAGCCTGGAGTTGTATAGGAAAACTTGTTCTCTTGCCTTGAATTCCCTCCTTAGGATTGTTTGATCATACCACCTCTTGGTCTTTTCCTTATAGATTATGGCATTGTCATAAGCATCATTTCTCAATTCTTCCAATTCATTCATTTGGAGTAGTCTCTTTTCCTTGGCAGCTTGAAAGTCACAGTTCAGTTTCTTGATAGCCCACATAGCCTTGTATTCCAATTCTAAAGGGAGATGACAAGGTTTTCCATATACAATTTGTATGGGGACACATTCCAATGGGAGTTTTGTAAGCGATTCTGGCTTCTGATGCATCGTCGATTTTATAGACTAGTCCTTTACGCGCATTTACTTTTTCTCCATAATTTTTATCTCCTATTGAAATTTCAGATTGTCCATTTTATTGAGGGTGATAAGCCCGATCGATAGATGTTTGATTCCATACCTGCTCAGGAGTTTTGCAAAAAACTTTATTTGCAAAATGGCTTCCTAAATCGCGATGAGTTGTTACGGATGCTCCCAAATACGCTCAAAATGTTTCTTTGTATAAACTCAACCACTGTGATGGCATCATTTCTAGGACAAGTTGTTTCTTCCACCCATTTGGATACATAATCCACAGCTAGGAGAATGTACATATTGTCAAATGATGATGGGAAAGGTCCCATAAAGTCTATTCCCCATACATCAAAAATCTACACCATAAGAATTCCTTGCAGGGGCATTTAATTTCTTCTGCTTAAGTTGCCCATTCTCTGACACGCATCATAATGTTTTACCCATTCAAAACAGTCTTTGAATAGAATAGGCCAATAAAATCCTGATTGGAGAATTTTAAGGTTGTTTGTCTCCCTCTGAGAAGTGTCCCTCCGTATGAAATGCATGACATTTCTCCATAATACCATCTTGTTATGTTTCTGGGACTGATGAGCTTAAAAGTCATCTATTTTTAGTCCATTTTTCTGATCTATTTTTATCTAAACAAGACTTATTTATGTACGGAGGTATGGAATAACTAGCCAGCGGTAAATGGCGGGAATTGAGAAAAGAAGAACCTGCGAGAAAAAGAAGCAGAAGTTGGATGAGCGTTAATGAGATAATTAAACTGAAGGCAAGTAGCGAGGGAAAAGGCGCACAAAGATCAGAACTGATGTCGTGAGCTTTGGCAGCAATCAAAATGCATATCGAGGTTGCGACGATGAACTCAGGTCGGAAAGCGAGAAGCTTACACGAAGGCGAGCGGGTGAGTTAAAGAGCTCTCGGTGCGACGAAAATGAAGAAGAAGAAGAATTCATGGCGACATCCGGATCATGCATTGACATCGAGTGATATTACAAGCGGTCATGTGACGATGGTGTTACCCCTTGACGGTAGTGAAGAGAAGAGGTGGCGACATCCACTTGAGATAGATCGAGCTTGTCGCGACGTAGAAACTGAAGAAATTTGATAGAATTACGCGTAAACGCTACTAAAAATTATGACAAGTTGAAAAAAAATGGCGATGTACTCAAGATGTTGTCGCTGACGAGAGATTGATCATTTATCAGGCGTGCTTTCGATTGAAAGTCCGCAGTTCACGGGCGATAACGAAGCCGAGAGGGTAAGTCGCGGCAAAGCGACGGTGAAGCCTCGAACATAAGTTGATGTCGCGGCGTGAGATTGAGGTCATAACATCATGAAACGATCGATTAATTTGCGCAAACTAAGGCCCGATCGTGCGGCGTGAGATCGTGTCGCGACATGAAGAACCAGTGAAACTTTGCAAAGGCATAAAGTGATGTCGCCAATAGGGGCCGTCTTCATGACATGGGCGAGCTTATCGATTGAAAATTGCGGTTCACTTAGTTGATGTCAGCGACAAAGTTGATGTGCGACATCGGGGAGAGCGACCATTTGAAGCATCACCGAAGGCGTGGCGATGTCGCGACAAGAGATTGATAATAGCGACATCATGAACAACCAGTTCAAGGCTGCATAGACTTAAGTTGATGTCGCTATTTGTGAAGTTTAGTGTTGCGACATGGATGATGTCGTGTGAGGTTTGGGTTGCGACTTGAAACGGTAACTTAGGCGAGTCCACTTGGAAATCCATAGCCGTCGTGGGGATTAGGGCCCAGCTGAAACCCTATAAATCACGGCGGCTACGAGGAAAGGGCCACGCGACTTGGCGGTGACACGGGCCGGAAGATGCAGGCAGCTGAAGGCCTATTTTCTTTATTTTCCTTTTAGTTTTCTTTTCTTTTCTTTTCTTGAATGTTGATAGTTAGAGGTTAGATTAGATTTATCGTTTTAGTTTTCGTTTTATTTTTTGGATAAGGTGTTGTCAGGGTTTTGAGCAAAAGCTGAATGCGAAATTCTATTCTTTTCAGAATTTACGGAATGTTTGAAGTTCGGACAAATTTACGGAATTCAACTCTTCGAGTTCAATTGCAGTTATTCTTATGATCAGAGGAATTTTGTAGCGTGTAATTCAATAATTGAGAATCCGGCTTCCATTAAGTGAATTCTATAGTCGAAATTACTTTCACCCATGATCGTTTCCGACTTTTGAATTTCGGTTTATGAATTTACTTACGGTGTTGGGTTTCTTTGTTTTGATGAATATCGGTTCTTATACTAGTTATAAGGTTGTCTCATTGCTCACGATTTCAAGGAGGTCCTGCGAGTGACACATAGAAGGCATTCACGAGTTATAAGACAATTGCAGAGGTATATTAACCTGCTATTTGAGATCTAATGAGCTTTGCAAGTTTACTTGATAAATCTCTTCTCACTTGAAATCGAGAAAGAGTTGAATGAGTTATCCAATTTAAACAAGCGGAAAGTTCCTCAATTGAAAGTGAGGCCAATCCGAGTGTTAGGCGAGATCTAATCAAGGAGAGAGGGTGATCTATTCTAATTTTGAGGAAGAGCATCCTGGAAGTTGTATATCGCTTAGCAATAGATAACTTGGGAGCTAAGTTTGGAGTCCATCAAAATGGGTATGAAGTATTACAAGAAAAATACCCAGATTAAAAATCCTTTTAAAGGGAAAGTTATTTAATTTCTGTCTTGAGAGAATCGGAAAATTAGATAATGAAATGTGGAGTTTGGAGAGATCCAGGTACATCTTGCTAAACACGCAGACCAGATTTAAAACTGAAATATTGAAGTTTTATCGAGTATTAACTACGAGGAATTGGTACTTTACTATAGTAGTATACTTGATGTGTCCTCTGAAAGATAATTATTCGATGTCAATTATTTTCTTAACTATTAACATTCTTTATTCTTTGTTCTTTATATTAGGTTTATTTTATTGTTCATTTATTTTACTCGTGCTAGTATAATTTCCGACTTCTTAAAGTGGACCACAATATATCACTTTGTAAGGGTCGAATAGTCTTTGCGGAGCTTGAGTGGTCGGGGTAGTTGATTTAAAATTCTTGAGATCTCGTGGGATCGATATACGGACTATATCCATTTTATTACTTGTCGGCTGTGCACTTGATTATATCGAGCGAAACCAAAATTGAAAATGATTAACTCTAGGAGACTTTTTGGTCTCGACAAGTTTTATGGTGCGGTTTTAGGGGATTAGATAATGGTCCTTTGGTAATTGTGCGGCCTAAATTAGTATTATATGTGTTTTGGTGCGAGGTCATCGAGTTTTTATGGCGCGTTCTTAGGGATCGAAAATTTAGTAAATCAATATTCGACGAAAGAAGAAATACTAATTTGGACATTTAGAAAGAACAAAAATAGCTTTCAAGCGTTGGTTATTTTAACCACTAACCTTTAACAAACCATATTGAATATATTTGTTGTTTTGACTAATCCTATTAATGGGAGTGTGTTTTGCTTTCAGAAAAACTTTGATGCATAGGAAGTAGAAAATTGATAAAGTTCATTTGATTAATTGAAAACACTTGCGGCTTGAGAAGAGACAGGAAGCGAAAACACACGCCATAACGAGATGAAAAACGGGATCAAGGCGGGGACCACGGGGCTGACGAGAAGACCTCAATCAACGATACCATGGAGGAATTTTGGAAGCCGATCATTAGGATGAATCCTCGGTAATCGGAAACTTGACCTACTATCGATGCTTGACAATTTTGAACTTAAACCGGCGGTAATTACCATGGTCAGGCATCGGTTCTTGATTATCTCCACTTGAAGACCCGAGCGAGCACACAGGAAGATTTCTCGGGATGGCTATCTGATAAAGTTGAATGGTGAGACCGGAAGTCATTAAGCGCATCTATTCCCACTTCTCTCTAAGAGATACAGGCTACATGGTATGAATCTTTACCGTATAGCTCTGTTGATACTTGGGAGGGCTGGTAGAGCCTATTTAGGCGATTCTTCCCCCATCACTCACCTCGAAAGGAGGAGGAAATCATTGTGTTTTAAGCGGGGGAAGATGAGAAACTGTATGTAGCTTAGGGAAAGATTCAAGCGGTTCTTTGAGAAGATGTCAATGTATGGGATAGATCTGAAGACTCGGATGGACATTGTATATATCATGCCTTAGATGATATATCAAGGGATCATTGGTGCTTCATGTTGTGGAACATTCAAGCGAAAGAATCTTGAGAAGGAGCAAGAGGCGATTGAAGACACGGCTAAATGCAATATGAAAACTCCTTCTAAGTTTTTCAAGAGGAAATGACAGAGGAAAGGGGATCGTGGAGCTGAAGCGAGATGGCGATATGGAGGCGAGTTGGATGCCATTATGCACGGTACAGACGAAACGAAAGGAAGACACACCTTGCCCATGAAATAGGAGCGATTGAAAGAAGTGTGAAAGTCTTTGAGAGAGGCTGGCGAGAGAACAGATTCTATGATCTTGAAGAGGTTAAGTATCTGGGTGAGCGAGGCTTACCATTTCAGGCCAATCTTTTAACACCTTGGCACATTGTCACGGCATTGAGGAACCATGAGGCTTCCTCATATGGTGGAGGGGCTTCCTGAGGTGAGGCGTAGATGAGAACCCTCGGGGTTATCAGCTGACCACTTAGGGTTCAGTAAATGAGCAACGAGAAATGGTCTCCGAGTCGGAGGAGGCTGATCTTTTGAAGAGCAGTCTTGCGTTTCATAGGGGATAATAAGAACATTGAACCTCCATGAGCAAAAGTTTGCAGAGTTGGAAGCAACTGCTAGCAATTCTCAAATTTTTCGAGAACACCACCGATGCATCCTGAAGAACCTAGAGACACAAGTAGAGTGTTGGCCCCAACCATGTAAGCCCGGAAGAAAGATGCCTTCCCAGGTGACCGCAGAAAAATCGAAGGGTGCATGGGCATAGGCGAGGTGGGAAGGAAATAGAAAAGATGAAGAAAAAGATGGCAGCAACAAAGAGGAGCAGAACCCGGAAAGAGAAGAGATACTGGAGAAAGAAAAAGAAGGAGTAGAAAGGAAGAACATCAAGGATCTAGACTGCTTGAGTCCCATTTCCACAGAAATTTGCGAAATCGAAGATAGAGGAGCGGTTGCGAGTTTTGAAACTTTCCAGAAGATGGAGATCGATATGCCTTTTGCGAAGTGGTAACTTCCGGATGCCACTCTATGCAAAATTCCCGAAGGACATGCGAAGCGAGAAAAAGAAAAATAGTAGGAAGGAATAGTGAATCTCACTAGCCACTTGCGGTCGCGATGTCAGAAAGAACTACGGTAAAGATGAAAGACCCGGGGAGCTTCCACGATTCCTTGTAGTGTTGGAGAATTGAATTCGGAGCTCTCGTGACTCGAGCTGAAGTATCAATTTGATGCCTCTTTATTTGCGAAACTAAGTTTGGGGAGGTTATTCCGCCCACCATTACTCTTGAATAGAGACGGTCGATGGTGAACTGAAGGAGTCTTAGAAGATGTCTTTAGTCCTTTGTTGGGAAATTTGTTTTCGATTGAACTTCATCATTACGGACATGGAAGAAGATTCACAAGTACCTATCTTGGAGAAGACCATTCCTAGCTCTTAGGTACTCTGATTGACATGCAGGAGTTCTTACCTTGAGGGTTGGAGAAGAATCTGCTGTTTTTAACTTGATCAAAAGTATGCAAAATATAGACGAGAGCAAAGGAAAGTTGCGATGTAGCGATTTGTCTATACTTCCAACCACGATGTTAACAATGATTGTAATACTCCGAGTTTTATCAATGAAAAAGAGATGAATTCCCGGTATGCAGAAGATGTCTATTCTGAATTTCCATATAAGCAGTTTCATTCTTTACGAGAAACTATGATGAACTGAAGCAAAGCAGAAATGACAATGGGGAAAATGATAGAAAAGAGGAATTCATCAAGAAACCGATCTGAAGGACTAGTTTTGAAAGGAGTTGCCCGTCATTTTAAAAGTATGCTTACTTAGAAATTACGAAGAAAAACCGGTGATCATTTCGACGGAGACTCGGTGATCTTTGAGGAACAAGATTCTTGAAAATATTAAGGAGGCTATAAGGAATCGCTAGCTTGGTCCATTAAAGAGCTGAAGGGTATCAGTCCGTCAATTTGCATGCATAAGATTACTGTAGAAGAGACTTGAGCCATCGTAGAACACGAAGCGGCCGAATCCGGTGATGAAGGAAGTAGTCAGAAAGAAATTGCTCAGCTTAATCTTTGGTTTATCTATGCTATTGAGACAGTACTTGGTGAGCCAGTCCATGTGGTTCCAAAGAAAGGGGGTTTCTTGTGATCGAGAAATGAAAAAATGAATTGATTCCAACGAACGGTGGCGGATGGAGGTATGCATATTGATTCACGGGAAGTTGAATTGACAACCCGAGAAAAGATCATTTCCACTTTGCCTTTCATTGATCCAGATGTTAGACGGAGTTATGAACACCCCTCACTTTTGTTTTGGATGGGTATTCGGGATGCAATCAGTTGCTATTACTTTTGTGAGGACGAAGACCACCTTCCACACATGCCCCTGTAATTGCCTTTGCCTTGGAAGGATGCGGAGTTTTGAAGTTTTTGTGTAATACTCTGCTACATTCGAGTGTATGATGACAATATTCGGTTGGTTGAAGAAATTGTGAAATTTTCATGGATGACTTCACGTGTATGGATCGGCTTTGACGATGTTTAAACAATGCGACTTGATGCTTCAAAGATGCAGAGACAAAGCATTGAATTGGGAAAAATGCCATTTTATGGTGGCTGGAAGGTATTGTTCTTGGGCATAAAATTTACGCTCTTTGAATTAGTGGACGATCAGTATCCATTATCAAAACTCTTGCACCACCTACCACCGAGTAAAGGAGTAAAAGCTTCTTGAGGCATCTTTGGATTTTCTGGGGAGATTCATCGAAGACTTTTCAAAATAGCGGACACTGTCACAGTGGAAAAGATACAAGGTTCGATTTTGATGACTCTGAGAATGCTTTTGAAGAAATCAAAATCAGATTGAGTACAAGCTTTTTATAATCATTTGCACGAGAATGGGATCGGGGATTTGAAATAATGTGTGATGCAGGTGATTTTGCCATGGGGCTATGTTGGGGCGAAGAAAGAGAAAGTATTTAGGGCCATATCTTGTGCTAGTAAGACCTTGATGAAACCTGAGAACTACTCGACAAGCCCGAGTGAGAGGTCTTCAGCCATAGTATTTGCTTGTGAAAAATTTAGGCAATACATTTTAGGATCCCATGTGGTAATTCACGCGATCATGCGACGATCAAATACTTGATGTCCCAAAAGGAAGCTAAGCGGGTGATAAGGTGGGTCTTCTTTGTTCTTGAGTTTGATTTGGAAATCAGGATAAGGGATGTGACAATGTGATAGCGAGATCACTTGTCAGTAGAAAAGCGTGATGAAGAAAATGTGATGTTAGCAGAGAACTTCCCGGATGAGCAATTGTTACGCGTTTCCTTCCAAACTTCATGTTATCGATATTGTAGTTATCGGCTTGTGGAGTAATGCCTTGAATTCAGCTACCAGCAGGAAGAGAAACCATGGCCGACAGCGGAATTATTATATTTGGGATGACCCATTATTATTCAAAGAGGTCTTGACATGATAATAAGAAGATGTGTACGGAAAGTGAACAAGGCAACATTTTAAATGAATGCCATGCATCATATATGGGGACATTTTACGGAGAAAACGGCTCACAAGATACTTCAATCTGGATTTTATTGGCCCATTATCTTCGGGGTGTCTTGAGTGGGTTAATTGTGTGATAGATGCTAAAAGATTGGAAATATCAGCAGCCCCCCGAGGAATGAAATGCCCCTCGGGTATTATGGTGATACAAATTTTTGATGTATGGGGAATAGATTTTATGGGACCTTTCCCACCATCATTTGGAAACCTATACACTCTTGCTAGCGGTAGATTACGTTTTCAAATAGATTTGAAACGTGGCTTGTCAAGGAATGATGCTAATACGGGTTGTGAGTTCTTGCGAAAGAATATTTTGAGAAGCGGATTTGGAACACCGAACTATCATTAGTGATGGGGAACCGCGCAGCAGTATTTGCAACCATGACGGTATGGGATCAGCATGTAATGAGTTTGGCTTAATAATCCCAGGACCCGATGGACAGAAATTTCAACGGGGAGGTCGAAGAATGCTTGAAAAGGCGGTGAGCTTAGCGGAAGAGTTGGTCTTGAAACTTGATGATGCACTTTGGGCCTACAGGACTGCATACAAAACTCCCATTGGAATGTCCCCATACAGAGTTGTTTTTGGCAAACTTCTTCATTTACCTCTTGAATTGGAATGCAAAGCTGATGTGGGCATCAAGTAAGCCGACTTTAAAATTTGAGGAAGAAATATTACTCAACCTATCTGAACTTGAATAATTGAGAAATGAAGCCTATGATAATGCTAGAATATACAAAGACAAGATAAAGAAATGGCATGATCAGAGAATTTTGAGAAAAGAGTTCAGAGCAGGGGAACAGGTTCTGCTGTTTAATTCTAGACTGAAATTGTTTCCAGGGAAATTAAAATCCAAATGGAGTGGGCCATACACAGTGGTGTCAAGTACTACATTTGGGCTTGGTGACTGCTTGAGGTGATAATGGGGGAGGAATTCAAGGTCGATGGACGGAGGTTAAAGCATTATCGCCAGGAAGAAATGAAGAACTCAATGGTTCTTAGGAAAAAGAAGAAGTACATGCAGCAAGTCCGACTAAGGACTCAAAACGACGGCTAATGGGAGGCAACCGCAAGTTGAATCTCTGATTTTAAGTTTTGAAATATTTTTCTTTTAGTTGATGAAAATTAGATCCAGATTTGTTTTTATAAAGATAGATTTAATTTTTAGGAGCAATGGTAGTTTAATTAGATTTTCTTGAATATTGGTGAGCTTGCGAGAGTTTAAAGACATGAATGGCAAGGCAACTACAGGAACAATTCCAGCAACTTGCAGAGAAGTCACAACATGAGAAAAAGGGGAGTAACCTTCTCCCGCAACTTGATTACTGTAGATATCACTTGAGATTGATTATTTAAATCTTTGCTTTGAGATCCACGAAGAGACCATCTAAAGGGTTAGGAACAATAAGAGAATTCAAGGTTCTTGAGATCATTGAGTTAGGGGCTTGGAGTCGACAGGAAAGGAGTTATGTCGTGACATAAGTGATAATCGCGACAAAACAGTGATGTCGTATTTTGTTTTGAAAGGAGCAATTTGTGAGTATGGAAGGAAGAAGGTATATGTCGCGACCTGCTTGTGAAGTCGCGACCAGTCAAGTTTCAAAATGAAAAATGATGTCGCAGCAACTGACAAGGTAGAAATAGGCGGGAACTAAAAGCGAGATAAAAGGATGTTGTAATGCTGATGGTAAGCAATTCCTAAAATCCCGCTGTCGCGACAAACTTAGCAGGTCGCGACATAAAAGTTTTAATTCCATTAACTCACTTTAAAAAAACCATAAATTCCAATGATCTCAAATAAGCGAAATTGAAGTCGCGCGTGTTTTTAATGAAGCCCGATAATTAGCCCACAAACATTGATTGAATTGCAAGCGTGAGCTTTATCATTCACTCCCGAACCACATAGTATTCACCTTCTTTACTCCTTTAAATCTCAGCCCACAGAAAGCCCTAGCTTTCCAAACCTTTTGAAAAGCTTTTCTTCCGTTCCAATGGCTGAAATTCCCACCTTAGTCCCCAACCTAGGCGAGATTATGAGGAGCATGAACAGCCGGGGAAAGAGAAGAAACTCGTCAAGAAGAACACTTAGACGGGTCGTCGGGGAAGAACCTGTCGGAGAGTACCATCGAAACACCGAAACTCGGCAAACTCAAAGAAAGAGCAGAAAAGAAGGAAAGGTGAGAGAAAGAAGAAGAAGTAGAAGATTTAGGTGTCGGACGAAGCGCCTCCGGTGGAAAAAATATTGCTTATGCTATGAGGTTTGTCGCGGAGAGGAGATTGAAATCACGGTAACTCCTTTCAAGGAGATGATAGGAGAGAGAGATTGGGAGAGTCTGCGCACACCAAAAAATCAGGGTATCTGACCTTGGTAAGAGAGTTTTATTCAAATTTGGTAGGAAGAAAGGATGGAGACGGTTTTGCTAGAGGAGTCTGGGTTTCATATGAAGCTAAGGCCATCAACGAGGCCTAGGGCATGGCAGTGCACAAGCATGGTTCCAAATTCAAGAAACTGTTGGAAAAACCAGATTTTGGAAAGATTGCCAAGAAGCTCACTAATGGTAGGAAGCGGCTAAACGAGGAGAAGAGCGGGAGCATTGAGCAGGGAAGCCTCGAGCGAAGGTATGGTTTACTTCTGTTACTGTTTTGGTTCCAACAAAGCACGTGTGCCTGATGAGAGAACAAGAAGAATTTGTGTTGCTTGTATGCCATCCCCAAAAGGGATACAAGATCAATGTAGGAGTTGTCGTGAAAATTCTATCATGAAGAGGTATCATGAAGGGGGAATAAAGAGGGTTTATTCCTCACCCGGCCCGACAATCAACGTTACATGTTTGAAGGAGTGGGGTGAAGAATATGGGAATCGAGAGAAGAAGAAGTACCCGAGGCTTCACCGCTCCAGCCGAGAGGAGTTAAGCGAGGACCCGAGAAACCCCGAAGAAAGGAGTCTTGGTAGAGAAAGAGATGAAGCCCTGGGTGAAAGACCGAAAAGGAGATTTCCCGGAGGGTTCTTGATCAAGGACGGAGGCACCCGGGAAAACTCACGACAACAATGATTTCATTTTGCGAGACAATGAAGAGAGGCGGGATGAAGAGCGTGATAGACTTCTCCATTTCTTAGCCAGTTCTCCTCTTGTGCGGAAACGAAATTTCCAACATGGAGAGAAAGCTCAAGGGAGCATAAAAGAACAGTTCGATCTTTGGAGCTCTCGATGCCATGCAAAGAGAATGGATGAAAGGAAGGAGTGGAACCTACGGGAGTCGAGAAGGCATTTATGAAAGAATTGAAAAGAAGAGACCGGTAGTGGGAGGAAGGCTAAGCGGGAAGGAAAGGAGCATGAGATGGAGCTACAAAGAAGAGAGACCAGCGTGGGGAGAAAATTTGAGCGGAAGAGGAACGGATGAGAAAAATTTTGAAGCGACAGGAAGAGTTTAAGAAAGAAATGAAGGAAAGAGATCCTGATTTGTTCTGAGAAACTCAAACTTAGAAGTCATGAAGTTTTTTATAGCAATCAGTTTGAGCATGATTCTCAACTCCTAACATTGATAAAGAAAAGAGATACAAACGAAGCCAAATTTGGGAAGCGAATCAAAGGGCTTCAAGTTCCTATACAAGTCTCTACCTGAAGGATTTTGAAAACAAAGTGGATGATAGGGGCAAAGCCCAGGATGTTGAATCTACGGGCGAAAGAATGGCTAGAAATTTTGGATCTGATTAACAATAATCCTCTCCAAATTTTTTAGAGTCATGATTGAAATGGAGAATCTGATGAATGGCTTGGGAAGGCGGGATGAGTTGAACAAAAGGTTGATCTCTCGATGAGATCTTCATTGAAGATCGAGTTGAGAAGGAAACTAAAAGAGAAAGAAGAAGGGGAAATAAATTTCCTCCATTCCCAACTCATTTAGATACCTTAGACCTGGATCCCTAATATCTTTACTGCCTCTTTAAAGAAAAGATAGACTTCTTCCCAAAGCGACTTTCTTACCCTCCTTATCCGTTTTGAATTGTATCCAATTTATTTTAATTGAATCGAAATAAAATAGAAATTTGAATTGAATTGTTGTGTGCTATTATGAATCGTTTGTTCAATGTTGTGTTGCTTTGTGATGCATAGTTGGGAAAATAAAAGTAGGAATTAGTTAAGGAATAAAAAGCTGGCGAGATGTCTGAAATTTGAGTTGAATGAAAGCGAGTTAGATTAGAAATAATTTGAGAAATGTAGAATAAGGGCGAAGAATACAGTTTGATTGAAACCTGAAAATTAATAAAAGTGACTTAAGTCTAAGCTGTTAAGTCGGAATAGAGGAAATAATGAAATTGAAGGAACAAAACATATTTTTGAGATTGTGGTATGAATAATGAGTCGAGGAACTTTGTTGGATACTAAGAGTTTAACTACTCATCATGAAATTAATCAAGGAACTCCTAATGGTTATGCGATGTAGCAGTTCACAGAACTTGTTAGATTATTGATTGGCGAAATCTAGGTGATACGGTGACAAGGGAAATGATCTGAGGCCATTCTTGGAAAGTTTGAGCCATTGACCATCCCCATCTATATGCTAAAGCATATGCCTTGGTCTAGAAATTGAGCCAATCAAAGCCTTATTTCTAAAAATCAGCCGAATTTAAACCCCAAACCTTCCAAAGAATCAATCTTCCAGGTAAAGGGCAGTGATTACCAAGAATGAAGGAGGAAGAAATCAAGTTTGGAGGGTTGACTTTTAAAGAACTCAAGGAAAAGGCACAGGAAAAAGGGAATGAAAGGAAAGAGATTCAGCAATGAAATGGGATAAGTTTTACCTTGGCCTAATTCTCTTGAACTAGTAAGTTCTTATGGGTGTTTCAACACCTAGTACCTAATGCCATCTGGTATGGGATTGCTAACCCAAAGGTTCGCTAAGGGTGTTAGAAACTGAAAGGTAAAACATTGCACTATCTACGAATGGTGACAAACAAAGGAAATTCCCCCAGTTGAATTACAAATGAGAAATGGGAGCATACAGTTCTGAATAGAAGAAATCAAGGAGATGTCCCAAAAATGAAGTTTGGGGGAGTTTATTAAAGAAACTACAAGGAAAAAGGGCAGTAGTGAGAAAGAAGAGAGAAAAAGTTAGGGGTAATCTAAACGAAAGTTCCTTTCTATCCTACCCTTACGAGCCTAATTCTGGCCCAAAGACCTGATTAATCTTGAAGGATGGAATTACGTACATTAGTGGAGATCAATATGAACAACAGAAACATGGAATTTGGAAAGCGATAAACAGCAAGCTGCATGAAGGACCTAGAGTTAAGTGAATAATTATGAAGATGAGAAAAGAAAACAATTTATTTTCAACGGGATCAATGATTATGTTGTTTGTAAAACAATTTCAACAGTTTAGTTTTGTATACTATAAAGTAGAAACCAACCTTGAGCTGGACTTGAAGCTAGATGTGCAGAAAACAATGCAATCCTTGTGTTTCAATTAAATTGACTTCTACTGCAAAAACAAAATAGAAAAATGTCCTTTTTGTTTGAGGACAAACAATTCTTTCTTTTCCTTGCTTGAGGACAAGCAAAACTTTAAGTTTGGGGGAGTTTGATGAGCTTAAAAGTCATCTATTTTTAGTCCATTTTTTCTGATCTATTTTTTATCTAAACAAGACTTATTGTAATACTGAAATTATGGAATAACCAAGCTGTTAAATGGCGGGAATTCGAAGAAGAATTTTTGCAGAAAAAGAAGCAGATTGGATGAGCGTTAATGAGATAATTGGCTGAAGCAAGTAGCAGCAGAAAAGGCGCACAAAGATGAAGGAACCTGATGTCGTGAAGCTTTGGCAGCAATCAAAATGCATATCCAGGTTGCGGTCAAAGCTCCGGTCGAGAAAGCAAACACGAAGAGCAAGGCGGTGAGAGTTAAAGAAGCTCAAGTGAAGCGGCGGAAATGAAGAAGAAGAAGACTTCATGCGCGACATGCGGATGATGTCGTGACATCATTTAATGATACAAGCGATCATGTGACGGTAGGCACATTGCGGCGAGCGGTAGTGAAGAGAAGAGGTCGCGACATCCACTGAATGATCAAACTTATCGCGGCGTGAAGCTTTGAAGAAATTTGATAGAAGTCGCGACGAAGCATAAAGCGTAGCGGAGTTTGAAAAAAAATGAAGCGCGATGTACTTTCGAATGTTGTGCGACAAGAGATTGATGTCGCGACATCGAGCGTGCTTTCAGTTGAAAGTGCGGTTCACTGGAGCTGATGTCGCGACAAAGAGAATGAAATCAGCGACACGAAAGCAACCAGTGAAGCCTCCAAAAACATAAGTTGATATCGCGGCGGATTAGAGTCGCGACATCGCGAAACGATCGATTGAAAGTTTGCATAGGCTTAGGCGATGTCGCGGCGTGAGATCGATGTCGCGACGCGGAAAGAAGACCAATTGAAACCTGCAAAGGCATAAAAGTGATGTCGCGATAAGGGGTGATAACCATGTGACATGGCGCTGCTCGATTGAAAGCTGCGGTTCATTTAGTTGATGTCGGCGACAAGAGATTGATAATAGCGACGCCAGAACGCCATTTGAAGCATGCAAAGAGCGTGAGCTGATAGCCGACAAAGATTGATGTCGAGCATCGCCCGAACAACAGTTCAAGGCTGCCAGACTTAAGTTGATGTCGCGACGCATTGGATCGATGTCGCGACATCGATCTTGTGCGACAAGGAATTTGAGTCGTGACCCGAACAGTAACTTCAGGCCCGATCCACTTGGAAATCCATGGCAAGATGTGTTGGGATTAAGTGACAGAAACACATAAATACACAGCTACCCGAGAGAAGAGGAGCAGCGACTTGGCGGTGACACGGGACGAGGAGGAATGCGGGTGGCGGAAGGCTCATTTTCTTTATTTTCCTTTTAGTTTCTTTTCTTTTCTTTTCTTGAATGTTGATAGTTAGAGGTTAGATTAGTTTATCGTTTCGTTTTTTTTAGTTTTATTTTCTGGATGCGGGTGTTGTCGATTTTGAAGACGAGAAGTGAATCACGAGAATTCTATTCTTTCAAATTACTACGGAATGTTTGAAGTTGACAAATTTACGGAATTCAACTCTTCGGTTTCGGAGTGCGATTATTCTTATGATCGGAGGAATGTTGTGGCGTGTTGGTGGTGGGAATCCAGCACCATTAGTGAATGCTATGGTCGAAATTATCTTTCTTGTAGTCGTTTCCGGCTTTTGAATTCGGTTTATGAATTTATACGGTGTTGGGGTTCTTGTTTTGATGAGATATCAGTTTCTTATGCAGTTATAGATTTGTCTCATTGCTCACGATTTCAAGGAGGCCCTCACGAGTGACAGAAGGCATTCACGAGTTATGAACAATTGCTTGAAGACCATATTAACCTGCTAATTTAAAGATCTAATGAGCTTTAAGTTCGCCCGATGAAATCTCTTCTCGCGAAATCGAAGAGAGTTGAATGAGTTATCGAATTTTAAGCAGAGTTCACCTCGGTCGAATAGTGAGGCCCGATCAGGTATTAGTGAGATCTAATCAAGGAGAGGGTGATCTATTCTAATTTTGAGGAAGAGCATCCTGGAAGTTGTATATCCTTGCTTGACCGATAACTTGGGAGCTAAGGTTTACAGTCCATAAAATGGGTATGAAGTATTGCGAAAGAAAAATACCCAGATTTAGGAAATCCCTTTTAAAAGTAGTTGACTAATTTTCACATCTTGAGAGAATCAGGAAAATTAGATAATGAAATGTGGAGTTTGGAGAGATCCAGCTGTACTGCTAAACACCTTGGACAGATTTTAAAACCTGAAATATTCAAGAAGTTTTATCAGTATTAACTACAGGAATTGGTACTTCACTATAGTAGTATACTTGATGTGTCCTCTGAAAGATAATTATTCAGTGTCCATTTATTTTCTTAACTATTCTTTATTCTTTATTCTTTATTCTTTATATTCCAGTTTATTTTATTGTTCATTTATTTTATTTTTCGTGCTAGTATAATTTCCGACTTCTTAAGTACAGCCTAATATCACTTTATGGTCTAAATAGTAAGGAGCTTGAGTAATCGGGGTAGTTGATTTAAAATTCTTGAGATCTACGTGGGATCGATGTCTGGACTTTTATATCCATTTATTACTTGTCGACACATTGCACTTGCACGAGTATATGGGGCCAAAACCAAGAGTGAAAATGATTAACTCTAGGAGACTTTTGGTCTCAACAAGTTTTATGGTGCAGTTTCCGGGGATTAGATAATAGTCCTTTGGTAATTGTGCAACTAAATTAGTATATGTGTTTTGGTTTGAGGTCATCAAGGACACATCTCCTTATGATCATGTATGCTCCTCTTCAATAAAATAGTGGGTCATCCCATATATACAATTTGCAATCAGTTCTCAATTTCCTCCTCTACTGGTAGCTGAATTCAAATGGCATAACTCCGTAAGCTAAGTAATTCGCAATATCTGCATACTATGGTGTTTGTACTGATAACATAAATATCTGCTCATCAGGAAAAATTTCTGCTATTTCTGTCCCCTTTTATGTTCCAGCAATTCTCTCCAATCTAGACGAGTGATCTACTATCACATTGTCACTACCCTTCTTATCCTTGATTTCAAGATCAAACTCTTGCAGCAGTAGCACCCATCTTATCAGTCTTGGCTTGGCATCCTTCTTTGCCATTAGATATTTAATTGCAGCATGATCAGTGTGTATTACAACATGGGACCCCAATATATAAGGCCTGAATTTTTCAGAAGCAAACATCATTGCTAGCATCTCCTTCTCTATTGTGGAGTAGTTCTCTTGTGCCTCATTGAATGTTTTGCTAGCATAGTATATGGCCTTGAATATCTTTTTAGTTCTCTGTCCTAATACAACTCCCATTGCATAATCACTAACATCACACATAATTTCAAACTCATTGTTCCAATCTGGTGTCAACATAATGAGAGCTGATACTAATATGGATTTAATTTCCTCAAATGCAGATCTACATGATTCATCAAAATCAAAATTTGCATCTTTTTCCAGTAGTCTACACAATGGTTTGGAGATTTTTGAAAATTCCTTCATGAATCTTCTTGTCCCAAGAAGCTTCTTATTCCCTTCACTGTTGTAGGCGACATGAGAGTTTTTATGACAGTAATCTTTGCTTGATCTACTTCCAATCCGGCAATAGAAATCTTATTGTGCCCCAAGACAATACCTTCAGTTACCATGAAATGGCATTTTTCCCAATTTAAAGCTAGATTTTTGTCTTGGCACCTCTGAAGTACTGTTTCTAAGTTTTTCACACAATCTTCAAAACTGGCTCATATATTGAGAAGTCATCCATAAATATTTCCATAACCTCTTCCACAAAGTCAGAAAATATAAACATCATACATCTTTGAAAGGTGGCAGGAGCATTACATAATCCAAATGGCATCCTTCTAAAGACAAAGGTGTAACGCAAATACCTTAGAATTTTTATAATAATTTTATTATTTATATTCCGAGTATGAATCGAGCCCAACTTGGGTTTTTCCAGGAAAAAATTGATAAATTGTTAAATGTGATATGTTATATGATTATATGACTAAATGTCAAATGCAAATGATATGTGATTAAATGATAAATGCTAAATGTCAAATGATAGAACTCGGGAATTGACCCAAGTGAAAAGGGTAAAGCTAGAAATTTGTGAAAAAGAGGATCTAAAGGTCATAAGTTATAAAGAATAAATGTCTAAGTGTATTTAATGAGAGTTGTAGTGCAAATAGAGGAAGTGTATGAGCTATAAAGCATTTTGGGAGAAACTTAAGTCAAAAGAATGCATTTTATGGCGAAACAGGCCCCTTATGAAGAATAAAGTGACTTAAGACCACACTTGGTCTAAGAATGCACACTTGTACAAAAATGTGTTAGAGAGCTTGAGAGAGGAAAAGCTAGGGTTTTGTGTGAAGATCAAGAGATTGGTGTGGGGCTTGCTCTTTGGTGAAAGATCTTACAAGGAGGAAGGAAGAAGAAAGTTAGGGCTTCAAAGGACAAGAGATTTCAAGGTATGACATAAACCCTAGATTTCTTTAAATGAAGTTGGGTTAAAAAAACCCTAATCCATCCATGGGTTT
Source organism: Tetrastigma voinierianum (assembly GCA_016808115.1). NCBI lineage: Eukaryota > Viridiplantae > Streptophyta > Magnoliopsida > Vitales > Vitaceae > Tetrastigma > Tetrastigma voinierianum. Next base: position 484,442 of record JAEQBH010006450.1, read on the forward strand.
GCTCATGGTTGGTCTAGGATGATATTTGGAGTGTTTATTTTGAGTTTGGTTTGATTTTTGATTTGGGGAAAAAAAGCCTTAACTTTGGTAAAGGGGGTTTGATTTTGATTGGTTCTAACCCACTTAAGGAGTTGTTTGAGTTGGATTCCATGGTGGGGTATTATACACATGAGTTTAGAGGGAGAAATTTTGAGTTTTGTGGGTGAGAAATGGCAAAATCTGCCATTGTTAGGCAAAACCCGCGAGTGGTACCGGTACCAAAAGTTGGTGCTACCGGTACCCATTGGATAGAGGCAAAGTGGTGCGTTGCCGGTGAAGTGGCTGGTGCCCTTCACCGATAAAGGACTGAATGCCGTGCCGATCAAGTGGTATCGGTCACCCGGGCACTCTATGACCTTTGTTGTGTACCCTTGCGCTGTTAAGTCTTGTATTCATACACTTAGATTGTTTAGGGACCCTAGCCACAAAAGGTTTAATGGGGTTCATATAAGAGTATCTGAGAGAGAAAGCGTGTGGCCTCTCACATGTAGCGAGAAGCAAATTCGTTTAAAGTATGATTATTTGTTTAACCACTAAGAATGGAGAATATGTATTTGACTAGGTACGGGTGAAGACAACAACCTAACCTAGAATTTGATGCAAAGAAGAGGGATCGATAATTTGTTTTAATTCCTTTGAACCTCTATCCTTACTTCAAGTGTATTGATAGTTTACTATGTAATGTGAAATGATTGTATGGAATATGCATACATCAATTGAAAGGTAATCTGAAATCGCATAATGTTTTGAAATAGAGAAATTGGGATGAATTGTCAAATAGTTGCTTATGTGCATTTATTTGAATTGCAGGTGATATTGTCATATTGTGACATAACAAATCGAAGTGAATTATTAATGACCCACTTAGCGGGATGCACCCATCAGCATCCGCCATGATGGAAGAATTATATTGCTAAATGTCCCACTTGGCGGGATGTACTAATCGGCATTCGTCATGATGATGTATGACATTTTTAAATGACCACATGGCAGGATGCACCAATCGACATCCGTCATGATTATGAACCGAAATTCCTAAATGGGTAAGCACATTACCGAATGATACATAAGACAGGAGTTCACCGACGAATCGTCATTGAAAATAAATTGAATAATCAGGTGGCGTAACAAACTTTGATGAGTGAAATGAGATTATGAAATAAATACATCTTTATGAGTATATGCTTAAATCTCATGAGATTGGATTGTGAAGGAATTGTTGCATTGAAAATGCATGTTTGTAAATGAAGTATGTAGTATAAAGCATGTATTGTTTATCGTGACCATTGAAATGGAGTAACAAGCATGATTGGATAAAGGCATGTTGTGTTAGATAGAGAACTGTATAGAACCACTAAGCATGAAAATGCTTAGCGTGTAGTTTTTAACTATGCCCAGGTATCGAGTCAACAAGAACAAGAAGTGCAGAGTCATAGAGAAAGTGTGCAACGTATAAGTATATACCCCGACATGAGCATACATCGCATTCTTGAACATTGATATTTTGTAATCAAACGAGTTAAACTCAGAAACATTGTTTTGTACTCCTTTTGAAGGGGCATAGAATGCCTTTAATGTAAATGTGTTTGTATAAATGTAAATGTTTATGGGACTATCGTTTGCAATTGTTTCCGCATTATTTAAAAAGGCCTTTGCCTATGGTAAATGAAATGCTTCCGCGTAATTGAAAACTATAAAATGAAATGACATAAATAAAAATGTTTTTGATAAGATAAATGAAAACGGTCGAATTTAAGCGGAAACACGTCGAATCCATCATTTGGGTCACGACACTTTTGATAAAAAATAAAAAAAAAGGTTGTTACAAAAGGTTCCATAAGGACATGTAAATGTTGATTTCTCCACGATCCTCTGAAATTTGTGCAATCCCAGTTATAACCCGGACTATCCATCAATAAAACAATAATGGGAGTGCCTTGCTAACCTATCCAACATTTGGTCAATGAAAGGTAGAGGATAATGGTCCTTTATGGTAGTAGTGTTAAGTTTCTTGTAGTCTATACACACTCTCTATCCTGTAACAGTTTTTGTCGGAATCAATTCATTCTTCTCATTTCTGATCACAATGAATCCTCCCTTCTTTGGAACCAATGTCTTTGGACTCACCTAAGTTGTGCGGATTGCATATATGAAGCCTGGGTTGGCCATTTGAACACTTCTTTTAAACTACTTCTTTCATTCTTTGGATTCGGCCTTCTTTGATGTTCTATAGAGTTCTAGCCTTCTCCTCAACGGGATCTTGTACATACGGTTGAAGGGCTGATTCCTTTCAATCATACATAGACCCGAGCTATTGTAGTTATATTTTCTAAGAGTCTCGGCCAGAGTTTTACTCTTCCGGCTAAGCTAATCATTTGAAATGATAATTGGATTTCCTTTTCTTGTTGTAGAAGGCATACTTTAAATGTTTAGGCAATTCCTTGAGTGTCCCCTACGAACTTTTGTTTTCTTGTTAACTTTTTCTTAATAAGCTACTTTGGATTTTTCTACCTTTGTTTTCTCGACCTTGAATCTGATCATTTTAATTTAAACTTGGGTTCGAATTTCAACTCAAGATGCTCAGATATGATTATCTCATTCTCATTCATTCAATTAAATTTGTCGGTAGTCGGTCGGACACATTAGAATTTTTTGTTTCTCTGATTTCTGTTCGGCCTTTACTAAGTTACGGATTTGTTTCAAGCTAATGATTAAGATTGAAGTCTGTTGCTTCATCTCTCTCCAACCTGAGAGTGAGTTCCCCTTTTTTTCACATCAATCGTATACTTTTGTTGCTAAGAATGGTCTTCCTATCATGATGGGACTTGTTTGTCTTCCTCACATGTGTAATTTACAAAGTCCCTTTGGAAAGACAAAATTTCCCACTTTGATCAACACATCTTCAAGGATGCCCTCAGGATGAGCTAATGTCCTATTTTCCATCTACAAGGTCATGGTGCAGGGTGAGCCCCACAGCAATCTTTTAACGTTGAGGCATCAAGTTGATGCTAGCTTCAGAATCACACAATGCTTTTCCCGTATCAGCATCCCCAATTTTGCAGGGTATAGTGAAGTTTTGCTGATCCTGCATTTTCTGCGATAAAATGCCTTACGGAGCCTTTGCCTTTGTGTTTTGTGATTATATAGACTAAAACCTTCAAATTAACATAGTTACAAGAGCCTTACAATTCTCTTGCATCTTTGTCTATTTTGAATTACTTGGATATAACTGAGAAAATTACTTTATATTGCTTAATTTGAAAATGGTTTTAATGCCAAGACCTTTATGAGAGCCTGAGATCATACAAGTAGTAAAATGGATGTAAGTCCAGATATCATTCCCATAGAGATTGATAAGAATTTGGGAGTAACTACCCCTGACTACTTAAGGTCCACACTATTTGAACTTGGTGAATAGTGATGAGTTTAATACAGAAGATAATAGTTCTAGACGATGCATAGGAATATAAAGGAATTTCAATGTTACAAACAATAACACTAGTATTATCAAATAAAATAAAATAACGAACAAATACTGGACTAAATTAGTTTCCATGAAATGAACACGTCCGAGGAATCTTGTGAAGCTTGACCAATTCTTGCATTAATATGCATTACTACGTGTTTGGATGTGGATTTGTCTAGATGCCTTAATATGCAATTAGTTTCTCCCATATTCCTTTGGTTAGAGGTCCTTGCTTTTCTCAAAGACAAGGATATAATCAATTTACTTGTATTTTTACCTTCTTGTAAGATCAGGGTATTTTTTCTTTCTCGATACTTCACACCCGTTTCTTGAGAATTTGCGAGATTTCTTGCTTCCACTGCGAGGATCCTTGCAAAACCTACAGCTCGATTGATGACTCATCCTTCAAATCCCCAGTGGTTCTTCCTTCCCTTGATTAGCTTTATGTAACAGGGTCAGAACTTCCCTCATATTAAGGTGAAGTCTCACGATTATTTACATTGATAAATGTTCCCTCGACATCAATTATGAGTGAAAGAATTATCTGGTGAACTTTCAAAGCAGTAATTCGTCGATGGCGATCCTATCATACCCACAAGTGGAATGTTTCCCGACTCTCGGGAATCTCCATCTGTGTCCACGTAGGGCATCCTGGAAATCGAGGCGAAACAATTCTTGAAATGGTATAACCATTGCTCTTGTAGGAATTGGTCGATTAAATAACAACATCAATCAAATAAATTCCAATCCAAGTATTTCTCTCTAAATGAGTGCAGAAAAAGACTATAACCCAACTATAAATCCAATCTAGTAAGTTAACTTTGATACTGCATTCTGATGACAATGGATCATTGATCGAAGTACCAGCTGTAATTATAATAAGCGAATGGTAATTCCAGAAATTTGTCCAAACTCCATTAATTTCAAGCAGTAATGGTAAGAGAAAATCAGAAATTAAATCTAGCTTCATCGTTTCTACACAGATCAATGGTTTAGATCCAGAAAAAGAAAATAAAAGAAAAAAAAAATCTATTCTAAAAATATACAGTAAGTCTTTATCTTAACCCGATTCTTGAGTATCGAAGGCAGAGCTACTTTACTATCTCAAAGTCTATTTATAACCTCAAAAGAAAATGGGCTAATTTAAAAATCTCAGGTGATTTACACTAAGAGAAAGCTAATCTTGTCTCATCGCGACCTCAAGCGTATTGCGACTTGGATTTCTCATTGCACTTTCGTTCGGTTGCGAACTGATAACTTAGGTGCGACTTGGTTCACTTCTGCAATTGCTTTGATTAGTGGTCGTGACATCAATTATAGTGCGACCTTGTTATGATTGTTTTCAAAAATTGATGTCGCGACCATAGTTCCATGTCGTGACCTCGTTCCTCCTTCCTTTCTACTGCATTCTGCGTCACGACCTTGGTTTTAGGTTGCGACTAAGTAATTTCTCTTATCAGCTCTGGTCCGACCTCACAAACGAAGTCGTGACCTCACAAATAAGTCGCGACCTCTTTGTTCCTTCAAGATTTTAGTCGCGGCCAGGAGCGGGTGTGACCTCAGTCACCTCCTTGCCTTCCTTACAGTTTGCAATCCACCCCAATCTTTTACAACCATTTTCCTTTCTCGGTCTCTCTATTTCATGTCAGTGACCCGCAAGAATGGTGTCGCTGACCATATGGTTCCTTCTTTCTGGTTGCATGATGTCGGTTGCTTAAGTAGTTGCGACCCCAAATTTTCTTGCTCGATTACTTCTTGGTCACAACTTTGATGACTAGTCGCCTTCCTCCTTTTGGGGTCCTTGACTAATAGGTTGGTCGCAACCTCAATTTTCTTGGCAAGGACTTCGTTTGGCTCAGTTTTATGTCGCGACCTCAATAGCACATCGCGACCTCGAGTGGAGTTCTTCATTTAAAAACTGGTTGCAATCTCAATTTTTCTGCAGAGACCTCATCTGTGGCTTCATCAACAGATCAACGTCGCGACCTCAAGTTTATGTTGCGACCTGCGTCATCTTCATTTGGCGTCGTGACCTTGCGATTTGTGTCACGACCTCGGATCTTCCTTGAATGTTCATACGTCTCGGCATCTCTTCCTTTGTAAGCGTCTATCGTGAGTGCTTTATTCATTAAAGTCGCAACCTCACTTTCTGTCGCGACTTCACTTCTCAGTTGCGACTTCAATTATGCTATTAGGCGGTTTTAACCACAGTTTTTGTTTGGGGATTTTGATTTTCTTTGTACTTCTCTACAAAATTATATTTGAGTAAAATATCCATATTTCCGCCTATGAATCAAACATTCATATTTGTCATTTTAAATTAGAAAAATGATTAAAAAATCCGATGAGTTTTGACTCATCAAATTCCCCCAAACTTAAATTTTGCAGCGTCACGAAGCGAAAGAAAGAATTGTTTGTCTGAGCAAATTGAGCTTTTATTTTTAAGGACATTTTTACGATTTAAATACAGTCTTTCTTATTTGCCCATTTGACTTGAACAAGAGGTTGTAGTATTGTCTAAAATTCAGTCATCAATCGAGAAAAGGAAATGTTCTGACCTTCATCCTGCAAATAAGGCGATGAAATTTTCATGTAAACGAGACCCAGTCAAAATAAATCTTGTTACGTAGTGTGTGTAGGTCTTCTATTCATCTTTTTGTGAAATTAGTTAATCTTCTGGAATTTTCCTTCGAAGCTAATTTAAGTCCCATAGGCTTGTTTTTCATATTGATCTCCACTAATGTAGGCAAACTCAACCTTCAAGATCAAAAAGGTCTTTCAGGCTTGTAATGTTAGGCTTGGGTAATTGGGTAGATAAATGGAAAATTTTAGGATGCAAATTACCCAGATTCCATTCTTTTTCTTTTTGTATAATGGCCTTCATTTCTCATCATTTTCTTTCTTTTTCTTGTAAACTCTCACGTTCGACTTATCGACTCGGTTAAACTTTGCGGAACTCGATTCAAAGATTTGGAATAGTGCAATGTTTTATATTATTAGGCTTTCTATCACTCTTAGAGAACTTTGGGCTAGTAACTCCCATACCAGTTGGCATTAGGGTACTAGGTGTTGAAACACCCCTACGAATAATTGTTCGAAAGATAGGCCCTGAAGACAAAGCGATTCCATTTTCAATTTATTTTCCTTTATTTATATTTCTTCAATTTATTTTCCTCCTTCATCCTTGTAATCCTAAAAAGAAATATATTCCCGAAACTTGTTCCTTTTCTGTATGACTTTCCTTTTCTAAGCGGAGTAGTGTGGGGTTCTTTTTGTGGTGTTAATTAGAAGGAATTTAGGTCTTCAATTCTTCTTTGAAGAGATTAAGCACTAGGCTCCAATCATGGAACTAGAGTGTATGCTTTTGCATATAATAGTGAGCTTGAAGGGTTGAGCTTCGAGGATGGCCTACATAATTTCTTGTTAGTTGTTTTTGCTTAGGATTTCGCCTCAACCAATAATCTAACAAGTTCTAGGACCATATGCTTTAGAATTTGGATTATTCCAGAAGATCTCCCTAATTCCTCTTAAAGTATTAAGAATTTCCTAGACCTTGTGCATAGTTTTTCCAAGATTTGTGTAGACTTGATTGTTACACTCAAAATTAATCATTTTATTTACTCTTTCAATGCGACCTATTTTTCCCGATTACGCAATTTTAACTTGGTTCAAACTAAAACTGCAACCTCTTAATCAGGTTCCATGGTTTATGTTCTAACCTTTCTCTTGTTTTGTTAAGTTTCATCATTGGTAATTGTGTCATTGTACAAGCTCGGAGATATAAATCATTTCTTACTGAGACAAATAATAAGATAAACCCTGAAAATAACACAATTCATAATCAGTTCATGAATCCAAAACAAATTACTTTGTTAAGCAACTGAAATTTCATTTATTCAATGAATTCAAATATCAGACACTCAATCTTGTGCAATCGATCTCATCCATACAAAAACTATTTAAAAATCTGATAAAGACTATATCTAATCCGAGCAAAATTCTCTATTCCTTTATCAAAACCTTATGCCTTCCTCTAAAGGAGTTTGTAGCTCTGCTTAATCAGTTCCCACTTGTCACGAATGTCTTGCGGGAAGAAAGGGTTGATAGCGGACGACCCAATAGTGAAACCTTTTCCTGCCTCCTGTGCGAGGTTCCTTTGGATGATGGGAGTTCTGGTTAACCCTTCTTCCAATTCCTTTCCCATCATCCATTTTCTTAATGATAGAGCATCATTTGGAATCATGACTGGAATTGGTTTTTTTTCTGACTCCATTCATTCCATACGCTCTGCATTTGCTCCCTTGGAACTCATCTTTTTCCTCATCCTCCTTTTTCTTCATCTTCATTGTTCATTCTATCTGTGTCTTCCCATCCTTTTATAGTGACCTTGGTTCTCAGGGGAATGAAGAAGCTCTTGAATCTCTTTTTAATATTCCCCATGAATGAATTAATTAAAATTGTCCAGATCCGAGTGCCCTGGATATTTCTAACGGGAGATTTTTAAGAAAGAAGGGGGAAAGCCTTAAGGAAGTTTGATCGTTTTCTTTGAGAGGCATTGAATATCTTTTGAATTCCTCTTTCGAAAAGACACGACCTAAACTAGTTACTTTAATTTCGGCTGGGTTTTAAGTTTACGTATTAATAATCTCGTTGATTATTGAGTTAGATCAGTACGCTGTGATTGCATCCGTGAATGAAATTTTGGAGGTTAGCCCGAGTTCGCACTACGGGCTTAGGGTTTGGAAATTCAAAAGAATTAGGAAGTGGAAGTAGAGTTTGAAAGAAGTGAGAAGATTAATTGGCGTTTTTTGTATGAAATGGCTTTTGGCTTCACACTTGTTTGATGGCTCGAGGTTATGATTCTTTGAATGGAAGGTCGCAATATTAAATTTTTAGTCTGCCACACTAATGCTTTTCATTAACTCCCCTGCGTAGCATTCGCTACGCCCTTGTTAGAAAAGTTAAGGCTTAAATTTATTGGGAGTTAACCATTTTTGGTCGCAACCTACTTAGCTTTGTCGCGACCTGAGATGTGGTCTCAACATAAGGGTTGGTGTTGCGACCTGAAATTTTCTAATCCTAATTCTAACAATTCTATTTCAAACAAATTTCAATTCAATAAATCCAATCAAAACAAGTACAATTATCTTCGACTTTAGGACATTCACGAATCAACTCTATAATCTGCTTGATTTAAAAATTGAATCAAAAATTAAATTTTCCCAAAGAATTGATCATGCCTTATCTAAAACAATGAGCATTAAATCAAGAAAATTATCTGCCCTCTTTTTTTGTCTCGTCTTGCGGGGTGAAAGTTTGGATGTAGAGATTCCTTCTTGCATACACTTTTATTGTCCTAAAAAAAAACAAACATAAATTAAAGCAGTAATAATAAAATCACACCAAACTTACTAAAAAAAATCAAAAATTTCTTAACACAAGACTCAAAAATTGAAACAAACTGTGATGTGGGTTGCCTCCCACAAAGCTGCTCCATTTTGAGTCCTTAGTTGGACTTGCTGCCATTAAATCCTTGTTTCCTCAAATTTTTCTCACTTGAAACTAGGAATCATTTTGTTATCTCAATTTCTCCAAGGTAGTGCTTCAATCTCTGACCATTGACCTTGAATTCTTCTCCATTGCTGGTTCTCAGTGTCACTGCTCCAAAGGTTGTATTCGATACTACTGTATATGGTCCACTCCATTTTGATTTCAGCTTCCCTGGAAAGAGTTTCAGTCTGGAGTTGAATAATAGGACTTGATCTCCTGCCTCAAAATCCTTTGATCATGTCATTTCTTTGTTTTATCTTTGTAAATTTTGGCATTATCATAGGCTTCATTCCTCGACTCTTCAATTCATTCAATTAAGTAGCCTTTCTTCTTTAACAACCTTGAAATCAAAGTTGACTTCTTGATAGCCCACATGGCTTTATATTCCAATTCTAGAGGAAATTGACAAAGGTTTACCATAAGACAATCTGTATGGGGACATTCGATGGGAGTTTTATAAAGCGATCTGTATGCCACGATTGCATCATCAAGTTTCAAAGACCAATCTCTTCTCACTGGAGCTTAATTTTTACAGAATTTTCTTTACTTCTCTATTGAAAATCTCGGCTTGCCCATTTTGTTTGAGGATGATAAGCCCAGGCTTCATGTGTTTGATTAGTATGCGCTCATGAGTCTATCAAACACCGTATTTGCAAAGTGGCTTCCTCCATCACTGATAATAGTTCTGGGCATCCCAAATCTGCTCAAAATATTCTTTTGTAAAAACCCCACAACTGTATTAGCATCATTTTTGGAATAAGTTGTTGCTGAAGCCCCATTTGATACATAATCCACGGCTAGGAATTGTGTATAAATTTCCCTGCGAAAGGTGGGAAAGGGACCCATAAGTCTATTCCCCAAACATCAAATAGCTGCACCACGGGATACCTTGCGAGGGCATTTCATGCCTTTTTGCTAACATTCCCATTCTTTGGCATCGATCCTGTTCCACCCATTCAAAGCAATCCTTGAAAATAGTAGACGATAAAAACTTTGATTAGAAAATTTTTGTGGAGTTGTTTTGTCTCACACACTAGAAGTGTCCTCCAAATGGTGATGCATGACATTCATGCCAAGATCTTGCCTTATTCACTCTGCGAAAGTACACACCTCCCACGATTATCATATCAGAAATACTCTTTTGAACAATGATTAGATTAGTCCCAAAGATGTAAATCTGTTGTGGAGTCCTTAATTTTTCTGCATTTAGTGGCGAGTTACGGTGGCATAACATGCTCAAAAGTTCACAATATCAGCATACCAAAGTGATTGGAGTAATGAAATAATGTTCCATCGGAAAATGTTACGCTCATTTTCTTTTTCTTATGCGATGGGTTTTTGACTCTTGGCCAGTGATCGGCTATCACATTGTCACAACCTTTCTTGTCTTTGATCTCCAGATCAAATTCCTGTAATAACAATACCCACCTGATTAGTCTTGGCTTTGCTTCTTTCTTTGCCATCATATCTTAGTACGGCATGATCGGTATGGATAATCATGGGACCTGATATGTATGGCTTTAAATTTTCACATGCAAATCTTGTAATGACATCGCGGTGGTTGAGTAATTCTCTTGAGCTTCATTAAGGTTTTGTTGGCATAATATCACGACCTTAAACATCTTGTCGGTTCTCACATCTGATACCGGCTCATTGCATAGTCGGCATCACACATGATTTGAACTCCTTGTCGATGCGGTTTTTCCATGATGGGAGCTTGAATAATTTTGATCTAATCTCTTCAAAAGATCTCCGGCAGGACTCATCAAACTTAAACTTTGCATCTTTTTCCAGCAATCTGCATAATGGCCAAGCAATTTTAGAGAAGTCTCTGATAAATCTTTTGTAAAAACTAGCATGTCCCAAGAAACTTTTTATTCCCTTGACTATTGTTGGTGGCATAAGATTTTTTATAATTGAAACCTTTGCTTGGTCTACTTCCAGCCCTGCTGCAGAAATCATGTGCCCAAGGACAATTATGTTACCATAAAATGGCATTTTTCCCAATTCAGAGCTAGATTCTTGTTTTGGCATACGTAGTACTGTCCACAAAATTATCACGAAACAATTTTCATTGGATCCATACCTTTGTAAATCATCCATGAAGATCTCCATAACTTAACCACGCTTCATCGAGAATATAGACATCATGCATCTTTGGAATGTAAGCTGGAGCATTACACAAACCAAATGGCATTCTTCTAAAGCAAAGTACCAAATGGGCATGTAAAAGTGGTTTCTCCTGGTCCTCGAGTCACGTGGAAATTTGATTATATCCAGAGTATCCATCAAGAAAACATAAGTGAGGGTGTCCTGCTAACCTATCTAACATTTGATCAATGAAAGGCAAGGGAAAATGATCCTTTCTTATTGCAGAATTCAGTTTCCTATAGTCTATGCATACCCTCCATCCTGTCACAGTTCTTGTAGGAATTAATTCATTTTCCTCATTTCTAATTACCGTGAATCCACCCTTCTTGGGAACCACATGGAGTACAGGCTCGCAGTCTGATGTGCATATATAAAACACGCATTCAACCATTTGACACCTCCTTTCGACAACCTCTTTCATCACGGGATTGACCTCGGTGTTCAATAGAAGTCTTTGCATCATCATTTAACAATATCTTGTGCATGCAAATGGAGGGACTGATACCCTTTAGATCCTCAATTGACCAAGCAATAGCTTCCTTATACTTTCTCATAATTTGCAGCAACTTTTGTTCTTCAAATTCAATCAATGCAGCTGATATGATTACTGGTTTTCCTTTTTCTGGTTCTAAGAAAGCATATTTCAAGTGATTGGGCAATTATTTTAATATTAACCCTTTTGCACTAGTCTCTTGTTCAACAACTTTATGTTCCTTGCTGCATACATGTTCTTGACTATTTTCATTCAAGCTCAAGACTACTTCTATATTTTGCCAACTGGAAGGTAATGATTCATAATCAATACTCAGTCTCTTTGAAATTCATCTCAATTTCATTGATAGAATGGTGAAGACCTGTCGAGAATTCAGTTGACAACGATAGGACTATTGTTTTCTACAACCCATACAATCTCTTCATCAACAACGGGTTGTTCCAAGCTCTTGTTAGGTTAAGTGCACTACTTCATCTCACACCCTTGGAATTACGACTCACCGCTTTTGCACATCTATCAAGGCAGCTTCAGTTGCTATAAAGTGTCTTCCTAGAAATATAGGAACTTGGGTATCCTCTTCGATTTTCATGATCACAAAGTCCACAAGAAAGATAAATTTCCCCACCTTGACAAGCACATCTTCAAGAACACCTTCTGGTCGTGCCATGGATCTATCGACCATCACAATGTAATTGATGTTGGGAGGGTTCCTCGAACTCAATCTATGCCAACGATAAAGGCATCAAGTTGATCTTTGGCACGAGTCACCTGAGGCCTTCTTGAATTCATATTTCCCTATGGAGCAGGGAATGGTAAAGTTGCCTAGGTCCTTCATTTTTCTTTGGAAGACTTCTCTAGATAACCGCACTATAAGTGGCAGTCAAGCTCACTATTCCTTCATCAGCAATCTTCTTTTTCTTACTCAGTATCTCCTTTAGAAATTTTGCATAGTTCGGCATTTGATTGATTGCCTCTGCAAAGGGAATATTGATTTCTATTTTCTTGAATATTTCCAAGAATTTAGAAAACTGCTCTTCCCTTCTTGCCTTCTGAAGCCTCTGAGGAAATGGCACTGCAGGGGTATAAGCTTGTACTTTCTCCTTCTGTTTTAGCTCACAACTCTTCTCATTCAGTTAGCTTTTGCTTTTTTGCATCTGTTGTCTTTTCTGACATATTCTTCCCTTCTTCTCTTCCAGTTTATACTGTCGGTATATTAATATATGTTTTGTTATATTAATTTAAGGATTTTGGGAGCAAATGCAACTTATGCCTATGATATTTTATATTGTGATTAAGATTAGCAATCTTAATGGTTGGTTTGATAGAAGGATTAGCAAAGTGTGTTAGATTGCATTTTTATGGCATGTAGGTCAATTATGCAATTAAGGTAAGTTTAAGTAGTTTTGTTAGGATTTGTAATTAAGTATGTCTTGAAGGACCACTTTGAAAAACTTGTTAGTGGAGAGGGAGTAAAGTGCAAGTCATGCTTGTGAGCTATGTGGCATCATGAGGGCATGACACCTCATATATGCAAGGTAGGAGCTCTTGACACATGGCAAGTGCATGAGAAGAGCTTGCCATGTGCCAAGCAAACCAATTCCTCTTGGTTTTGGATGCTAGACCAACTTCTTACTTTAGGAAGTGGAAAGTGCAAATTTTAGAAAGTGAGAGAGAGTTCTAGAGAGAAGCTAGAGAAGGAGGAGAAAAGGCTTGAAGGAAAGCTTGGTTTTTGGTGGAAAAAGATTCACTGGGTATGTAAACATGATCTTTGAGGCCTTTGTTGTATTTAATTGGACTTTGGTTATATTCTAGAGGTTTGTTCGGTTCATCCCTAACCTAGATTTTGATGAAAGGTGAGTTTAGTGGAACCCTAAATTGTAAAGAAGTAGGTTTTGTGAAGATGGCATGTGTGTGTGTGTCCAAGGGTGGTGCTGTCGGCTTTCCCCTTGACCATTGACAGTGTTTGGCCGTAAGTTGGCTTAAGAACTCCGGCTGGATGATTCCAGGTTGGAGGAGAAGAAGCCCAAGACCCTAGCCCACTTCAGAATGTCTAGAAGCAACTAAAGAACTAAACCCTATAAGACCCTTTAATTTGAGGTTGAAGTCAGATACAGTGCAGACGGTTCTATTTTTGAGTCATAAAAGTTGAGTTAGATTGATCCCGAATGGAGTGATTCGAATCCTTCTCAAAGTAGCCACATGGGGAGTAACCTTCATGAAAGGATGGCAAATTATGGCTCATTTGTTCCCTAACAATTTCGTCAAAGTAAGGGTGAAGAGGGCCTGGTCTGTCCCTAGGAAATACTCGGGAGGTCGGAGTATAAAAACCATAACTCTTGATTTTGGGGTCGAATGACTGATTTAAGAAATTTGTGGAAAGCTAAGATATAGGGAACTTTTGGTCAAGAAGACAACAATGAACAAAAGCATGTATGGCTGGTAATTTGTAGTTGAGAAAAAAAAAAAAGGGGTCTTGAGATAGAATTTGAAAAGGGTACAAGTGTTGTGTCTTGCATTTTGTGTTACCACCAATAAGGGTTTAAATGTTGATCTGTAGTAAGTGTAAGAGAGTGCACTTGGGATCAAGGTTTATGTTGGAAGGTATAAGAATATATGTGGTCAGTGGTTATAAAGTAATAGACCACTTGAGTAATTTTTATGTGACACAGTTGTGAGGCTAAGGAATCTTATGACTTGTTATTTGCGAGATCCTTTAAGGTAGCCTCGGGTTTTGACTTCCTTGGAGACTTGGATTTTGAATCAAGGAAGGTAGGGGATCTTATAACCTTCTCTGCTTGTCTTGTGGTTTGATGTTATAGAATTATTACCATTCAGGTGCTGGTAATGTGATTTTCTAGTGATATATAAATGTATAGGTTTATATATATGGTAATCTTGGAATTAACTGGTACATGATGTTTTTAAATATCCATGTGGTTGAATGCTTTGTGAAATTGTTTTAAAACATGACATGCTTATGAGACTGTGTGAGAATCCGGATTGATGTAGTGGAGGATTAGTGCCCAAAAAGTGATATTTTGAGCCCTATTCAAGATAGGTTTTGAGTGCTTTTTGCGCACTAATCATATGAATTGAGCCAATTGACATGTGCGGAGTCCACTTAGTACTGATCCCATTTCGAGTTTGTTTAGTAATTTTAGAGTTTCACCTCGACCAATAATTTCAAGTCTTATGTCAAGTTGGTGCTGAATGTTGATTCACGATTGATTTCACCAACCAAAAATGAAGAAATGTGAAGTGGAGTTGATGAAAGGATGATGCGGTGGCAAAGCGGGAGAAACCAGTTTCGCTGTAAATTGCGAAAATTCCGAGGGATTGCGAAAATTTGTAATCATAGCGAAGGCCCACCATTATGCAAAATTTTTGCTAAGCTAGCGAAATTTCTCTAGCCTAGCGAAAATTACTGTTCATTGCGAAAATTTTGATTTTCGCTATCTCTTGTGAATTTCGCTAGCTTAGCGAAATTTCGCTAGCATAGCGAAATTTTCGCTATGCTAGTGAAATTCTGTATGTGAGAGTGCGCCCTTGTGTTTTTTGATGTTTATGATTCCCAAGCGACCACGTTTTGATTAATTACACCATTTTGTCCCTATTGTAATTTCATATTTTAGGCCTTTTTGTCATTTCACACATTGGGGTTGACCCCATATAAGCTCCCTCTGACTTTTGTAACCTAACTTTTCATTCCTTTGTAAATCCCTTGTGACTTTTCATTTAGGTTACAGTTTTCTCTCTTTTCTCTCTTCTTTCTCTCATTTTCTTGGCTTCCAAACACCCCCTTTGAGGATGACAGCTCAAAGGATGTTTGGCTAAGCCCCCTTTCCTTGAAGAGGAGGGTCACTGGTGGAGGTTTTGAGGTAAGTTTTCCTGCCCTCTCGTTTATCACACTGCATTTATGAGCATTTAAGCTCCATCACCACCAGGTTGAAACCTCCTAGATCCGGCCCTCATGATGTGTATTTAGCAAGCTGTGATTCCCGATGGATGCTTAATCTTAGATCTACTATCATCCACTTAGTTGTCTCCTATTAGTTGCCATAGGTTGTCTCTTTGAGGCCATATGCACACTGTTAGGGACTTGAATGCTCACTGAATGCCATATCTCACGAGGGAGTAATTTAGGGTTTAGGTTTTAGTGCCAAATCAAGGTCCGGTTTGGGGAAAGCGACTACCAGGTCTTTATCCCCAGTAGCGAGAAACATACCCAGGGGCATGGATACACCTTAAAACTCGATCCGGTGACGAGACTTGAGAGTCTTCATTTTGTAAATTTTCCTTTAATTTATATGCAGTTTACAACCATCCCGACCACTTGTTTTTGAACAAAACCCAAAATCCAAGAAATACCATTTTAACTCCATTTGCACTTCTCATTTCATGAAGAAAACCCGTCCAGTGTTCGACCCTAGGCATTTATCTTTATGATAGCCTCGCTACGTGATGGGACACTAGGATATAAATTTTGTTGATTCTATGGCCACTACTTTGTACGAATCAAATGGCGCCGTTGCAGGATGGTGCCCTAGTGAGATAAAACTGGTCAGACATGATTCATATCACAAGTTTTGGTAAAATCTCGTTCCTTTTGATTTTATCATTTTTTTCCGCCTGCGGTTCTTGCGGGGATTTTAAATTTTCGGTACATTCGGTTTTCCTTTGCTTTAATTTAGCTAACATTAGCCCGCTTTTGTTAGTTCTGTTTTTGTGGCCTATTTTTGTTGATTGTAAAGTGTGCGGGGGAGCGGAGTTTATGTAGTGGGATAGGAACAACTGCTTGGTGGAAACTGAGATGGTGAGCGCCGCGAGAACGAGACTCTGAAAATTGATCCTCACGGTGCTGAATGGATCTCCACGGAGGAGCGACAAAGCCAGCAGTGCTGGGAGCCCAATGCATACCGATCCGCGGGGATCACATACACCCACCAGGTGAGTGCACCCTCATGCATAATTCCCCTGGCGAGTGGCGGTGAAGCACCTTGGTGCCTCACACTCCCCCGACATTCCATGGCACGGAGAATGAAAACCCTTACAATCACATAAAAGAGTTTGAGGAAGTATGCACCACTTTCAAAGAAGGTGCAGTGGACATGGAGCTCCTCAAGTTGAAAGCCTTTCCACTTACCCTAAAGGACAAGGCAAAATTTATTTCTAAATGCATTAAGGCCGAGAACCATGGGAATTGAGGAGGCTGCGGGTAAATTTCTAAAAAATTCTTCAGTGCTCCACAAGACAAACAACGAAGAGCAAATTTACACATTGCAGCTCATGATGGTGAGAGTTCTACCGATCTTTGGGAGAGATTTATGGAGACTATCAGTGCATGCCCACACCATAAGTTTGATACATGGATGCTAGTGAACCATTTTTATGATGGAATGTCCCCTTCCATGAAACAATTATTGGAAACTATGTGTGGAGGAGATTTCTTGAGTAAAAATCCTAATGAGGTAATGGACTTCCTCAATTATGTGGTGAGACCTCAAAGAGTAGGATGAGCCAAACCCGAGAGAAGCGAGATAGATTCGACCACCCAGTGAACGAGGCATGTATGCCCTCTCAGAAGATATGGAGCTAGCTAAGGTATCTACCCAGCTAGAAGATTGGAGGAATTAGAAAGAAAAAGGGTCTATGAGGTGCGGCCGGTGGCGAGAGCCATGCACCTGGTCAGCGTTTTGACTAGGTCCGGCACGACCACCCGGAGAACCGTGTGAAAACCCCCCGTGCGAGGATGCAAATGTGGTGAGCCCAAGCAAACCCCTGAACAAATGCTCCAAATGGCAACACTTACAACCCCAATTGGAGGAGTCACCCTAACCTTTCATGGAAACCTCAACCTCCTGTATATCTACCCCCAGGAGCACAGCAGCAACATTCTACCACCACTTCACAGCATCAGCAAGCACCCACCTCCTCTCCTGTTGAGCAAGCCATTTTGAATCTGAGCAAGGTGGTGGAAGTGCAATGGAGGAGCAAAGGCATTAATGCTGGAGTTGGATGAAAAAATTGAAAATGTAGAAAGCTCCTTGAGCGAGAGAATAGATGGAACATTAACCTTAACGAAGAAATTGTGACTTACACGGGCATCATGAGAATGGAAAATCATCGGCAGGCGGGAGGTTCCTTCTCAGCCACTACCAAATCCAAGGGGAGTCCATGAGGCGGAGCTATTCGGTGAACCTTCCCCCGAATGGATGAAGAGTCGAAGGCTGTCCATTACGCCCAGGAGTGGAAAGAGGTTGATCGGCTGATACTTGAGCGTGAGGAAACCGAGAAAGGGAAAGAATTGGAGCCATAACACATTTTCTTGAAGGAGGACTGATGAAGTCACGCATACCACCTCCATTTCCCCCATACTAGAAGCAAGAGAAGACATCGACGAGGCAGGCATCTAGAAGTCCTAAAGGCGGGTGAAGGTCGACATACCCCTTTTGGACATCATCAAAGCGAACCCTGCCTATCACGAAAGTTGCAGAAAGATCTCTGTATAATCAAAAGGGGTTGGGCATTGACAAAAGGCATTCTTAGCGAACAAGTTGGCTCCATCATCAATGCAGACAATGGTGAAATACAAGGATCCGGAGACTGACTATCTCGGTTAACATTGGAGGAACACGCATTGACAAAGCAGCATTAGACTTTGGGTGCGGTGTCTACTGCGCCATACTCGGTCATGAAATGAAATTTAGGTTTGGGAAGTGAAACCAGCCAACATCACCCTATCATAGCCCGATCGTTCGGTGAGAAATACCAAAGGGATTGTGAAGGATGTGTTGGTAAAAGTAGATAAGTTCTCTTATCCGATTAGATTTCATGGTTCAACCATGAGAATCGGTGGCGGGGCACTAATCAAGTGCCCATTATATTGGGAAGGCCATTACGGCCCACATCAAATGCCATTATCAATTCTTGAATGGGGTCATGCAGCTCACATTTGTGACATGACCTTTGGGCTGACATTTTCCACTTGAACCTTGACGAAACTAGCTAAGGATGGGGAGGCCAAATCGTGAAGTTTGCACGAGTGGTAAGCGGGTAGGAAGGCATGATATTAACAGAACAACGGGGAAGAATTGATGGAAAACAATGGGACGGGTTAATGAAGATCACCAAACCCTCCTGGCGGTCGACCACTTTGCCACGAGACGGATTGCCCAACAGGGAGGCTGAGCATGAAGGCACTGCGGCGCACACCTTTGCATGCGTGGAGGCTTCTCACCTGGACCCTCCTTGAGATCAATAGTTTACCCTGGCGGGAGTGGTTCACGCAGAACACAGGAGACCACTCCAAATTTTTGTTGAAATTTTTACTTTATATTATTTTAAGTCTTAATTTGGGCTTTTAGTGGTGACACTACTTTTACCTATTTCCTTTTCAAATATTTTCGCATTTACAAGCTTATCTTATCACAATTTTTGGTTTTGAAATGTTGCAGGAGTTGCAGTGCAGGGGAGAATCTCATTTTCCTCCTACATTGCAATGCAACAGTGTGTGCATTGTTTAAATTTCATGCCATTCTCTCCCCGGTTCGAACTGCTCGTTTCATCTTCTATCGGGAGGTACCATGCCACGCTTTCTTTTGAAAAAGCTGATAATTTTGTGAACATACCGACATAGAAAACATACCATGCAAATTTACATTTTTCTACACTTTTGCAAATCATTCTTGTACCTATATTTCGTGTTTCTACCGCCTCTTTAGTCAAGAATCAAGCCTGTGATGTTACCTTAATGATAGAACAATCTCCATGCAGATGATTTAGTTTTTGGTCAATTGAAGTTCCTAGTGTATTCAACCTGAACATCCATCCCCTTAAATAATTCACACACTCCACACCCGTATTGTACCAATAGGCTGAGTAGTTATATAATTCTTCTCACCTCGCAAAGCCACTTTATATCTCGTTGATCGACCCATATTGGGTTTCAGGTTACACATGTATGAAGACCAATGTAGTCTTCCAAATGAAAAAGAAAAAGAAAAGCAAAAGAAAAAGAAAAGAAGAAAAAGAAGAATAAAAAGTTGTGACGCTTTGTCTTTGAAACCCAACACTACCCGAGGGGTATATGGAGAAAGCCTTTAAAGCCCGGCGTCCTAAACCTTAAATCGTCAGGAGTCATCAACTTAGTGTTCGCTACACGTGGATAGGTAGAGTTTAGTAAGTTGTAGGTGCTTACCTAAGTCATTCAAGTCCGGTGAAGCCTCAGAGGAGTTTGTGGTCAGTTGATCCTTTCGCTTCTTGATGCCTTAAACCTTAATTGGTCGGGAGTCATCGCGGACTCTACACCTGACTTGATGAAGTCGAAGCCTTTAGCATTGCACCCTACAATGTAATTAAAGAAAGAAATAAAAGTGTAGCTGGTCTTATTTAGGTTGGTCAACGGTTTAAGGCCATGGCGTAGAGCTGTTAGGTCGGGGGAGGAAATAGCTTTTGCATCTTATCAAGCCTAACCGTTACCTTAGAACAATTAGGTTTTCGTGGAAGTTCGGCCGACTTCCTGTAACTCGATATCGCTCTAAAACTGCTCTTATACAGCATTTGTTCGCTATGACGCGTTTTCGCTCTCGTGGTCTAAACTGTTCAAGTACTGAAGGTAAAGCTTATCCGTACACACTCTTGAACAATATATACTTTTCGTAGAAGTAAGACGATACCTTTATTGTTTTTAGCATTGCTAAGGGACTAAAACGTAAATGGGTTAGGGTGATTAAGGCCCAAAAGTGCCATTTTCGAGCCCTATTCAAGATAGGTTTCAGTGCTTTTTGCGCACTAATCATATGAATTGAGCTAATTGGATATGCGCAGTCCACTTAGTACCACCGATCCCATTTCGAGTTTGTTTTTGGTAATTTTGCAGTTTTTTAAGTAGCTCAACCAATAATTTCAAGTCTTATTAAGTCAGGCCGAACAGGATTCACAAGTGATTTCACCAACCAAAAATGAAGAAATGTGAAGTGGAATCGATGAAAGGATGATTTAAAGGCAAAACAAGAGGAAACCAGATTACATGCATTGCTGTACTCAAGTAGGATAGCTAAAATTTCCTCGCAATCATAGCTTAAAATTTGCAATCCCAGCTAAATTTTCTATGCAAAATTTTCTAAGCTAATAAATTCTCGCTAGCCTAGCGAAAATTAATGCTCATTGATGGTATTTTGATTTTCAAGATCTTTTGTAATTTCGCTAGCTTAGCCAAATTCCTCGCTACGCAGCTTAAATTCTCGCCTATGCCAGCGAAATTCCCTACATAGCTAAAATCGCCGCCTTGCTTTGATGTGTTTTTGATTCCAAACGACCACGCTTGATTAATTACCATTTTGTCCCTATTGTGTACTTTCATATTTTAGCCTTGTCATTTCACACATTGGGGTTGACTATATAAGTTCCCCTACAACTTTTGTAACCTAACTTTTCATTCACTGTAAATCCACGCAGCTTTTCATTTTAGGTTACAGTTTTCTCTCTTCTCTCTCTTCTTTCTCTCATTTTCAGCTTCCCAAACACCCTTTCTGGTGATGACAAATTCAAAGGATGTTTGGCTAAGCCCCTTTCCTTTGAAGATGAGGAGGGTCACGGTGGAGGCTTCTGAGGTAAGTTTTCCCGCTCTCTCATTTATCACATTGCATTTATGAGCATTTAAGCTCCCCTCGTATCTCACCCTAGGCTGAAACCTCCTAGATCTAGCCTAAATTTTAATGTGTATTCGCAAGCTTGCGGGTTACAAGGATGCTTAATCTTAGATATACTATCATCCACTGTTATTGTCTCCTATTACTACATAGTTATCTCGAGGCCATATGCACAATCGTTAGTGGACTCGAATGTTCATCAACGCCATGTCCATGAGGGCAATTTAGTATTTAGGTTTTGAGTGTCAAATCAAGGTCCCATTGGGGAAACGACTACGTGTCTTTATCCCCAACGCCGGTGAAACATACCCGAGGGCATGAATACACCTTAAAACTCCAATCCGCTGACCCAAGACTTCCCAAGGAGTCTTCCTTTCCTAAATTTTCCTTTAATTTATATGCAGCCATAACCATCCAACCTAATCGCTTTTTGAACAAAACCCAAAATCCAAAGAGAAATACCATTTTCAACTCAACCCGCACTTCTCATTTCCCATGAAGAAACCATCCCCGTGTTCGACCGATCGCTTATATCAAGCAAGAGCCCCGCTTACCAAGCAGTAGACACCTAGGATATAAATTCTCCTTGTCGATCTCTATAGCCCCATCAGGCACGAATCGGACACGGACGATGACTAGTCCCCGGGGTCAGAGTCCCGCAAAGGTTACGATATACCTGGATGGGGCATATCCCCGTGGTAAGTCCCGCAATTTGTCGTTGTTCGGGATGATCGGCTAGTCCCCTGAGTTTCCCAAAAGAGTTACTCCATGAGTCATCGAGGATGGTGGCAGATTGCATTCATGTGTTTCATCATCAACTCCATAATTAGAAATGCTCATGTTTTGAGATATTTTGAATTATGTATAAATTGAAATATTTTTATGAGCATGGCTTGTTATGGGATTCACCATCGAGTTGGGTTTAACTCACCCCATTATTTCCTCCACCTTAGATGCATTTAGACTTCCACCGCGTGACATGAAAGCTTCTGACTCGCAGGTTTTCGGAGGATGGGAAGTTTGTACGGGCAACCTTAGCTTGTCGGGTGGCCGAAAGTACATTTGACGAATATTTAGCGTGTCATGTGGATATTCACACCGTATATTTGGACAATGTTGGTATCTTTATGGATCATCAGATATTTGGTCAGGTAGCCACTAGTTTCGAACTTTGTGTAAATGTTATTTCGATCAAGTAAGTGTGTATAGCCTTGGGTACATCGAGGAATTAACTCAGACCGATATGTGTGTATGTTTGGAGACTAAGTAGTGTTTCATTGATTCTGCACATGAGGCTGAGCTAAAAAATCAAACAAAATTTATATACACCTGTTCTCCACACGCCTGAAATAAGCCACCGCAGTGATAAAGGGTTTCAGTGGCCTAACACGGATGGGTTTTCATCCTAAAAATGGTTTGCAACAAGGTACGAAGGTGCGCTCTATTTGGACTTTTCGGGATTTGGGTTTCAAAAAACAAAGGAATGGTTTGAAAACTAAAAATTGTAAAACTGAAAGTTAAAGTGAAAAAGTTAACTTTGAAGAATTAGGTCACTAACTTGGTGTTGGGGCAAAACAAGTGTCCTGGGTTTTATCCTCGTTATGACATGCAAAATACATAGCGTCCATGCATAACCAGATCTATATTTAACTAGCAAACCTCACCCATGAAATATCTCCCTATTTGAGTCAAACAGGTAGCATGCAGCTATGGTTCCTTTTAGTTTAAAAACCCTAACATTAAATTATCATTTCGTAGGCTCAAAGACTATCTATAAAGAACAACAAGGCATCTCTCACCCGAGCACCGTATCCTAAAGCATGGAGAGTATCACAAAATAATAAATAAAGAAATGTTATTTAAACTAATCTGAAGAACCCTAACATGTAAATATGCCACCCCGCAGGCTCGTAAAACCATCTAAAGAACAACGTGGGGCCCAAAGCATGGAGAGTATCGCAAATCAATAACATCCCATGTTATGCAACCAAGTTTTGAGAATATCAAGAGCCATAAATACACTACCCGTAGCTTTTAATACAAGAGGACAACATGCATATGCCCCACTCACCAAGCTAGCTTCCTTCTTCAAAGAAAGGAGGCTTAGCCAAGCATCTCGAGTCATTATCCTCAAGAGGTGTGTTCGCAGCCGAAAGGGAGAGAAAGAAGAGAGAAGCAGAGAAAAGAAATAAAAGCAAAACCTAAAATAAAACACTTTTTATTTACAAAAATAAATACTTACAAAAATATCTTCCTCCCAAATTGTTCCTCCAACTCTTCACCTAGGTTACAAAACAAGATGTGGGCTTATATGTTCTTAAGGTATGAAATACCAAAAACCTATGAAATCGCTAAGTTATCGGACAATTATAATACACCAAGTTTGAGGCTAGCTTGGCATTAATTACAAAGCATGACGAGGCATCAAATTTCTCTAGGCTGAGGAATTTCGCTAACTAGAGAAATCAACAGGTCTAGCGAAAACATGAAATTTCGCTAAGGATGGAAAATTTCATTAGTTAGCGAGCTCGCTAAGCTAGCCAAATTTTTTGAGTAGCTGTGTGTGTGTAACGTTTTTCGCTAAGGAACAAGGCTAGCTAAATTGGGATGGGTCTAGCAATTTGGTGTTGCTTAAGGTTACAATTTTCGCAGGTTGCGAATTCAAGAATCCTAGCGAAAATTTTCGCAAGCTTAGCGAAAAATCTTAGCTTTGTTGATCCTTTCACGCATTGCTCATGCCTTTCAATCGTGACCACATTTTCTTCTATTTTGCCTTGGTTTTCATTGATTCTCGGGCCGACATGGTCGAGACTTGAGTTCAAACTTCATGATTCGTCATTTATCTCGACATTGAACTCCAAAAGTGCGCAAAAGCCTGCAAAACAGCCAAAAATACTCTCTAAATGGCATAAGTGTTACTAAGAAGACTAGGAATACTTCAATTGGTATAATGATAACAGATTAATGTACAAAGCACTCCAAACCTATCTAATATAGGGTCTACAAAATTGCACTGGGGCATTAATCACCCCCAACCAAAACGCTAGTCCCTTAGCAATGCAAAATAAAAAAAGGAGATGGCTGTGGTGATTTTCAAAAAGATTATGATTCAAAAAAGGTTGATGTACTATACACAATACTTTTAAACCTAACATTTGACATCAAAAAAAATTTTAAAATGTGATATGAGCGAACCAAATCCATACGAACAATTCTATGTCAATGTTGGTTCCATGATTCTCAACTCGATTTCCACCCAAGTCTAATCGGGTCTTTGGAATCCAGACTAAGTCAATAAAGTGTAAAATTTGTTCCTCCCCGGCAACCTAGCACTGATACGGCCTTAAGTTGTCGTAACAACCTAGATAGGGCTAGTTACACTTTCTTTCTTTTCAACTATATCGGTAGGATGCAATGCTTAAAATTCAACTTCATCAAAACCGTGTAACTGGGTCCATGCACTCGATGACTCCCAACCACTAAAGGTTTAGGCACAAGCCAAAAGGATCACTTGACCACTAACTCTAAAGGTTTCATCCCGACTAATGACTTCGAAAAATTAGCACCCACAAGTCATTAAACTTCACCTATCCACCCATGTAACGAACACAAATCGATGACTTTTCACCAATTAAGGCTTAGTGGCAACGCCTGTAAAGGCTACCATACACCCCTACCGTGCTCTGCTCGTGCAAGATTCACGACTTTAGCTTTTTCTTTTCTTTCTTTCTTCCGCTTTTCTTTCTTTTCCTTTTGAAGACAAATACTGGTCTCTCAAATAGTAACTCAAAACTATCCTAGATAGCCAACATACCTAAGTCCAAGGCTTTGCAAATAGAAGAGGTGGACAATCATGTCAACAATAATTCCTTATAAATAGGGATTTAAGATGTGGTATCGTTACATTGATTTAGACTTATTTAAAAATGTCCCAAGGAAGAATTGAGCTCATATGAAAATGAAAGCCATATCAAAGTTCACTGCTAGCACCCTAACTGTCTAGCCTGGGTACAATAATCAGTTCCACCTAGAGCACCAATTCTGTCTAATTTGTAGCAATTCAATTGTCCAATCTGAAAAGAAAACATTTACACAAAGTACAGCTCAAACATGATATGTACAATTACTTCCAACCAGCTCCCAAGTATGGTGAGCATTGTAAGGCTCAGGAGGATCCAAACAGGAGAATCCCTTCACCGCTGGCCTATCGCACCACATGTTTCATCATTCATCGGGACTTTAAAACACCTCATATCATCCGATTGATTAAATCTACTAAACCGTTGGGATATGCCTGTTGGACCATGAATGGACCGCCCATCGTGGATTCCTGAGTCGCTCGAAATAGATGGAGCCTGGAGTCATATAAAAGAACTCGTCTCCCTTTAAAATCCTCGGGTTATCATTCGATCATGCTTATCTTTCGATTTTTCCTTTGCAATCTTCGAATTCAAAAAGGCATCATTCCGTATTTGAAATTCATTGAGCTCAAGGAACCTCGACCGGCTTTACTTAAACTAAATTCAAATTTTTTAATCGCTTCCACCATGCTTCGACTAATCTCCACCGAAGGTGACACGCCTTACCATGTAGACCAATCGATAAGGGACATTCCCAGATTGTCTCTGTGCCGCTCAGAAGCCCAATAGCGACCGGGCACATAGACCTCAATCTTCCCCAAGGCTACCACCTTCATTAGAATGGTCTCGATCTCCCCGCTGCAAGTTCTACTCGACCACCTCAGCTCAGGCAGGCACTTAAACTTCTATGTTTGCGAGACTCAATATCAAAGATCGTAATGGAACTCATCGCACTAATGAAGATTTGAACCTAACTCGGAAAGATATTTGATTTCTGTACTTGACATCATCACTCATTTATTTTAGAATTGTTTCCATTTGAGGATTATATCCACCCTTACTAAAGGCGAACAATATACACTGCATCACAGGTGGTGAACTATAAAATTATACCCATCGAATCTTAACAACTAAAATCGTTCAAAGGCACTATGTATGACGGCGCAGATTAGCTCCCAAGCCTTCGCATTTGTCACATTACACGCATTCGTGTGCTTCTCGAATAATGAAGGCCAAGAGGAAACCCGACGTAGCACCTTCATCAATGCTCGGGAAGAAAAAATGACCACTACAAGCACTCTCATGGCAATGGTTTAAAATTCCTCACGCCCTCCCTCGTATACATTTCTCGACATGATTCGACCAGAGACAAAGATTTAAATAAAGTTTCTTCCAATAATAGTGAAATGTGGATTTTAGCAAAGAAATATTTCCTATCCCGTCCTTCCACTCACTGATTCTCCCTGTAGTGAGAAATTGCAATGTGAGCATACTGTGGAGCTTTCCAACTCGCATTAAGGATTCTTCAGAAATTCATCATTAATAGTGGACTGAGTGTCGTACAGAAGTTAACTCCTGATGTATGATCTCGCCACCACATTTTCCACTCCCTTTCTTATCTCTTATTTGCAAGTTGAACTCCCCGGCAAAGAGAATCCACCATAAGAGTCTTCGCTTTTGCATTTTGTTTGTTAAGAGATATTTCAAAGCGTAATGATCCTGCAAATGACTATATCACCCCAACGCTAAGTACGCCGAATTTATCTAAGGCATACACCACTCACAAGCTAACTCTTTCTCCGTAGTGGTAGGCAATTCCTCCGTTTCCATTCAAGGTTTTGCTTCGCATAAATACACCTACATGAGGTTTCCCATCTTCTCTTCGCCGTGCACGCCTCCTGATAAAGCAAGATCACCGCATCACACATCGTACCTCAAATGGTAAATCGCTAATTGTGTGCTCGAATCCATTGGGCAATAGTCAAATGAAATTTTTAGTTCTTCGAAACTCTTTGGCACCCTTTCTCCCAAACGAATTTGGGGCAACCTTTCAAGAAGCTTGTGGCAGGTTCGCAATTTTGGAAAATCTTTAATGAACCGCTTTCATAGGCTTCTCCGCATTTTTACTCAAGGAATTGTCTAATCGCTCTCACATTTACTGGGGCAATTTGGAAACAATGCCGACCTTTGCTTATCAACTTCAATTCCCGCTAGAAATAATGTGCCCCAATACACCTCTGCTTACTATAAAATGGCATTCTGGTGCTTAAGCACCAAATTCTTTTCTATGACCTCCTGCAAGATGGCTTCCAAATCAAGTTAAGCATCTTCCAAAATCACCCCCTGTTATACTCCGTGATATCATCCATGTGATACCTCCATTATACGCCTACCATGTCACTAAACATACCGAGCATACATCACGAAAAGTGGTCGGGGCGTTATAAAGCCCCAAAAGGCATCCCCTCCTATAAGCATACGTGCCAACCCGACAAGCAAAAGTAGTCTTTCCTGGTTTTCCGTACAATTTTATCCGAAGTACCTAATACCCATCCAAAAAGCAATAGAAGGGTGTCCCGAAACTCTTTCCAGGAGTTGATCGATGAACGGCAATGGAAAGTGGTCTTTTCGTGTCACCTCATTGAGCCTTCTATAATCTATACACACTCTCCAATCCGGCAGGTGCCTGCATAATTCTTCACCCCTTCCCTGCTTTTCACGCTTGTTACTCCCGATTTCTTAGGCACCACTGAGTCGGATCAACCCATGTGCTAATAATGGGATAAATGATACCAGCTAGAGCAATTTCAAGACCTCTTATACGAACTACCCTGCAGATTGGGATTCAACCTCCTCACGTGTGGCTGTTTAACAATAGCCTCATCTTCAAATAGATGGATGAGTGCAAATGGACTAGTTTATGCCTTTCTAGATCAGAAATTTTCCATCCCAATGCTTGGCTTATTTTGAGAAGGTGCAGGAGATTATACGCTCAGGTACAAGGCAAAGTGAAGAAATCACAACCGGCAATCGTCATTTACTTCCAAAATGCATACTTTAAATCAGGTAGCTGTGGGAGGGGTTTGAGTTCCCAGCCGCCAGGTTCCTCAACCATTACCAACATGTGAGGCAAGTTTTCTATTCTCTTCCAAAGACTCTCGTACTAAGCTCATTTCTTGAAATTCATGTCGTTTCACAAGGCACCTGATAACCCTGGGTTAATATATCTTGCACTCTGCTGTTGGTTAGCCTGCTCTTCGTAATGGTATCTAAAATACAGACTCTCTTCAAAGTCATCCTCCTCCGAGTGCATATGCCTTTACCCATAAGGAAATATATTGAGTTCCAAGGTCATATTTCCAAATGTGCTGTATGACTCCATTCCTAAGAATTGATGATTGCATTTGAAGTAGCCAAAATGTCTCCCTAATATGATGGGCACCCGATTAGGTCCTATTGCAATCTGCTCCAGATCAAGTACAACAAAATCTAATCGATAGTAAAATCCGCCCACTGTATAAGAACATCCTCAATGGTTCCTTGCATTTTAATGCACTCACTGAGCGAAAAGTGTGATGGAAGTGGGTTTCAACTCACCCAAACCTAATTGCTCAGATACAGAATATGGCAACAGATTCACACTAGCTCCCGTGTCTAATAGTTGCTTTCCACGCCGATGCCTCCAATATTCACCGAGATCGAGGACATCCCGGATCTATACTTCACCGAGCCCTCGTCTTATAACGCCGGTACTAACTCGCCATAAAAGGCCTTTTTATTTACATGAGACGCCCTTTTACCGTGGCAAGCAAATCCTTATAATTTTATATGAAGGAGAAACTCTGTTAATCATATTCAGAGATAATTACAATCTCACTTCGTCAATATTTCGCAACATTTCGTTGTGAACAGATCGCTTCTTCGAAGAATCCAAACTGAGGAATTTTAATATTTATCTCTTCCCCTTTCACTAACTGTTCTTCCTGATGTGGGTCACCTACCAATGGAGCCGACTTGACCGGCTTTGATACCGCGTGGCTTTAATTCCTTTCCACTTCGTAGAAAGTCACAACCTACTTTAATCTCATCGGGCCACTTTTAAATCCCCATTATTCCCCGCTCATTCACCACTTTCTGATGTTGTTGTCCCCCGGAAAGAAGCCTCCTTTTTCTCTTAAATCGTAATCGTTTATTGTGATAATTTTGAAATTTCCACATGCATATTGTCCAATTTCGTTGAGTGAATCTCATCGTCTACTTTCTCGATTTTAGTGCGGATGGGCTCCAAGACTTCCGTTTTTCTACAAAGATGCCTACCACCTTACTTAAACTGTGGATTGCCTGCTCAATAAAGATAGTGGAGGCATCCGTTGTTGTATTGAAGTGAAATCGAATGCCACGTGCTCTTAAAGGGCGATACAAGGTTTGGATTCCATGACAAATTTGACAATTTCTCCAATTAGTATATTAAGGTCACCATTACTAAGCATCTATGGGTGGTTTATTTTGACTTATGGCATGGGCATGGTTCCTGGCAAAGGCCTCGTGGTAATTATTTGATTGAAAATTGAAGCAAGAAAACTGGGATGAAGATAACTCATTAACCGTCCGCATTTCATGCCTCGATTTTCATTTCCAAATCATCCAATCTTTGAGTTAAACCGATCAATTTTTCATTTATCCCCTATGTCTCTCGTAAAATTATACTTGTCTCCTCCTTGCGATTCAATGGCCCTAGCCTTTCAACTTCCCTAGGACTAGGTTCTCATCCTAAGCTTTGGAGGTTTCAAATACATAGTTCAAAAATCCAAAGCTTCATCAGATGTTTACTCAAAAAGTTACTCTACACATAATTTCAAAGAATTTGCTTCTACGGCAGTGACATACCACCATAAAAGTGGTTCACCAACATCCATGTGTCAAACCCATGGTGGACATGCACCGATGGTTTCATAAATCTCTCCAACACCGTAAAATCTCTCACCATCCCGAGTCGCAAAGGTATAAATTTGCCTTTCAAATTATTAAATTCCATGAGTACCGAAAACTTCTTCAGAATTCACTTGCAAACAAATCCCAATTTCTTATGGTTCTAGCCTCAATGAGTCGAGCCATATCTTGGCCTTTGTCTCAGGAGTCAATGGAAATGCTCAGCTTCAGCAAATCCATGTCCATCATACCTTCCTCAAGGTAAGACAAACCTCTCAAAATCCCTAATATGAGTGTATGGATTTTCATTTCCATACCATGATACGTGGGGAGTATGGTATCAATATGGCCTCACCGCATCTTCAAGCAGAGGGATGATACAGATGGGGTACTAACTCTAGGAGGGTGAATGTGATCCCTCATGGCCCCCATGTGCATTGGATTCATGGTTCCCCGGCTGGCCTGCTCCTCGTACGGATCCATGGTATCGCCGGTACACTAACTCACTAGCTGGTTCAAGCCAGCGCACTATCCCATTCAATCTACCTGAAGTGTCTCTATCCCACTGTTGCATACACAGTTGTTACACAATTAAAGAGACAACAAAGAGCAACAAACAACCTGCAAAAAGATTAAAATTAACTAAAAATAATAAAACTGACTGAATGAAAAACCTAATCGAAATAAAGGTGAAGTATCGCAAAGTGAAGCAAATCAAGGGGGCTCCTCAAGAATCGAGTTGCAAAAGAGGTAAGAAGGTTACCTTCACTTGTGATGTGGACTACAAGTACTCTTCAACTTACCATTAGTAGTTTGGCACCATCCCTCAAGTAACGGCGCCCATTTGATTCGCCACAAAGAGGCCGAGCTAAAATCAACAAAATTTATATATTAATTTCCAGCCCCATCATCGCCGTAGTCAAGCTACCGCAAAGATAAAGGTCTGTGGTCAACACGGGATGGGCTCTTCAACTCTAAAAATGGTTTGCATCAGTGCATGAAGGTAAGGCTTTCTATTCGACTGGATTCGGGGTTTCAAAAACAAGGGAATGGTTTGAAAACTAAAATCAGAAACTAAAAAGCTAAAGTGAAAAAGTTAACTTTGAAGAATTAGGTCACTAACTTGGCAAGTTAGGCAAACAAGTGTCCTTGGTTTTATCCTCGCGTGCTGGCGACATTAGCGCAATATATAGTCCAAGTGGCATAACCGGATCTATATTTAACTAGCAAACCCCACCCATGAAACATCTCCTATTTGAGTCAAAAACAGTAGCATGCGCTATACTTTAGTTTAAACCCTAACATTAAATTATCATTTCGTAGGCTCAGAAGACCATCTAAAGAACAGTGCATCTCCCTCACTCCGAAAGACCGCATCCTAAAGCATGGAGAGAGAGTATTGGCCAAAATAATAACAAGAAATGTTATTTAACCCTAATTAAGAACTCCTAACATGTAAATATTATCTCGCAGGCTCGTGAAAACCATCTAAAGAACAATACCCTAAAGCATGGAGAGTATTGGCCAAATCAATAACATCCCATGTTATGCAACTAAGTTTTGAGAATAAGAGCCATAAATACACTACCCGTAGCTTTAATACAAGAGGACAACATGCATATGCTCCCACCACTCAAGCTAGCTTCCTTCCTCTTCAAAGAAAGGAGGTTTAGCCAAGCATCTCTTGAGCTGTCATCCCCAAGAGGGTGGTGTTTGGCAGCCGAAAGGGAGAGAAAGAAGAGAGAGAAGAGAGAAAAGAAATAAAAGCAAAACCTAAAATAAAAGACTTTACTTACAAAAATATCTTCTCCCAAATTGTTCCTCCAACTCTTCACCTAGGTTACAAAACAAGAGGGGCTTATATAGGCCTCCTCAAGGTATGAAAATACCAAAAAACCTATGAAATTGGCTAAGTTATTGGACAATTAAGTAATACACCAAGTTCGAGGCTAGCTGGGCATTAATTACAAAGCATGACGAGGCATCAATTTTCGCTTAGGTCGAGGAATTCTCGCTAACTAGCTTAAATCACAGTCTAGCCAAACATGAAATTTCGCTTAAGGATGGAAAATTACATAGCGAAATTTCACAAGCTAGCTAAATTCTTGTGAGTAGCGAAATCAGATTTTTTCGCTAAGGAACAAGGCAATGAATCAGACGGGTCAGCGAAATTTGGTGTTTTCGCTAAGGTCATAATTCGCTATGTCATAAATTTTCGTAATCCTAGCTTAAAATTTCCCGCAGTTTAGCTTAAAATTCCAGCTTTGTTGATCCTTCACTGCATTGCCTCCCGCCTTCAACCCGCATCACATTTTCTTTCATTTCGTTTCTCGTTTTCTTATTGATTCTCGGGCTGATCGATGGTCGAGACTCAGCTCAAAAACTTCACGATTCGCCATTTATCTCGACATTGAACTCCAAAAGTGCGCAAAAGCCTGCAAAACAGCCAAAAATACCCTCTAAATGGCATGTTACTAAGAAGACTAGAACACTTCAATTAGAGAATGACATGATTAATGTACAAAAAGCACTCAAAACCTATCTAATATAGGGTTCAAAATTGCACTTTTTGGGCATTAATCATTTATTTACGTTTCCAGGTAATTACTCCAAGTGGAGTTTAGACTCAAGTTGTAAAAAAAAAATTAGGTGGTAAAAATAGTAACATAAATCACACCGGTGGAATTCGGGGTGTGACACAATTTCTTTTTCTTCTTCATCAATCTTTTCCTTATTTTCTTTTACATCACGCTTCACCTCCTTCCCACTTCCTCAACCGAATTACGCTTCAGTTTCTGATCACAATTAGAACGCACCCTTTTCTAGTTCCCGCATATTCACAAATATTAGCTACCCTACTTGTGTTTCCAAGTTCTTAGCCGATGCACTGCGGTTCGTCAAAATATATGAATGTTGGATTTGAAATTTTCCAACTCATTAAACTGTCATGAGCTTTATCAGCTTCTTGTTATCCCCCATGAACTACATCATCCTGTTCAAAAGATTGGGCCCTCTTTTGACCTTGATATTCATTTCTCGCTTTCCTTGTCTGAACCTTATCGCTAATACCCTTATCGTAATTCGCCCATGTCTCAAAGCCTATGTATCGCTTCCTCCGCCATATGAGAAGTTCTCATGGTTCCCGAAAGTGTTGGATTATAGTGTAGGTGTTGAGATTAGTGATTAGTACCAAAGTGCTATTGAGTCCCATTTAAGATAAAGCTGGTTGCTTTTTACGTACTAATCATATGAATTGCCAATAGACACGCAAGGTGTCCGTTTAGTACTCACCGATTTTGTTTCGCAGGTCGTTTTTGGTAGTTTTGCATGTTTTGGGAACCTCAGCCATCATTTCCCAAGCTTGGCTTCATCGCGCTGATTTATGCCAAGTTCAGATGAATTTCTGACGCAATGTTTGTGCGGGAAGAAATGTCAAGTAGAACTCA
This sequence comes from Tetrastigma voinierianum, assembly GCA_016808115.1. Lineage (NCBI taxonomy): Eukaryota > Viridiplantae > Streptophyta > Magnoliopsida > Vitales > Vitaceae > Tetrastigma > Tetrastigma voinierianum. Next base: position 518,026 of record JAEQBH010006450.1, read on the forward strand.
AGAACGAGCTTTGAATCGATGCGGTGAAGCAATGCAGGGAGTGCGTGGATTTTCACTATGGCATAGGAGAAAATTCCCGCAAGGATTGCTAATTCTCGCAACCATAGCCAAAATTTCGCAACTCTAGCTAAATTCTCGCTATGGTCACATTGCATGATAAGCGACTTTTGCCATCATAATAAAGTTATCGTGCATAAATAAAAATTCAAATTTCGCTTTATGCTTGTAATTTTCGCTATGATAGCTTAAATTTACTATCATAGTTAGTAAAATTTCTCGCTATGATAAGCGAAATCACTATGCACAGCTTAAAATTGGTCAGCCTCCGATTTTGATCCAAACGACTCCGCTTGTATAATTCCCATTTCATTCCCAATGTAATCATATATTTGGTATTTTTGGTATTTCATCTCATGACTATATAAGCCACCTTTATAACTTTGTAACCCTAACTTTGGCCATTCACTGAATACACGCAGCTTTTCATTTTAGGTTACGATTTTCTCTCTCTTCTTTCTCATTTTCGTTCCTAAACACCCCTTTGGAGGATGACAACTCCAGCCGACAAGCCATGCTCTTCAAACTCAAGCATGAGGCTGCTAGGGTCGGGTTACGGTCCCGCAGTGTTCCTCCGCGAAATAAATGGTATTCCGCATTTGCCGTCTAAACTTTCCACACTAGGCTTTTAATGCCATTTAATGTGTTTCTTTTGGTCAATACTTGTTTACGTTTTTAGGTTTCAAGTGTATTCTTAATGGTAGATACAATCGATATTCTGGGGATGCCATTTACGAGACACCGAAATTAAAGCTAAATGATGTATTTTCAAACCGCTGAACATTAAATGCTTAGTAAGTGTTTTGACTCAAATAAGAGTGTTTCAAGGGTTGGTTTTTAAAGCTAAACAAAGATCCTGTTACTTATGACTATATGTCATTTGCCCTAATGCGAGAAATAACCCGAGGACACCAATGCAACCTCATTTTATCAAGGCTAGTGACCTAGTTTCCCCAAGGTCTCCCTATCACACCTCACTCAAGTCGCTTTTAGTTAGCCCAAAGGACAACAACACCCCCTCACTTTTTAATACAAATCCAAAATCCAAAATGAAAGCCTCTACCATTTTGAATCATGATACGAATAATTTCAGACAAAGAAAACTCCATCCGTGCTCAATTAGATCACTATACGCAGAAGAGTTTTGCTACTTACAAAAGAGGAGGAATTTAGGATACAAATTCTCATGACTTCGATCGTTCTACATTGGCACGACCAAATGGCGCTGTCGGATGGTGCTTAATTACGATGATGAGTTAAGATGAACTCGTAATCCACATTACAAGTGTCGCACTTTAACTTTTCAATTTCGCTGTTAGAACTTCAAGTTTTTTTTTTACTCACTACTCACTACTGGGATGTTTTCATTTTTTTTTACAGTCATTTGCTATTTTGGTTAACACTGGCCCGGCAAGCCTTGCTCAGGGTTCTTCGACATCCCATTTCAGGTTACAGGTGTTTACGATCACCAGATATGTCATCGTATACCGCAGCATTATTAGTGCGCACCAATTGAACAAAGTTGTGAAGTCAAGCAGTACAAAGTGAGCAAATGGATCCTCTAACGAGGAACAAAGAAAAGCCAAGAAGCATCTAATGAATCCAACAACATATAAAATAAATTCGAGGACCACATACACCCTCCCAGAAGCCACGCTCCTTCCCGTGATCACACACCCGTCGGGCACGGGCAAGAAGACCTCATCCTACGCCCCCATTCCCAACTTCTCTTTCTTTAAATGATGGAGAATGAAAATCCATACTCACACATTCGGGATTTTGAGGTACATGCATAACTTTTAAGGAGGGTATAACCGATATGGAATCATAAAGTTGAAGGCATTCCCGTTTAACCCCTCAAGAACAAAGCCAAAATATGGCTCAATTCTATCGAGGCCGAGAATAATTAGGAAATTGGGGCCGATCTCGCTTTCGAATTTTAAAGAAATTCTTCAATACAAATCATACCAACAGCTTGAAGAGGTAGATCTACAATTTACTCCTACTCTATGACAATGAGAAATTTTATCAAGGCCGGAGGTTCATGGAGACCATCAATGCTCGCCCACACTACGGTTTTGATACGGATGCGTTGAATCATTTTTAGCGATGGTATGTCTCCGCCATGAAGCAACCGCTAGAAACCATGTGTGGAGGTGACTTTCCTCGAGAAACCCGCATGAAGCCATGGACTTGAATTTAGGTCAAACTTCCAAGGCTCGGGATGAACCGAACCGAGGGAAGCCGAGAAAGAACGGGCTTCCTTCGACCCACCAAAGCGGAGGCATTACACTTTCCGAAGATATGGAGATGAAAGCAAAAGATATCAACCTTAGCTCAGGGAAGGTGAAGAGCTAGAAGGAAAAAGGCTACAATGAGGTGCGTGTGTGTTGGATCAAAATCTTGCACATGCCAACCCATGCATCAATTACCAATCCATCGCCACCTAAGAACACCGTCCAAATGCTCCCCGCGAAAGATCTTCACGCCGTGAGCATGCCACGTCGTAATACATGCTTATACAAAACAATGGCCCATATGGTAATACATACAATTCTAATTGAGAAATCATCCAAATCTCTGAAACCTAACTTCGTATATGTGCCTCCTGTGCCAAACAACAGATGGTTCCTTACCTCAACCACATCCATCTTCATCCTCAATAACAAGCTATTTTAAATTCGAAAGGTGGTGGGCAATTGTGGAAGAGAAAAAGGAATCACGTACAAATTGGGCTCAAAGAATACACTGTGGAAAGCACTCAACAAGAGAATAGATGGGCTTGAAAGCAACCTTAATCGTAAGATTGATAACCTACAATACTCCATCACTGTGATTAACACCCATCAGCAGAGAAAGGAAGATTTCTCCCAAACACCGCCCAACCTAAAGTGGGGTTCATGAAATAGGTTCTTCCAAAGAACTCAAGGATGGATAAAGTAAAAGTTATCATCACTTGAGAGTGGAAAAGAAATTGAGCAACCAGTGCCCATGACTGCTCAAGAAACAGAGAAAGAGAAGGAAGCTGAGCCTGAGAGGATAATAATCAGAGAAGACTCAATGAAGAAAAATATGCCCCCTCCATTTCCTCAAGCACTACGAGGCAAGAAAAAAATCCCAAACCAAGCTGAAATTTGGGAGGTGCTAAGGCAAGTGAAGGTTAATATCCCACTGCTTGACATGATTAAGCAGGTACCAACATATGCAAATTCCCAAGGACTGTGGTACCTGGGCCATATAGGTCGGGTCATTGGAAAAGAAAGCTTTCCTAACAGAGCAGGTCAGCGCTATCATTCAAAGCAAGACCCTAGTTGAAATACAAGTATCCGTGATCCCCACAACACCTGGCCAACATCGAGGGACTTGCATAGACAAAGCACTGTCAGACTGGGTCAAAGGTAAACCCACCGCCATATTCATGTATGCGCTAGGTTTAGGTGAGATTGCCTAACATCACCTATCATTAGCTAATCTGGCCGCCTAAATCTTGCAAGGAATAGTTGAGGATGTATTGGTAAAAGTGACAAATTTACTACCCAAAGGGACTTGTGGTGCTTCGAGCACGAACCGATCGCGCGGGCCTAATCATGTGCCAATTATCCCCGGGAAGACCATTTTCGCCACTTCCAATGCGATAATCAATTGTCAATGGAGTCATGCAAATTTCACATTTGGCAACATGACATTGAGCTCAATATTTTTCACTTGAGTAACAAGCACAAGCTAGCGTAAGACGATACGGCAAGGATCCGCTAGTCCCGCTTCAATTGGTCTGGCAAGAAACCCACCAAATTACCACCGCAGTATGACCGTGTAAAAAATGAAGCAATTGGTGGAGAATTGACTGCATCAGTCACTCCTGCAGGACCAAATGCTTCCCTAACACCATCAGCGGAAAAGAAGCTCAAACAAAGGTTAAGCATGAAGCGTCAGAACACACATCACCGCAGGGGTCAAAAAGCCCCCTCGATCCTCCATGAATTTAACCATAGGGATCAGAAATACTGGTTCGGTTCTACCGAGACCAAATCAGCAAATCTCAAATTTTTGGTTTTTAGTTAATTTGTTCAATTTTCAGTTTATTTTATTTTTAGAAATTTTCTTTATCTTAATTTTAACTAAATATAAAAATTTAAATTTTTAATTATTTTTACTTTTATTTTTATTTTTATTTCTATTTCTACTTTTATTTTATTTTATTTTAATTTACCTAAATTAAATTTTTGTTGTTATTTTTGCAGATGGAAGTTGGTGCAGGAAAAAATTTCGCAATAATAGCTTAAGTAGATATCCGACGCCCTCGGGATCTCCAAGGGACCTTTCAAATGCCAAACTCGTTTTATAAAAAAAGTGGGGGCATTTATTTCCATTATCATTCCCTTCAGAGCCCCCTACCGTGAGCCCCTTCGCCAGTAATGCCCCCTCGTCCCGCGTCCCGTGGTTTCGTGCTTCTCCACTCACGCCCTAAGCTCCATGACTCGGAAGCCCCCGTCACGCTGTGTGACCCGAGTTTCGACTCGCTACCGAGCCCATTAGTGAGCCCATCGCCAAAGGTTGCTGCCGCCACGCCGCCGTCGAGCTCCACCGCCGGCGGCCGCGAGCCCTTCGGGTCCACCGCGCCGCCAAAGTACCCATTGTCACCGCCATTTTCCGCATCCCCTCGCTCTTCCCCGCAGCACGCTTCGGGACTACGCCGGCGGTTCGTACTCGCGAGGTCATCAAGCACAGCCCAAGGTCAGTTCGCACCCGAGAGAACGACAGCACATCCAGTGGCTGCATGCTCATTCTCCGACTGTCACAGAGACACACCGCATTGGCCCCAGCCTACTATACGAGGAGCCTCAGCTTCCTCGAGCCCCCATCCCGCGACATCAGACCAGTGGTGGAACCTGCCTTCTCTAGTACATCAGAGACGACGCAGGAGGGCCCAACCCTCCAAGCGGGCTCAAACATTAGGCCCGGGGAGTCTTCGAGATCTCGGCCCGAGCCATCACCTCCTCCAACTGATCAGGGTTCATCGCCCCAGATATCACCGGCCTCGAGGATCAGGCGCCCCATGTTCACCTGTGATCCGATTCCAGGGAACGTAGATTTGTGTGCCAGAGACTTCCATGGGGAGCCATACTATGACATACCGGTGTTGACCGTGGATCAGCGTTTCAGAGACTCGATGAGGTTGATCCGGCAATATTCATTGATTCCTTTCATGAAGCCGAGGTAGTTCTTTTATCCCCGGGTTGTGCTTGAGTTCTACCACACTATGACATCCTGGGGAGTGTCAGGTCCTCATTGAGCCCGGCTCAAAGATTGAAGGCCTTCCAGAGTCACTCGTGAGCCGCCGGATATTACAGCCGCCTCAGCCCGCGCAGGCGCCCGGAGAATTCCGCAGTTATAGGCAAAGGGCCCCGTACCCATCAAGACATGAGATTGTCCGTTGTCTCGCTCGAGATACTACAGCAAGGCCTATACTCTTCCGCATACAGCTTCCGCCATAGATGTTCCTAGTGGACCACGTGCTTCTCTCAACCGCTTGACTCCATTACAAAGACTGTATGTACACAAGTAGTGGGAGCTATACTCGAGGTTCTAAGGCGTGATCTCAGAGGATTCCGGCTTACCCCTCCTCCGAGCTTGCCAAGTGACTTCCCCGTCGTGATTTCGAGGAGAAGGTCCACCGCAAGGGCCCGGCCCGAAAGCAGAGAGTTTACCTTATTGATGCCGAGGTTGCCGAGCCGTCCTGTGAGCGTCCGGGGTTCCTCGAGAGCCAAGACGAGAGGAGGATCGCTGTACGCAGTCTTATCCATAATCGAGCGATCACATGCTGATCTCCATTATCCTCCAAACAGCAGGAGGAGGCGTTAGACATGACGTGGGCGTAGACCAGGGGAGTGCGTTCCGGAGATGGAGGTGGAGGTGGAAAGCCCGGGTTTGATTCATCTCGCCGGCTCCACCTCCCTCTTTTGCCCAGCCTACGACCTTCTTTGGCCCTTTCTATCTTGCCTGGCGGTCTCGGATCATGTACATATCAGTTCACGGGAGCTAGATGTTGTTATGGATTACATTTGCGCTTCTTTACTAGGCGTCATTAGACTGACGGATGGCCCTAATGAGGTCACTATCGCGGCAGAATCATTGCCATATAGCGGATCATAGGCCACACAGGTCTCCCGCCCGAGCACACGGCCCACTCGGGGTCAGTCTGGTAGCAACCTCCTTATATCTTTGGCGTGCGGCCAACGGATCCATAGACATCTACACCTCCGTGATAGTGGGTGGTGCCTCCACTTCTTTAGCTTTCGATCCTACCGGTGGAGACATGTTTATACTTTGGTTGGGAGGAAAGTTAGGATTAGGAGTATCTTCTATCATATTTTGTCTTGTTTTAGCTTTATCAATTGCTACTCATTTTGTATAAGTTGTATAAGATACATGTGATAGTAGATAGTAAGTGTCACTTTTGTTGTGTTTAGCTATTTTAAGCTTGTACTAGCCACTTTGGTTATATCAAAAGCCTTATAGCATTATTTACATTTTTCTACACTCTTGCAAATCATTTTTGTGCCTATATTTTGTGTCTCTACTCTTGCCTTAAGTTGAAGAATTGAAGCCTTGTATGCTACCATAATGTTAGAACAGTTCCATGCATGATTAATTTTTTGGTCCATTGAAGTTCCAGAGTATTCAACCTTGTATATCCACCTTTAGCTAATCACACACAGTGCACATCAGTTTTTATCAATAGGTTGAGAAGCTTTATACCACTTTTCACTTTGCAAAATCGACCTTAGATCTGTTGACGACCCATAATAGGTTTGTTAGAAAGAAGACCCGATGAAGTCTTCCAAATGAAAAAGAAGAAAAATCAAAAGAAAAAGAAAGAAGAAAATAGATATGAAAGGCGCAACACTTTGCCTTGAGAGCAGACACGGTCAGGGGTATATGGTGAAAGCCTTTAAAGCCGTGCCACTAAACCTTATTGGTTAAGTCATCGACTTAGTGTTAGCTATGCGGGTGGATGGAGTAGAGTTTAGCGAGTTGTAGGTGTAATTCTCGAAGTCATTCGATCTGAGGTGGCTTTGAAGAGTTTGTGGTCGTGATCCTTTTGACTTGATGCCTAAACTGTTGATTGAAGTCATGTCGGTGGACCCCAGTTACGGACTTTGGTGAGAAGTCAGTTTTTGTGCACCTGATCTGATCAAAGAAAGAAATAAGGTGTAACTGATTACATTTAGGTTGGTCAGCAGTTTAAGGCCACAGCGTTAGCTTGGTTGGGGAGGAATAGCTTTACAACTTATTGGTTCAAGCGGTTACCTTAAGAACACTTAGATTTTGGTGGAAGTTCGAGTTGGCTTCTTTGGAATTGATGTTGCCACTAAAACTTAATTCTTAAATGGTATTTGTTCTCTCATGATGGTTTGTCTGAAGTGCAAATTGCTCATCTTGCAGAAGGTAAGGCCTTATTGGTACACACACTTTTTGGACAACATACACTTTTTAACCTGACATGCATGCATGATTGTTTTTAGCGTTGCTAAAGGTAGAAAGCGATGTGGGTTGAAATTGTGATTAATTGCCAAAAAAGTGCTATTTGAGTCTATTTAAGATAGGTTTTGAATTAGCACAATCACCCAATCATATGAATAAACCAATAGACATGTGCGGTCCGTTTAATGTCTTGATTTTGTTTAGGAGTTGTTTTGGTAGTTTTGTAGGTTTTGGGAACCTTAGCCTTCATTTCAAGCTTGGCCATTATTGGTGCTGATTTATGCCAGAAGTTCGTATGAATTCTCGTGATTGCATCGAATGAAGTTGAAGGAAATGTCAAGTGGAGCGAAGAAATGGAGAATTTGAGCGATGCGGGGAGGCTTAATCTGAGGAGTGCGAGTTTCGCTATGTATAACGAAATTTCTAAGGATTGCGAAAATTTCGCAACCATAGCGAAAATTTCGTAATCCTAGCGAAATTTCGCTATGGCCACATTTTCGCTATGATAGCGAAAATTCGCTATCATAGCGAAAGTTACTGTGCATAGCGAAAATTCAAATTTTCGCTATGCAATTTTCGCTATGATGGCGAAATTTCGGCTATCATAGCGGGAAATTCACTATGCACTCTGTGAAAATTGGTTTGCCCTCGATTTTGATCCACGACTCACATTTTGTATAATTCATTTTGTCCCCGATGTAATCTATATATTTTTGGCTATTTTTGGTACTATCTTATATGACTATATAAATACCTTACCTTTTTGTAACCCTAACTGTCGTGGCGAGATACACGCGACTTTTCATTTTAGGTTCTGATTTCTCTCTTCTCTCTCTTCTTTCTCTCATTTTCTTGGCTCCTAAACACCCCCCTTTGAGGATGACAACTCAAAGGATGTTTGGCTAAGCTTCAAAACCTTGAAGATGAGGGTTGCTAGGTTGGTTAATGGGGTCCCGCAGGTGTTCCTCTGCTTTAAATGAAAGCAGTGCATTTAAGTGTTGTACACCACACTAGGGTTTAATGTATTTAATGTGTTTTCTTTTGAATTAATGCTTGTCATTGCTTTAGGGTTCGATGTATTCTTAATGGTAGATCTGCGACATTCTTTAGATGCCATTTACGAGCCCGAAGTGGGTTAAGTGATGTATTTTCAAGCTGTTTGAACATTCGTACTTAGTAAGTGTTTTGACTCAAATAGGAGTGTTTTTAAAGGGTTGGTTTTAAAGCTAAACAAAGATCAGGTTTTGGCTATGATATATGTCATTTGCTTACTAATGCGAGAAATAACAGACACAGTAACCCTCATTTATCAATCAGTGACCCAAGCCTTCAAGGTCTCCTATCACACCTCACTTCCAAATATTTCGGTTAGCCCGGTGACAACCCAACACCCTCCTTTTTAATACAAATCGAAAATCCAAATGGCCTGCGTTTGAATCATGATACTGAATCATTTGTACAAAGCCATCCACGTGTTCGGCCCTGAGCCACTATCACTGCCGGTAGCTTTGCTACGGCAGTAGGAGGAATTTAGGATACAAATTTTGTTGACTTCGGATCACCCTACTGTGGCACGAATCAATTAGGCTTGAATTGATAGCTCCTTTGTTCATTCACGTATTTAGCCTCCTCAACCTGGTAGGGATCCTCTTGACTGATCCTGGGCGCTTCCTTCTCATTCCTTCTCTGTCTATTGCTCCTATCTCATGGGCGGGAATGCGATCTTCTCTTGTCTATCCATCCGATTGCATGATTGCGTAAGCACAACTTCCATGGCTGTCATTTGTTAAGTTCAATGATCCGCTCCTTGCTTTCTTGTTAGCTAAAGAAGATTGAGATGGATTCTTCATATTACACGGCCGTCCTGTCAAGTCCTTGCCTTCTGCACTTTTTCTTTTGAATGCTGACAGAAGCATCAATAATACCCTTGGAGGTATCATTAATGGAGTGGTAGAAGATGTCCGTTTGTCTTGAGATCTATGCCATGCATAGGACATCTCTTCATGATCTTTTGAACCTTTCCCAAGTTTGTATATGGAAGCATGCCTTGATTGAACACAGATCTCTTCCTTACTCGGAGGTGAGGAGAAGGGGGAAAGAATCTACCAAGATAATCTTCCATCGGCACTTCCCATGTATTCACTGAGCCATATGGTAGGGAATCCAAACCAAAGTGGGCTACTTGATGTCTCTCGAGGAAAGGGGAAGAGTTCAGGCTTTATCACTTATGGTCTTCACGCCCCATTCAACTTTGCAGTGATGGCCAACCTAAGGAATCTACCCAGAGTGTAATTAGGGTCCTCAATAGGGTGGCACAGTAAATTCAGTGTTGTTGAACCATTGTGATCAAGGCCCCAGTTTTCGGCTCGAGAAGTTGTTAGCTTCTCTGACCAAGTTGTCTAGCTGCGAGTTTTACGCTTTGGATGATAGGTCTCCAGAAATCCTCCATAGTATCTTGCCTTTGAAGTCTCTCTGCTGCTGTCTCTTGTTCAACTGTCTGATTAATTCTCTCATCTGCCATAGTTGCCTCGCCTGCTCTTTTTATCTTCCTCAAATTCCTCAATGTTCTTTCCAACTCATTATCGAGTAGGCGGATCGACTCTAGCTTCACATTATGAGATACCTTCACAGGAAATGGAGATACACTAGATGCATGAAGTCGTGGTATTAGTAAAATAATTCTCGATTAAAGCTTTCCTAAAGATAAATGGTTTGTGCAACCACTTCCGGTAAAAATATTTTGTCTTTCTTATAAGAATTCAAAAAAAAAATGTCCAAATTAGCATTTCCCTTTTTGGTCAGAATATTGATTTGTCAAATTCTTTCAATCCCTGACAACGGCGCCATAAAACTTGTTTGCCTATGATTATATAGACTAAAACCTTCAAATTAACATAGTTACAAGAGCCTTACAATTCTCTTGCATCTTTGTCTATTTTGAATTACTTAGATATCTTGAAAAATTACTTTTATATTGTAATTTATGGTTTAATCACAAGGCAGTCTGAAGTGCACAGAGATCATACAAGTAGTAAAATGGATGTAAGACCAAATATCATTCACGGAGATTGTGAAATTTGAAATCAACTGACATAAGGTCCACATATTTGAACTTGGTGAATAGTGATGGTTTAATCTAGAAGATAATAGTTCTAAACCAGTATAAAGGAATCTCAAAAGGAATTTCAATATTTACAAACAATAACACAAGAAATAATATCAAATAAAATAAAATAACGAACAAATCTTTGGACTAATCGGTTTTCCATGAGAAATGAACACTATCGAGGAGATGCGTAGAAATAAGCCAATTCTGCGTGTAATATGCATTACTCTTGTCTTTGTTCTTTGGATGTGGGTTGTCAAGATGCCTTAATATGCAATTGGATTTCTCCATATTCAACTGGTTAGAGGAGTCCACTGCTTTTCGAAGCCGAGGATCTGTCGGCTACTTGTATTTTTTACCTTCTTGCAAGATCCGGGTATTTTTCTTTCTCAATACTTCACACCCATTTCCTGAGACTACAGATTTCTTGTTTCCCTTTGCAAGATCACTGCAAAACTTCTACAACTCAATTGATGACTCATCCTTTAAATATGATGGTTCTTCCCTTCCCTTGATTAGCTTTATGCTAACAGATCGAGAACTTCCCTCATATTAGGTGAAGTCTACGATTATTTACATTGATAAATGTTCCTCTCCAACATCAATTATGAGTGAAGAGAAATTTATCGAAGGAACTTTGAGCTTAGTGAATTCGTCAGTAGTAGTCTATCATACCCACAAGTGGAATGTTCCTGACTCTCGGGAATCTCCATCTCTGTGTCACGAGGGCATCTGAGAAATCGGAGCGAGGAGCTTGATTCTTGGGAAATGGTATAATGTGCTACTATTGGGAATTAATTCGATTCAATAACAACATCAATCAAATAAATTCCAATCCAGAAGTATTTCTCTCTAAATGATCACGAGAAAAGACTATAACTAACGCCAAATCAATCTAATGAAGAACATTTTCCCAATGCGCATTCTTATCAACAATGGATCATTGTCCAAGAACACCACTGTAATTGTAATAGCTGAAACGAAGCGAATTCGAAATTTGTCGGACTCCGTAATTTCAGGCGGTAATGGTAAGAGAAAATCATAAATTAAATCGACTTCATCGTTTCTACGGATCAATGGTTTCGATCTGTGCTTGATTCTGACTGATAGCAGTTGCAACTTGGTTCCTTGCAGCTGCTTTGATTAGTGGTCACGACATCAAGTATAGTCGCAACCTTGTTAGCTCAGTTGTTTTCAAAAATTGATGTCGCGACCAAAGCTCCATGTCGTGACCTCGTTCCTCCTTCCTTTCTACGGCATTCTACTTCACGACCTTGGTTTTAGGTTGAGACTAAGTAATTTCTCTTATCACCGCTTTCCTGGTCGCGACCTCACAAGCAAGTCGCGACCTCTTTGTTACCTTGCTGACCCCTTGTCTTTATCTCGATTACATGTACGTAGTTGCGATACCAAACATCTCTGCGGATACCTTTTATCTTCATTAGTGCGAGATTTTTAGTCTCGTCAGGCGGGTGCTGACCTCAATTAACACTCCTTGCCTTCATAAGTCGCAGCCCTATTCTTTTTGCAACCATTTTCCTTTCTCTGATCTCTTTATTTCCAAGTCGCGACCACAAAATGGTGTCGCGACCTTATGTTCTTTCTTTTACGGATTATGATATCGATTGCTTAAATGTAGTTGCGACTGAATTTTACTACTCGATGCTTTTTCGGTCGCGAGCTGAGATATTTAGTCGCGACCTCCTTTTGGGGTCCTTGACTAATAGGTTGGTGCGACCTCAATTTTCTTGGCAAGGACTTCGTTTGGCTCGGTTTATGTGCGACCTCGGCTGCCGCGTATTCGCGACCTCGAGTGGGTTCTTCATTTAAAAACTAGTTGCGATCTCGATTTTCAGCGAGACCTCATCGTAGCCGTCACGGATCCGCGTCGCGACCTGTGAAGTTTATGTTGCGATCTGCGTCATCTTCATTTGGTGTCGCGACCTCAGATTCTTCCTTGAATGTTCCTTATGTGGCCCATCTCTTCCTTTGTCATAGCGTCTTTTCGAGGAGTGCTTTGGTATTTACGGTCACAACCTCGCTCTGTCGCGACTTCACTTCTGATTCTGACTTGATGCTCTTATTAATTTGGTTTCTTCTAGTTCTTGTTAGAGTTTGGTTCTAGCTATTGCTTCTCTACAAAATTATATTTGAGTAAAATATCCATATTTACACTTTATTAATCGGCATTCATATTGTCATTAAATTAGAAAAATGGATTAAAATCCATTGAGTTTTGACTCATCCTGCTACGGGTTTGTTGTCGGAGCTCAACTATCCCTTCCTCAATAATCTTCTTTTTTTGCTCAATATATCTTTCATGAATTTTGCATACTGAGGCATTTGAGTTAATGCTTATGAGAAGGGAATGTTGATCTCTATCTTCTTAAACATGTTTAAAAATCTAGGAAGCACTCTTAGCACATATACGTCTTTGAGGGAATGGAGCTGGAGGATTGTAAGCTTTAACTTCTTCCTTCATCCCCTGCTGCTTGGGCTACATTTTTATTGTTTTCTCTTTCTCAGTAGTTTCTGAACTGTGATGCTCAAGTTCTTCTCCAATTTCTTCTTGTTTCTCTTCCTTAGTGTCCCTCTTTTCAACTCTCCTCTCATCTAGTGCTCTGTCACTTCTCAGAATTACTGCCATACAGTCCTTTGGATTCTTTCTAGTGTCACTTGGAAATGAATCCTTAGGCTCTTTCTACACAGCTTAAGCCAGTTGCCCTATATGTATCTCTAGATTCTTCAAAGAGGCATTAGTGTTTGTCTGAAACACAATTGTGTTTGCTTGGAAGTTTTCAAGGTCAGAAAATTTATTTTATGCAAATTCAAAATCCTTTTGTGTTTATGACATGAAATGAAGCATATGATCTTCAAATGATTGAGTCCTTTTCTAACCCTGATAATATCCTCTATTGTCCCTCTCCTGCTGTTGTTCTTAGAACCTGGGCTGGGCATAAGCTTGCTGGATACTGTATCTAGGCCTAGGGCCTAGCTGTGCTTCTCCACCATATGAAAAGTTTTCATAGTTCCTCAGTGTTGGCGTATAGTGTGTTGGCAAGAGTTGGGGTTGCAGGCTGAGTGATAACTTCTTTGCTCATTCATATGTACGGTACTCCCTACGCTGGTAGGGCTCAATATACAGCTATTCCTTCAACACTTAACTAATTAACAACCTCTTGCTCCACTTCATGTACGGTGTGCATTCTTTCATTGTTTATGATTTGTTTCATAAGCCCCATTCGACTGCTTCTATATTTGTCATTCTATCAAGTCCAATAAGACCCTTCCCCTCGGTCTGTTCTTTGCTCCTGAAGCTTAGGATAGAGCCTTGTAGTTACGGCAAGTGTGTCCAGTTGCTGCCTATACACTGCATTTCTTCTTTTAAAGGCTCCACAACAGTATGCATCAATTATACCCTTGGAGCATAATTCATAGCATGATAGAAAATATCCATCGAGTGGTGAGATCACGGTATTCCATGCGTAGGACATCTTTTGACCAATCTCTTAAATCTCTCCCGTGCGGTGTAGGAGACTCTCGTAACCCTTGCTTGAGACAATTGTTCTCTCCTCTTCTCGATAGTGAGAGAATTTGGAGGAAAAATCACTTATATAGGCCTCCACCAATTCTTCCCAAGTGTTCACTGTTCCCACTGGTAATGAATCAAACCATGTTCTTGCGTCTCTCGATGAAAAGGGGAAGGATTGTGGCTTGATTTGCCTCTAGTCTCCTGCAGATTCGACAATTTGTGTTGGCCATCCTCATGAATTTTTCCATATGCTCATTGGAATCTTCGGAGGGTGACTATGAATTATTGGTGTTCTTTGCACCATAGTAATCAGCATTTGGTTTTATTTAAACATTGTTTACTTCAATTGCAGGTTGTCTTACTACAAAGTACTCCTCTTAAATAATAGGTCTCCAAAAGTCATTCATAGTTGTTGACTGGATCAGAGTATGTACACAAGTGTATAACACAATTACCAAAAGATTATTATCTAATCCGGCTCAGCGGCATATAAACTTGTTGGCTTTGGATCGAGTATGTACACAAGTGTATATATGATTACCCAAAGATTATTATCTAATCTGAAGCAGCGGCTCCATACAACTTGTTATTGGATCATTTGATGTACACCAAATTTGTAATGTTATCACCTAAGGACTATTCTCCCAATCACAGCAACAATACCATGAATTTCGTTAAGACTACATCAATAAATTGTTATGGATCAAAACACCTATTCAAATTTGAGACTTATTACGAGAATTGTGTCATAATCCTCATTAAATAAACCATTAAATTTAGTGTGAGTTTCTTTTAAGTATTACTTGATTAAAGATATTTTTGTAAGAGTAAACCATTTTCGTGGTTTTGATCCGATTATCTTGCAAGTGCCTGGTCGACAAGTAATAAAATGGATTTAAGTCCGGATATCGATCACGAGATCTCAAAAATTTTCAATCAACTACTGACTACTTAAGCTCCATACTATTTGGACAATAATACGATAATGAGATTTTGCTTTGAAAGCTTGGAATGAATGATGTAAAGAAAAATGAATGAACAATAAATGAATTGATTATTGAAATATCAAAATAACATATTTAGATTTAGATTATCTCTGGCCAAAACATTGAATAATCGGCTATTGTGAAGAATCAATTCCTACGATCACATGCTTGCATCTTTGGTTTTGAACTCTGAGATCTTTAAATCTAGTCCAAGGATTAATAAAGTGTTACTGGATCTCTCCATACCACACAGTTCATCATCTCACCTTAGCTGTTTCTCTCGAACACGAAATTGCAAATAACTACTTTTAAAACTAGTTTTGCCTTGTGCAGGTATTTTCTTTCTCAATGCTGTACAACATGAACACTTGAACTACAGGCTCCTTCAAGTGAGTCATTCTTTGAGGTTGCACTATCTTTGGTTCCTCACCCTCCAAATTAGAATAACCTCTTTCCTTGATTAGATCCTTGCTAACACGGGATCGAATTCATGTTCGAATTGAAATTGGTGAACTCTGTCCCAAGCCTCCAGCCTCCACTCAGCATTCTCTCATTACAGCAGAGGATAACATCATTTAAATATCTGATATTGAATCAATGATATCATATTCAAATACCTTCAAATTGTTTCTTACTCTCGGGAATGCCTTCTACGTGTCACGGAGGAACTCCTGGAAATCAATTTGAAACAACCTCGTTATGGAGTACGGAGACTGAAATTGGGATCAATTCAAGGTACATAAAGCCCGGCCAAGTCGGTTTAACATACGAGTTATTCTTATGGATGAAATCTTTGCGGGAAAGATTATTTCGACAATGTGTCGATTCGATGGGCGGGTTTCTAAGTGATTATACCATCTGATAGCTTCTTGATCAAAGAAAACCAACGTAAAGCGGAAACTGGTGTTAGGAATCTAAAAATTTGTACAGGTGAAACAACGAGCTGATAATTTTAAGAAATAAACATCTGCGTTCATTTCGATCTTCTGACTAACGTTGAATCCAAATTAGAGCGAAATACACATATCTAATCTAAAATAAATGGAAAGAAAACAAAGTAAGAAAAGAAAAGAAAAGAAAGAAAAAATAAAAAAATACGAGGCCTTGGCCTTCGAGATCTCTCTTTCAAGTCGCAAGAGAGTGCTTTTGTTGGTAGCGACCGTATTTATAGGGTTAGAAGTTGGGCCCTAATTCTGATACGATCTTTGTGGTTCCAATGTTTGCCCATATTCTTTGTTCAGGTCAGCGACCTCAAAGCCCTTAGTGCGACATCGAGTTCGTTTAGCACTTGTGCGGCATTTATGGTGATCATAATATTCTTTGTTTCTTGGCACCTTATGTGCGACAAGATCAATGCGGTATCGACCTTAACTATAGCGTATTGGTTTGATGCGACGTCAATCTTTGTCGCGACATCTCATGGCTCACGAGGTTTTAAGCTGACCGTTCACGATGTCGCGACGCCGATCTCTTATCGTGACATCGGCTCATGTCTTGCGATCCTTCGATGATTTACGATGTCGCGACATCTCGATCTTATGCGGCATGCTTTATGGCTCACATAGCTTTGATTTTGATGGTTCTGTAGTGTCACGACATCCGATCTCTTGTCGCGACATCAACGTCTATGACCTTGAACTTGTGTCTTCTTATGTCGCGACATCGATCTCTTAATCGCGACATGGCGTTAGATCGCTGGAGGCTTCAACATGGTTTTACGATGGCGACATCAAGCCCTTCATCGCGACATCACTTTGCTGGAATTGCAGCTTTCAACTGAGCAAGTCTCATGTCGCGACCTCGATCTCTTGTCGCGACATCGGATTATGCGCTGCGGCAAATGGTTGCTTTGGTGTCGCGGCGTCGATTCTCTGTCGCGACTAAACAAAATCACCTCAGTTTCATCTTAAGCACATCGCGCGTAAGGTGCTTCTCTTGTCCGACCTCCATCGCAGCCATGACATCGATCTTACGTCGTGACATCACGATATTTGTCGTGATCATTTCTTAAGTCTACGGATTTAGTCTTGATTTTCATTATGTCGTATCGCGACACTGCATCGAGTTCTTAAATTTTCTACGATGTAAACATATTGGACAATGCAAGCCATGCAACATTAGTTGCCAGTTGCTTTCATTACATACTGCCATTTACGTATTTTACTCCAGATTCTTTGCATTTTTATACCTTTTCTTCTTTTCTTTCACACTCCACCCACTAATAACAAATTAGTGAGTTTCTTCATAATTCTGCATATTAATTAATCCTTTTCGGATGAAAATCAAACAGAAAAATGGATTAAAAATAGATGACTTTTAAGCTCATCAATAGTATTAGACCTTTTATTTCTCACTACTTCTTCTTCTTCTGGAATAGCCTGCAATCTTTCTCTTTGATTTGCCTTATTTCTTGATTCTGCCTTTGAGTGATCCTTCCTCAAGTCTGCAAAAGTTCTCTCTCGATTTCGAGTGTCTAAAGGGTAGCGGATCTGTAAGTCTTCTATGCATTTAAAATCTTCTTGAAAGTATAAACACTAGCGAGATCAATTGGGTGGAGTAGTATAAAATTATATCTATTTAGGCTT
Organism: Tetrastigma voinierianum; assembly: GCA_016808115.1. NCBI lineage: Eukaryota > Viridiplantae > Streptophyta > Magnoliopsida > Vitales > Vitaceae > Tetrastigma > Tetrastigma voinierianum. The sequence goes on from JAEQBH010006450.1 coordinate 535,777, forward strand.
CCAAAAATATCAGTAGCTTTTTCAGCCACTACTGTTAAAACTATTTTTTTTTTTTTTTTTTTTGGTAATTTTCTGAAATTTTTGTAAAGCAAAGAAAAATGTCAAAATTAGCATTTCTCTCTTTTTTTAGAATATTGATTTTTAAATTCATTCGTCTTCAAACATAGCCAAAATTTGATATGACCAGCATTATATATGTCTGAATTATGACACCATTACCACCTTGAAGACTATATGCTTATCCCGATAAAGGCACAGAAACTTATTCGGACAAAAAATAACTTGTATACTTCCTATAAAAATGGAATTTGTCAATGAATTCATTAAAAATTTAGTTTGGTCTTAATACGCAAGTGCACGGGTCGTGCAATTAATAAAAGTGGTTCTATAAGTCCAAATATCATTCCAGAAGTTGAAAGATTTAAAATTCAACTACCCCAACTACTCAAGTTCCACACTATTTGAACTTTCATTTTATCGAAATTTTAGTAACTGGACTAAGAATTCTACTATCTGAATTTCTACATCTCTAATAAAAGAAAATTTTAAAATCCTAAACATAAACTAGACTGAACCAGATTATTGTTGAAAGTGGACATTGGGATTTCATTGCTATGAAATTATCAATTCCTGCATCATAATCTAATTTGATTCTATCATAAACTGGAATATGAAATTGTCAAAGAGGTAAGGTAGTATAGTTTGGATTTCTCCTTTAACCATACTTTTCACTGATTAGAGAATCATGTTCATTTTAAAGAAATTGTTTCCCTGTCCGATTCGCATAATCATATCTTTATAAGATCTGGGTATTTTTCTTTTTCAATAGTTCATACTCATTTCTTATGACTGCAGATTTCTTACTTCCCAAGACAGGGTTATTGCCAAATTTCTACAAGATGAATGATGTCTCATCCTTGAGATCTAAAGGAGTTCTCCCTTTCCTTGATTAGATCTAATCTAACACGAGATCAAGATCATTCCTCCAAACCTAGGAAAGATCTCTAATTGATTAAATTGATAGATCACTCAACTAATTCTCAAACCATGAGTAAATTGATGATTTATCTAAGAAATCTTTCAGAGCTCATTAGTTCTTCAATATTAGTCTAGCATACCCCCAAGTAATGCTTCATGCTCTCAGGAATCTCCATCTCTTTGTCACTCAGAGGGCTTCCTGGAAATCAGAGCCAGAAAATAGTCCTTTTATGGGTATTAGTTACTAATATTGGGAACAATTCACTTCATGAACATCACCATTCAAATAAATTCAAGATTCTCAAACCAGGAAATTTCTTTCTAATTGTGCAAAAAATACCATAACCAACATCAGATGTTTCCCAGCGGAAGTTGTGTTTCTCGAAGAGTGGATCTGATGAACAAGAAATGCGTGGGAAAATTCCACTATAGATGCAATCAATTGAAAGAAATGAATTCGATTTTGTTTAGATTTTATTGGATTCAAACGATGTCGAAAATGACTTTCAACAATTTAATTCAACTTCTAAACTTTTAAACAGTTCACTATTTCAGATTTAGTAATCAAATTAAAATTCTACGCTAAATCTACTCTACGAAGAAAAGAAAAGAAAGAAAAGAAAAATATAATACAAAAGAGTCCTCAGCTCCCTAGATGCCCTCGTTTTTCCTCTAACTATCCTCTCATACTTTTCTCAAATTGTTTCTATTTATAGAGCCCCAGAAGTTTAGGCCACTAGGTCGAGGCTGCATTATGGAACCTTGAGTCGGCCCCGGATTGCATTCTCTGTACAACTTTTGGAAGTTGCTTGTTGCGACATAGCTTTAAATCTTCATTGTAGGTCTCTATTGCAGCATGCATTAGGCGTAAATCACGACTGTTCCTGTGATCCTTCTTGGATTGATCGTGGCAGAGTTTCGTAGTGTGAGTTTCTTTGGCTCATGTGTCCAGTCTTGCAAAGTCTATCGTTCTAACCAATCTATGTCGCGACAATCTAATGTGTGGTTCCTTCAATAGTTATGTCACGACATCGACAATTTTGTTGTGATAGAGTTTCTATGCAGCTTCTTCAAATTCGTGTCGCAACAACATTTCTGTTTTGGTTCTTGTTGCAACATTGTTTCTTATATTGTCATAATTTCTGTCGTGACCCCATATTAAAGTTTATCGCGATGAGTTTTGTCGCCATAACTGACTTCTTGTTGCGACTTCATTTTGATGTTGCGACATGGCATCTTAATTGTTGATGATGTTTGTTGTCGTGATGATTTATTTATGTCAGAAGCGGGACTTTTTATGTATTCAGCTTATCTTTGTGTTGTGACCTAGTTTGTTATGTCGCGACCAAACTTCTCTTCCTTGTGTTGGAATCTTTGTAGCGACATAGAAAAGTATGTCGCGACCTTGTTTATCTGTGTTCAGCTTATCTCTGTGCCACGACCTTGAGATCCCTGTTGCGACATCAAAACATCTCTTCAACTGGAGGTATGTCTCAACATTGGATTCTTTTGTTGCAACTAGGTCAGTTCACTAAGTAAGCATCACATGTCGCGACTTTGTTTATCTGTTATGATCAGAGTTTTTTCTTCTTTCAGCATCGCGACATACATCACCTTGTCATGATAGAAACTTCTTCTTTCAATGTCATGACATTCATTACAGTATGGAGGTCTTGATTCGAAGCTTTCTTATGTCTCCACAAGCTTTCCGTATTCTGATAATCAGTTTCACGACATAAGAGGATTACATCGCGTGAGAAGGTCATATACATTTTCAATATGTTCTGACATAAACTTACATCGTAGTATTCTTCTATAACAACCTTTAACTTCTTGTCGTCATAGAAGATCCCTTGTCGTGATATAATTTCTGCCTTCTTCCTGTTTCATTTGTCATGACAAGAGCTTCTTTGTTAAGACAATCTCTTCCTTGTGTTGACATCCTGCTGAAAACTTTGTCACAACATAAACTTTCTTTATCTCAACTGACTTGTTATATTCTTCCCATTTTCTGTCACGACACGCTTTCTTTTGTTGTGACATGACTCATCTGTCAATATTCAAGCCTTTGTGTTGCGACAAAGGAAATATCGTGACTGTGTTCCTTTGCTATTTGATTGGAAGTTTGTTGAGACATGCAAAACTCTGTTGCGACAAAGACTGCTGCAATTGCTCTTTTATATTATTTCCTCTTGGAATTTTCCTTTTGAATTAAAACACACAAAAACACAAAGTTGGTAAATATTCCATAATTAGGCATTAAAATAGATCTCAAGATACTAAAAATAAGCCAGAAAATGGATTAAAAATAGATGAGTTTAAGACTCATCAAGTACTAGAAAGGAAAAATACCTAGTTCTTAGAAAGAGAATCAAATCCTACAAGTAACTGATTAGACCCATGTGTTTGGAAAGAATATGGTTTTCTAATTAGTGAAATGTATAGTGTATGGAGGAATTCAAACTATACTACCTTGCATCTTTGACGAGTTCAGATTTCAAACTGATGGGTGAAATACGTTGTAGACTGATGCAGAAATTGATAATTATTCATTGATCTATTTCTCAGTGTTAACTTTACTCAATGAACTCTAAATTCCAATTCATTATGATTTTTTGTTATAGTTAAAAATTTTAATCAGTCATTTGTTCTTTAGTTAAGCAACTCAATTTTGTATTTTTGAGTTGAAATAGTAAAGATATTAAGTAGTAGGGGTAATTGATCTTAGATCGCTCATCAGATCCTCGTGGGAATGATATCTGGACTTAAAAATCCACTTTATTACTTGTATGACCCGTGCACTTGCAAAGAAGTAGACCTAATATAAATTTGCAAAAATTACATACATATCAGAAAACATTATTTTATAACTCTCAGTTAACAAGTTTTTAGCGTCGTTGTCGGGGACCAAATAGTCCTAGGTAGAAGTGACATAAATTTGGCACACACACTCTTAACAAGTTTTTGGCAGCATTTCTAAGTGCAGATAGTCTCGGAGGCAATGCGGAAAATTGAGTATATAAGAAAGTCTGAACAAGTTTTTTGGCTCGGATTCTTGGGGACTAAATGAATTCGAGAGGTAGTGCCCGGAAAATTGGTATATAGAAGGTTTGAACAAGTTTTTGCTTGTTACGGGGATCTAAAAGAGAACCTAAATATCAATATTCCAACCAAAGAGAGAATTGCTAATTTGAACATTTTTCTTTACTTTATCAAAAATTTCAGAAAATATACAAAAATAGTTTTAACCACAATAGTTGAATAAGCTACTGAAAATGTTTATGATCTTAAATTGATATAGTTGTTTTCCACTTATTCAATTTGATCTTAGTGTGTTTCCATTTCAAGAAAGATCTTATATGCATAAAAAACCAGAAACAGAATTGCTGCCTTTGGACACTAAATTGGAAAGAACACTAAGAAATCTGAGAAAAGTAAAAAGTGTTGAATAAGAATTTATGGCAGAATAAAGAGAGGTACAACAAAACACTCAGGCAGAAGTAGCAGAAGAAAGGCCTCAAAGGCAAAGGACTATGGAGGATTTTTGGAGGCCAGTCATTAGAGACGATTACTCTATTATGAGACAACCTACTATAGAGGCCAACAACTTTGAATTAAAGCGGAAACGTCCACGATGGTGCAACATCATCCAATATCTTGGCTGATTCGTGCCACGGTAGAATTGAGCGGAATCAAATGATATTTGTTTCCTATGTTCCTCCTCTTTGCTGTGAGTCGAGCTCTTTGCTTGATATAGTAGTCTAGGGTCGAACCGCGAGGATGGGTTTTCATCCCACAGATGATTGCATCGAGTGTTTGGAAAATGGTGAAGCTTTTTGTTTGGATTTTGGATTTTGTTAAAGACAGGGGAGGTTGTTTGTTCAGACTATTGTAATGGTTTAAAGTGGGAGTGTGGGAAATGAAGTAACCGCCAGGCTTGGGTCACTAGCTTGATAACATGGGGAATGACTACGGTGTCCTCGGGTTATTTCCTTAAGCATTAGGGCAATTGACATATAGTCATTAAGCAGGATCTTGTTTAGCTATAAAACCTAACCTAAAAACCACTCCTATTTGGAGTCGACCCAGTACTAAGCATTCAAGTCCCATTAGGTTGAAACCACAACAGCATTTAACCTCATTCCCATGGCTCGTAAATGACATCAAGAATGTCGATGCATCTGCACCATTAAGAATGCTGCTTGAACCACTAAAGCATGGCAAGTATTGACCAAAGAAAAGACATTAAATGGCATTAAACCCTAGTTTGGAAAAATTTAGGAACCATAAATGCGATGCAGCAACAATCAGCATGAGGGACCTGACACACGACCCCGAAACCAAGCTAGCAGCCCTCTCTTCAGAGTATGAGGCTTAGCCCAGGCATCCCTTGAGTTGTCATCCTGAGGGTGTGTTTAGCCGATAGAAAATGAGAGAAAAGAGAGGAGAGAAGAGAGCAAAACAAACCCTAAATGAAAGTCATGGAAAACTTTCTTTATAAATGAAAAGTTGCTTAGGTTACAAAGGTCGAGGGCTTATATAGTCAACCCTAAAGTGTGAAAATACAAAATGCCTAAAATATGATACATTACATAAGGACAAAATGGTAATATATCAAAACGTGGGTCGCTTGGCATCAAGAATTCCAAAAACACGTGGGTTGAGATTCTCGCGAGTAGAAATTCGTTAGCATAGCGGTACTCTCACAGCCTAGCGAAATTTAGCTAGTTTCCAGCTTAAATTCCCCCTCGCTAGCCCAGCGAACCACAAGAGATAGTGAGTCTAGGGAAATTTCACTAGGAAGAGTGGAATTTCACTATTTACGTAAATTTCGCTAGCCTACCGAAATTTCAGAGAGACAGCTTAAACTAGGTAATTTCGCTTAGGAACGCAGAAATTTCGCAGATACGTAATTTCATAGCCTAGCCAAAGACATAGCGAAAATTTCGCTAGATTGCGAGTTTAGCATCCCAGCGAAATTTTCAAGAATCATAGCTTAAAATCCCCCGCCGTGCCTGATTTGCTAATGCATCCCTCCCAACCTTCTTTCTTCACATCCACTTCACATTTCTTCATCTCGATGGTTGAAAACACCGTGAATCCTCAAAGATTCGGCAAATATTCGACATCAAACTTCTGAACTACTGGCTAAGGCACGCAAAGCCCGTGAAATTACCAAAACAAACTCGGTAAAATGGGATTAGTGAAACTAAGTGGACCAAGACACATCAATCTGCTTAATTGATATGATTAAGGCGCAAAAGCACTCAAACCTATTGTGAATAGGGCTCAAAATAGCGCTTTTTGGGCACTAATCACTGGCCATCCAAGTGAAGACCCCAATGAGCACATGGGAAGATTTTTGAGGATGGAAAATACAATAAAGCTGAATGGGGTGAGATCTGAGGTGATCAAGCTACAACTCTTCCCTTTTCATCGACGCGGCGCTACTTGGTTCAATCACCGCCTTCATGGATCGCTGAACATTGGGAAGATTTTGTGGAGGTTTACATGAGCAGATTCTTCCCTCCCGCCATCACTTCAGAGAGGAGAGAGGAAATCATAGTGTTCAAACAAGGAGAGGATGAAAGTCTCTATAATGCATGGGAGAGATATAAGAGACTATTGAAAAGATGGCTAATGCACGAATAGATTCACCACCCACGGGATGACTTCTACTACTCTAAGAACTATGACCTTTTAAAGGTATAATTGATGGTAGCCCGGAGCATTCAATAGGAAGAGAGTGTTAAAGAGTAAGTAGACGATTGATTGAAGATCTAGCAAAAAGAATTACAAAGATCCATCTAAGACTTCAGGGAGCAGTAGCAGACTTAAGGGAAGTGGGGTGATAGAACTGAACAGAATGACTGCCATAGAAGCTAAACTTGATGCATTGATGAACAAGCTGGGAAACCAAGAAAGAAGAATGCATCTAGCACATGAAGTAAGAATAGTGTAAGAAAGTGAACAAAAGAGTAGTGGTGGAGAGGGAATAGCCCATGAGTGTCCTTATCAAGTCGGGCAGGCCCGCCAGCTAATGGCAACGTAAGCTACAACTTCTTTGCCAAACCTTAACTTGCCAACCGATCGCACACCAAAGACTCATAAACCATGAAAATTTCTCATGTAGTGGAGCACAGCAAGGTCCAAGACCAGTGTTGAATTTTCAACAACAATATGCTTCACAGGGGTTCCAAGGACAACAACAGGAAGGGAGTCAGAGAGCAAAAAATGTAGGATAAAGGAGATCTCAATCCTTTAAAGATCATAGGAGAGAATAAGAGGCTACTAAACATTCATAAGCATAAATTTGCTAAGATAGTAGCATTTCAGGCAAACATAAATGTGTTTCAAGCCAACACTAATGCCTCTCTAAAAAATCTGGAGACACAAGTAGGGCAGCTGGCCCTAGTAATGTGTATCCAGTCCGCTGACAAGTCTTCTCAAGTGATAAAGAAGAACTTAAGGATTGTACACGGTGACTCTGAGGAGTGGTAGAAAGTTGGAAAGCAGAAAAGAAGAGGAGTAGAAAAAGACATAAAATACTAAGGAAGAAGAGGTGCAGACTAAGCACCAGTAGGAGATAAGAACACTAAAAAATAATGAGGACATGAAAGCCTCCATGCCTGTTGTTCTATTCCCTTAGAGACTTCAAAAAGCAAAAATGGAGGAGCAATTCTCTAAATTCTTGGATATGTTCAAGAAAATAGAGATTAATATACCTTTTACTAAGGCATTGGCTCAGATGCCTAACTATGCTCAGTTTCTAAAGGACATTCTGAGTAAGAAGAGAAGGCTTGTTGAAGAAGGAGTGGTGAATTTGACAGCCACCTGCAATGTAGAAATCCAAAAGAGGCTACGAGTGAAGATGCAGGATCTTAGCAACTTCACCATTCCTTGCACAATTGGGAAGGTTGAATTTAAAAAGGCTTTGTATGATCTCGGTGGGCAAGATTAACTTTGATGCCACCGGCCGCAATGAAGAGATCGAAGCTCGGGGGAGCTTACTCCTACAAATATGACTCTACAAATGGCAGATAGGACTATGGCACAACTAGAGGGAGTCCTTGAAGATGTACTCATCAAGGTGGGAAATTTTATTTTCCTTGTGGACTTTGTAGTTATGGATATGGAGGAAGATACGCAAGTTCCACTACTGCTTGGAAGACCTTTCCTAGCCACTGGGTTGCCTTGATATAGATGTGAAGAAAGGAGAACTCGCTCTCAGGGTGGGGGAAGACGTAGTACACTTCAACCTGAACAAAAGCTTGAAATAGTCTAAATGTGAAAGTGCAGATTGTAAGACTGTAGAAACAATAGTTCCCATCAGTCCTGAATTGATTTTTAGCTATAATTTTCAAAATTCAATCAATGAAAATGAGATGAATTCCCAGTATCTTGAGGATCTTGATTGTAAATTTCTGATTTCCAATTTTGATTTAAAAAAAAACAGTCTTCGATTTGAATAAGAACATTACAGAGAAATCAAGTAGCAATGAAGAGAAAGCAAAAGAAATGGAAACAAGTTCAAAAGGGTTATCCTTGAAGGAACTACCCAGACACTTAAAGTATGCTTTCTTAGAACCAGAAAAAGTTAAACCTATGATTATATCAGCTGCAATGAATGAGATTAAAGAACGAACTCAAGTAGAGATTCTCTTTAAGGAGCAATTTCTTGGTCAATAGAAGATTTGAAAGGAATCAGTCCTTCTATTTTCATGCAAAAAATCCTCTTAAAGGAAAATGAAAAGACCTCCATTGAACATCAAAGAAGGCTGAATCCAATAATGAAAGAAGTTGTCAGAAAAGAAGTACTAAAATGGTTAAATGCAGGCTTTATATATGCAATCTCATATAGCCCTTGGGTGAGCCCAGTTCATGAGGTTCCCAAGAAGGATGGATTCATAGTGATCATAAATGAGAAGAATTAATTGATTCCTACAAGAACTGTGACAAGATGGAGGGTGTGCATTGACTATAGAAAATTGAACACTGTAACTAGAAAGGATCACTATTCTTTACCCTTTATTGATCAAATGTTGGAAAGGTTAGCAAGACACCCCCATTTCTGTTTTCTTAATGGATATTCTGGATATAACCAGATTGCCATAGCCCCTAAGGACCAAGAGAAAACTACATTTACATGTCCTTATGGCAATTTTTCTTTTAGAAAGATGTCATTTGGATTATGTAATGCTCCTACCACCTTTCAAAGGTGTATGATGTCTATGTTCTCAGATTTGGTGGAAGAGGCTATGGAAATCTTCATGGATGACTTCTCAGTATATGGATCCAGTTTTGAGAAATGTTTAGAAAATTTGGAAACAAGATTAGATGCTAAGACAAGAATCTAGTTTCTGATTTGGGAAAATTCTATTTCATGGTAACAGAGGGGATTGTCTTGGAGCACAAGATTTCTTACTACCGGGGTTAGAAGTGGACCGAAAGAAAGGTTTGTGTCATAAAACTTTCTGCTACCTACAAATGGGCTTAAAGGGATAAGAAGCCCCGACATGTTGGATTTTACAGAAGATTTATAAGGGACTTCTCAAAAATCTCTAGACCATTATGTAAGTTGTTGGAAAAAGATGAAAATTTTGATTTTGATGAATCATGTAGATCTTCATTTGAAGAAATTAAGTCCAGATTGGTTACAACTCCCATCATGGCAACACCAAACTAGAACAAAGAGTTTGAAATCATGTGTGATGCCAATGACTATGCGATGGGAGCAATATTGGGACAAAGAACTGAAAAAATATTTAGGGCCATATACTATGCCAACAAAACCTTCAATGAGGCACAAGAGAACTACTCTACCACAGAAAATGAGATGCTGGTAATGGTGTTTGCTTGTGAAAAATTCAGGCCTTACATATTAGGGCCTCATGTTATCATACACACTGATCATGCTGCAATTAAATATCTAATGGAAAAGAAAAAGGCCAAACCAAGACTAATCAGATGGTATTTCTGCTGCAAGAGTTTGATTTAGAAATCAAAGACAAGAAGGGTTGTAACAATGCGATAGTTGATTACTTGTCTAGATTAGAAAGGCCTACTGAAGATGAAAAGGGAAATGAAATAGCAGAAAATTTTCCTGATGAGCAACATTTTCAATTATCAGTCCAAGTACCTTGGTATGCTGATATTGTGATTTACTTAGCCTGTGGAATTATGCCACCTGAGTTCAACTACCAGCATAAAATAAAGTTGAGAACTGATAGCATATTTTATATATCGGATGATCTACTACTGTTCAGAATAAAAAATTTGATTATCAAAAGATGTATACCAAAAACAGAACAAGGAAAAATTCTTGATGAATGTCATGCATCACCATACGGAGGACACTTTGCATGAGATAGAACAACCCATAAAATTCTCTAATCAGGTTTTTATTAGCCTACTATATTCAAAGACTGTTTTGAATGGGTAAAACATTGTGATAAATGTCAGAGAATGGGAAACATAAGCAAAAGAAATGAGATGCCCCTGTAAGGAATCTTGGTGGTGCATATTTTTGGTGTATGTGGGATAGACTTGATGGACCTTCCTGTACTTCATTTGAAATTTATACATTCTCATAGTTGTGGATTATGTATCCAAATGGTGGAAGCAATAGCTTGTCCTAAAATGAGATGCCAAAGACAAGGGTGGGTTCATACAAAGAAATATTTACAGATTTGGAGCATCCAAAACAATCATTAGTGATGGTGGAAAGCTTACTGCAAACAAAGTGTTCTGCAAACCCGAGGTAGATATGGACTCAAACATGTAATAGGATTGGCTTATCACCCTCAATCAAATGGGCAAGCTGAGATTTCCAATAGGGAGATAAAGAAGATTCTACAAAAAACAGTGAACCCAAGAAGAAAAGATTGGTCTATAAAGCTAGATGATGCATTGTGGGCGTATAGAATTGCTTACGAAACTCCTATTGGAATGTCTCCATACAGGATTGTATTTGGGAAGCCTTGTCATCTTCCTCTTGAACTAGAATATAAAGCTATGTAGGCCATCAAGAAACTAAACTGTGATTTCCAAGTTGCCAAAGAAAAGAGACTACTCCAAATGAATGAACTGGAAGAGTTGAGGAATGAAGCTTATGATACTGCCAGAATCTACAAGGATAAGACAAAGAAATGGCATGATCAGAAAATTCTGAGGAGAGAGTTCAAAGCAAGAGAGCTAGTCTTGCTGTACAATTCAAAGTTCAAGTTATTTCCAGGAAAACTTAAGTCAAGATGGAGTGGTCCTTAATCAGTAGTTGCAAGTACACCCTTTAGATGAGTAACATTGAAAACTAATTTTGGAAATGAGTTTAAAGTGAATGGTCAGAGATTAAAGCATTATCTTGGAGGGAAAATAAATGAAGATTAACTCAAGATTCATAAGAGATGGAAGAATTTTGCTAGAAGGAAAGCATTTTGGTGTTAAAATGCCCAGCCAGTAGCCAAAACATATTACAAATTTACTTGGGAGGCAACCCAAGAAAATTTTTGAATTGATTGATAGTTTGATTTTGCTTAATTCAGTGTGTTTTAATTAGCTTAGATAATACAATAGAATGGATTTTTAATTTTCATTTTGAATTTAAAATTAGTTAAGTTTATTTTGTTGACTTTTCAGGATAATGAAGCTGAAATTGGAGATGGATTTTGAATTTGGAAGCATTATATCTCAAACTCATTATGCAGAAAGTGCTACAATAGGGAGTATTTGTTTGTCCCTAACTTGTTCTTTAAGGATAATGCATAATTGACGTTTGGGGGAGTGTATTTATATTAGTAGAAAATGTAAAGTAGCTTTGTTGTGCCCATTCCTTAAATATCTTGATTGTCATCATGATTTATTGAAGCTGAATAATGAAACGAGATGTACTATTCATACTTGAATTGAGATTCTTTGTTGTTTGACATGTCTTCACAAATATGATTTGAGTGGTTTTAATGCATTGCATACTACTTTGTGATTACTACCCAAAAAGTGCTATTTTACACCCTTATTAATAAAGGCTTCAGCACTCAGGTACTAATCACCCACTAACCCAACTGCATGTTACGACCCAGCAAAGCTACTAATCAAATTCTTGTAAGTGTTGTTTTTGTAGGCTTTTTATACCATAGATAGGGATTCAACTCAACCATGGAGAATCCAAGTTCAACTCATAGCTGCAAATCAAAAACCATAAGAAAAAAAGAAGGTATTAGCAGCAAAGATCACAAATTTCGCTACTCCAACAGAGGCCGTGTATTTCACCCCACGCACCGGCTCAAGTTTCAAAGACTGCTGAATGTTCCCCGCTTTTGATTTTTGACTTTTGTTCCTCCTTTTTTGATTTCTTCCCATTTTATCCCTATAACAGTTTATTGCTTTTGGTTATTTTGGTATTTTGCTTGGCTTTAGGCAGTATTTAAGCCCAAGCAAACATTGTAACGGGGAGACCTTTTTGCTAAGGAATAAAGTTTTTGGGCGGGAAGCTTTCAGCTCTTCCCGCTCTTTCTCATTTTCTCTCATTTTCCCTCACTTTCTCTCCCTTTCTCACTTGCCAAACACCCTCCGAGGATGAGCGGCTAGAAACCCTTCCTCCTTGAAGGGGAAGGTCGGCCGGGTGCGTGATCCAAGGCAACCGGAGGTTCCATGTTTTTCACTTGGTGCATCCAACACATCGTTCTTCATTTTTTAACTTGTGTTTTGATCCCTTCGGGAGTCACCTTTAGAATGGTTATTACTGTAAGCTGGGGCTCATTGGATGCTTAATGTTAGATCCATTGATGTTTGTTAGTTATCATTTATGATCCATTGTAAGGTGAGTCAAGGTGACTTGTGTTTTAATGACCGAGAGCACTAATGGCCAATGGATGCCATTTTTCAAAGGATATTTATTAAGGGTCAATTTTTATAGCTAAATGAAGATCCGGTTCGGGAAATGACTATAAGTCATCCTCCTTAACGCGAGGAAAGGACCCTGGAAACCCTCAGTTGCCCTAGGAATCCGACCCTAGTGACCTAACACTTCAAGGGGTTCTATTTTACATTTTAATCCTTGTTTTATTTCGCCTTCCAAACATTTCACTCCACCTGCTTTTACCAAACCTAAAACCAAATTTAATTCACTAAATTGAACTCACCAGAAGTAGCCCGTAACCCAGCCACATTAGGCTAGGCTCGGGTCACCGTGCTCGTCTTCGCCCGCCATTAGCTAAACGAGCCAAGCTTGAGCCTTAATTTAGGCTTGATAAATTTCGAGCCTGAGCTCCAAGCCAGCCCGAAATTCAACCGAAAGCCCTGCAGACATTAAAAAAATGATTTTTATTATTTGCTGCCTGCCTAATTGCCTTAAGTCCTTAACCCAAAATAAAAATTAAAAAGTTAAAAACCTCGGGGGCCTCAACCAGCTAAAGAATCCCCTAAACCCTCAACGCCTCCCCTCTCAACCCTCTCTTCTCTCCCTCGCCATTTTCGCCATTTGAAAATCAAAAGTTAAAACCTCGCCAGCCAGCAAAGACCACGACAAACGGCACCACCCACCGCACCAGCCCTAGCAGGCGGCTTCCTTCTTCGTCGACACAAGTGCTTCATAGGAAGAGATCCATTGATGATCTGTAAGCTATTTTTTATTTATTTTCTTTGGCCATTTTTTACCAAATCATCCTTCAACATTCTTCTGAGATCGATCCTGCTAGAGTGAAGACCGGTATTCAGTTAGGAGGAAATCTATTATTAGAAAAAGTAGATCCCTCTCCCTGTGGAAAGCCCCAAGCTTGAGTCGAAATGTCGAATTGTTGTTCACTGGGTAACCCTGGGTAGATGGGGATTGTTTGATAGTTCAGAGATACTAGTGAAATCCTCATTTGATCAAGCCTATAAGCAATTCCAAATCAAACAATTGACAAAATCACAAACACAATTCCCATAGATAGTTTATTTTCTCGGGAAAATGATGGATGGAAGAATAAATATTCAATTTTTTTTCTTTTTAAAAAATTTTGAATGTGGGTTATAACAATTAACAAAAGGGAGAAAGGGAGGATTACTTTGAGATTTTGACATTAAAATAGGAAACTGAAAGAAGGGAAAAAGGAAGAAAGGCTAGTGAATGAATCGGTCCCAGCAGCTGAGCGAGAGAAAGATTTGATTTTTTTATTAAATCTTCCAAAACAAAACAGAGGCCACATTCATTCTCCTTGCCGCCCACTCAACTATCCTGAGAAATGATATAGCCCCCCACTACATTTTGACACCCATTTTCATTTATTCTATTATGTGGATGTAAGTTTGTAACACACTTTATAATTTTACAGTGAGGCTCTATGGGAAGTTATTTGATCAAATGATACCCTTCTGTTATTTCTCATGCTGTAAGTGTCAATTTCACTTGTGTTTTAAGTGTATAAATTACTAAAACTTTTGCCAATTGCCCACCCAAATAAGAAGTTAAGTACAATATATTAGAAGCCAATTTTTCATTACTCTTAAATATTTGCTTCCTTTTCCATAGCAAACATTAATATGTGAAGTAAACTATCGAATATTAAATGATACGACTTTAGATATTATTGGTTGATCATTCTAATCTCATACTTTTTTGCAAAGAAATCCTTTTTTAATTTCACTCGTGTTGTTGGTTTTGTTTGGTACTCTTTAAATCAGGAGGATTTCTATAATAGATTTCAGTTTTATGTTGGTTTTATTTTATTTTTTTACTTATAATTTTCTTGGTGAAGCAAGGAAGAACTCAATCGATTTATTATATTAGTTCTCGTAGCTTTGATGAAATAATAATTTTTAGTTCATAAATACCCTCACCTTTCAATGATCATCTCTCTTAATTTTCAAAGGAGGATGTGTTCGCATGTGTGTGTAATTTCTTGTTTTTCCACTTTGTTTTTTAATTATTAATTTGATTGGAATTCTTTTATTTGCTAGTCTGCTAGATACCAAAATGTCAAACGATGAAATGTCAAATCCGAATGATATGGATGAATGAAGAAATTGATTGAATCATTTATAATATGTCCAAGCCAAACAAAAGAAAAAAATCAGTTGTTTGGGATGAATTTGATGTTGTAACTGGGAGTGACAAGACAGGGGTGATAGGGGCAAAATGCAGTCACTACAAGAATATGTTAGCTTATAAGAGGGGAGGTGCCACTAGTCATCTAAAGAGGCATTTGAAAGTTTGTGTCCCTCGTCAAGCTGCTGAACTGAAATAGTGTGCTGGTCCCCAAAGAAGCTTTGTTGCCATTTGAGGTTACAGGGAAGATCAAGGCAAACTTTGTTATCAACCCATCAATATGACAAAGACAAAGTTAGAGAGCTTCTGCTGTATGTTTTATTGTACACGAAGTACCCTTCAAGATGGCCCAGGTTATTTTTTCCAAAATTCAACCCAAGATATCAGCCAATCAAACGCCACACTTGAGAACCGATTGCATAAAAACTTTTGCGCTGAGAAGGAAAATTGGAAAGGGGTGTTAGCAAGTGTTGATAGAATCAACTTAATCCAGTGGATTTATGGACGCCAAATCAAACACCGTACATGTGTCTAACCTGGCCATTACTTAGATGCCGAGTGGAATTTACAAAGAGAATGTTTAATTTCGCGTCGCTTCTCCTCACACTGGATTGCAATTGCCGATTGTATTCTTCAATGTTTATTTGATTGGGATATTGAAGATAAAGTTTTTACTATTGCATTGGATAATGCATCTTTCAAATGATTCAAGAAGAAGAATTCAAGGATCATTTTGCAGAAAGGAACCTTTACTTTAACAAGAAGATATTTCATGTTCGGTAAACAGTACATGTTTTAAATCTCATGGTGCAAGATGGACTATCGAGATTCTTGATGTGATTGAGAATATCCGGGAAAGTGTGAAGTACATGAAGATGTCTCCTTCAAGGCTTGATAAATTTAATGAAATTGTCAAGCACTAAAGTTGTCAACCTCTAAACATCTAATACTGATGTTCCTATTTAAAGCGGAATTCAACACATGCAATGCTTGAGTCGGCACTTCAATAAAGTTGTTTTAAGGTTCAAGGAAAGGACTCTTAATTATAAATGGTTGCCAACCAAGGAGGATTGGACACGAGAGCTGCTGAGGTTTCTAAATTTTAGAAGTGTTTAAAGCAGTTTGGCGTGCTTCTCCCGAAGTGTGATCCACCTCAAATTTGTTCTTCCTCAAATTTGGAAAGTAAAGTTGAAGATGAAATTAGAAAATTCGCACACTAGAGATTTCATGAAAAATGACTACTAAAGATGAATGAAAAGTTTGCAAAGTATTGGGGAGAGTGTAATTTATTGATGGCAATTGGAGCAGTTGTTGATCCTCTGATAAAATGCAAACTATAAAATTTTGTTTTCCACATATTTATTCTCATTAAGAGTGTGATAGTCATATTAATGTGAGGTTAGTGAATCCTTGTGTACGCACTTTACCCGGGCCATGCATCTATAGAAGGGCGCATGCTAACACTCAGCAATGTCAATAGTGATATTGATGTTTCTAAAGGAAAACGGTAGTGCGGATGCCTTTTGATGCGCTGGGGCTGAAAAATCATTCTCGATGTCATTCCCCGAAAATAAACTGAAGTCGACATTTATCTTAAAGAAGGAATTTGCAAGCCTAGTGATGAAAATTATGATGAATTTGATGCTTTGAATTGGTGGAAAGTCAATGCTATGAAATTTCGATGCTTATCTAAATGCTCCAGACGTGCATCCATCCATTCCGCAATAACTATCGTTGCTTCCGTATACGATTAGTGCCGGAGGAGTACTTTGATCAATATCGAAGTTCATTGAAGCCCGAGACTGTTCAAGCTTTGATTTGTTTGGGGGATTGGTTACGTCATGATTTAGGAGTGGAGCTTTCACCAACTGTAAGTATTTTTTTTTATAATCAGTAATATATATATATATATATATATAATTGTGAAAAGTTATAATGCATCCTAATTAAATTATTTTTAATTTTGTGTGTCGAGGACGAGTCACCTTGACTTGAAGTCATTAATGCCGAAATATGTTTAAAATTTCATTTGACTTGAGAATTTGAATGTTATAATATTTAGTATTATTTCTTTTGGATTCTAATTTTCTTTTGGGATTGTGTAGAATCTAATCTTTAATATTGGGAAATTATGACACATGCATATTTATTTTTGAAGATTGCTTTATTGATAAACTCGCCATAAAGATTAAGTGATCTATTTACATAATTTTGGAATCTCTGAGTTGCTGCGCAGTTGCATAAATCACTGGTGTTATAATTTTTAGTATGTTTATTGATACAAAATCGTTGTTGTAGCAAGCACAGGTGATGTTAATAATTGCATTATGTTATGTTGTCGCAGCAATATATCACTAAATAGTTTCAAGAGCGAATGTGATTATGCTTGGTCAAAACATGGATGATATTTCCATTTCTAGAATATCTGGATAGGTGGGTCATAACTCATTTTGCCTATTTCAATTTGTTAAGGGAAATTAGTAGTTTTTTTATTCACTTGCCATTACAATGTTGTAATATTCTATTGGCATGAAGATTCGAACCTAGTCCATTTTTTAATAGAATAGTGACTTTTTTTCTCCATCAGATTTCAAGGGCAGACCCAGTTGCACAAAAGCAAGCCGAGTGACTTTCGGGCGGCAATTGAGGAGGCATTTCTAGCCGAGCATGGGTTTTTGAATACGCTTCGAGGAACCGTGGTAAATTGTCTCGCATTAAAAGTGAATCCCGTTGGGCCGAAGAAGCCACCGGTTCAAACCAGATCTAGAATCGCCGTCTCGAACTGGTGCAAGTTCCCCAACCAAATTTTTCAACGCCTATACTCCATCATTCACCTCTAGTATATGCAATGATGCGGTGAAGCATCACAAGAGATATTCTTCTTCATAAATCTAAGTGTGAATCCTCTGTCTTGCTATCAAGAAATTTAATATACAGATAGCATTCTCGTAGTCAGGTGGCTCACACCTTGATTCCGCTAAGGTTTCTTTGTCGGCTTGCTTATACTTGAAAAAGAAAGAAGTTTTATTCTTCCACTGGAAGTGAACCACTAACTAAAATGGTTCAGAAAGATTTTCAACTTTGTCTTATTAACTTGATACAAGACTTATTTCGCACTAACTTTACACAAGTCGGTATTGAAACACTTTGAAACCGTTTACTTACAAGGTCCAAATAGGGCATCGTTGGAATTGGGTTGGGAAATCGAGCAGTGAATCTAATTAGTAATTGTAGAAAGATATTTCTGATTGAATATTTGGCCTAAAAGTATGATTGAAATTACTGGTTTCCTAATCTTGTTATTGGGATTCTTGCCAGCATTCTTGAATGTCTGTTTGCCGTTTCGGTTTTAGTTTCTTTGTACCGAGTTTGAGATGTCTTTTGCTGCGTGTGGTTCCTATGCCTTGTTAGATGCCCAAAATTTTTTCCTTAACCACATATATTAAAAATACTTATTTTTTATTTTACAAATTCTCCGATAATATAAACTATTTTCTCGATAAAGGAAATCTTACAAACTATATTTAGTACCTCAAAATATATAGTGCCTAATGACATGTAAGAAGACATTATACTATGATAAAGAGAAAATCAAAGTTCTAGGCCTGTTAGGGTTCTAAGGAGAGAAAGAGAAAGAAAACTTTGAAAAGACCTTCCTTTTGTCTCATTCTTCCAGAACCAAACTGCATCGTTTCTAGAAAACATCAAGCGTAACTCTCATTCATTTGCCAACCAGGCTTTTATGGACATAATCGCGATCCGGGTGGTACGATGGGACATTTGATACCTTACCCGTTATAATTTGTTGTGTCCTTCAATCTGATTTTGGAATCCTTCTTGTTTATTTATATATATTTATTTTTTTTGACATTTTTCGTGAAAGAAGAACACTAATCTCTAATTGCATATTGTGGCTATAGTTTGTGTATCTTCACTCTGCAAATTTCGAATGTGGTCTCCCGAAATGCATAGGCCACCCATCGTCTCGAGTGATGTATACAGCTGAGTTGTTCTTCTAGAGTTATTGACCTGGTGGAGGTCGCTGACAAGACCCGACCTAGTAAGAGCAGAGCTGTTGATTGAATTAGCCCTGGTTCAAAAATTTTACCTAATATTTGGGTTTGTGATATTTATTTTTTAGTTCGACAAATCGTAGGCCGAGATAGTACTCCTCTGCCAACCGTATTGCTATATGTTTGCCCTATGTTAGAATTTATTTATTTGGCTCATGCCTCATCAAACTTGTATACAAAGATAGCAACCAAAACTTAGCTTTACCTATATTTTAGGTTATAAAAAATTTGGGAATTGGTCTAGGAATGCATCGAATGCTCATTCCTTTGCTCTACATTAATTCCTTGGCAATATTGTCATCCGGGGTATAGATAACCCTAAGAAGCATTATTATGTAATTTAGCCTCCCGATTTTGGTTTTAGTTTTTATATATTAAAAGGTATTTTATTTTTATTTTTCGTTTGGCCTCATCAAACCGTAGGTCGGGATTGCGATTGCGATTTAGTTTTCAACCAAAAAGCAACTTTTTTAGCTATATTTTTAACTGCCTTAGTATTTATTTCATTTTTTCTTGCATCATTAAGAAGATACTTGACGAACTTATAGCTTTATTTGTTTTATGGTATATCAAAAACTTAGAGGAATTACAATTATATTAATAACCTTCATTTAATCTAATTCTAATATTCATCTTATCTGCTTTATTTTTCATTATCTACGATCTTTTGCAAATTATTTTTTCGGTTTTATACGTATCTTATGCTGATTCTTACATTATTTTATTTATGAGATAAATCTTTTTTAATTATCGTAAAATTTTATCTTAACATAATACCTATTTACTTGATGATATGGATGTTATTTTTTAAAGCATCCATATGTTATCTTGCACACGTACTTCATTTTGACTCGGGATTGGGTTTGAGCTCGAGGAGTTAGCTGAGCTCGTTCTCTGACGGGCCTCTGTGGAGAAACAAGCCGAGCTTTTTAAATCGATATGACAGGCTGTTGATTCGCTGTTCAAAAGCTTGGCTCGGGCCTCAGGCTCCTCATAGAATTAACAAGCCTGGCTGAGTATTCGCTACGACTCGGCTCGTTGTGACCCCAGCGTAAGTCATTTAATAAAGAAAACCCATCTGTGTTCGCCACTAGAGCCACTATCTGCGATAGTTATGCTCTGTTATTAGGAGGGAGTGGGTTTATAATTTTGTTGATTGGCATACCCTAGCTTGCGATACATACTCTCTTTGTATTAATTTAGTTGAAGGTCATAAATCTTTAATTTGGTGGAAAATTCATTTTATGTGTGACATCATTTCCTCTTTAATAAGCTGACTCTTTTTATTCTAACCTCTGGTTTTGAAAGAAGAAGTATGTCCACGACATGTTCTATCTTGCAGTAGCAACATTCAACTAGCAGAACATAATATATAACTATGCTGCGACAATATTTTGCTTACGTCGCGGCAAGAGTTGCTAACATTTCTTAATTCTGAGAGAAAATTATGTCGCGACATTAGTTTACTTCACCAGGGTATAATTATGTTGCGACATTATTTCTCTATGTCGCGACATTATTTCTCTATGTCAGGACATAGGTTTGAAAGGAAAATAAACCCTAATCTAGTGTTTGTCACGACAATTAAAAAACCTGACAAATCTGTTTGGCTATAAATGGGAATATTTGAAACTTGAGACCACGCCTTCCTGTAAACCATCGACCGCTTGACCCACCCACCAGAAATTTACTGCTCATAGTTATTCAAAAGCATTAAATCTCCAAAACCAGCCTCTAGTCATGTTAGAGTTGTCACATCTTGTTCTGAACCTGATCTAGATAATGGAAGAATACACGGAGAATGGAAGGCCATTCGAGAGAGTTTGATCGAGGGCGAGCCGAGCGGAAGAGGCCCAGGAAAATAAATAGGGGATTGGGAAGGGCGATCGGAAGCGGGAAGAAGAAGTTAGTGGAGGTTTGTTTTCAAGCGGTGCGCGTCTCATGGGAGAAGGAGTCTAAGAATGAAGTTTCGTTTGGCGAAGAGCCTGGGTTGACCAGAGCATCTAAGCGCTGATAAGGTGATTGAGAAGAAGAATTACTTTGACCTGTTATGTAGTTTTGTGGCGGTAATAAAAGAATTTTATCAGAGCATGGTGGAGTGAGAGAAAGTTGTTTATGTCAGGAGGATGGTGGATCTCTCTTTCGGTAGAGAAAGAAGATAAAATGAGAATGTTTGTCGAGAGGAGCAAAGATGGATCAAAGTTGGCTTGGTAAAAGAGACAGAGTATAATAAAATTTTGGACTTGCTCACAGATGGAAAAGGTAAATGGAAGTCAACAAAGAAAACCCCATATGAATCGACACCTGGTTCATTGATAGGAGGCTAAGGTATAGTTTCACATCGATTCAGCCTCTACCCTCAAACATCTGGTACGGGTGAAAGAGTGACTCTGTATTTTTACTAAAAGAGATTTAAATTTAGTGTGGGAAAATTAATTGAAAACTCCATATAGGTTACTATAGAAGCAAGTACAGGGGGTCTGATTCCACACCCAACATTGATCACCAGATTGTGTATCTTGGGAGGTGTGAAAGGAGATTAGGAAGAAGAAGAAATATATCACAAGCTTCTCACCGACAACACATTGGTATAACTAAAGAGGCACGAAGAAGCAGAGAGAAGGAGGGCAAGTAAAGTGAAAGGAAATGAGGATGATGAGAAGAGAGCAGTATAGTTTGAAAGCCCGACTCATGAGCGGTAAGTGAGGGTAAGGAAATTGGGCCCCATTTTGGATATATCTCGAATGTAAGAGGAGAATCCATCAAGAGCCGGTGGGAGCTTAGGACAGGCAACAATACGAGTTGATGAAAATGTAAAATAAATGAAATTTAGAAATCTGAAAGGGATGAATAATGAAACTACAACTATAGTTAAAGAAGCGAATATCTAGAAAAGAAGTTGAGGAGGAGAGATCAGTATTAGGAAGAAGAAATAAAGCTAAGGGATGAAGAATGGAAGGAGGAGATAAAAGAAAAGGATGAAAGGTGGATGAATGAGCTGAAAAATAGGGATGTAATTTATTGGAAAGAAATAGGGAAGAAGGAATATAATTTATGTGAGATGCTAGAAAAGAGAGACAAAGTCATCAAGGAAGAGATAATATCCAGAGATGAAAGTGGCCTAAGCAGTCTCTACGGCCTCTGGAAGGCAGTTTAAGGATAAAGGGAAGTCTCATGAATGAGTCCTTGATAGGACACTCCGCTGGGATGTTGGCCAAGAGGTAGCGTGAACTCACAGAGAGTAATGCAAAGATTCTAGATTGGGCTATGAATACAATCTTAGGCAAAAAGAAAGTCCCATTACCATAAATCAAAATATCCGACTGTATACTTTACACCATAGTGCCTTCAGATGTCGCAGACCCTCCCATTCCTTTTTCTAACCCTAATCCAGGTGGAGAAATACCTTTTGCACCTTATAAAGAACCACCTCAAAATAAAACCTGCGTCTGACAGAAGTAAAGAACTAACCCCAAGAAATTAGAAGAATATTTGAAAGAGGAGCGATAAGGAAAATCCTATAAAAAGAAAACACGAAAATGCACGAGGCAAGAAAAAGAATGAAAATCTTGTGTAATTACTTTACATGAATACACATTTGTAATTATCTAAAGAGTTAAATGAAAAATCAGTTGAAAACATTTGTGTCCATCTTTCTCTTGTATTTTTCTTGTGTGTATTTTCTTTTTCATGTCTTGATTTTCAATTAATAAAGAATGATGGTTTTTTTTTTTTTTTGTATAGCTTTGCTGAATAATGGAGAAACCAGTTTTCCTGGGTTTATTTGCTGAGTAACAATGAATTGTTTGGTGAAATTTGAATGATGAGTGAACTTAGTTGCTTGTGCTATGATATATTTTTCTGGGCCAGAATGAAATGGAGGAGGTGGTGAAACTTTTGAGTTGTGAAGTAGCATAGCAACATATCAAGAAACCAAACAAGAAATTGATAAATGAAATTGGGGTAAGATGAGATGTATTGAATGAGGAAGTTGTAATGTTATTAATGAATAAGTTCAACTTCAAGACTACGGAAGATTTAAACAAATGATGGAACAAATAGAACTTATAATTATGTTTTGTAAACAGTTTAGTTATTGTGAATCCTGAAAAACAATGCACATGGTCAAAAGTACCTCTGAAACAAATTGTGCTAAGATTAGGGACATCTTTTGAGATCCATCACAATTTAATCTCCCTAGAGATCCTAGAGCTTTGATGGAGTGATAGTCAAGGCGAAATCCTGGGGCAATACAACTAGCATGAGTGATATAGGTCATTCTTAGGAGTTTGAGCCTTTCAAGGCTTACCCTTATAATATGCATATGCATATACCTTAGTTCCTTATTTGAGCCAAAAATCCAATTTCATCATCAACCATCAAATGAAAAGCTTAAATCATTCCTTAAATCTAATCTTACAGTAAAAGAATCTGTGTTTGCCCAGATTGCATGACAAGTACATAAATAGTAGAAAAGGATAAGTTTGGGGAGCATTATTTTCAATTGTAAATGAGGATAAGAATAAAAGATGGGAAAGGAAAACCAACTGAGATAAGAAAAGAGAAAAAAAAGAATGAAGAAAAGAAGCTCTAAAAATACAAAGTATCAAGGTGGAATGAGTTTTGTCTTGTAGCCTTCTTCCATTGAACAATTAAGTTCTTAGGGGGTGCATTTTTATTTTTAGTACCTAATACCCATTTGGTATGAGGTTGTAAACCCAAAGTTCTCTAAGGGTGGTATAAAGCTTAAAGACACCCATAACATTGCACTATTATGGCCTTGTGAGAAAATATGAAAAGTAAAAGGCTCTAATCGTAGGCTAGTTTTATGATCGATGGTGGTAAAAAAACACCACAAATAAGGAGTATGCGAGGAAAGATGCAAATCAAGTTTGGAGTTTGTTTAAGGGTTGACATAAGTGGAAAATCGCGAGGGGATGCGGGGATGAAGAAGCAAATAGGTTGAGTGGTTGAAAAGCTGAAAATGGGTAAGCAGGCTCAGAGGTATCCAATTTATCTGCAATTACCTATAAACACACATTACAAGCCTAAAAGACCTAATTGATCTTGAAGGTTGTATCTACCTACATTAGTGGAGATTAATATGACAAATAAGCATATAGGACTTAGAAATAAGAAGTTTATTATCTGAGTAGTATCTCAGAAGATTAAATAATCTACCAAGATGAAAAAAAGAGAAGACCGACACACACTCACAAATCAGGGTTGAATAATTGAACTGTTTATACTATAGAAATTGTTGCACCATTTGGTAGGCTTACTTGAATCTTCCTTGTTACGGATGTGAAACTTGTTCAAACATAATTTTACAACTAATCTATTTTGCTGGCCTAAATTGTGGATTCAAGAGAGAAAAGATGTAAAGTGTAGAGCAAAATTGTCCTTAAAAAGTAAGATTTTTGAAGCGAAACAAAATTTTCTTTTCTTTGTGGGGACAAGCGAAACTTTAAGTTGGAAGTGTTGAAGAAGGAAAGTCTAAGCTCATCTATTTTAGTTCATTTTCTTGCATTTTTTTACAATTTATTTATTCATTTTAATGTGAAATTATGGAATAATCTTTAACTTTGTGTTTCTGGGTTTTGAATGAAAAGGAAACAAATCTAGTAAACCAATAAAAAAAAAAATTATGAATGAAATGTCATGACATAATTTCATAATGTTGCGACATAATAATATGTATAACAAAATCTCAAAACAAGTATCGGCGAAATTTATGATGCAACAAGGCAGAAAGGCCCGAGCTCTAAAGTTAGATAAAGATTATCCATGACGTTTTCAAAACTTTTATGCGACCTAATATAAGAAGAATGAATGATAAATGTTGCGATAGAAATAAATTATGTGGCAACATAATGAAGTCGAAGATAGACTTGGCCATCACGACAACAGTAGTTGTTATGTCGCAACATTATCAAGTTCTAAAAAGAAGAATGTTGCGACACAGCAAACTGAATGGCAAATGTGTCAGTATCGAAGTGGATTTCCGACCGTCAGATCCGGTCAAAGCAGTAGAAAATCCGTTGTTTGGATAATGGATATGGATATGGATAAAATCAGATTTTTTGAATGGATATGGATTGGATATAGTTAGGCATATCTGATCAAAAACGTATCTATATCAGGCCTAGCGTGTGTAATATTTGAATTAATATTTGAATGTTATAATATCAGCTACAATATTTGAATTAATTGTAATTTATATAATAACACTATATATTATGATATGATATCACATTACTAATTGAATATTTAATTGCTATTTTTTAAATCCTAATTGAAAAATAAAGTTAGAAATGAATCTTAAAAACATAATATTGAAACCCCCGAACCTAACAATAACATTATAAATTTATAAATCCTAGTCCTAATTGTAATTTGTAAATCCTAACGTAACATGCTAACATTGTAAGCCCTAACTTCACCAACACAGTAAATTCTAAACTTATAACATGAAACCTAATTTGTTGATAAGCCTCATACAGTCATGCGATCCACGTCTTCATTATCCTTCCAGTGTGAATTTGGACATATCTCTCTTCCAAGATGTTTGAGCTTGGCCATTCTTGGAATCACCCGGTGAACTTGATAGTCGAAGCGATACTTGAGAGAAGAAGCCTCCAGTGTATAAGAATTAAAACTTGTGAGCTCTTTTAAAAGCTCTTTGTAGTGAGACTCTGCTCTGTGGTGGCGTTGGCCAGGTCCTCCTCTTAGACGGAGGAGATTAAACGTGGCGATCTTAAGGCTGTTGGTTTCATTCTAAATCCCTAACCTTAATGTAACACCACAAATTTTAATTCCTAATATTGTAAATTTTAATTTTAACACTTAAAGTCTAATCAAACATCACTAACTTTAAACTCTATCTTTGTAGTATAAATCTTAATCTAATATAAAGGAGGAAAGGAGAGGAAAAAGGAAGGAAGCGGAGAGTGAACATGGAAGAGAGATAGCACTGTTTTTGATAGAAAATGAGTCTATACTTTGAAGTTATCGACGTAGTATAAAAAAGCTGTCCTTTTATACGGAAAAAAAAAAACCGAGTTTGGTTTGCCAAAAAGAAAAGCACTCATTACGTCTCTTTGTGCATTGAAATCTCAAAACAAACATGTAGTTAGCATCCGTCAAGCATTAAAGCAGAAATATTAGATCTATTCCTTCATAACATTCAGCGGAGTTAGTGATTTTGG
Organism: Tetrastigma voinierianum; assembly: GCA_016808115.1. NCBI lineage: Eukaryota > Viridiplantae > Streptophyta > Magnoliopsida > Vitales > Vitaceae > Tetrastigma > Tetrastigma voinierianum. The sequence goes on from JAEQBH010006450.1 coordinate 562,059, forward strand.
TGACACCAGCTTTCTTTATTTAGATGGGAGTAAACAACAATTACAGACCCATTGTAATATAATGACCCCTTGTTGCATTGTCGAACATTACCAATCTAAAATACATATATCATGTTCTAATATTGGGATCAGTTGTCAGTGCTTGTGTATAAATGTTGAGATTCGTAAATCAGCGTGCTTTAAATGTTGGGATTTATCAGCTGCGTATGTCGAGGAAATATTAAGAATCTGTTTAGCATTCCCATAGTGGAATTAAAATAATAATAATAATAATAATAAACAATTATACGAAGTCACGTGGGTGGAGAATGTAAGTTGTAGGCAGTTGTTTTGTAGAATAAAATCATTAATTATGATTGGTGTATGAAATATTTACTTTACAGCCATGATAATAATTTTATTTTGTAAAATGGTGTAATGATAGTTGCAGAATTAACGAAATAAAAATAAAGGAAAGTATTTTAGTTTTGTAAAGTAAATTGTAGTTGTGATCTGATATACAAGACCATATAAAAGTAAATGATTTTTGAGAATTCTTTTGTACCGGCATCCATTTACTATATTTCTAGACTAAATTTGATTTGACCTGTTTGTAATACTTTTTTTAATTTCCAATAATTTTTATACCAATTTCTATAGATTTTTTGAGTATTGGTTTTTTTGTAAAGTAATTAACAGATGTGAAAAACAAATCAAAGTTTTTTGGAGATTATTAATTTTACAATACGCTTTGTATATGTTTTGTTGAAATAGAATTATTAGCGAGCTTTAGAATGTCTCATTGATTTTGGTCTGGTATCTTGGTATGTGCATAGATGTTGAGATATATATTCTTTTAGCATAAGTGTGATTTTACGAAGAGTTACACCCATTGCGGGTGGATGGGATCTGGATCTATGACTGATTTCTTACATTATTTCTTTTTTATTTTATTTTTTATTTTATTTTACATTTTCTCTCATTTCTTTTCAGTTTTCAATTTTAAAATTCAATTTGCCTCATTTTCAATTTTTACTATATTTTTGTATGAACCACTATACTAGTTCTGAAAATTTATATTATTGGAATCGACAAAGTAGTTGATTTGTGATGTTTTAATGTAACTTTAGACTTTAGTTTATATTCCTAAATTTATGAATCATGAGTTGCAACTAGTGTCATGGGTTAGCAAATATGTCTTAATATCGCATGGATAAATCGGAGTATCAGGTGGAGAATATCGAAATCAGATGGATAGGATATGGATTTAGATTTTTATCCGTAGTATGGATACTGGATGGATATATTAGTGCATTTAGGGATGGATGGATTTTGAAAAGAATCGATCCAAATCGATCCTAGTGCAAATCACAAGCAGTATCTTTGAGACAACAAAATTTTAGACTAAGAGACAAATTCAGAGACAAGTTGAGTGCGACAAGGTTTTTATGTTCGCGATAAATATTTAGGAAGAATGACATGAGATCAGGTGAAATATGTAGTGAAATTTTCAAAGTATGTCACGACATAAAGTTCAGAAGTCAGCATAGCAAGGCAAGAAGGTTATGTTCGCGTGAGGAGGGGTTTTATCTATTGCGAGCAGCCACGATAAGAATGCTGAGGGAACTTTGTTGGGACATAGAGATTTTATTGCCATGAAAAGACAGGAAAATACATAGGTATAACCGCACGACATAATGAAGAAACTAAAGGAGAGATATATTTTATGTGACAATGAAAGATTAATACACGAAATTAATTGAAGAGAAGCGCACAGAGAAGGCTGAGAATGTCGCAACATTTTCCGAAAGAATGTCGTATGCAGTTAGAAAAGAGTTAGCTATGTCGCGACATTCCAAATTTATGTCGCGATATAATCAAGAGCAGCAAGAAGGAAACTTTGTGGTGACAAAGCCTTTTTTATGTCGCGACATACCATTCGAGTATTAAGACTATAAGGCACTAAAGAAATGTCGCGACAATTAGAAGACGAATTCAGTTGAGCTTTGTTGCGACATTTTCAAAATATGTCGTGACATAATTCCAAAAAAATCAACGAAGGCGTCGACATAGTAATTGTAAGCCATATGAATTGGAGGGCGAACAAAACAATGTACGCAACATAATTTTTTTCTATGTCGATACAAAAGGCATGCACTTGGGCCGAGTTTTAGGGATTCTGATTTATTGACCTCGAAAGCATGACTGTCATTTGAAAATCTATAAATAGAAGCACATAGGGCACTATGTAAGCTTCCGCCTTTGAACGGAGACATCTAGGTAATTTGGTCTCCTTTGTATATTATTTTCTTTTTTATTTTCTATTTAGTAGATTTAGTTTTGACATTTTAGCTAGTGTTTTCTTTGGGTTTGACCGGTGATTTGGGTTGATTTGGTGGGTTCATTTACTAATAAAATTGGTTCATTACTATCTAAATTCAATGGAATCTGAAATTTTTTTGGAGTTCATTTATTTTAGTTTTCTTGCAATTTCATTTAATTTTCTTGATCAGCTAGTCACTTTTATTTGTAATCCAGTTTTGAAAGACTAAGCTCTCTCCGAGAACGGTATGGTGATTAGTTATCATTTTCCGCACAACTTGAAAGAATGTCATCATTAGAACTTTTAATTTATATAATTGGTGTTGTTCTTGGAATTAACTGTTTCGAATATTAGTACCTTGTACCTAGAAAATGACCCATTTCTTGCTGATTTCAAAAATCCATTAGTATGACAACACATAGATGGAGGTTCCTAAGAGTATAGAGAAGTCACTCGGGGGTATGTTAGACTAACACTATGGAACTAATGAACTCTGAAAGATCACTAATTTACTCACAAATTGAGGACTAGTTGGTTGATGTATCAATCTAATTGATTAGAGGTTTCTCCTCTATTTGATTAAATGATCTTGACCTTGTGTTAGCATAGATCTAATCAAGGAGATAGAGAGTTCAATCAAATTAATAGGATGAGATACCAATTAGATTGGAGAAGGCTTGTATTATCTTGTCTATAGGGCCAAGAATTCTTCAGTCTAGGAGGGTGTGAAATCTTTTGAAAGGAAAAATACTTGATTCTTAGAAAGAGAGAATCAAATCCTTCTGAATCTTGATTAGACATGTTTGGAAAGAATATGGTTTTCTAATTAGTGAAATGTATAGTGCATGGAGGAATCCAAACTATACTACCTTACATCTTTGACAAGTTCAGATTTCAAACTGATGGCTAAACTACGTTATAGACTTATGCAAAAATTGATAATTATACATTGATCTATTTCCTAGTGTTAACTTTACTCAGTGAACTAATTCCAATTCATTTTAAGTTTTTTTTATAGTTAAAAATTTTAATCAGTCATTTGTTCTTTAGTTAAGCAACTCAATTTTGTACTTTTGAGTTCAAATAGTAAAGATCTTAAGTGGTAAGGGCAATTTATCTTAGATCGCTCATCAGATCCTCGTGGGAATGATATATGGACTTAAAAATCCACTTTATTACTTGTATGACTTGTTTACTTGAAGAGAAGTAGACCTAATATAAATTTGCAAAAATTACATGCAGATTAGAAAACATTATTTTATAATTCTCAGTTAACAAGTTTTTAGCGTCGTTGCCGATGGCGAATAGTCACAAATGCTTGATGACATAATTTTAGCACACACACTCTTAACAAGTTTTGGTCTTTGTATTCACCAGGGATTACGAATATCTCGGGGAGCGTGCGAGGGTATTATATATGAAAGGTTTGAACAGTTTTAGCGTCGTTGTCGGGGAATTTGAATAATCTCTAATAGAGCGGTTCAGAAAATTGGCATATAGAGGAAAGGTTTAGAACCTGTATTGGCTGGCCTGATACGATCGGTGGAAGATCGACGGCGATGCATTTGCTTTGTAGAACTCTGGGAAATTGGATTAGTACCCGAGGAATATGAAAAACACTTGTGGAGTGGGTATCGGGTTACTAGCCCGATCTGCATCGGTGAACCGTGCAATGGTGTTTGAAAAACTAGATACGAGGATCTCATGCCATTAAGATAACGGGACGTTTGACTACTCCCGATGGTGTTCAACTGTGAAAGAGGAAATATCTGGTGAGTCATCCGGAAGATGTTGGAAGCACAATCACCCTAACGCGGTACATGGTGGCATTGATCGTATAATTATCTATCATTGGTAGTTAAGGAAGTGCCCACGGCGATGTGGAGCGGTTTGGTCGAGCGTATTGTTTTGCTCAAAGAGATCGGCCGACATACTTTTGTTGGGATAGGAGGCTGGGAGGTGTGAGACCTCAACTCCATGATAAGGCCGGTGGTAGGGAGTCCTTGGTAGGAATGGAGAGTCGAGTTTCCGAATAATGGTGTACGACCAGTGGGGGGGTGTCTTTCACCGTAATAATCAAATCATTAACATAGACTGGGAAGTAGATGAGGTGCGATCTTGCGAAATAGACAAAGAGGCAGGTTTGCACGGGATGTAACAAAGTTGAGAGAGAGCAAGAAAGTGCGTGGCTCCTAGTACCAAACTCAGGGCTTGTTGAGACCATCAAATGAATCTTGACTGGCAAAGGCAGGACATGATGTGGATGTAGCTTTCCTGGCATACCCTCTGGCTACACCATATGAACCTCCTTGAGTAGGATGTTTTGTTGAGAAAGGTTATTAACATTAAGTTGGCAAAGGTCCCACTGCCGATGGAGTGCAATGCTAAGCATAATACAAATGGTGATGGGATTGATCACGGGACTAAAAGCCTCGTGAAAATCAATACCCGGCTGTTGGTGAAAGCCTTTAGCAACAAGCAGAGCTTTATATCGAGCAATATAGCCATCGGGATTTTATTTGATTCGAAAAACCCATTTGATGCCCACTATGTTTTGCCCAAGGCTGGAGATAAGACCAAGTGCCATTCGGATGAGGCATCATACTTTCGGTGCGTGTCTTGAACCGCCCGGATCTTGGAGCTCAAGCGATGAGCTAACAGAGTTGGAATGGGTCTTGTGGAAAGGCAGGTGAATAGGTCATATATCAAGTTAGGTTGATGATGGCACCTTTGTTCGTTTGCATGGGACCAGTTTAATGGGAAGGGGGGATGGGTAAAGGGTCGGGAGTGCCATTTAAAGTGAGGAGTCTGGACCACGTGGGAGCGTAAGGAGGCATGGTTGGTACAAGGTAGGCGGTCGAACATGCCAAGTTGGTGGGAGGAATTCGACCGGGGTGATTCTGGGAATTCCACTCAGGGTACATTGTTGAGCTTAATGGTATAAGTTAGAGGGATGATGGGTGGTGGAGTTGGGATTGGGTAGTGGGGAAGTACTACAAGTCTGTTGAGCTCGTCGGTGACTGGAAAGGTCGGCCCAGGGTGGATGAGGAAGCGGGAAGAGTAGAGTCGATCATTTTGTCTTGTGACGTGGGGTGGGTAGGAAGATAGCGGGGCTCTCCTGAGCTTGACTTGTGTGTTGGGACATAAAGATTTTTGCAGGAGTGGGGTGCAGAAAAGAGAGGCACTATGAGTAAGGGGTAATAGTGGAGAAGACACGCAGGACTAGACTTAGGGTCGAGTTTGGGGACGGTGGGATCTGGCAGGAGAAGCATGACAGCGAAGATTTGAGTTTTGGATGGGTCAAGAACTATGTGGAATAACTTTTCAAACGAGGAACCAAGAGAGAGACCAACTTTAGGCATTCAATTACTTAAATAAATAGCCATAGCAAAAGCATACGGCCAGAAGGTTAGAGCAATGGAGACCTGATATAGGAGAGTGAGACCCATTTGATAATATACTAATGTCGGCATTCAGAATACCCATTATGTTCAGGAGTATGGCGAAGGGTGCGTGAGATAGTGATTATACATGGGTCGCGATAAGATAGCAGAAGAGCTAGAAATTCACCTATTATTGGGTGCAAAGTGTTTTAATAGGTAGTGGTGAAATATTTTCAACAAGTTGTAGAAGGCAACAAAGGTTGAATGAACATCGATTCTGAATAAATGGATAAAACCATATATACTTTGTGAAATACAGAAACAAAAAATAACAAAGTAATGAAAACCATGAGGAAGAGGAAGCGGGTAGAGGTACACACATCGGAAAGAAAAGATGACCAAGTGTGGAGGAAGAGGTGATGCTTGATTTAGAAAAGGTAATTTTGTAAAAGCTTATTAATACTATAGGAGATAAGAGAAGGAACATAAATGTTCTTCGAGAAAAAAATAGTTAAAACACTAAAAATTTTCAAAAAATTTCCAGTAGCCATTGAATGGCCAAAGATAATTGTGACACATAGAGATAGTAGTAAGGGAAGTGAAGGCTAAGGATATGACTAAGGTGAAAGGCGAAGAGGGGCGACTTTGGCAAGTAATAGACATCATCTCTACACTGCCCGTGAACCGGGTGACCCCCCGTGTGATGATCCTACACCTAAAAAAAAGAGTAAAAAAATAGGACATTAACAGGGTTATCGACACAAAGAACCGAGACCGAAATAAGATTCTTAGACATGGCAGGCACTGATTAGTGCTCAAAAAGTGATATTTTGAACCCTATTTATTATAGGTTTTGAGTGTTTTGTGTACTGATATTCCATAATTAACTTGATTTGCACATTAAGGTCCTCTTATTCTGCGATCGCATTTGTGAAACAATTTGGTTTTTACAAAACTGTATTTATAAAAATTGTTGCAGTCGATCAAGCACGAAAAATTCGAGTCAAACTCAGCATTGCGAGATCAAAGACCGAGGAAAGGAAGAAAAGTAGAAAATACAAGAAAATGGAGCGTAGCCTGAATTGGGTGCGAGAATTGTCTCTGCGCGCCATTAAAGCTGGATTCATGTTCCGCCACCAGCCAACATTCACCTTTCCTGAGTTTGCGCTTTTGCCTTTTGTTACAATTTTGTTTCTTCCCTATTTTAACCCTTGTAATATATAGCTTTTTAGTTTTAGTTTTTGTAACTTCCCTTTTTCATTGTATATAAGCTCAGTTAAGCTCCTGTAAAATCAACTTTTCAATCAATAAATAAAATTTGACAGGAGAAGCTTTCAGCTATCCCGCTTTTTGCACTTTCTCTCCACTTTCTCTCATTTTCTTTCCCTTTCGTCATGACATCCCTTGAGGATGGCGACTCGGAATGGTTGGCTAAACCCCTCCACGTCAGCACTTTGAAAGGAGAATTCTTTGGGAGCCAGTTTTTAAGGTAAGATTACGGTTCCCTGTTTTTACTTATGACGGAGTTATGGGTATTTGTGTTCCATATCTTACAATCTAGGTTTAAATCCTCTTGAGATGCCTTGATTGACCAGTATTTGGCAATCTTTTTGGGTTGATGGATGTATTGCTAGATCAGCTTTGAGATTCGGTGTTAGTTGTCTTACATGTAAAGATCCTTTGTAGGGTAGATGGGGGATGTGTGTTCACATTGTCGGGGCATTTATGCTTATTAAATGCCATGTTTCAGAAGGAAGTTTTAGGGTTTGGGTTTTAATGCCAAATGAAGTCGATTCGGAAATGACTATATGTCGGCATCCCAGACACGAGAAGAAAAAGACCGGGGATATTTGAATGCCTTAGAATCTACACCGGTGGCAGAGACTTCAAGGGAGTTCTCTTTTTAATTTTATTGCAAGTATATTCGATTTACGGCAACTGACCCACCTTTATTTTTAACAAAAACCTGAATATCCAAAGAGAAAATACCATTTCAATCAATTGCATTTCTTATACTCACGAAGAACCCATCCCGTGTTCGACCCTAGAGCCACTATCTTTGCAATAGCTCTAGCTGTGAGTAGGAGTAGTTTAAGTATAAATATTGTTGATTCACGATACACTACTTTTGCATCTGAGAATCGGACACATGTAGGACATTAGAAAAAAATAAAGTGTATGGAAAACCAAGGAGAGGTACGTTGGTAATCAATAAGCAGGCCATCACCAATACCCTTTGATAGAGTGGTATCTGACGCATGAAGGGTCAGGGCAACAAGATCCGTAGTCACATGGTGAGAGGTGCCCGAATAACAACCTAATCCAAAGAGGTACCAGGAGTAGTGGGATGGACTTCAGTATGGGCATAAGGTGCGGTGAAGGGTTGAGTCATTAGTACACGGGTAAGTGGCGGAAGGAATGGGAGTGTCGAGGTGGGTGAATGACAACGCATTGCGACGAGGAGTGCTTGGTTATATCTGGGTGTGGTGCCCAGGGTACTTTGACTATGCTCGAGCTATGTGATGGAGTAGATGCAGTAGAGACTGAGAGAAGCATGCCTAAGATACTACAACTATGCCCAGATGCGGGTTGGTAGAGAAGATTGGGGCAAATTCTTCAGGGGACATCGGGGATGTCAAGAGCTGAGAGCCCAGGATGGGGTTCTGTTTTGCCACGGTTGTTGTCCAGTGATGGGACCGAACAGTGAGTAACCATGGTAGTAGTTGGAATGGAGGTTGGCAGAGTTAGAGGAACTGAATGTCAGAGTTGGGCCTCATAATTTAGGAGGTGCATGATCGAACAATTCCTTAATAGCTGAGTCTCACAGGGCAGGCATGAGATGATTCGAGTTATGCGGGTCGAGTCAGACACAGAGACGAAGTGTAAAATACCAAATTTTTATAATAATTTTATTATATATTAGGGTATGAATTAGATCAAACTTGGGGGTTTTTTTCGGGAAAAGCCCGATAAATTGTGAAAAGTGGGGAAATGAATATGTGAGCATATGATTAAATATTATATGCTAAAATGAAGAAATTGAGATTAAACCCGTAAATAAACCCAGTGAAAAAGGCATTGGAATTGAGGCAAGATGGGACCTAATGGTCAAGAATAGAATAAGCTTAAATCTTGGAGTAGATTAAATGATAAATAAGAAGTAGAATAAAAGTACATTAACACCCGAAATATACCTAGTCGTTTTGACGCATGTTTAGGAGTATTTATGTAGCATAATTTAGTTGTTTCGTAGGTTAAATGCAGAGCAGGAGCAGAGACCTTGGAAAGTTACAAAACAAGGACAAAATTGTAATTTATTTGTCAAAGAGCAAAGTCATAGTTATTTGATGAGGAATAGGAGCCCAAATAAAATATTGGAAAGTTGAAATTCAAATAGCCTTGAAGATGGAGGGACCTTTTTACAAATAATGAAGCTTAGCAAAAAAATGGGTTTTTTGAGAGCTGGCTCATGGCCTTAGAAAACATGGATTAAAAAGACCAAATTTGGTCTGAGTGGGGGGAGAACAGTATAGAGAAGAAAGAAGGGGAGAAGAAGAGGAGAGAGGAAGAAGAAGAAGAGAAGAAGAAGGAAGAAGATGGAAGGCCAAAAAAGGTATGAAACTACTTTGAGTATGGATTTTGTATGGATCACATGGAATTTAAGGTGATATAGTTAATATCTTGTCTCTAAATCTAGGGTTTGTTAGGATGTCTCATCTAACCAGAAGTTTTCTTGAATGTAGGGTTGAGTAAAACCCTGGGCCTTGTATATAGAGATGAATAGAAGCATGTTTGAGTTTAATAGAGTTCATAAGAGGTGTATTGAATGATAAATTGAGTAGAAAAGAGATCATAAGATGAATTTGAGTGATCTTGAAGTGTTTATTATTAGGTATAGAGTTGATTGGGGTTCAAAAGTATGGAAAAATGGGAGAAAATGCCGTGGGCATTTCGGGGATTAGTAGGTACAACTTGAGCTTGTGGTACAATTCGATTCTGGTCATTTTGCTTGAGACACCAGAAGTACAGCTTGAGCTTATCTTGCGTACAACACATTAGAACATATTTCTGACCAGTTTTTGTATTGTGGCCATAACTTGCTCATTTCTTATCAAATTTGAGTGATTCAAGTGGCCAATTAAAATAGACTTCAAGGAGAACCATCCATATAGAAATAGACATCGTCAAATTATGACTCTAAGTGGCCCCAAAAATCCACTCGAAGTGGGACCATGTGCAAACAAATTCTAGTTTCGGTGTTGAACATAAGAAGTCGGGTTGTTGGACGTGGCTTGAGTTCGGTGCTCCGGGTGGGTGATTCCAGTTGGAATGAAACCCTTAGCACCTTAGATTTAAATGATTACAAGGACATAGTGTCAAAATATGATTAAGACTGGAAAAATGAGTAATACCAACAGTCTGAGGAATTGTCGCAGTAAGCCGACTAGTTGGCATGAAAATGCCATAACACTAGTTTGGATGATCCAATTGGATTGATTCCACTTCCTAAGTAAAATGAATCATGGGGGATTAAGAATATATCGATGAGGTGTGATTCCATCTCATACTTCACAAGAATATGAAGTTCCATGTGTGTAATAGGCTTGAAACAAGGAAAATGTAGAAAATGAAAATGTATAGATATGTATTTCATGAAACATAGAAAAGATATGGAAAATGAAAGTAACGATTTGAAACATGAATGGCAATATGTCACTTGAACACATAATGATTAGCGACATATGATTATTATCACATATAACGAGAAAAGAGCTGATAACAAATGATAGGGTATACGTGAATGAGTATATGTAAATGAATTTATGAATGAGTATACATGAATGAATACATGAATGAGTGTATGAATGAGTTTACATGAATGCATATGTAAATGTGAATACATGAATGAGTACACATAAATGAGTATCACATTGAGCTTGAGTACATAAGCGAGTATACGTAAATGAGTATATGAAATGTGTACATAAGATTGAGTATATCTTTGAAAAGATAATACGAAAGTGATATGGAATTGAAATGTGATTATGATCGAGTTATGAATACTAATTATGAAATATATATATATATATAAACATATATATATTGATTTAGTGTGTTATTCGAATTGTTTGTGTACATGCTCTGTGTATGCGTGTATTTATAATTATGATGCATAAAAGTGGCCGTTTGAAGAGGTGATATTGAATGTGAGATCACATTGCTCTTGAATGACAAGCAGACCGAGGATTCAACCATTTGAATCTGTCATGAATGTCAATTCTATAGTTAAGTGAATCATATTATTAAATACGAAATCACATTGCTCTTTGAATGACAAACATACACGGGATTCGGCAAATGAATACATCATGAATATTAATTCTATAGTTAAAGTGAATCATATTGTTAAATGCGAAATCACATTGCCTCTTGAATGACAAGCAGACCAGGTCGACAGCCCCGAATCTTATGTGAATGTCAATTCTATAGTTAAAAGTGAATCATATTGTTAAATCACGAAATCACATTGCCTCTTGAATGACAAACAGGCGTGAGTTCCCAAGTGAATGCGTAGTGAGATGTCGGCTTCTATGGCCATATGTGAGACGGTAATAATTGAATCACGAAATCACGTGCTCTTTGAATGTGTGAGGGCGGGATTTAGTGGTCTGCGTAGACGAGATGTGGAAACACATGTACATGTGAGGCTGTTGTGTCGAGTGTGAAATCACCTTACTCTTGGATGACAAGCGGGTAGGATTCCCAGTGAATCTATAAGTAGAATAGGCTTTCTATGGCTGTAATGTGAAATCCTAAGTGATGTGAAAAATGACATTAAAGGTGCTATTGTTTAAGTATTCTTTACATTACGGACATAGTAAAAGGCATCATTTGTAAATGCATTTTTGTTGAATGTAAATGTTAAGGGTCTTTTGAAATTATAAGTGTTTATGGGATTGCCCGAAAGAAATGCTTGTGTAATTAAAAATCCCCAAATGGAATAACATAAACAAATGTTTTGGAAAGATAGTGAAAATGTCGGGTAAACCGGGCTCGACTTGGATCACCATCAACTTGGTCAAGTCGGGGATTCGGGCGCGACACTTTTGAAAGAAAATTTTAATAAGACCAATTAAATGTTTTGATTATGAAAGCGTCGGATGGCTAGGGCTCCGACTTGGATCATGATGAGTCAAGTAGAGTTCGGGTCGCGCGCTTTTGAGAAATGAAAATTTATAAAACGAAAACTAAAGGATTTATGGGCATCCCGGATCACGAAATGTAATTTCTAAGGGGAGTTGATTAATGGCTTGGTCGTGATAGTGATAGAAGTCTAATATGTATTGGTAATGTGATGCGATTTGAACACGTATACGAAATTGATATGATTTGATTTGTTGCGAATTGCCATTGTATACGTATAAGTTTACTTTGAATATGATTTGATCTATCATGCATGTAGTAGATATGATTACAACTGCAAAATACATGACACGGGGAAAGTAGCCAAACAGATAATGATAAAGAATAAAAGAATAATCTACATGTATAATATGAGATGAGTTAGAGAATCACATAAGAATAGGCTTCGTTATATGCATAAGTAAATGTAAAAAGATAGTGGCCGATTAATGTTGTTGGTAGATTTGTCTATGTTCCACTAAAGGCGTAAAAAGCTTATGGTGTTAATAGTGTAGATGCTGAGAAGAGGATAAGAAGGGCTGGGGACATTCCACCGGTTGTACGGGCCGTCTCGGAGGCAGAGGTGCTCACGGCCTTTGTTCGCGATCTACGATGTTGTATTAGATATGTATATGTATATGTGTATTTGTATAGAATGGGACTTAGTATATGTGTATAAATTTTAATATATATACCCTCAGATGGTAGTTCATTTGTAAATGTAAATGATTGTTGGTTAAAATTAAGAAATCCCGATTATGGTTTCCTTTTGAAGAGCAGTTGGTCATGTCAGATTCGGACCGGGATGGAAGTGACAAAAGACCAAAAGGAGAAAATTTAGAAATGGAAATTGTGTGTAAACCCAGGCATGGCCTTACACTTAAAATATGAAATAAGACAGTGTGGTCTTAGAAGAGCACATTTGTGCATTTGAATAAGCATTTTTGAGAGAGAATGAGAGGAGGAGCTAGGGCAAGGTGAGAAGATCAGAGATTGTTGGTGTGATTTCTTCTCTGTTTCTTGTAAGTGATCGAAGCATCTTGGGTGAAGAAGATTCAAAGGGATTTAAGGTAGAACGAATCTAGTTTCTTTAAATGAATGTTTGGGTTGAAAACTAATCCATCATGGGTTTCACTCTTAGTTGATTGGGATGATAATGAGACCCTTTGGAATTGTTCTGGGTTTGTTTTGGGTTTTAAAGTTTTTTGGAAGAAAAATGTGAAGGGAAAACGAGGAAAGAATTTGACAGTGAATCTAAGAATAATGCAGAGACATGATGAAATAGATAACTAAATGCACCTCATATATAAGTTATGTAAGGCCTATGGAGTAAATCTTTATTATGATGAATAAATTTTGGATTTTGTTTTGACACATAATGTTTTTGTAGATGGTTTAAGGACCACTAATAATGGTTATTGGGATTCAAATAGGGATAAAATTAAATGAAGCGATATATACTATAGCGTATAGAGGATTAGTTTTAGGACAGTGTCTTGACAAAGTAATTAACAAGATGAATTAAGTCATGTTCGCTAATTAGATAATGGTGTTTTTTTATCTGACTAGGTGGAAATGTTGTTATTATGACTAGAAGGGACGGTGAGGATCACCTAACCTGGGATCGAGATCGAAAGGGAAGGAAATGAGGCCAGAGCGACCGGTTTGTTCATGACCCTCTATCCTTATTTCAAGTGTTTTGGTGGTAATACCCGAATAAATGCGAAGATGATTATATGGAATGAGTATCTTTATGAAATAGATATTCACAGAAGTGCATATGGATTTGATATGATATTTGAAATGTCGGTAATTAATTACACATGTGAGTGATTAATTGAGTTGCAAGCGAATTAGTCCAATTCTTGACATCTTGAATTGAATCGATATACGGGCGATGACATGGCAGGTTTCAAGCCCAGATTCGTCATGAAGGCGATGAAAATTGTCGATGTCCCGCTAGCAGGGATGCACCAATCGGCATCGATCGCCCGATGGTGTATGGCATTTTATAAGTGACCACATGGTGGGGTGCAATCAGCATTTATCATGATGGGTGACGAGAGGTATTAAATGTAAGCATCTTGCGAATGATAAAAGGGTGGAATTCACGAGCGGAATGGAGTCATGAATGTAGATTGTATAGACAAAGTGAAATAACAAACTTGATGAGTGTAAATGGGATTTAAAGCTAAATACATCCTTGGGGTATATGTTTTGAACCTCATGATTTGAGTTGAGTAAATTAAAAGCATGTAGTATATTTGATATGATCAATGATTTGTAAAGTGAAAGCATGTGAAAATGAATAAGCATGAGTATAGTTTGATATAAAGGCATAGTTTATGATAAGTCATGTCATGATAAGCGAAAATTGAAATAGACGTATAAAATCACTCTAAGCATGAAAATGCTTAGCGTGTAGTTTTTATCTATGTGCAGGTTTCGAGTAAACAGGGAAGAAGGCAAGATCAAGAAGCGCAGAGTCATAGAGAAAGTTGCGGCGTATAAGTATATACCCCGTCATATGCATATCATATCTTTTGAACATGGGATATTTTGCGAACAAAAGAGTTAAACTCTGAACTATTGTTTTGTGTATCATTTTGTAAAGGTAAGATACGCCATTTTGTAAACGAATTGTATGAGAGTAAATGTTTATGGGTCTACCATTTGAAAATGCTTCAGCGTAATTAGAAAATCCTAAAAGCGAGTAACATAAATAAAATATTTTGATAAGATAAATGAAAGCAGTCGATAAGCCAAGACGATTGGTTCTTCACTCGAGGTTAGGCCGGGGATTCGAATCATAACACTTTTTACAAAAAAACAAACAAACAACGAAAAATGTAAACAAAAGAATTAAGCAGCGTGCATCAGGATCCGGTTTGGATTACCATGATCAAGTCGGGCCAAGGGAAAGGGAGATGTACAGAGAGCTCATCAAAGTCGGCAAGGACATTTAGCAAGTGAGAAATTAAATCTTATGTTTGAAATCTTGCATGTATTATATGTGGTGTCTGAGTACCTTCTTTGAAATTGAGATTCTCACGAATGAGCGCGATCCCGTCCGTGGGAGAGGAGAGGCATATGTGTCTTCTCGAGATTAGTCCACATCCAAAAATATAGATGCGGTGGAAAGAAACTACCTACACGTGCATGGGAGAGGCATGAGATACGATAATTGCATTAGAAGCAATTGATCTTGTTGGAGCCAGAGTATTATCGAATTTGGGAGGGAGAAGCGGCGGTGAAGCGAAGTTATATTGCGCCCGAAGACCACGACTTTGACCCATCGGCCAGGCCCAGATAAGTTGTACCCAAATAAAGATAGAGGTGTGGCCATCGAGGTAATTCGTGACAGTGAGTTTGAGCAATGCCTGAGCACCGGCGTTGAGAAAGACTAAGTTCTAAGGTGAGTTAGTTCCGATAATGATCGTGGGTGTACGAGAGAGCATGACGGCAGTGGTGGAAAAAGAGATGTCGGCCATTAGGTGAAGTCGCTGCTAGGATTTGCTGTTAAGCTTATGACTTTGATACCATATTATGAAAGAGACTTAATTATTATTGAGAGAGTTGAGGTATATATAAATATATATCTTAATACAAGGCAAAAGAGGTAAAATCATTGGCTTGATAAAGATATAAATATGCTCACAATAGTTTTTTTTAGGTTCCAACCTACAAAACATAAACCTTGTTGAATACACAGGTACAAAACTATAATATTATCATCTCCAAACCCACAACAAACACTGCCTCCTTTGAATATACCATCAAGCTTAAAGGAATACCCCCTCGATCTACCTTGATCACTACAATATTCTTTATTTCTTTTTTATTTTTAATTCAAAAGCAATGGCAAGCAACAGTATGACAAATTCTTTCGGGTACCATTCATCTTTCCTGGTGAAGTTAAAAGCAAAGAGAAACATTCGAGGAATAGGGCTTTCACTTTAAGCAATAATAATAATAATAATTATAATTATTATTATTATAACAAAAAGTAAGTTGGTTGATTTTGGTGCATACCAAGATTCATCGCTTTTCTGTCTTATGTGGAGTGGAGCTTCCAGCTCCGTTCATCTCCAACCCATATGTTGCCCTCTGAAAGTGAGTATTCCAGATATGGTTTTTAGTTGAGCTAAAACCCCGTTTGAAAATGGAGAAAATGACCAACTGTGGAGATGGCATAAAATAAATGCTTAAAACCTGTTTGTTTACGGTTTTTAAAAACTGTTTTGTTGTTGTGAAAAACGAGAACAAGGAAACATAGAGAACAACACATTTACACATTTGTTCCAGTTTTTGATTTATTATTATTTTTTTGATTCTGAAAAACAGAAACAAAGCATAAAACATTAAATTCGGATCTACTATAAGAATGGTTTAGAAACGCAAAATAATATTGCTGTATTTTCAAAATTTGTTTAAACAAGTTTAAAACAAAAGTAAATAGAAGTAACAGGAATCAAATCCAAGCATAAATTAATAAATAAAAAAAATATTTTTAGTAGAAACTTGGCGTTATATTTGATTTCTGAAAAATTAATAAAAAAAATATAAGAACAAGAAAATAGAGGAAAATATATAATGAAAAAAGTGGAAAAATAAAAAATAGATTTAGAATAATCCCATTACATTTTTATATTTGTCCAAACTTACTCAAATTACTTTAATTCTTTTATATAAAGATAAAATAATTTTAAAATACATAAATTTTTACTAATACGATATTTACATATTACTTCTTTATTATCATTGTTCATTCTAAAACTAAATATAAAAAATTATTTTCTCAATAAAATTTTCTAAGCTTTTTAGGAAAGAAACGTAATTGAGAAAAGACCTTGTGATACTCCTTTTTGTTTTTGTTTTTTGTTTTTTTGTTTTTTTGTTCTTTTTAAGTTTAAGCTAGTTTTGGGTCTTTAGTTAGATTCTTATTTTGGAGAAGGAAAGGAATGTTCTTGGTTAGGGAAAAACAATATTAACACACAAGAAATAATTAATTTCCTTTTGTTATGTGCCTAAAATGGATTTTATTAAGTACTAACAAAAGCAATAATACAAATATCATACTCGAATGCCAAAATTTTATATGGAAATACAATGCGAGAAAACACTTGACTTCGACTATCACCAGTAACTATAATGGGTTTACAATAATTCTGTCTAGAACAAAGGCTCAGAACAATATCCAAGAACAAAACATCTTGGTTCTAACAACGCAGGCAACAATGTATCATCAATAAGATGGATCAGCAATTTGGATATTTCAGGAAAGCACTATAGAGAGGATAAATCAAATTATGAACTGCGGGATTTGTAGAACTTTGAGACAAACTTGACAAAGATTTCCCTTCAATCTTCAAAATGAAAAAACAAAACCCTTGCTTTTTCTTTCTCTGTTTTTCTTTATGTCTGTTCCTCTATTTTTAGACAACAATTTTTTTAATAACCTTTAAGCCAAAGGATTTTTATTTGGTCCATGCCCACAGAGGACCTAACAAATCTCCTCCTTTGTTTCATATATTGGGCTCTAGCAAGCCCGTTTTCCACCTACAAGCTTCAAACTTCTCCTTAAGCAAACACTTTGTTAACATATTTAATCCATTCCCATTAGTGTGCACCTTTCTAATTATAATTCTTTCATCTCTAGCACATCAAGAATCAATATCTAACCTCTATATACTTGGATTTTTGAATGGAATGCTGAGTTCCTAGAGAGATTAATAGCACTCTGATCATCGCAATAGATAATATATTTTTCTTGTTCCAGACCCAATTCTCGGAGGATCTTTTTCATTCATAAAGCTTCTTTGCATGCTTCTATGACCACTATATATTCTACTTCATGGTTGACAAATCAGCACATTCTATAACTTAGATTGCCGAAAATTGCTCCACCTCTAAAAGTCATCAAGTATCTTAAAGTAGACTTTCTGGAATCTAAATCACCAGCCATGTCTGTGTATCTATGAATACATTTCAACATAGATTCATGGTTGCCAAAACACATGCATCTTAAGAAGTACTCTTAGACTCTCTCGTATCCATTTCCCAACCGCTCAATGTTCTTTCCTAAGATAGAGAAGGCTCATAACTTGACATATCTTGTCTTATACAAACCATAGTGAAAGTAAATATTACTTAGCAAATAAATTAAAAGGGTGAATTGGTTTTCTCAAAAACTTTTTGCAAAAAAAAAAATAGAAATTTCAATATAATCCAAGAGCATAAACAATGAAAGAGGGAGATAGTGAATGCAAACTCGGTTTATAGTGGTTCGACCCCTTTTTTGTCTGGCCTATTTCCCTCCTCCTCGACTATCAATTTGTTGAGGATTCTACCTCAAGCTCAAACCAATTTTTTTCTCTTACACTTTCAATTTTGGCTCAAATGGGCAATTTTGAGTTTCCAACTTGAAGCTTTCTTCTAGCTCAAATGATCCTTAAATATAAAATCAAACTATGATGAAGGTGCAATGTAAGATATGCAAGTGAGAAGTAAATGCACCAAAAGAATGAGATTGAAATATAATGAGCAAGAAAAATGGAAGTTGAGAGCTTTAATGTAATGAATCTCATAGCCATAAATGAACCCCAACCATCAATTTATAGGAGGGAAGCCTTGGGTTCATTTTTCCCTATAAGCTTTCGTGTCCCCAGCGTCACGAAAGCGATTATTTGGATGACTAGAGCATTTGTGCATTAATACACCATAGTAGTTGTATTGAAAAGTATTTATTGGCTGATTGTTGCCCAAATAGTGCTATTTTACACCCTTATTAATACAAGGTTTGAGCATTTTTTGCGTAGTAATCAGTCTAATTAACCCCGATTGACATGTCAAGGTCCTATCTATACTACTGATCGCATTTTGTGGTAAAATTTTTTAGTTTTCACAAACCAATCATGCCAAAGTTTGTGAATCGACTCAACCGTGGAAGTCAGGAGTTTAAACTCGGAGGCTGCGGTCGAGCACAGGAAGAAGACGAGAGAAGATTGGAAGCTGAGCACCACTGGCAATTTAGTATACCAAAGGTACTTTCATAGTTCGTAGCCCTGCAATTTTCGCGACCTATGACATTCACGCACACTTTTGACCTTTTGACTTTTTTGTTACAATTTTCGTTTTTCTTGAATTGCCCCTCATGTAATAGTGACCAATTCATACTTTTTTGTAATTTTGCATGGCTTTGGGCAGTATATAAGTCCCAAGCATCACTATAAAAGGGGATGATTGATCAGTAATAAAAGTTTGGTGGGAAGCTTTCAGCAGTTCCCGCTCTTTTTCATTTTCCCTCACTTTCTCTCATTTTCTTACCAGCCAAACAACCTCTGAGGATGACAACTCATAGGATGAGCGGCTAAATCCCTTCATTCCTTGGAGTAGGAGTTCTTGGAAAGGGGATGCGTGGTAAGGCGGGGTTCTCATGTTTGATACGAGTATTCCTTTACTATTCATGTGTCTCCTTTGCAACTATAGGTTAAATCCCTTCTTGAATGATCATTGTTGGTAATCTTTTAGGGTTCAATGGATGCTTATTGCTAGATCCCCTGAGATTCGGTAGTTACCCTTTATTAGTCATTGGAAGAGGTGGAGTCGAGGAGATACGTTTTACTCTTGAGACCATTAATGGTTGAGTAGATACCATTTTTCAAAGGATAGTGTGGGGGCGAGTCTTATAGCCAAATGAAGAATCGGTTTGGGAAATGACTATAGGTCATCCTCCCCAGCGCGAGGAAAAGGGTCCGAGAACCTCTCATTTACCATTAGAGCCTAAACTCAGTAGCCTGATACTTCAAGGAGTTTTCTTTTATATTTTACTTCATTTTACTTTTAGTTTCCAAACATTACACCTCCCTGTTTTTACAAAACCCTAAAATCCAAAACAAATTCACCATTTTGAATCTCACTGTAAGTTATTTACGCAAAGAAAACCCATTCCTGTGGACGATCCTAGAGCCACTATCTTTGGGTGCCATGCTACGCCCGGTGGGAGGATATACGTATAAATTTTGATGACAGAGACACCTCGGCGGCTTCACGAATCAAATGGGCCGTTCGCGAAGGGGATGGTTGATGAGTAGGCTTTCATCAATTTTTAATCCATTTTTCGACATGAGTTACAGCCTCATTCTCACTTATTATTATGTAGAAATATGGAGATCTTACCTAATTTATTGTTTGCATATTTTTACAAAAGAATTGGCAATTTCAGTAAGAAAAAGATATATATGGTCAAGCCAGCTAGGTCGCGACACACTTGTGAGGTCGTGACAATGGATTCCTCATATCAACAGTTTTTAAGTCACGACCTGAGTGAGCATGTTGTTGTAAATCTGTTAGACAAAGACCTCAGGTCATGACAAAGAATCGAGAATCATGACAGAAGTAATCTGGGGCCCAGAAGAATGTGGGAGCAGAGACGCAGTGCCAAGGGCAGAGAAAAGCTTGAAGAGGATCTTGTCGCGACATCGTTTTGGATGTCGCAACGTTAAAAGAAGACAACTCTTGTCACGACAAAAAAACAATGTCGCGACAAGGAATGATGGCTTCATGAACTAACAAGGTCTCCTGAGGAATTTGCTAATGCTGACAAAATACATTTGAAGACGCAGTTGGTGCGGCAACTTTTTTGAATTCCATGTAGCAACATGAAAATAGAATTTGAACGATTAAAAGCATGTTGCAACTAGGTTTGAATAAGCTAAATAGAGATACCAGGTGAGAAGAAGCTGACCACGATCGTGACATACTTTTGAGTGCGACTAGAAATGAAGTTGAGTTAAGTAAAAGCATTTGTGGTGAGAATTCGAGGTTGCGACAAGGGTGGGAGTTAAAAGCGTATAGTGGTGATGACTACCTTTTAGGTACGTGACGAAGAAGTGCGACAAGGGAAAAACAACCTTGTTGCGACCTCGCCAATATCCGCGACAAGGAACTAAACAAATGTCGGTGATTTGAGTCGCCCAGCTTTGAATAAAGGCGGAAGACAAACCATTGATGTTGTAACATAAAAGGAAGGCGTGACCGGGAATCAAAGTATTTGCTTGATGAAATTGTGCTGCGACATGAAAGCCCAGGTCGCGACATAACTCGATAAGGGAAGGGCGGCCCAGTCGCGACATGGAATTAGTCGCGACACAAATGCTGGAGACCGAAAAGTTATTTGCAACAATAATCATAACGGCAGCGCTTTCAGCTTGGTCACGACACAACGATTCATGCCGGCGACAAAGATTCGGAAGAGAAAGAAGAAATACGAGCCGCATGTTGCAACGAAACTTAATGAAATCGCAACAAGAATCAAGAAATGCTGACGAGCTTAGTCATGACGAAGAAACTGGAGTCGCGACAACTAAATGAAGAGAATTTGTAAAACGGTGTTGTGATAGAATGATAGGTGCGGCGTCACGCCAACCAAAAAGCATAACAAAAGAGAAGGGTCGCAGCCAGTAATTGAAGTCACGACAGACTTAGCAAGTTCATAACTACAACTTAGTCGCGACAAGCTTCTTTAGGTCGCGACCTGAACAATGAGTTGGCCCATGGAATTAGGGAAAATTCACTTGAAGCTTTCGATCAGGCCCAATTTCTAGAAGTGTATAAATAGTAGACCTTACACCAAAAGAAAGCATCTCTTCCGGAACCCAGATCCTTGGGGGATTGAAGAAGACTCACTTGTATATTTTTAGATTATATTAGTTAGAATCATTTTGATATTTTTTTTTGGGATCCCGAACGATTTGGTGTGAAGTTGGATCCAAATAGTTATCTCTTTCCAGTGCATGCAGAGTGTGAAGTCTGACGATTTACGGAATTAGTTTCTTTTAGGTTAATGCAGGTTACATGGGATCTTGATCAATATTCCATTATAGATTGTGATTCAGTAGTTGAGAAGCGCAGCTTTCACTGGAATGGGTCTATTGTTAGTTATAGTCTTTTCTGCATAAATTAGAAAGAATTTCCTGGATTTGGGATTTTTTTTTATTGATGTTGTTCTTGAATTGAATTGTTCCCAATAGTAGTATCGAATACCCTTTTAAGGAATGTGTCCTGCTCTCAAGTTTCGGGAGGCCCGCTGAGTAGAAGCAGAGATGGAAATTCCCCTAAGAGCTTGGAACAGTGATTTTATGAACAAATGAATTACTATTAAAGACTAAAAGAGCTCTAAGTGTTCCTTGATAAATTTCGATTCACTCATGGACAGTTGAAGGGGGATTATTTATCAATTTAAATAATCAGAATATCACCTTAATTTGATGGAAAGATCTTGATCATGTGTTATGAGATCTAATTAAGGAAGGAAAATCATCGGATCTAAAGGAGGGAAAGGTCATCAACCATTTTGTAGAGGTTTTACTGATGACATGACTTGGGGAGGCAATATGCGATCTTAAGAAATAGGTATGAAGTATTGGAAAAGAAAAATACAAAATCTTATAAAAGGGTATTACAGATACAAGTAACTAATTAGATGCATGTCTTTGAAAAGAAGCGAGGACCTACAGTAGTAGTATGGAAGAAATCGAGAGTACGCATTATTAGGCACCTTTGTGAAATCAGGATCAAAAGGAATCCAATATAGAGAAAATCGATAGTTATAATGCTGAAATTGGCAATTTCAATGAGTTCCTTATCGATGTTCATTTCTAACGGAAGAAGCTGATTCGAGTTTAGTTTATTTTATTTTAATTAGATAAATGTAATATAGTATGATCTTGTCTTTCAATTCTAGTTTTCAAACCGTTAAAAGGAGGTGCAAATAGTGTGGATCTTGAGTAGTTAGGGTAGTTGATTTAAAAAATTATTATCAATCTCTGAGGAATGATATTTGGACTTACATCCATTTTTACTACTTGTAGGACCTGTGCGCCCCAGTGTCTTAGACTAAACGTTTATAAATTCAAGAACATCGGACCATTTTCTAAGTTTTTAAAAATGACTGGCTCGATTTTGGTACCAGCTGCGATGGAATTGTAAGGCTAGGTAGAGGAATAAAAATTGAAGGGTTTAGTCTATATATTCACAGACAAACAAGTTTTATGGCGCCACCGTTCTTAAGGATTGCAAAGATTTGAATAAATCAATATTCCCTATATGAAAATAAATACTAATTTGGACATTTTCTTTATTTTATAAAAGAAATTCACAAAAGCGGTTTGATAGCGTTATTTATAGCTACTTATCTTTTAGAGCTTAAAGGATGTATGATTTTTAATACCCTTTGTTTCAATTAATCTCAATATGTTTCTATTTAGGGGTATTTCATGCACGGGGAAGCTAGAATGAAATGCATTTACCCTTGAATCTTGGTGGAAAGTACATTGAGGAACTTAAGGAAGGTCGGAAGTGCGAAACAGCAATTATGGCGGATAGAATCGTGGGACAGGTTGAACAAGCATTGGCGAGAAAGGCCTCCGATGCAAGATACAATGAAGGATTTCTAGAGACCAGTTATTGATGAGTCCAAAAACTCATTAGATTTTTAATCCATTTTTCTGAGCATATTACAATATAACTATTGATTTGTATGCAGAAATGTGGATATTTCTCAATTTAATTTCTTTGGAAAATACACGAGGGCTAAAATCTCGAAAAAAAAAAACCGAAGAGACCGGCTACATTGAATTGAAGTCGCGGCTAAAAATGAAATCGCGTAGAAGCTTAGTTATCTGATCATTTTCCAAATCACAACAACACCAAAATCAACTTTGAGGAAAGAATGATGGAAGACCTTAACAAGTTGAAATTAAATGACTTGAAAGCGAAGGTGCGACAGGATGACAATGACAAATGAATGAGGTTGCGACAAAGATGTAATTAGAGACTAAAGAAAATAATCAAAGAAGGATCTTCCCATGTCGACACCACTACGTGTCATGGCCTTGATATGTATTTGAGAGTCGTGACACCACTCTAAGGTGCATGACGAGGATCGAAATGAGACGAAAGGGTCTTTGCAAGTAAATGAAGTTTGCAACTAGTTTTTAAATGAAGGCTCCATTTCATGTCGACACCATCGCGACACTTAAAAAACGAGGAAGATTTAAGTTGCAACCAAATAGAAGGTTGAAGGAGATTGTGACGGGAGGCAGGCAAGCCCTTGCGGGCGAGTTGCGAAGGAAATTTACAAATCAGGATCAGCGATGTCGCATTCGCTCGTTTAAGGTCGCGACTGAAGAAGAGTGACGAATAAATCAAGGTCGTAATACTTTAAGTAATTGGGACTACATGCAGCCCGGAAAGAGCGACATGAAGTGCGACATCACCTTGGTCGGGACCTGGTAAAAGTGGGAGGAGGAAATTGGTTGCAACAAAGAACTGAGGTTGCGACAAGAAGAAAAGAAATGGGTGACAAAGGAATTCGACACCACTCTGATGTCGCGACATAAGAGGTGAAACCTGTGAAGGTAGAAGACCATAACACAATCCGACCGAGAAAGAAAATCATGACATGAGTTGTATCCTACAAACGAGGAAAGGTGGTGTAACTACTTAAGGTCGCAACTCGGGAGCAACAAGAGGCGACTATGTCGCGACCTTGAAGCGTGGTAGCGACATTAACCTTTGGAGAAACACTTAGCAAATAGTGTGACTACAAATGATGTCGCGACATTTTAATCAAAGTAGTTGCAAGAGCGGTTGCAGTGAGAAAAACGAGAGGAATTCGCGTGATCCTGAGCAATCAAGAGAAATCCATGTCGCAACATCAAAGCAGGAATTGCGACATAGGATGATGGTGGGCTTTTTTCTTAGGGGTGCCTGGAGCTTTTGGGGATTAGACGATTTCTTTATTGTATAAATAGACAGTGTTAGAATAGTAAAGTAGCTTCATTCTTCACTACCCAGAAAAAGGGGAAAGGAGAGGAACTCAGTGTATATTTTAGACTAGATTTTTATTTCTTTTCTTTATTTTTAGTTTATTTCTTTTAAGTTTTGAATGCGAAATGTCTGAGCGGTAGAGCTAGTTTTTATTTATTCATTATTTTCTTAGAATTCTTTGCTGAAAATTTATGAAATCTATAGGCTTGATTTTAAGATTCATTTCTTCTACGATTTATTGCAATTACATTGGTTGTACGTGATCGGTGCTCCATTTCTTAATTACCGCGTCACGATGTCGGAGAGTGCGACCTGCTTAGTTGATTTACATTTAGATTCTGATCTTTCTGTGATGGAGAAGCTGAGCCCAGGTTCGTTTTGTAATGGGTGTCGTTTTTGAATGGATAAGTTCCCGATAGTAGCAGAATACCCGTTGGCCAGGGTATCTTGCTCTGATTTCGGGATGCCCTCTGCGTGACACGGAGGCGGAGGAGTTCACGAAGTAGGAAAATTCTTTTAAGTGTCTTTCGACTACCATTGATGAAGCTGGCGAGCTCTAAGAGTTCATTTGATAAATCCATTGGCTCATAATTGAAGTTGGAGGGGTGTATTTAACAATATAAATAATCAAGAGTTCACCTTAATCTAAAAGTAGTTCTAACCGTGTTGATGAAGGATCTAATCAAGGGAAGGAGACCAGAACCTATAGATGCGGAGGTTGAGCCGCAATTAAGTGGTAGAAACTTTGCAAAAATCACGAGAAAGGAAATGCAAGGTCTTACATCCAATAAAAATGGGTGTGAAGTATTGAAGAAAAATACCCAGTCTTGAGAGAATTTGGAATCTGGTAGCTGGTTGTTGATCTTGTCTTAGAAGCAATTTATCAGCGATCTAAGATATGGAGGAAATCAGATTCCAACAATTAGGAAATCTTGGACAAAACGGATCCATACACGGAAACGGAACAATGTGCTTTAGTCTTTGGAATTATTTATTTCATTGTATTTCACTGATAGTTTTCGTTTCTCACAGGAAACTGATTCAATCCATTCTTATAGTTACAATTTATTTTTATTCATTTACTTTTATTTTATCTTAGTTTGATAATATTCAATAGTTTATGATCTTTATTTTTTTTTTTTTGTCGTTTAGATAAAACTTTCACTATGTGTTCTTAGTCCAAATAGTATGGAAATTTAGTAGTTGGGGTAGTTGATCTCTTTGGTCGTTTGCCCGATCTACGTAGGAATGATACGGACTTACATTCGATTTTACTATTTGTATGACCTATGCACTTGCGGTCTCCTTAGACTTGACCCATATTTTTAAATCATGAACATTAAGAAAAAGTTATTTTATCAAGCAAATTTATCCAAAATGACATGGATGCAAGAGAAGTGTAAGGCACTTGTAATTATGTTAATTTGAGGGGTTTTTAGTCTATATAGAAAAAGGCAAACAGTTATCTAAGAAGAATATTCAACAATTAGACAACCTGCTATATAGGCTAACAATTTTGAGCTGAAAACAGCACTGATCACCATGGTGCAACAAAATCAATTTACAAACTGCATCTATTGAAGATCTGTGTAATAGGCACATGGGCGATTCCTCGGGATGGCCAACAGGTTAAACCTTCGCGGTGTGAGACGGGAGGTGATCAAGCTATATCTCTTTTCCTTTTCCTTGAATGTGCGTGACCACATGGTATGAATCATTGCCATATGGCTCAGTTAATACATGGGAAGAGCTGGTGGAAGCCTACCTTGGCAGATTTTTCCCCCATCCCTCACTTCTGAAAGAAGAAGGGTGATTATGTTCCAACAGGGGGTGAATGAAATCTTGTATACTGCTTGGGAGAGGTACAAAAGGTTGTTGATGAGATGCCCTATGCATGGCATAGAACTGAAGACTCAAATGGACATTATCTACCACTCCCTGAATGATGCCTCTAAGGGCATAATAGACGTAGTTTGCTGTAGGGCATTTAAGAAGAAAAGTGCAGAGGAAGCAAAGCAGCTGATAGAAGACTTGACCAAATGAAACATGAAAGCTCCATTTGAATCTTTAGGAAGCAACAACAGAACAAAGGGGAGTAGGCTCATTGAGCTCAATAAAATGGCTAGCATGGAGAAAAACTTGATGCAAATAATGCCTGAGTTGGGAATGTGAGAAAAAGAATGCACTTTCTGCTCATGAAATTGGAAGCCGTGGAAAGGAGAAATGGAATCGGAAAGTGATGAGGCAGATTGATGAGGATCCTATCAAGAGGAGATTTAGGAGGCCAATTATTTGAATGAACATAGAAGCTGTTTCAAATTAACTTGACTTGCCTACACCTTTACACACCTGACGAGGGGCCACGAGAACTTCGTATGGTGGAGGAGCATCACGGGGCCAAAGGCAAGGGGCAGGTTTTCAACAAGGGATATAATCCACCAAGGTTCCGGCGACAACAGCAACAACGAGAACATAAATGAATATCAAGGTCAAAAGAGGGTTCAATCCTTTGAGAATGTATTACTGGGATTATGAGGGCAATAAAAAGTTGCCAAACCACCATGAACAAAAATTTGCTGAGTTGGAAACTTTTAAATCCAACACACAAAATTTTCAAGCAAGCTTTTCATCTTCACTAAGAACTTGGGGAAACACGGAGTTGAGCGAAATTTGGCCTGGTACTGGAACAAGACAAGGATGCTTTAGTGACACCCGGGAAGAAGAATTCAAGGGGCTGTGTGGAGTCCAGTTTACAGGAGGTGGCAGGGTGAGCGGCGGCGCGGAAGCGAGAAAAGAAGGAAAAGGTGAGCAAGAAGAAGTGAAAGAAAGCTGGAAAGATGATAAAAGAATGGTCGAGTGAATTTGCGGCGAGAATAAGGTGTATATACGAGCATTGAGAAAAACTATGAACAAAAGCGAGAAAGAGGAGTTCGAGCTACCGCCCTCAGTTTCCTTTCCCACAAAGACTTCAAGGAAGGCAGAAGGAGAACAAATTTTCTGGCATTCTTGGAGATGTTCGAGAAGATAGAAATTAACATTCCCTTTAGTAGATGATATAACTCATATGCGAGCTAGCCTGCTAAATTTACGAAGGATATCTTGGCAAAGAAGGAATTTACGAGGGAAGGAGTGAGTGACTTTTAATTGCAACATCGGTCACGATTGTCGAAGAGCTACCCATTCTAAGATGAAAGACCAGCGGTTTACCATTCCACGCGTTAGAAATATGAATTCAAAGCTTTATTATGACTTAGGTGCCGACACATGACTTGATGCCCTTATCGATGGTCTGAAAGGTTGAGTTGGGGGAACTTACTCCAACCAATTGCGCAAATGGATGATAGGTCGTGGCATAACCAAAAGGAGTCCTTGAGGATGTACTGGTCAAGGTAGGGAGATTCATCTTCCCTGTGGATTTTGCTGTCATGAAAATGGAAGAGGACACACAGGTCCCTCTGTTGTTAGGAAGACCTTTCTTAGCAAATGGAGCTGCCCTAATTGATGTACATATGGGTGAGCTAACCTTGAGAGTGGGAAATGAAGCAGTACACTTCAACCTCAACAAAAGCTTAACATAGTCTAATGTTGATGAAGAAAATTGTATGGTTGTAGATAACATTAGTCCATCGGTTTTAGGCGGAGCTGATTGTAACATTCAGCATTCTATCAGTAATGAAATGGATGAATTTCCATTATCTTAAAGTGTTGATTATGAATTCTTTTGCATTCAGGTTTGCAATATATAGAAAGCAGTCTTGATTTGAATAGAAAGCTTGATAAGAAAATTCATGCGTAAGGAAAAGAAAACAAAATGAGCAGAAACGATATAGAAGGTTAATGATGAAAGAATTGCACCGTCATCTTAAATATGTTTTCTTACAGAACTAGAAAGAAATGAAACTAGTGATTGCATCGGCTACATTGGTAGAATGAAGAATAGAAGATGTTAAAGATTATAAGGAAATCTGAGAAGCAGAAAATGCTTGAGTCGATTGAAGATATCAAGGTATCGGTCCTTATTTGCATGAACAAGAATTCTACTAGAAGATAATCAAAGACTTCAATTGAACACCAAAGGAAATTTGAATCCGGTAATGAAGGATGTTGTAAGGAAGGAAATCTTGAAATGGTTATTCAAGTTTATTTATGCAATATCGAACGGCCCTTGGGTGAGCCAGGTTCATGTAGTTCCCGAGAAGGGTGGATTCCTTTGTGATGAGGGAATGAAAGGAATGAAATAATTCTACAAAAGCCTTGTGGGGATAGAGGTGTGCATAGATTATAGAAAAGTGAATACTATAACCGGGAAGGATCATTTTCCTTTACCTTCGTGTCGGATGTTGGATAGATTGGCGGAGACTTTTCCCTCCGCTTTTACTTTCTTGATGGATGTGGATATAACCAAATTATGCTCATACGTGAGGACGAGAAAACTACTTTCATATGCCCCTTATGGTACTTTTCTTTTAGAAGAATGTCATTTTAGGTTATGCCATTTTATACCTTGCTACATTTTCAAAGGGTAAGCGATGTCTATGTTCTCAAATTTGGAGGTTGCATAGAAGATATTCATGGATGACTTCAGATTTATGGATCGATTTTGAACATTGCACACGCAAGGAATTTGAGACGGTACTTCCGCAGTGCGAGGACAGAATTTAGCCTTGAATTAGGAAAAATGTGGTTTAGCATGGTAACATAGGCATTGTCCTTGGGCCTGGGTGTTCTCTTGTTGAGCTGGAGTGGACAGAGCCAAAGTTCCATCATAAAGAATCTTTTCCTATGAGTCAAAGGGAATAAGAAGTTTCTTGAGACATGCTGGTTTTTAGAAAATTTATCAAAAGACTTCTCAAAAATTACAGACCATTATTAACTTAGACTATTGGAAAGGATACAAGTTTAATTTTGATGAATCCTTGTGTTCATTTGAAGAGATATAAGATCCGAGATTAGTTAGGCTCTCCATCATGGCCCCGAGCCATACTAGAATAAGGAATTTGAGATTATGTATGATGCACAGTGACTATGCAATGGGCGTATTGGGATGAAAATAAGATGTTTAGGGCCATATCTTGCACGTAAACCTTCCAATGAAGCTCAAGAGAACTACTCGACCTATAATGAAAAGAGATGTTATTGCATGGTATTTGCATTTGAAAAACTCGGTATACATATTGGGGATCCCCATGTCATCATCCATCTTTGATCATGCTGCAATTAAATATTTGACTGACAGAAAACTGCAGGAGCTAATCGGATGGGTATTGTGTGTATTCACTGGGGAATTTGATCTGAGATCAAGGGCCAAGGGTTGTGATAATGTGATAGTGATCGCACGAGAATTTAAAGACTGCGCGCAAAGAAGAGGAACATAATTAGCGAAAAACTTTCCGGATAGTAGGTTATTCCCGATTGTCATTTCAATCACCTGGTATCTTGACATTAGCAAATTTTCTATAACTTGAGTTATGCCACTAAATTATTCACCATCAAAGAAAAGTTAAAAGGGTGTGGTAGATTCGATATATGGGATGACAACATTTATTGATGATATGAAGTAATCGGAGGTGTGTGCCATAAGTGAGCAGGTAAATTTTACTGTAGATATCATGTATCACCATATGGAGGACATTTTACGGAGGCAAAACGGCCCATAAAATTCTCTCCAATCGGGTTTTTATTGGCCTACCATATTCAAGATTGTTTTGAGTGGGTTCTTTGTGATCAATGCAAGAGAATGAAATATCGTGAAGACATGATACACAAGGTGTGTCTTGATGGTACAACTTTTTAATGTGTGGGAATAGATTTCATGGGACGTTTCCATCTTCATTTGGGAATCTGTACATACTCCTAGTGTGGGTATGTCCCCAAGAATGGGTGGAAACAGCAGCTTGTCCCAAAATGATCTTAACCGGTTGTTGGATTCTTCTGAGAGAAATATTTTGAAAGCGGTTGGGGCACCTGAAACTATCATAAGTGATGGAGGGAGCCATTTTTGCAAACAAGGTGTTTGAAACTCATAGTATGTATGGAATCAAACACATAATGAGTTCCATCCTCGAGAAAACAGATAGAGCGGTGAAGAATTTCAATAGGAGATCGAAAATTCTTGAAAAGACTATAAGTTGACCTTAAGAGATTGGTCTCTAAAGCTTGATGATGCGTGTTGTGGAGCACAAGAATTGCATATGAGCTCCATTGGAATGTCTCCATACGAGAATTTTCTTTGGTAAACCTTGTCACCTCCCTCTTGAATTGGAATTACAAAGGCTATGTGAACCACGTCGAGAGTGAATTTTGATTTCAAGTTTGCTAAAGAGGAAAGATTAACAAAATGAATTAATTAGAAGACTTGAGAATGAAGCTTGAAGTAATGTTAGGATTTACAAGGATAAGACAAAGAAATGGCATGATCGGAGATTAGGGAGGAGGATTTAAGGCGGGAGATCGGGTCACATTATTTAACTCTAATTTGAAGTTGTTCCGGAAGAACTAAGATCAAGAAATGGAGTGGTCCTATACGAGTAATTAGATACAACCTTTGGAACAGTGACATTTGAAAACTAATGCCCGGAGAATTCAAGTAAATGGTTAGGAATTAAAGCATTACCTTGGAGGAAGATAATTGAAGACTAAGGCCGAGGTTAAGGAGTTAAGAAGGGATTTGAAAACGAGAGAATCATAGAAGCAAGCCCGACTAAGGACTCAAAAGCGGCGAAGCTTTGTGGGAGCAACCCTTACAATATTTTATTTTATGTTTTATAGTCAATTAATGTGTTTAAATTTTAAGTTTTTAGTTAGACTTGTGTGTTTGTTCCTCTGTTTAAAATTTTGAGTGTTTTTGGTGAGTGGGTACAATGAAATAGATTCTTCCTTATTGCTTCCGGTGTACTGCGAGCACAGGGGAAGTATTATGTTCTCTGATTAATATTATGTTTCTTTTTTTTTTTTTGGAGAAATAATGATTGAAGTTTGGGGGAATTGGATTTTCAATTCAATATTGAATCTTTTGCTTTGATGAGTTGATTTGTTGAACATTTGAATGATGAATTGTTCTTGTTTGAATTGGGTTTCTTGAATGTCATACATGTTTTTACAAGTATGCATTGGGTAATTGAGTAAATCAAGGGAGACTAGAAGTAGCAAGAAAATAGGGATAAAACGTATTTATGAGAGACTTGGAAACTTTCTACGAGTCGTGACAAGGAGTTCGAGCCCGAGTAACATGAGAACTAAGGGATTTCGTGTGTGACCTGACCTTGTGTAGAACAAATGAGTCGCAACATTGAATTCCTGGGTCCTGGCTGACGTGTGAACCTGGAAATGACGGTGTAAAGACACGGTGTATCGCTGTTAAGCCAGCCGAAATTATGTCGCAACCAAGAATGACTGAAGAAAAAGAAGGGTATGTCAGGACATCGATTTTATTTGCCAAGACCATTTAGTCGACAAACCTAAGTAGTGTCGACCGTGATTGTTTAAATCACAGTAATTGTAGGTTTCAAACGTTTTGTCTGAGGCGTCGTAACATTAAAAGAGGTACTTATTGTTAACAATTAGTGTTGTGACTTAGACATTAATGTTGCAACATTCCATAAAACAATGATATCATTGATCCCATCAATAAGAAAAGGTTGAAGTTGAATAGCCATTTTTCTTCCAAGACTTCAATCCAATTGCATCCTCACCCAATCTTCCATTCTCTTTCTCTCTTCGAATATCAAAACCCTAGATTCCAGAGTCTTAAAAACCCAACTTCAAAAACTGTCGATGGTGAACTAACCTTGGTTCACTTGATGATGATAAATGAATATGCTCATGGGGGAGGAAGAGGTTCACTGAACCTCAACGTACACTATAACTAGCGAACCTAAGCCCAACCTCGAGGCGGGAGAACAATGGCGAAGGAAGGAAAGCAAAAAGATAGAGATCAGTGAGGCATAATGAAGAAGTAGAATCAGAAGGTGAAAAGGACTTTTTCTCTGTTGAGGCTCATGCTTTATGGAACAATCAATTTATTGCGGCGCGGTTTAATGCCAAGAGGGGTTTGGAAAGCTTATTTCCTCTTTTCGAGGTAATGAAAGAAAGGTCAGATTTCTTCTATAAGCACAAGGCACCTGGCTTCACTGCTCTAGCACGAGAATTTTACTCAAATATGGTGGAGATGAAGGAGGAATTTGTATATGTACGAGGGGTATGGGTTCCTTTTGGGAACAAGAGAATTAATGAAATATTTTAGTTGAAGGAACTTAAACATGGCTCGAAATTCAAGAAGTTGGTTGAAAAACCAGACCATGAGAAGATTATAAACCTGTTAATAGCTGGACAGGGAAAGTTGGAGGCAACGAAGAAGAACCCACGCCAAACTATAAACAGAGGATCTCTCACAGAGGAGGCAAAGGTTTGGTTCTTTTTCATCGCATCAGTTATAATCCCAACTAAACACTTATGCTTGATCAGGGAACAGGAAGCCATAATTTTATATGCACTTGAAGGAGATAAATTAATATGGAAGTCTCCATCTAAGGCTCCATTAGGGCTATCATCTAAGCAACAAAGAGAAGCACTCCCCACCCAAAGAACCATCACCTGATTATGGTCTAGTTGGAGTGAAGGGACTGAAGAAAAGAAGTATGCCCTAGAGTCTCTGCTCTAACCCTGACTGGGGTAACAAAAGGGCCAAGAAATAAAAAGAAAAAGGGAATAATAGAGGTAGAAGTAGAGCCTACAAAGGGGAATGATAACATGGAAATAAAAATTTTCCTAGAAAAAGCTCCTTCAGCAGAAGAAGAGGAAATGCAGTTTAGAATGAGCCCACTAAGTCATTCATGCCTTGATATGAGAGAAAATTTTCCTCACCTCACAGAGATTCTGTAATGAAGAGGATCATTGAGATCATGGAAATGCTAATATAAATGAAGAAAGATATGGGAAGATAGAGAAAAGAAAATGTAGAGATAGCAAAGATCGTAGAAGAATTCCTCTAGAGGCTGATTTTATGTTATGAACAACAATGGAGAATTTGAAGGTGAAAAGAAGAATAGTGGAAAGAAAAGATGGACATAAGGGAGAAAGAACTGCTAGAAAAAATGAAGTCTAACTTGGAAGCCTTTTATAATAATCAATTCAACAGAGATGCAGAATTACTAACAATTCTAAGGAAAAGAGAAGCTGAAATGGAAGGCAATATGTTAAAAAAGATAGAAGCCTGCCATTCTATAAAGAAGTTCAAAGAGTTTAGAAGGATGAAACAAATAGATAAGGAGCTGGAGGACAATGATGTCTATAGGAGAAAATTTTACATGAGAGCTCCTGATATGATCAATACTAATTTGTCAAATATGCTAAGTTGTATTTCAGTTAGGAGAGCATAGTGAATAGTGGGTTAGAATCAGCACTTTGATCACTTCAGGAGTTCATAAATGATCTATGCACCACCGGAAGTTAAGAGCCCATTGACAAGAGTTAACACATCACCTTCCTCAAAATTTTCTCCTCGTTAGCAGCCAAGATTGATCCTCCCAATATCATACCTACCAAATCCTATAAGCGGCACTCTCACAAATTCTTCTCTTTCCTCTCTAATTGTATTCTTTCTTCACCATTAATAGAAGCCTAAAGATAGTTCATTGAAGTTCTAGGATTTGTCTTTTCGATATGATAATTTTAGTTTGTTGCTCAATAATGTTGCAATTGAACATGGTATGTTGTTGAACTGCTTAACTAGGATTAGGTGGTTGAATGAGTCTGAGGAAATGTGAATTGTTTTTGGAAGCATTAATCTAATTGAGTGAACTAGGTTACTTGTGTCATTCTTTGTTTGTCTGAAAGGAATGATTATTGTATTAAAGCTTTTAATGGTGAATGGCACAACAACCACTGATTAAATCCAAAGAATATTGTGATAGAAATGGGAGTAGGATTCATTGAACTGAAATAAGAAGTTGCAGTTTTAGTTTGAATTAAGTTGAACTAGACTAGGAAGAAGTACACAATTGAAAGAACAAATAAGATGGTTGAATCTTGTGTACAAACAGTTAAGTCAGTACAAATCCTAGAAAAACAATACACATGGTCAAGTAAGTCCTTAACAATTTGAGAAATATTAGGGACATCTTATGGGGTGATTCATACCAATGGCAATACAATCTTAACTGAGTAGATTATCATTGGGAGGCGAAATCCCAGTAAAAACAACTAAAAAGAAATTAAAGAGGCCATCTTTGGAAGTTTGAACCTTTTTCAAGCCTACCCTCATTATATGCAAAGGCATACACTCAGCTCCATGCTTTGAGCCAAAAAGGCCTAACTTCTTCAATTAACAGCAATTCAAAACCTGAACTCCCTCCCTTTAACTAATCCTGCAGTAAAGAACCATAAATTACCCAAAGGTTCGCATCGTTAAGTTTAATGTGCAGATAACAAGATTGTATATATTTCTTTTAGATTGCATGGAAGGATAAGGAAAATCAATTGAAAGACTAGAGATGAAGAAAGAAGTCGTGGGTGATAAGTTTTGTCTTATGGCCTATCTCTCTCGAGCACCAAGTTCTTAGGGTATTTCAACACCTACTACTCTAATGCTTAACTGGTATGGGAGTTGTTAACCCAAAGTTCTCTAAGAGTGAAAGAAAGCCTAGTACAAACACGCTTCCTATTCCTAAATCTTATCGTAAAAAGAAAGACAAAGAGTTCTAGTTAAAGGAACTAGACTAATAAGTTCAAAATTGTAATCAAAGAGATCAAGGATGCAGAGGACAAACAAACCAAGTTCGGGGGAATTATTAAAGTTTACTAGTAGGAAGGAAAGGGATGAAAGAGAAAGGAAATTATGCAGATGGAAAGAGTGGAATCTGGGTAATTTACAGCTTAAATATTCCAATTATCTTACCCACTACCAAGCTTCACACATTACAGCTTCAAAAGACCTCATTGACCAAGGTCGAATTTTACCACATTAATGGAGACAATATGGAAAACAAGCATATGGGACTTTGACTAATTCTTCCAAGAGAACTTTAAGATTAACTAATCTAATAAGGAGAAAAGGAAAGAAGACCAACACACACCCATAGAACATGATCAATTGACTAATCAAGCATGATAAATTCATCACGATTGAATGAGTTGAAACTGGCCTTTTCTTAGTTGAAACCTGGGTTTGCACAGGCCTGCAACTTACTTATTTCAAGTCTATTGCGGAATCTAAAAGATTGTGGTATATAATGTAAAAATGTCCTTAAAAATGAAGTTCAATTGTTTAAGGACAATAGAATTTTCTTTGCTTCGGGACAAGCAAAATTTTACGTTTAGGGGAGTCCTGATGAGTCAAAACTCATTGATTTTAACCATTTTTCTCGAATCAGTTACAATATAATTCGCTTATTATTATGCGTAAATATGGAGACCTTACCAAATTTATTGTTTTGCACGATTATGCCAAAACACTGAGCATTATACTCGCCGCCTTCCATTTTCCTATTTATTTAGATACTATAGTTTTTGTGACTAGAATATCGATTTACAAAGGTTGTGAATGGTACATTGGGCAAAGATAAAGAGCAGAAATGATTTGAGCAATGAACAAGGGGCGGCGGTCTTCGGTTACTGCCACGACGCCTGACGCCAGACGGTTAATGCCGCGACGCTACCGAGATCTGCACCCGGTCACAAAGGGCCATGGATCTGTAAAAGGGGGTATCGGGAAGGCACGAACGAAGGCACGGAATCTGCAGCAGAAAGGACAATGCATCGGCAGCGCCCGGATTTGACTCCGCCTTCATTGTCTGGATATTTTCTGGATAGAGAATGATGTTTTTAATTCTAAACATTTTCTTTTCTTTTTCGAATGCGATGTTCTAGATTTATTTCTAGGTTATTATATTGAACTTTGTCATATGTTCATGGATTAAAGTTTAAACCTTATATTATTCAATATTTCTCATGTTGTAAACTATTCAAGCCTATGATTAGTCTATATTGATGTCAACATTGGCATAATTACACTGGAGATCCGAGATTCAAGAGATGAGGGTATTCAGGATCCGTGCAGAGTAGACTTCAGCTTGTTTCGTAACAGAGATATTCAACCCGAAGGTGGCAATTGGGGTTAGGGAGATGAATGCATTTTCTCGTATCACTTAGTCTGATAGAGATATACCCGATTCTATTCGCGAGATAGCTGATATGTCTTCTGGTAGAGGATACTTTAGAAAAGATCACCGCTTAATGTTATATTGGAAATATATCGAATAATAACATATTTAGGAAGATTAATCCATTGAACGCGAGATAAGGGAGATATAACTCTAGGGCTTAAAACCAATACTTTAATTAACTACAGTTTAGGTAATCTTTACATATTTGAATTCTCTTCTGTGAGTCATCTTTCAGATATCATTTCAAAAGCGTAACTCGTAGTCAATACACTGTCCTCGTGGACTCATATATGTACCACGTGCACACTTATCACTTGGGGCGACGCGTGCACTTACAGCGTATATAGGCGTATATTTATACAATCAGCGCTTTCCGCCTATCAAGTTTTTGATGCCACACGGAAAGGATTGAATTGATATGTGAATTAAGCAACAGATATTACTCAAATTTTCTTTACTTTTGTTTATTTTACAAGTGTCGGTAATTTGGTTTATATTGGGGTGTTATTGCAAAGATAGGTTTCAAGAAGTACAGCGACATCAAGATCAAAAAATAACCAACACCTCGTTTGATCCTGCCGTAAAGACTCGCGGTCGTATCAAGGCCGAGAACAGAGAACGCACGTATTTAAACCAAAATGCGGAAAACACTTAAGAACAAGATCTGGTATTGAACAGACTAAACACAGAGGCCGAAATGGCATCATGCGGAAGGAATCAAGCACCTAGACCGCTTATACAACAAGATGATCCTTTCATGTTATTAATAGTCTGCACGCCGACTCGTCTGCACGTACCATCGACGGCCACCTATTCAAGCAAGCAAATGACTTTGTATCGAAGTCGGGCCACACAAAGATAGATATGCTTGAATATCTTGTTCCATGGACTACCCTATGAGAACCCGAATATTACTTGACTGAACTTCTAGTTTGCGATACTATCAAGCATAACTGAAAGTTATCAAGAAGCTCCAGGTTACGCCGTCTCCCACTTTCACTGGGGATAGGCCAAACACTCATAACTGGCCAACCACCGATTCCATTACTACATGGAATGATTTGTGCAAAATTTCCTCGACCAAGTTCTTCCACTTCATTAAAATTGGTACAACTGGTAAGAAATCAAATAATGCTAAGGCAACTTGAAGGAGAACCTGCGCAGGCACGGGACGATTTCACGAATTATTTATGAAGTGCCCACACCAATCGCCGACCGCATGGATGCAAGTCCACACCTTCAGACTGTCCGAGAAAATGCAACCCGAACACATCATGTCACTGGAGGAGTAATCGATGAAGAAACCATACCGTTTATGAAATCTTAGAAGATCGCGATCGCCACTAATCGCGCCTGTATATTAAGCACCAAGAAGTTAACGGTAAGTACGTATAATCCAGGTCCTCAACAATCTAGTGAACTGCAAAAGAAGCTGACTAAACAATAATAGATGTTAGCGAACCGCAAACGCGAATCCAAACCAACCCAAGGGAGTTATAATTTTGTAAGGACCGCGTGACAACAAAGACGAATGTCAGAAAACCTTACAGAGCAAGCCCCAAGATGCGGTCTGTGTTTAATCGAACAATCACACGCAAGGACCGTATGGGAAACAAAGTATCATAATCGTAATCGTGGCCAAGGGGTGGCGTGAATAAATCGTGAACCGTAATAGTCGTAACAATCAAGGATATGGGTGGCGGAATAATCAACAATACGCCATCAATCACAATAACCAACTTCTAAGAAAGTCGATTTAGAACAAGCTCTTGCACAGATGTTAACTTCTTGAATGAAGCGAAGGCCCGACATGCGGCGGCCGAGCGGCCGATTGGCAATCGAAGCGGCCTGTTGAGGAAGTTTGGAGCCTGGAAATGGCGAATAGGAATTGACCAGGAAAGACAAGCTAGGGTTCTTTACCAAGTAATTCGGTAAACCCGAAGAGATGGGAATGAGCATGTTAAGCGGTCATGCGAAGTGGGAAAAGAATTGGGTATCTTAGATTCTGACCCCCCCGATCGTGAACGGTTAGAGGCTGAGAAGGTCATTCAGCCGAGGCAGATGATGCGAGCGAAGAACGACCCAGAGAGAAAGCGATCGCCAGGCCCTGTATTGTGGAAAGCGAGCCCGATCTGGTTCCTTACCGCAGCGTCTCGAAGCATAGCGGATAAGCGATTCACGAAATTCATGGATGTGTTGTGCATATCGATATCCCGTTTCTTTGATGCCTTGAAGCGAGATGCCGGTTATGCTTAAGAATTTCATGAAGAACATATTGTCTCG
Source organism: Tetrastigma voinierianum (assembly GCA_016808115.1). Taxonomy (NCBI): domain Eukaryota; kingdom Viridiplantae; phylum Streptophyta; class Magnoliopsida; order Vitales; family Vitaceae; genus Tetrastigma; species Tetrastigma voinierianum. The sequence continues at coordinate 601,202 of JAEQBH010006450.1, forward strand.
CAGAGCGATTAGTTGATTTGACTTGATGAACTTAGCGAGAATGCGGTGCCGTCGCCCGGAGGAAGCTGCCGCGAGCTTTCGAGGATCCGGTGGTTCACTATTCCTTGCACGGTGGAAATCTTATTTTTGAAAAAGCCTTGTATGTGATTTGGGTGCCGACATTAATCTTATGCCCTTATCCATTTTCAAGCGTTTGGGATGGAGCTTAGCGGAGCTACGATCGCTCTTCAACTTGAGATAGATCTTTAAAGCATCTAGAGGGATAATAGAAGATGTCTTAGTAAAGGTCGGCCAGTTTATCTTTCGGCCGGATTTCATTGTTTTGGGCGTGGAGGGAAGATAAAGAAATACCAATAATTTTGGGAAGACCTTTTCTAGCAGCGGCGAGGCGATGATTGATGTACGGAGGGTGAGCTGGGCGAAGTCTGAGAAGAGAAAGTAAAATTCAATGTCTTCGAGGGCGGTGAGACACCCGGCCAGAAAGTGATACTTGCTTGATGGTAGAAGCGGTTGAAATTTATAATTAATAGCGAAGTGGTCTCATGACCCTTTGGAGACTAGCTAGTGGAATGAGTCGAGAACTTGAGCGAAGGCGGAAGAGAATATGTCGAAATGGATGGACTCTTTCGGACCTGATAGACGGAAATACTTGAATCTCTGGGTGAAGGAGTTGCGCGGTCCATCGATTATTGACCACGAGGAATGGAGCAAAACCTTTACCTAGCCATTTGAAGTATGCATACCTTGGGGTAGAATCTACACTACGTGATCATTTCGGCATCTTTAGTGTACTAGAGGAAGAGAAGTTATTGAGGTCCCTCAGAGCACCTGAAACATGCGCTCGGATGGTGCAGCTTATCTCGGAGGGATTAGTCATACATGTGCATGCATGCTTTATTTTACTAGAAGAGGGACATAGACCTTCGGTGGAAGCACGAGAGAAGGTTCATCAGAGTGAAGAAGGAGGTTGTCAGAAGTAAGAAGTCTTAAATGGCTAGACACTTTGGGGTGATTTATCCCATTTCGAGACCAGTGCATCGGTAGCCCGAGTTCGGGTCGAAGTGCAGAGAAGGGGAGGAGCAAATCATCGGGGCGAAAACAACATCTTCTTGCCCGGAGTGCAGAGCAGGTTAGGAGTGGAAGTTGTATTGATTATCGGCGAGCAAGGCCACTCGAAAAGATCACTTTCGCTCTTGGTTTCTAGATCGGATGCTAGATCGATTAGCCAGTTATGAATATTATTGCTTTTTGGATGGATATTGGAGTTCTGACCAAATCGCCATAGCCCCACGAAGATCGGGGAGAGAGACAACATTCACTTGTCCTTATGGAACATTTACCTTAGGCGGTTGCCCACTGGTGTGCGTGCAGGGTACTTTTAAACGATGTAGTGGCCATGATATAGACATGGTGGAAAAAGACAATTGGAAATCTTCATGGGCGATTTCTCGGTAATGAATTCGACCGATAGCTGTTTAGAGAACTTGAGACACATCGCGGCAAGATGTGAAGAGATTGACTTAGTACTCGATTGGGAAAGTGCCATTTCGTAGTCTGAGAAGTGTGTCCTTGGACATCGGATCTCGGCAAGAGGATAGGGTAGATGGGGCGAAAAATTGAAGCAATCGAGAAGTTACCTCCACCTCAAATCGGTAAAGGGATTAGTTTTCTAGGCATATTTAGGATTTATATTGACCGTCAAGGATTTTCGTAAGTGCTGGCCGTCTAACCTACTATCGAGGGATCCATTTGAGTTCGATTCACAATGTTTGCATGCATTCGGTGTTGAAGAACTAGTTAGTTTAGTCTATTGTTGTGGCACCAGATTGGTCACTTTTCGTTTGAACTCATGTATTAGCCTTAACTGACGCAGCGGTGGGGCGATTCTAGGCGAAAGCGAGAGAAAATCTTTGGTAATCTATTATGCTAGTAGAACCTTAATGATGCTTTCGGCTGAATTATGCCTTCTGAAAGAGTTGTTGGCCATTGTGTTTTGCTTTTTGATAAGTTCGAGGCCGTATTTGATTGGCGAATGAAGTCGTGGTGCACCCTTGATCATTCTGCCGTTAAGTACTTGATGACGAGAAGATGCAAAACCCAGATTAATTAGGTGGGTCCTCTTGTTCTGAAGGAATTTGATGTAGAGTAAGGAAGCGAAGGCGAGAACTAGTGAGGCGAGCCAAATGCTCCGCATTTGGAAGGAAGTAGGAGATGATGTCCCATTGAATGGCAATTTCAGGACGAGAAACTCCTAATTATTGAGGAAAAAGAGAGAGGACAGTTCCATGGTTCGCGAGTTATGTGAATTATTTGGTAGCTAAAGTAGTCCCTCCCGAATTTAACTACTCGACGAAAAAGAGGTTTTTCATGCGTCTTAAGCTCTTCTTGATGAGAGGAGCCAATTCTTCTGACAGCTACTTGATCGGGTCATAAGGAGATGTGTGCAGAAGATGAAATGCGAGAGCATTTTTAAACCATTGTACCTCTGGAGTGTGGTGGACACTTTGGTGGCTTGACGGCTGGTAAGGTCTTCAATCACGGTTTTCTTGGCCTTCCTTGTTTAAGATGCTCATCGATTAGGTGTCGCTTGTGAATGTCGGCGGCCCGGGAACATCTACGAAGGGCGAGCCACCCATCGTCCCATTTTGGAGGTAAATTGTTTGATTTATGGGATAGATTTCATAGGACCATTTCTGCATCATGGCCAATGTATCTTGTTGGCGATAGACTATGTCTCGAGAAGTGGGTAGAGCGATTCTACCACGCTGATGATGCGAGTTGTGGCCCAAATTCTGTAGCGGCGATATATTCTCACGCGTTTTGGAGACTCCTCGAGCCTTGATCACGAGATAATGGTACCCATTTGCGCGTAAAGGTAATTGACAATTATTCTGCAGTATGGGAGTGCAGCCATGTTACATCTCTTTACATTACCACCGCGGTCAGCGGACGGCGGTATCAGATCGAGAAATCAAATACATTCTCAAGAAGACAGTTAACGGCTTCAAGGAAGGATTGGTCTAAAAAAGATGGGCGATGCTCACGGGCATGCGTCTGACATTTAAAACTTCCTTTAGGTATGTCACTTGTTGAATCGTTTATGGTAAAAGCGTGTCATCTTCGGTGGAATTGGGCATCGGGCTATTGGGCCACTCGACGGTCGTATGGATAGTACATTGGTAGCGAGAATGGCTATCGACTTCGATGGCTGGATAATTCAAGCAGCTTATGAAAACGCGCCCAGCATTTATAAGGAAAGGACTAAAGCACAGCAAGGAGACGAACACATCACGGGAGTTCCGCGGTAGGATGACAGTTCTTACATTCGATTCCTTTAAAGCTTTTAGGAATTGAAGTCTCGATGGTCGAGACCTTTCCGCGATGGCAAGGTCTTTTCACGGTGGGCGAAGTTACACATCACGAAAGAGCGCGTTCTGATCACCACCCGGCGATTGATGTGTATGGGTGAGTTTCCTGCGAGACAAGCGAAATCATCTCTTTGACTGATAGATAAGATGTCATGGCGATCATGGGAGTTCGGTTCCGACACATTTGCGACTCAAGGTCATCGAACTAACGACATTAAACATAGCGCTTCTTGGGAGGCTGACGAGTGTTTCTTAACGCTTTTCCTTTTTCTTAGTTCGATTTCTATTGTTTATTTTCGTGATATAGGGTTTCTAAAAAACTTTCTCAGTAATCTGTGTTTCTACTTGTTTGTTTTAATTTCGAACCTGCGAGATACGTGGTGGGAAAGATTCGTCTGAGTGGTGCATTACGAGTCCATAAAGTCCGCAGTCACAGTGGAAGGGTGTTCACGATCCAAGATCATCAACGTGCCCTGAAATTATCGATTCGCCGATCCTACGTCACGTCGCGACGGTGGGTTTCTCCGCGTCGTGACGTCGAATTGACTATCTACGTCGCGTCGCGGCGTGGGATTTCAACGATCAGCGGCGTCATTTTCTATGCTCTGTCGCGATGGCGGCGTGGGATTTCCGCGTCGCGGCGTCATTTTTATTATCTACATCCGCGTCGCTGACGTGGGATTTCCGCGTCGCGGCGTCATTTTGTATACCGTCGCGTCGCGGCGTGAAGTTCCCGGCGTCATAACGTGGATTAAATCCACTCTTTGTCACGTCGCGACGTTGCCTCTAACGTCGCGGCGACAAACTAGTGAAGCTCATCGCGTCGCGGCGTGACCGCCTATCAGCGACGTGGCAATACATTTAAGCCCGAAACGGTCCAATTTCGGCGCTTCACCTCACCTGACCAACTCCTTGAAACTGTAGCTCGGCGCACTTGCTCTCACGACTCTTAGGAGCCTTTTCCCTTGCGGTCGGAGGACTGACGTTCGACCCTTGTGTGCCCCTACGTGTCACCCGCGCCACCTAGTTAGAGTCATTGTGGCATTCCCGCACATTGTGCTGGGTTCCTAAACAAGGACATTTTTCGTATCTTTGTACTCACGGTTGGTTTAGAAATTACATTAGGTGCTCGTTTAGGGTTATTAGGTGCTCGTTTAGAAATTACAGTAATTTAGTGTAGAATTAAGTGGTTTAGGAGTTTGAGTCTTAGTCATGAATTAGTTTTCCTTTAGCACCTTTAGGTGTTTGTGTTTTTAATGCGAGTTAGGGCCAGCGGTACCAACAGTACGTGTCTCCTAGTACAATATGTCGGGCGGGCGAGAGTGCACACTTGTGGTCGGCCCAGCGGGCAGGCTCAGCTCCACGATGTCACGCGGTTTGTGAATTCGAGTGCAGCTGATCGGTTTGGCGCCATTTCCAGCAGATCAGCCGTGAGAGAAGGGGTTTCCACCGCTAGATGACTTCTTTACTTGAACAATTGCGACTGGGGATGGCGTGCCTTGTGCCCGACCACACCTCATCGGCGATGAGGTGTGGTGCGCGAGGGGGATTACACGCCCGATCGCATCCCGTGTCTTGAAGAAAGTCGAGTGCGGGCGTATTAGTGCGACTTAGGTGCGGTCGATCGATAGGTGTCTGATGCGAAACGTGTCCCACCCGGAGGCCGGATTCGATCGGCTCATGGCACCCGACTACCACGGATTATGCGCATATTGACCGTGGTCGGGGTGAGTGGAGAATCGATAGTGTGGGTCGTGCGGTAAATTTGAGGTGACGTTTGGCGCTTCATTCCTAAGGTGCGGCAGCCGTCCCGTCGCGTCTCATTAGGTGTGAGCGTGTGTGAAGTGGCGCCGGCGAGCCGTGCTCTTCCGTATGCCATGCTACGATTATACCTTTGATGTTAGGCGGGTTATCGAGGATGCCATCCTCCATGCTTGGGATCTGAATGAACACAGGACACCCGCTTCACGATCTTTGGCTTGTGCGAGCAAGCGGGTGCCCTGGGCCGACCTGCGACGCGAAACCCCGCGATCAAAGCCATATGCGTCAGCCCGGGACACACATTGTCCGTGAGGGACCTACGATTGAGATTCGTGGGCCCTCGGACCGGAGGCGAGGCTTTATGAGTGTCGGGCTCGTTATGGATCCACTGGGGCGATCAGGGAGACGGTGGCGTCCTCGTCCGGCCCTGCCGCGCTGGCTGACCTCGGGCGCGGCTCACGCCAGATCCTTCCACAGGACCTTGAGGCCGGTTGCTCTCCACTCGCGGCGCTTTGGCGCGTGCGGGATGAGACCGGGGAGCACGCGTCCCTCGTCTCACGGGATTTAGAGGCCATCCAGGTGCGGATATGTGTACGGTGCGGCCAATCAGGCCCACCATCTTGCGGCAGTGATCTTGCGAGCTCGGTCGCGACTCCTTCCCTTTCATGACCTCGCCTCCGCCGCCACGCGATGATCACGAGGGGAGTCCCTTCGCCTCTTATTTATTTCTTGCGGGTGGGGTTCATTTATTTTATTTGGGGGGTGTGGTGATCGTCTTTGGCCTGAACGAAGTGATGTTTTGTTTTTAGTGTTTTTTATAGTGCTTTTATTTTGTTCGAGTAGTGGTGTTTCTATTTAGTTCTTGTGTAGTCCGGCTTATACGAGTTATATTGTAGTTTGTTCTGCGTTTGTGTTAGATTGACCTTATATGTAATAATTGTGTGTTTGTGTGCCATGTTAAAATTGAGGATCACTTTTGAATTTGAATTCACGATTAACATGAATGTTGAATGCATACAATGTTTTGATGTTCGGTAATTAGGTTGAATAGATGGAAAGGGTTAGTGAACTGATCTGAGTGAGTCGAGACACCAGTTCAAGAACCACTATCACTCTGTAATGACTTTAGAGCATGCATAGGCGTAGGGACCCGACTCTTTGTGGATTCGGTAACCTTGGGAGACTCGAACCATTTAAGTGATGGGACACTTTCAGTAAAAGAGGATTGCCATCGAGCCCCCGATCAAAGAAAATGGATCATACCAGTAGAAAAAGTGAAAAAGAAAAAGATGGAAATGAAAAAAATATATATATATATATAGGTATACGCATAAGAATAGCGAGATGTCACGTCGGAATCCAGGCGCGGTCTGAAGGCTGTCAAAGCTGTCTGCGAGCGTGTAGAAGTCATTGACTTCATTGCACTTCATGGGACGGAAGATGGATCATTCACGCCCGCTGGGCCCTCAGTTTGGTTGGTGTTCGAGTGAAGTTTGAAGGGAATTTAATGCCGGGTGCCCTTAACTTGTTGGTGGGGAGTCGCAAATGGATCCCGATGCAGGGGCAGCTCATTAAAACTTCTTGGCACTAGGTTTTCTTCCATTTATTTTTAGGTGCGTAGGAAGTTTCTAGGAATTAGGTCATGAATAAAAATGGGTGTGTTCCCATCCTTTTTCTAGTTAGTTTCTTCGAATAGGTGAGTTGAGCTCGAGTTTACAGGTGTCGGAACTAGGCATATCTTGGAGGTCGTACATTATAAACACATAGGGGTTTGGGAAGGCTATTGAATATCATGGGATTTGATACACCAGTCACTTCTACTATTTCCTTAAGATCTTACGGAAGAATTGAATATACGCATGCATTTTGTGAACTTGACGGTACGATTAGAGTGTGAGTCGGGTCGATTTGATCCCCATTTTTCGATTAGATCTGACAACGTCTTAGTGTTAGTTGCATTGGTTGTGTGTGTGTGTGCTGTTTGAGTCGAGTTCTTGCTTGAGAGACGACGAGAAACTAAGTTGGCGATTGTGATGAGTGCCTAAAACACTCATATTATACTCGCGTCAGTCTTCCATTTTCCTGTTTATTTTAGAGTATTTTATATTTTTTGTGACTAGAATGAGTTTGATGCATTGTGAATGTAGGCCATTGGGGCGAAAGGCGTGACGAGCGAATTTTAGACAGAGTAGAACAGGCGATGAAGTCTCTGTCCGTGCTAGCGTCTCCACGTGGCGACGTCTCCCACTATCGTGGCAGAGCCACGTCGCGGCGATCTCCACGTCGCTGACGTCGGCCCCAGATACGCACCTATCATTTAAAGTACGAAGGATTCGAGAAAGGGGTGTCGGAAGCGTGTGACGAAGGTACGAATTCGGTAGTGACACAGACTTCGAGGAAGTGCCCGGGATTTGACTGCCTTTCATTGTTTGGATATTTTCGGATAGGAGAATGATGTTTTTAATTCTAAACATTTTCTTCTTTTCATTCATGATGTTCTAGATTTATTTCTAGGGTTATATTGAACTTTGTCATATGTTCATGGATTAAAGTTTGAAACTTTATATTATTGATTATTTCGATATGTTGTAACTATTCTATGCTATGATTTAATCGTATGTTGATGTACGGCCAACATTGGCATAATTACCTTTGGAGATCAGAGATTCGAGAGATGAGGGTATTCGGGGATCACAGGTAAGTAGACCGATTGTTTCGGTGAATAGAGATATTAAGGAACCTGAAGGTGTGGTGGGGTTAGGACATTAATGCATTTCGAATCCGAGGTCGGGATAGGGAATATCTTGAATTCTATTCGCGAGATAAAGCGGATGGATACCTCGAGAGAGGATACCTCGTAGAAAAGATCACCTCGCCCGTTGACATATTGGAAATATACTAAATAATAACATATTTAGAAGATTAATCCGTTGAGCGACAGGAGAGATATAACCTGACTTAAACCAATACTTTAATTGAATCAATAGTTTAGGTAATCTTTACATGTTGAATTCGCCACAGAGTCATCTTTGAGATATTGTCTAAAAAGCGAGGAACCTTGTAGTCGATACACTGTCCCACGTGGATCGATGTACGTACCCACGAGTACACTATCTTGCAGGGCGACAGCGTGCACTTGCAATATAGGCGTATATTGCCACAAGCGTTTTTCGCTGTCACAGAACTTTACGGAAGAATTGGCAATTCCAGCAAGAAAAAAATATATATGGTCAAGGCAGCTAGGTCGCGACAGACTTGTGAGGTCGCGACAGACTTGTGAGGTCGCAACAAGGAATTCCTCAGATCAGCAGTTTTTAAGTCACGACCTAAGTGAGCATGTTGCTACAAATCGTAGGCAAGACCTTGGAGTCGCGACGGAGGATCAGTGCGCAGCGAGTGATGCGGGGCGAGAGAAGAATGTTGCGCGACGAGAGATGGGATCTTGAGCGGAAAAATCTTGAAAGAAGAAGGATCACATCGTGACATCATTACGGATGTCTGACGTTGAAAACACAACTCTTGCCCCGCAGTGAAGCGATGTGGTAATGAGGAATGACAACTGTGACATGAGGTCTACAGGGAATTTCTTGTTCTTGAAAAATCTGGTGAAGACACCGAGTTGAAGGATCCGCGACCTTTGAATTCATGTGTGACATGAAAATAGAGGTGAGCAGTTAAAGTATGTTGCAACCTAAGTTTTGACGGCTAGCGACCAGATCTTAGTCGGAAAGGCATCCACCCAATCACGACATACTTTTTAGGTCGGGACCAGAAATAGAAGCTAAGTTAAGTAAAAACTGTTGTAATTGAGAATTGAGGTTGCAACAAGGTGGGAGATAAAAGCATTATGGTCAGTCGACTTGCGCAGGTTCGCGACGAAAGTGCGACAAGGAAAGACGGCAGTCGCGACCTAAAATATCATTTTGTGACGAGGCCCAAAAAGCGGTCAGCGATTTTAGTCGTAACACGAATAAAGGTGAAAGACGAACAAATGATGTCATAACATAAAGGGAAGTTGTGACCCGAGGAATCGAAATTAGGCGGCAATAGAAATTTGTGTCCGCGACATAAAAACTAGGTTGTGAGGCTTCGGTAAAGGAGCGACTGACGAGTCGCGACATGGAATTGAGGTCCGCGACCTGGAAATGGAGACGGAAAAGAAGTTGTTCTGGCTTGATAATCCTGTAACTACTAGCAACTGACTTGGTCCGCGACCGCGATAATTCGTATCCTGACAGATTGAGAGAAAGAGAAACTCTAGGCAAAACTCATGTCCTTATTTGAAAACTTATTGCAGCGAATCGAGGGATGTCGAAACTTAGTAGCGGCAAGGAATAACTTTGGAGCAAATAGCTTGCAAAACAACAAAACTTGCCACAAATTTGATTGAAGTAGCCTTGTGATTACCGTACCCTGTTAGGTGTATTGGAATCAACAAAATTTATATCCTAAGCTCCTACTGTGTAGCAAAACTACTATAGTATAGCGGCTCTAGGGTCGAACACAGGGATGGGTTTCTTCGTCTGAAATGATTCATGATGATTCAAAAATGAGTGAATTGGTTTGGATTTCAAGGCTTGGTAAAAACGGGGAGTTGGATGGATGTGGGATTAAAAATAAAATAAGTAAATAAAAGAAAAGACTCCTTGAAGCATTGGGCTAATGGTTTGAAAGGTCCCAAGAAGCCCAGCTGAGGTCCGGGTTCATTTCCTCGCGTTGGGGAGGATGACACCATAGTCATCTCGAGCAGGAACTTCATTTAACTTTAAAAAACTAGAAGCCACAATAATTTTTCCTTTTGATAGAAAGCATTTTATTAGGCATAAATGTCCTAGCGGTGAAAACGCATCTGAAAACCTATACCACTGATAACTAATAGGAGGCGACTTGCGGGCATCAGAGGATCTAATAAGTATCACGAACCCAAAAGCTTGCCAAATACACATTAAGGAGGGGGCATGCTTAAGAGATTTTAACTTTAGGTGAGAAAGCAGGAGCATAAATACCCATAATTGCATACATGAAAAATAGTAGAACTTGCATTTAATGAACATTCATGGTCTAGGAGCGGTGAAAACCTACCTCACGGACCCATCTTACAGTAACAAATGAAAGCGACTAATGAATATCCTTTGAATCTAACAATAAGCATCAATGAACCCAGATTGCCAAATCTTGAGGTCGTCAGATGTATCCCCAGGAGATTTAAACCTAGAGTGAAGGATAGGAACATAAATGAAAATAAATGTCTCGGTAAAAGCAGAGGGACGGTCGGTTACCTCGAACTTCACCATTGTCCGGTAGCCCTCACTCTTGAGGAGGAAGGAGGTCACCTTGACCATCCTGCGAGAGTTGTCATCCTCGGAGGGTGTTTAACAATCGAGAAAATGGAAAGAAATGAAAGAAAGTGGAAGAAAGGAGGGCGGCGGCCGCCCCTGTCCTGGCTGTGCAGAGCGTCGAGTGAAGTTCGAGTTTGTACGGGTGGGGCTTATATAAGTGCTCGATGTATATGAAATTACCCAAAAAAACAAAACAAAAGCTAATCTGAGGGGTTAAAATAAGAAGAAACAAAAAAATGTAACAAAAGCGGGGCGTGAAATGCGGGAGGCAGGCTGCTGGAGGAAGCGGTGCTGGGGATTTTGATGCTTGAAAAGCATTCTGTAATGCTCCATTTTCTTGACACTACGCTATTCTTTCTACGGTCTTTGATGCGCGTCTTGAGTTTGACTTGAATTCTTTGTCTTTGGATCGGCTTCGGCAATTTTTGGCATAATTAGCTCATGGCTGCGAATTTTGCCACAAAATGCCATCCGTCGAATAGTAGGGACCTTAATGTGCAAATCGGGTTAATCATAATGATTTAGTACGAAAAGCACTGAAAACGAGGATTGAAAAATGCTCCGGTTTCGACCAGTTATATCGGTACCCAGATTTGGATATATGGATATGTCGAATGCTCTCGGTGGATATTTTTACATAAATATTGATATATCGGAAATTAAACTGTTGTGATCAATCCATAACTGTTGGATCAAGTCATGAATTCAAATCTAGCCACTTAAATATATCATGATATATCCGATATATCTGATATATCAGAATATATCTCGGAGTATATCCACACGAATGTCTCGGATATTTTACCGAAAAATTAAACTAACGAGCGCGTGTGCCACAAACCTGATATTTCCATAATATATCGGTCCAAAACTGATATATCGGCAATATATCTGTCATCGGTGATATCATGTCGAACATCACCGATATCGGATATATCGAAGATATATCGACGAATATATCGGATATTTTCATCTGCTCCGAAACATAATAAATAGGGTTGAAATAGCACTTTTGACCTTAATCACCTATTGGAGTCATAAGGTATAGGTGAGTTAATTAGGCTTATTAGTACACAAAAAGTGCTCAAAACCTGTATTAATAAGGGTTTAAAATTGCACTTTTTAGGTAGTATCCATGCACTGACCACTTGGTTGGCCACTAACAATTGTTCTGCGCTATATTCTCTAGAATCTAGTACGCTTCTACCTCATTCTTCCCTAAAATAGCTCCTCCTGCGAAAGCATCAATCAGAGTTCTTGTAGGTACACTAAGCCCATTATAAAAATGATGCACTTGCATCCATTTAGGTGGATTATGATTAGGGCATTTCCTTAAGAGATCTTTGTACCTCTCCTAAGCTTCATAAAAGGACTCACCATCTAGTTGGCATAAATTGTTGATGTCTATCTTTAACTTTGCTTCCTTAGGCGGTGGGAAGAAGCTGAGTGAAACTTATTAACTAGCTCGTCCCAATGCGATGGAATGCGGAGGCTCCGTGAAGTGGCGATGCTTTGCCTTGATTCTTGAGAGATGGGAGCAATGAAGCCCGGATAGCATCATCACTTAACTCCATTATACTTCAGTATCGCGCCATATAAGAAGTTCAGGATGTGAACATTTGGGTCCTCATAGGGAAGTCTAGTAAATTGCTCTTCTTGTAAGAGTTGGAGGGTGATGGACTTGAGCTCGAAGTTGTGCTTTGTATAGGTAGTGCTAAAGCATCACGGGATGAGTAATTGGATGGTGGACGAGAATAATCTCTTATGGGCCTTAGGACATTGTCCATTTGTGTAGTATCTGGTGTCACACCATCTCCCATTCTAGAACCAATTTCTTCTTCTCTGAAATTCTCCATATTTTCCATAGGTGATGTTCAATTATTTAGCTACACTCTTATCTCTCAGAATTCTTCTCAGTCTCTTCGATTTCAAGATCTAACGGTGCATAAGATTTCGACTCCCTATCTTCCACATACAGCTTAATGGTACTAAGAAATTCAAAGGCGAAAAATAAATGTCAAGAATTTAAAAAAAAAATGAAAATTGAAAACCAGCAAATTAAAAGAGATGTTTGAAGTACAAGAGATGCACTTAGTATCGATATTAGTATAAACCATAGTAATTCCTTGTGATGGGCGCTAAAAACTTTATAGGTGTGTTTTCTATGCTGTATTAAAATTACACGTGAACATATGTGCAATTCATTTTCGTGCAAGTATACGTGTGTCAGTCATACGGTGTACTAAGCGTGCAAGATCGATCCATAGGGAGACGGGATGCTAAATCTTTGTGGACTACCTACAATATCTAAAGAGCATTCGTGATGATTTTGAACAAAAATCTAAATTAAAATACTAAATTGTAAAACTAGCAAGTTGATTCACGCCCGAGTTAGGGTTTCTTAAGATAAGAGGTTCTAGGGTTTCGATTGCAATTGGGCTGATCCACTTATATTTGAACCATAATCTGTGTTGTTTAGGCGAAAGTTCTCCAAGGTGGTTCGTGACTATTTTAATTACAAGCCTCTCTTGAGGTCACCCCTAAGAACTTCCTTGCTTAAGGTAGGAAGGATACAAGGCCAAACTCACTCCTCCTTGCTTTATTCTTTCTTTTTCTACTTTTTCTATCTTTTTACCCCAGACCTTCTTTTGATTTACATTGAAAGCACACACTTATGACGAGCTCGATTCACCTTTACAGTAAAAATTACGACATGTTGGGGTAAACAAGGGTTGTTTTGACTAAAGGTGTAACGACCCGTACCAAATAATACAAGTTTTTAACACATTTGACCAAGATTGACTAAGTTTGACCAAGTTTGACCAACAATTGTTATGTGTGGGCCCAAGTTGACTTTTTCCAGGATGAATTATTTTGGGTTGACTAAAGATACCATCTCGTGGCCTGCGTCGATACAAGTTCATAGAGCGGGTTGAGCGTCAAAATCGACTTACGGATAAAAGTTATGGCCTTGGTTAACGACAATATTTTTATCGATGTCGAAGTCGGTCTGGGGTTTTTACGGCGACCTAGAACATATAGCCACCTGGTTTCTGTACCAAATAGAACCCAGCCCCAAAACACTCATTTTCGGCTTCAAAACCACAGAAAAATTCCCCCAGACAGTGGACATTGGGTCGATGCGTAGTTTTCAAGCAATCGGGTTTTAAGCGAGTGGAGGCGTTCCGACCACCTTCTTGATGCGGCGCCACCTAGGTAGGAGGGGCGCCACCACCGGCGACAGGCGAGTGGCCCAAAAGCGACCATGCGTCGGGCGCGCGAATCAGGCCGCGAAGCCTTGATGTGGCCGCCGCGCAGGTCGCCGGGTGGCCAGTTTCTGCCATTCGGGCTGACCCATACCTCCCCTCCCCATTTTGGACCCTCCCGAGACTCATTCTCGTGGTCCTTTTTCGCGGTCCTCATAGTTTGAAAGATACGAAGAGGAAGTTTGGCGACCAGTTGGATCGTTTTTAAACCTGCAGAACTTTTGAACCAAGGTAAGGGTACTTCTGTGTTCCTGATCTCTTGGGATTTCCATTGATATAAAGTTTGTAAATTTTGGACGTCGTTTGGTTAGTTTTCCATTTTTGGGTCATTTAGGGTAATTGCAGAAAGGGTTGGGTGAAGTGGGCACCCGGTGGTCAAATTAGCGAAAATTGAAGATGGATTAGTGACATTGGATATTTTTATGATGATTTATTGGAGGGTTGATTTCAAAAATTAACCGGCTAAAAGCCCGATTTTGAGTCAGGTCACGTAGAGCACCTTTGTATAAATTGGACTGTCGGAGTCGATTTTAGATAGTTTCATGGTTGAAAAATTATTCTAAGACATTTGGGAGATCGATGTCTTTGGTTTATTGGGTCTAAGTGGTATTTTGTTATATTACGGGCACTCGTGGCGAGGCGGAAGCGATCGCGTAGGGAGCGGGTGACGTCGTAGTTAATGAGTGGTTTATGTGTTTAAGTGCTTTGGGAGTATTCTTTATGATATATAATTGTGGTTAATTATTTTATATATATATTATTTGATCGAATGGTTGGTTATGCATAAATATAATTATCTATTTTTATATAAACAAGTTATCATTTCATGTGAATTTTGTCAACATTTTAAATATTTGGACATTTTACTGAGTTCATGGATAAATTTGTAATTATTTAAATATTTTGAGCTATGGATTGAGGTTTTAAACCACTTTGAAAATTTATTGATTTAAGAAATGGATTTTTTTAATATTTTTATGATTTTAAGCATGTTAAATATTGTTAAAGTTTTATGTGCTTAAAATTGGTTATGATGAATATTTTCATTGTGGTATTTCTCGGTTTCGGCATGAATTGATGAATTGAAATTCATCAATATATTTGATTGAGTTGTTGAAATTAAATTTATAAATTCATAATTTATAATACAGTATCGTTGGAAAAGTATATGTGAGTAAGGATACTGTGTTGGTTATTATAAATTGATGTATCATATAGTACCGGAAGGTTGGTCCGGTATTTATATTGCGATTACCTTTGGGTTTGCCATGGTGTCGTGAGGTTGGTTTCATCCAGCGGTTGTATAACCTTTCCACCGGTAGTGAAATTCGGGTTTGCGACGGTTCATCATTATTATTATTACCCACGACACCTTTCGATGTTGGGAGTCGTGAGGTGAGGTATCCACGGTTTGCCGAAGGATATAATGTATGGTACATTGTTGGTTTAGACTAAAAGCATAACCATTTCAATATTTATGGTTATTGTATTTTCATGATTATTTTTACGACATGATGTTTATACATTTTATGCTCAATTTTTATGTTGTGAATAAATTCAAGTTATAATTTTCTTAATAATAATTTCGGTTAAATTTTGAGCATGAATTTCATATTGTTGACTTGGATATAAGTTTGGGTTTTTGTGAAATGATTTTAAACGGGGAACCTTGCAAAAGAGTGGACGTGAGGCCTTGAGATAAAGAATTTTCGAAAATAAAAACATTATTTTCCTTATAAATTATGCCACTCACTGAGATTTATTATCTCACGTTTTATTGTTTAAATGTTTCCCCAGGTCAGGGCGGAGTTCGTAAAGACTGCCTCGCGGCAAACCTGCTGTCGCTCTTTCTGCGATAGGCTGCGGTGATATCTTATCTATCTGTCTTTATTGGACTTATTTATTTTCATTATTACTAAATTACATGAACACTCTTAGAATGCTCTGATCTTAGTATTGAACTCGTATGAGTCTTTATTATGTGTATTTGTGGTTATGACCTACAGTAAGATAGGTCGGTTATGGATTTGAGCGGTTGTGGATCTTTTTATATATATTTGAGGTATTATATTAATGCATATGTTTACTTTCTTTCTTAATGTTGTGTTCCATCGGATATTCCACCCAGGGTTGTACGGTGGGACCCCATTTGAGCGGGACCAGGGAATCCTGGAAGGGTATCCGGGTCGGGTCCTGTCAGCTTGGTATCCGAGCTCTAGGTTTCTAAATTCCTTGGGGTTGTACATTCTTTGTCGCAAACTCATCTAGTGTTTTGTATGCCTTTGGCTTACCCTTGAAATTGATTCTGTTTCATTCTTGGAAATAGTTCTTCTTCTAATGAGCGCGTAGAGGTAGGCGTAGATTTGGCCAGTTTGGTGGAATGTTCAGATGCACCTACTTATGAGGAGAATCTTGTAGAGCGTTTGGCTCGATCACTCGAGAGGAGTGGGTTTACTGGTGTTACTGTTGATCAGGCTCGTAGACTTGGAGCAGTGGGTTTTGATGGCTCCCGCGGATCCCGTGGTGGCTTTTATCTGGTTGGATGACACGAAAGATTTTGAATGAAGGTATGCGGTGTCGGGATGAGGATAGAGTCGGGATAGTTGGTTTTTACGCTGAGGGTAGTCTGAGGAAATGGTGGGCGTATGAGGAGGACCTTGAGGCGTCACACTTGGGCACCGATTCAAGGGCGCATTGCCTGCGAGTTTTGCCCCGGCCTTTGTTGAGACTAAGAGGCTAGAGTTTGAGGCATTTCGCTCGGGGTAGCATGACATTTTTACGGTACGGCGTAGGTTTAGAAATTTATCGATTTTGTCCTAATTTGGTTGTGGATGAGGTCGGTAAAGGAGGTTTCTCGATGGATTAGTGAAGCGAGATAACAGACCTCTCGGGTTCAAACCATCCCAAGTATCGGTCGATGAAATGACGCTGCAGAGGTGGAAAGCGGACCACGATGCGCGGACTAAGCGTCGATCATGCGTTCAAGTTGTCTTCGGGAGTCCGTCGGGGGGATCATCTAAGAGGGGGTAGTTTCGATACGGATCTTCGGGCGATGGGGATCAGGTGGGACGAGGCGTGGTGCAATGGTGCGGTTCGAGAGAGGTGGACATACGTGGTTGGATTTACGTCGGTGGTAGTGGCGGTAGCCATTTTTAGAATCTGTAGGTCGAGGCGGTTTAAGTTCGACTTGTGGCGTTGCGGCGAGATTCATGATGGACCATGCCGGTGGGATAATGTATGCTTTGATCTCGGCCCGGCGGGGACATTTGCAGGAGGGCGCCTATCGAGATCGGCCCGTGCCCCAGAGTCTCGGGATCGGGTGCTCGGTTCGGTGGCCCCAATGGGCATGGAGGGGCCAGATACCGCAGACCGAGGCGGACCTCGGGTGGTTCCTTTAGCCGCGGGGCGATGCGCACCGGCCAGTGGGGAAGAGACGAGAGAGGGCGACCACGCTGGGCGAGTTTATGTTATGACGAGCGGGGAGGCACGGGCCGCCGGCCGTTATAGCCAGGTACATTTCTATTTTGAGTGACGATGCCGCGTGTACTCACATTGATCGGAGCACACTGCGGCTCTTTTATTTCCGTGAGTTGCGAGTCGGGATGACTCCGGTCCTTTGGGGATGTGGTTTGGAGATTGCCACACCGCGGGAGGTCTCATGGCTAGTCGGATGCTTAAGGGTAGCTTGTTTTCTATTGAGGGCGAGTTATGGGCGAGATTTGATATTGCGATCTCGAGGGATGGATGTGATTCTTGGGATGGGCGGCTTGTGAGCTATGCTTCAATGGATTTACGTGGGGAGGTGATATTTGAGCGGCCGGGACTGGTAGTAGTCTTACATGGAGAGCGACGAGCACGCCCGGGTTTGATTCTGGGTACCTGGCCCCAGATGTTACTTGAGTTGTAGGGGTATCTAGCTCGTATGGTGGCGCTCGTGTGCGAAGTGAGATTAGAGGATGTACCAGTAGTGAGGGACTCTTTGGATGTGTTTCACGGCGATCTTAGGGTTTACCTCGGAGACGAGGAAATAGATTTTCCGTTGATTTAGTCCTGAATACTGACTCTGTTCTTTGCAGCATAAGATGGCAGGTGAGTTGAAGGAGTTGAAGACTGGCTTCTGAGCTAGTGGATGGGGATTTATTGGTAGTATTTCTGCCTTGGGGAGCGCCGGTGTTATTTGTGAAGAAGAAGGATGAATGCTTGGGGTTGTGTATAGACTCTGACGGTTGAATAAGGTCATCGTGAAAATAAATATCCTTTGCCTCGGATTGATGATGTTGATCGACTCGAGGTGCGAGAGTGTTCGAGATTGACTAGAGGTCGGGCGACCATCGGTTAAGGATTAGAATTGGACATTCGAGGCGGCGTCGGGGCCGAGATATGGGCATTATAGTTTCTGTAGTGATGTCTTTCGGACTCACAAATGCGGCCAGCTTTCATGGATTTGATGAGCCGGGTCTTAGTCCATACGCCGTCCGATTTGTCATGGTCTTAAATCAGCGATATCTTGGTGTGCTCGAGAGCGAGAGTTGGAGCATGAATCACGTTTGGGTTTTGAGTATTTGCGAGACTTTAAAGCGGCCTGCTTGCTCTGAGAAGTTCGAGAAAATGTGAGTTTTGGATTTGGGTCGAGTGGGATTTCGGACCCATTATGGTTTACTGGCGTGGCATTTATGTGAGATCCTCGTAAAGTAGAGACGGTGGCAAATTGGGAGCGACCGACTAGCGGTGACAGTGCGGAGTTTCCTAGGATTCAGCGGGAGGTATTGCAGCGAGATTCATAGGGTTCTCAAAGATAGTAGGACCTTCATTGTTTAGTAGGAAAGGAGTTAAGTTTGGAGTGGGCAGCGAGGTGTGAGGAAAGCTTCCGAACAGAGGAAAGTTGGCGTCGGCTCTGTTTTGACATTGCCCGGAGAATGACGAGGGGTTCGAGGTTTGTGATGCTTAGCGCGAGGTTTGGGTTGCGTGTTGATGCGACATAAGAGTTGTGGCGTATGCTTCGAACCTGATTGAAGAAACACGAGGTTGAATTATCTACTTCGTGACTTGGAACTCGTAGTAATTTTCGCATTTGAAGTGGAGGCATTACTTGTATGGAAGCGACTTGTCAAATATTTCATAGACCATAAGAGCCTTAAATATTTGTTTACGGAAGAGTTAAACTTAAGGAAAAGGAGGTGGATGGAATTACTTAAGGATTATGATTGCTATGACTACCATCCGAGGTAAGGCAAATGTAGTGGCGGATGCCTTGAGCAGGAAGTCTACAGGCTCTTTGGCTTATATGTAGACAATACAACTTCCATTAATGGTCGAGTTGTGAGAGTTGGGTGTTAAGTTGAGGATGCATGCTTCAGGAGCACTTTTTGCAGGTTTCCAACTACGACCGATACTTGTAGATGTCGAATTCATTAACGCAACTAGAAGATCCACATTTAATGACATGAGAAGAAAGTCGAGGGAAGGGGAACGGTCGGATTTGCTATTAGAGACGACGGAGCCTTAGTGATTGGTTCTAGGCTTTGTGTTCCGACAAGCTGAAGAGTTCAAAAAGAGCAAATATTGGAGGAAGCCCATGGATTACGCTTATGCTATGCACCTGGAAATAGTACAGAGATGTACCGTACCTTTAAAGGAATATTAGTGAGTCGAGTTGAAGAGAAGTTCAGTGTATCCAAGGTGCCTTCGTTTGTCAACAAGTGAAGCGAGAGAGACAAAGCCTTCTAGACCACGCAGCCCTTGCCCATTCTAGAATGGAAATGGGAGCGCGGTACAATGGATTTTGTATTCAAACTCCCTCCCACGGTTGGAGACATGGCCGGCATTTGGGTAGTAGTTGATCGACTCCTGACCCGCACATTTCCCTACTATTCGTGAAGTTTTCTCCTCGGAAGCTAAGCGGACTCTTTATGAGATCATGGTGAAAGGTTTGCGTAGGTGCCCGGTGTCGATCATCTGCATTAGAGATCCACGATTCACTTCGAGGTTTTGGAAGGGATTGATGAAGGAACTAGATGTCAAGTTGAATTTGAGTACCGCTTTTCACCCTCAGACCGATGGACAATCTGAGAGGACTATTTAGACCTTAGAGGATATGTTGAGGTCATGCGTACTACAATTCAAAGGACATTGGAATGAATATCTACCTTTGGTAGAGTTCACTTATAACAACAGCTATCACTCAAGCATTGAGATGTCACCTTATGAGGCATTGTATGGGAAGCGATGTAGCGCCCAGGTATGTTGGAATGAGGCGGCGAAGGAAGTACTAGGTCTTGAGATTGTACAAACGACAGTGGACAAGGTTAATGTTATACGTGCCAGGTTGAAAGCAGCTCAGGATAGGCAAAAGAGCTATGCGGACAAGCGTAGAAAGGATCTTGAGTTTGAGGTTGAAGATCGAGTATTCTTAAAGCTCTCTCCTTGGAAGGGCGTGGTACGCTTTGGGAAGCGAGGGAAGCTAAGTCCTCGCTACATTGGACCTTTTGAGATTGTTGAGAGGATAGGTCCAGTGGCTTATAGATTAGACTTGCCGGAGGAGCTTTCTCGAGTCCATAATGTGTTCCACATCTCCATGCTCACGCAAAAATTATACTCGCGAATCCCTCACATGTGTTAGGCATGAGAGATTGGTGAGGGATGACTTATCTATGAGGAGCGACCGTGCCAGGTCTGGGTGAGAAGAGAAGGAAGGGCTTCGCAACAAGACAATATCCTTAGTGAAGGTCCTTTGGAGGAAACCACCTAGTCAAGGGCGACTTGGGAGCGGGAGGACCAAATGCGGAGCCGGTACCCTCATCTCTTCCATGGCTGCAGTGCAATTTCGTAGACTGAAATTTATATTTAAGGGGGTAGGTTGTAACGACCCCGGTACCAAATACCGGAGTTTTTAACACGTTTGACCAGTTTGACCAACAATTAGTATGTGGGCCCAAAGTTGACTTTCAAGGATGAATAATTTTGGGTTGACTAAGACACCATCTCGTAGGCCTCGTCGATACGAGTTCATAGACGGGTTGAACGTCAAAATCCGACATACGGATAAAAAAGTTATGGCCCTGAGAAGTTCAAATAGCAGTATTTTATCAATGCCCAAGTCAGTCTGGGGTTTTTACCTGAAAACAACCCTAGGCTCTATATAACCTAGTTTTGTATGTCAAATAGAACCCTAGCCCCAAAACACTCATTTTCAGCTTTAAAACCAGAAAAAAAATTTTGAAGACCGTGGACCGGCGGGTAGTTTTAGACCCGTTTTCGAGGGCCAATTGGGTTTAGCCGTGGGAGGCGTTTCGGCCACCTTCTTGATGCCATTTACCCGGTGGGAGTTCCACCGCCCAGGCGACCTTGGCTGTGAAATTTCACGACAAGCCCGTGTGGGGCGTCCAGTTAGGCCGACGAGACGGCGGCCTTGCACCTTGGGTCGCCTGATTTCGCCGTTTTCCGGCCATTCCAGGCTGACCCATACCTCCCTCCCCCCCCATTTTTGGACCCTCTGAACACATTCCTATGGTCCTTTTTTGTAGATTCCTCACCGTTTAAAAGATACAACGAGTAGTAAGCAGAGGTTGGATCGGTTCCAATACCACGAAACTTTCAGACAAAGGTAGGGTACTTCTATGTTCACGGTCTCTTGGGGCTTTCAGTTGATATAAAGTTTGTAAATTTTGGACGTCGTTTGGTTGGATTTCCCATTTTTGGGTCATTTGGGGTATTCTGAAAGGGTTGGAGCTGAGTGGGCAAATTGGTCAAGTGAGCAAAATTGAAGATGGATTAATTGAAATTTGATATTTTTATGATTTATTGGAGGGTTCAATTTCAAAATTGGCTTTTGGGTAAAGCCCAATTTTAGATGCAGGGTCTATAGACTGCTTGTATAGTGGACACATCGAGTCCGATTTAGATAGTTTTCATAGTTCTAAAAATTATTCTAAGACATTTGGAGGGCATCTGATGTCTTTAGTTTAGTTATTAGACTTTAAGTGGTATTTTATTATTACGGGGCACTCACGGCGGAGCACAGACGATCCTGCGAGGACGGGGCGAGGCATACTGATCAATGAGTGGTTTATGTGTTCTAAATGCTTTGTGGTATTGTTATGATATATAATTGTGGCTAATTATTTTATATATATATTATTTGATCGAATGGTTGGTTATGCATAAATATAATTATCTATTTTTATATAAACAAATTATCATTTCATGTGAATTTTGTCAACATTTTAAATATTTGGACATTTCTGCGAGTTCATGGATAAATTTGTAATTATTTAAATATTTTGGTACATGGATTGAGGTTTAAACCACTTTGAAAATTTATTGATTTAAGAAATGGATTTTTAAGATTTTTATGATTTTAAGCATGTTAAATATTGTTAAAGTTTATGCTTAAAATTGGTTATATGAATATTTTCATTGTATTATTTCTCGGTTCGGCATGAATTGATGAATTGAGATTCATGATATATTGATGATTGTTGAAATTAAATTTATAAATTCATAATTTATATCTGATATCGTTGAAAAGTATGGTAAGAATCATGTTGGATTTATTATAAATTGATGTATCATATAGTACCAGAGGTTCGATTCAATATTTATATTGCAGTGCACTGGGTTTGACATGGTGTCGTGAGGTTGGTTTCATCCAACGGTTATATATTATTTCCACGACCATGAGGTCGGGTTTACCGACGGTTCATCATTATTATTATTACCACGACACCTTTCGATGTTGGGGGTCATGAGGTGGGGTGTCCCACGGTTTATGAAGGATATATGATATGGTACATTGTTGGTTTCTGAGTAAACTATAACCATTTTAATATTTATGGTTATTGTATTTTCATGATTATTTTTACGACATGATGTTTATACATTTTATGCTCAATTTTTATGTTGTGAATAAATTTAGGTTATAATTTTCTTAATAATAATTTCGGTTAAATTTTGAGCATAGTTTTCCATGTGTTGACTTGGGTATAAGCTTGGTTTTTGTGAAATGATTTTAAACAGGGAACCTTGCAAAAGTGGGCGTGAGGCCTTGAGATAGAAATTTTTCGAAAATAAAACATTATTTTCCTTATAAATTATGTCACTCATGAATTTATTATCTCTCACGTTTTATTGTTTTAAATCCGTTCCTAGGTCCCGGGCGGTTAAAGTGAGACCTACCTCCACGCCCGAACACACGTGTGATGCTACTGCGGCCAGTACGCGGTATTCCTATCTTATCTATCTTTGTCTTTATTGGACTTATTTATTTTTCATTTGTATCCCTAAATTCGCAAGCGCTCTTGCAGAATCTTTCACGATCTTAGTATTGAACTCGTATGAGTCTTTATTATGTGTATTTGTGGTTATGACCTACAGTAAGATAGGTCGGTTGTGGATTTGAGCTGTTGTGGATCTGTTTATATATATTTGAGATATTATATTAATGCATGTGTTTACTTTCTTTCTTAATGTGGGGTTCCATCGGATATTCCATAGGGATTGTACAGTGGGACTTCACTAGGCGGGACCACCCGGGAAATCCTGGGAGGGTATCCGGGTCGGGTCTGTGCGACCATGACCTGTCAGGCCGAGATAGCGAGTCAGAACCCGAAACGTGGACCTTTCGGTTTATTTCAGCGACTTTGGGTGTTTGTTCATTTCTTTTTCAAAATGTCGTGACCGAATCCCGGCCCGACCCGAATAAGGTCCGGCGAGCCGGTTTTACTCCGAAGCGTTTTCATTTATCTTATCAAAACATTTTATTAATTTGTTTGAATTCTTGGAAAGCGGTTTCATTTTTAAATGACCCGTAATCATTTACAAATTTAAAGTAATTCGGTAGGCCGTAAACATTAACAAAATACATTTACAAGGAAAGGCATTCTATGCCCTTTTGAAAATGATATACAAAAATCAAGTTTCAAGGTTTAACCCTTTTGTTTACAAAACTCCACTTGTTCGAAAAGATGATATGCGAGTGCAGGAATATACACTTATACGTCGTGCTACTCTCATGACTCTAGCATTGTGATCTTGGCCTTCTTCTCTTTGCTTACTCGATACCTGTGCATAGTTAAAACTACACGCTAAGCATTTTCATGCTTAGTGGTTCTATACAGTTCTATTCCAATATTCAATTTAACTCGGCATGCATTTTTCACTAATCCACACCTAATAAATAAACATATACTCATGCTATTCATTTCCACATGCTTTCAATATACAATTATACCATATCATATCATGCATTTTTCAATGCAACAATTCATGAATTTAAGCATATTCATAAAAAAATCCCATTACACTTTCGTCAATGTTTGACTCATTTTCACCTCGACTATTCAATTCTGATTCACGTGATTAGTTTTGATGAATCGCCCTTATTATCATTAAAATAATGTGCTTATACATTTAACAATTCTATCTCCCATCATGTGGATGCCGTTTGGTGCATCCGACGTGGTATCGCGACCGGTCTCCGTCATCGCCAGGATGCCGTTTGGTTGCATCCCGGCCGCGTGGTATCAATTAAATGCCGAGGCGCCATCATGGCGGATCCGGTTGGTGAATCGCCCGAGTGGGACATTTCTTCAGTGCCATATGCCATCATGATGGATGCCGATTGGTGCATCCCGCCAAGTGGGACATTGGACAATTTCGGGGTGCCTTCGTGACGAATGCCGTTTGGTACATCCCATCAGGCGATTCATTCGGTATATCATTCAGTTCACTATTAAAACGAATTCCGTTTGATGAATCCCGTCATTTTCATCATTCATTTTTCATTCGATTTTCAATTATCACATTTCATATTCCCTTTTCGTATTATCTTTTCAAAGATATACTCACAATTTACGTAATTATGTCACATACTCATTCATGTACTCGATTCATGTACTCATTCATAGGTAATTGGTAAACTACCCAAAATACTTGAATTAAGGATAGAATCAGAGAACAAACGAGATTGTCGAATCACCAAAAGCTTCCTTCTCTTGATCTCGGTCCTAGGTTAGGCGATAGATCACGCGTCCACTGATCGATAGCATTCACGTCACTCTTAGTGAATAACAATTTAGCGGTCTGATTTTATTTTTTTTTGTTAAAGTCTTGGGTTAAGACGAGTGCCTTAGAAAATTTGAGCACTCGCCCGAGCGAAGCAAAGCTTGTAGGCGGCCCGAAAATATGGTACATTTTCACCTAGCTCCCCAACCTTAAGGTGAACCCCAGATTGTCGTTTCTTAGGGTCCACTGAACAGCGGTACACGAATACGGGACCTAACGCTAGCAAAAAACATGTAAGCTGGGGCTCTTGGAACTACGTGTACGGTATGTTCAACTTTGTACCGGTACATGTTACCGCTGCCCATTTTGCCTAAGGAGTGTACCGGTACATGTTCCAACTGTGCTAGGTACATGTCTTAAATTTTTGCTCGAAATGTTGAGTTTTGCATTTGTACATTTTTCATCCACCAATCTTCTCCAATATGTCCCATATCAAAAATCCACCATGGAATCACTTCAAAACAACTCCAAAAGTGGTTTAGAACCAATAAAAATCCATTTCCCTCAAGTTAGGACTTTTCTCCCAAAAATCAAAATCATAAAAGATGAGGTTAGGGTTTGATCTATTACCTTGAACCTCTTCCAATCTTCTCTTGTATGGTGTTTGGTCTTGTAGGAGCAAGAAATGGGAAAGGTGACACACCAAGGCTTGATCTCTTGGAAACCCTAGCTCTTTCCCCCTTTTTCTCCCCCTTGCTCCTCAAGCAGGATGAAGCTCTCACGAAAGTGAAACCTAAGACCACATTTTTTGGTCTTTTAAAAACTCCACACTTAAGTGTTAGGCCATGTTTGCTTTATCCTTTCATTTCATTTTGTCTTAAGTCATTGCCAGATTCTCATAAGGCCTTGTTTGGCCACCTGATAAATCCAATTCTCCATTTTGGTCTCCTATTATACTTTTGGCCATTCATTTATCACGAATTTCGCCTGTGTCTGATAACTATGTGATTGACTCTTGGGTCCTCGTTTTACAAATTTCCACATTTTTCCCTTTTTCACTTGGGTTTATTTCCGGGTTCAATACATTCTCAATTTAGCATACAATTCAATCATATGCTCACTCTTTCCAGTGCATTTTAATTTATCAATTACAGGAAAAAACCAAAGTTTGTTTCGATCCATTACCAGTATATAATAAAATTATTATAAAAATTCTAGAGGTATTTTTGAGACGTCTGAGTCTGTCAAAGGGTATTCAACAAAAGGGTTAAGGGGCTCATTTTTACTTCTCTAGAAAGAAAATGGCTAATATGGCACCAGGTGGTGACTATGAATATATGCCTGAGTTAGCTAGAAAGGCTCGGCCGATCCAAGGATGGCTTATATCATTTCTATTTGTCGGTAATTTGCCTGGATTTCGCCTTGAGCGATAATTGAGAACAAGTTCTAGAGTCTCGAGATCAAAATATGAAATGATCATTTAATTCTTCTCTAAAAGTAGTATTGACCGAGGGTACATGACTTGTGCTCCAGTAATAAGAACTTTGTTTAAATAGTGGTATAAGGTCGAAACCATTATGCTTTTGTTCATATCTCTCATTTTCTTCATGTGAAAAAGAGTATGATCATTTAATCCTCATAGGCATCATAATTAATCTAAAACAAGCTGAAGCCAAAGCAAAAACAACTTCAAATGAAAAAAATTAACCTAAATAATGAAAGCATATAAAAGTAGCAAAACAGCACAAGCAGCAAAGAAAACATTAAAAATAGGATAATTGAAGCTAGAAATTTAAAACAAAGGGAAATCCCCCAATACCCCCAAACTTAAAACATGAATTGTCCTCAATGTATGAAATATGAAGTTTAAGAACGGTGGACTCCCCTACATGATCAAGTGTGATCATTAGGCTCAGGTTGAGGTGGGTCTTGATGAAATTCCCTCAATAAGATTCAGCTTCAATGTCCTGAAAAACACAAAAAAAAAACTAACATAAACACTAAAAACAAAATTGAAATGTAACACTAACATAACTAAAAACAAACGAAAGTAATGAATGGATAAAAATCCTTATTTTTGCATGGGATGCCTCTCAAGAGCTGCTCTATTTTTAGAGTCCAGCTATACTCTTTATGGAAGTCCGAGATCTTCGCTTTGGCCCTTCATCCATCATGGCCAAAACTCCCTTTTCATCCTCATCGTATGTGAGGGTGAGCTTCTCCACCTCCATATTTTGTGATGTAAGCTCAAATGCCAACTCTTTGGCGGGGAAAGAGTTAGCCTCTAATTCAAATCCTTCAAGAGCGTCCTCTTGAATGAATATAGGTGCTTGCTTCTCAATAGGAGAAAATTATCTCTCTATTTTTATGTACACCCTCCTTTCCTCATCCTTTAACAGTATGCTCGTGGAGATCAAACTTTATTTTCTCTTCACGACAAGAGTGTCATTTCCCGTATTCGACGCTCCCGATCCACACTTGACTTGTGGCAATGGAAAGTCTTTCTATAACTGAAACTTGTCAGTCCTCTTCCATGCCAAAATTCAAATAATCAATGGGGAAATAGAAGTCTTCAACCTCAACCAAAACATTTTCAAGTATTAGCTTGGGATATTCCTTTCTGACTTACTTATCTTGCGATGACTCTTCTTTGGCCATGACTCATTATTCTTAACCAATGTTGGGTCATGTAATTCTCCCTCAATAATTAAGGATATTTTGTCATATTCCATTGTGATCTTGTCCTCATCCAAAATCGGGTTCGAAAGTTCATCTTCAAGGCTCAAAGTTATGCTTTCACACTCCCATATGTAATCATTCTTTGTGTTGCTCGGGAGTTCTCTTGAAGATTGTTCCTTTATAGCTTTTGCTAATTCCTCAGTTTGTATTGTTATTCTTTCCATGATAGCATGCATTTCTCTATTAAGGTTTGTCGTATTGGTGACCATTTTGCAATCATGTTGGTGTCCATCTTGGTTTCCATGATTGGAAACTGCATTTCAAGAGCATCTTTATCCTTCTTAATTTCATCCTTGAGACGAAATTACTCCTCGATATATGGTTTCCAGAATTGTTCTTGATAATAGGAACTTGAACTTTCTTGACTTCTCGTAATTTGATGTCCATAAGGGAAATTGTCATATGTCCCCCAACCCAAATGATAGTAGCTTGGGATAGTGTTGTGGGGAGAAGTAACCAGCATTGTTGTTGAAATAATTCGCCTCTTCAAAATTATAAGCTTGTTGGCTTGTAGAGGCTTGTGCTTGCCTTGAGAGGATATCTTCCCATGTTGCTTCTCTTTAGACTACTTGAGAAGCAAATTTTTTCTGGAGCCTGTAGAAGAGCTCATTTATCTCTTCATTAGACATTATGCTCATCACCTTCTAGAAAAATACAAAATAAAAGAAAAAAATGAAGTATACAAAATAAAAATAAGAGAAATTTTTTTGCTCAAATTAGTAAACTTCTCGTTTTCCAAAATATCAATCCAAACCAAACCGTACCTTCCCCGGCAATGGCGCCAAAAACTTGTTGCTAACCACAAGTGCACGGGTCGCACAAGTAATAAAATGGTTTTTAATTACGAACCAAGATCGTTCCCACGAGGAATGTGTGGTTTTAATTAGGATTGAGTACCCTAGCTACTAAATTCGTTTATTTGAGTGACTAAATGGTTTTAGGTAAATTATGAAAATAAGAAAAACTAAACTAAACAAAAAAAAAAAAAATGCTTTGTAAAAACTTGAGTGATTGACTAAAAATAGGAGAAAACGACTTAAGGAGGAACTAGGGTTGGTTGTCTTCATTGATGTCTAAGGATTCATCACAAATAAGGCAGAGTTTAGTGAATTATAACTTGAGTTAATTCAGGAGATGCGCTAAAGAATCCACTTTCATGTTCCCCCTTGTATTTTCTCACACTAACCACCTATTCACATTTTACGTCCTTCTAGGTCGTTAGGGCGATACTTTTCAAAGACAGTTTTTAGCTCGAGAGCTCTATTGGTCACAGTTACGTCCATGCAATCCTCACTTAATACATTTGGTGTCCCCTCCTAGTGAAATCTGCTTAGTACTAGACCTTTCTAATTCCCTAAGCCTCTTTAACTAGGTTAATTAGAATTCCAATTAATTGACTCATACCTTAAGAGAATCGGGAGCAAATTTTAGGGCTTGAGTCGAGCATCACCCGAGATACCCTAGTAAGGATCGAAGATACGATTCTCAACGTGTATCCTGTGCTTGAAACCTTAACATTCCAGTATTAACACCAAATACAACAAATCAAGCATAAAACATCCAACCAAACTAAAGATTAGACTAATCTAACATAAAATCCAATAACCAACCCTATGAAATGCTTAGCCTAACATTTGTACATCCAAAATCCACAAATTCATGTTGTCGACAAACACAAAACTGCAGAAATTAAAGAAGAATAAGAGATAGAAATACAAAATAGGGTTTAAGCTGCAATTGACTTCAAATCCAAACTCTGAGCTAAAATCCACACTCCATAAGGTCGTGTTTCCCAGCAATAGTTAATTACAAACGATGAGAGCTACAAAGTACTATGATTTGCATATGTTTCTCTCTGCATTTAGAATCTTTCCTCATTTTTTTCAAGCATATTCTGAGTACATTCCATGGTTTTATTGCAAGGGTGCTTAGTGAAGCAAATAAGTGGAAAATCAGAATAAGAGATGAAGGGTTGTTGCTACAGCTGCTCGCTGTAGCGAAGGTCTGACCGTTGTAGCGGGTGAGGTGATCGCTAAAGCGGAGGAGTAGCCTTTCGTGACGTCAAGAGGAGAAAACAAAGGAACTCTAGCTTGCTACAGTGAGCTGCGACCCTTCTGACATCGAGGAGGGTTTTGACATGTTAATGATTTCCGCTACAGCGGTAGAAGTTCTAGTTGCGACAGGCGCGTCGCTACAAACCGCCGCTGCTCACTTCTTGTGGGAGAAGAAAGCTGACCCACGTACGTGTGAATCTGGGGCGGAACTCAAGAGAGGATATAAAAGAATACTTAGGACACAGCAGGGAGTACGTCGGAGGCGACGGATAAGGGTTGAGGCGTAGAGGTAAGCGATCGGAGGAAGGAGGCACGGAGGTGCTTGGATCGAGGCATCGTGTGCACCTTAGTTTTTTCCTTATTCCCTTCTCTAAACATTTGATGATTTTGACTTTTATGGCTGTACTAATTTACATTATGTTCTAATTTTATTTCTAAAGGTTTTGGCCCATTAGCCTTGCTATGCTCGAATGGATTGATTGTAAATTTTGTTTTAATTCGTATACATACATACATACATACATATATATATATATATATATATATATATATATATATATATATATATATATAAATATTTCATCTTAGCTTGCTATTTACAGACCTTCTTCACATGGTGGTGCCTGGCCAGCATTGGCATGTTCTTGCTGGGAGTTTGAGATCGAGAGATGATGACCCCTAGGGATATGAGTAGAGCAACACTTGGTCAATCGGTGAATAGAGATATCTTGGTTCCAAGTGTGGCATTTAAGGTTTAGACATTTATGCGTTTCGGAGTCCAAGGTTGAGGTAGAGATGCAATACACCCTACTAGCGAGATAGGAAGTTATTGCTCGAGAGAGAATATCTTGTAGGCATGATCTGACCCTCGATGAGTATTAGTATACTAAATTACTAATCTATATAGGTTGAAATCCGACATTAGAGTGGCAAGTGAAGGAAAAACCCTAGTTTTCATTAATCGGTTTTGTAAACAATTTAGGATTAGTTTTGTTTTGTTAAGTAAGATTCATTACAATTATAGGTCTAGATAATATTTAAGGCATTAATTGATAATCAACACACTTCTCCTTGTGGAGACTGACACTTGACTAACCATTATACTACATAAAATCGATGCGTATACTTGCGCGAACAGGCTTACATTATTCACATCATTTTATATACCTATTTGGCGCCCGTCAACAAACTAAAGAATTCACAAAACAAACCTAAAACTAAAGAAATCTAAGAAATCTAAACCTAAAAAATGGAACAAAGCTTGAAA
The DNA here is from genome assembly GCA_016808115.1 of Tetrastigma voinierianum. Lineage (NCBI taxonomy): Eukaryota > Viridiplantae > Streptophyta > Magnoliopsida > Vitales > Vitaceae > Tetrastigma > Tetrastigma voinierianum. Next base: position 631,997 of record JAEQBH010006450.1, read on the forward strand.
GAGGGAAAACCACACAGGAGAGAGTCTCCTCTCTGAAGTTCGAACCTAATCATTTGAACAATTATAGTATTTATAGGTCTTGGAAAATGGGCCCAAGATGGGCTAAAAATGGAAATGTTGCTGCTCTAGCCCACGAACCTTCACCGCTGTGAAGACTTCTTCGCCATAAGCCTTGAGCTCACGTGGCATCTTACCTTATCACCTCTCTTTCTTTAGTGACGATGCTTCTTGTAGCGAAACCTCTTTTACGTAGTGAATGATACCTTCAGTAGCGAACCGGTACGGTCTTTTAAATCTTCTTGCTCTTCGACTAGGTGACATATCCTTCGTCATGGCAGGCTTCGAGGCTCACTTGTCATCCCGACAACTTCCTCTTAACTTGATTTCTTCCACACTTTGCTTGATTTTTCCTCCCAAACCTGCAAAATATAAGCAAATGGGAGATTAGAGTTTTCCTAAGAGATAATGGTGTGAATCTAGCATTTAGTTGCATAAAACACATAAAATCATACTAAAAATGCTAACACGATTCACACTTATCACTAAACAAGTTGCCTTATTACCTCTCATTGAACATGTTACATACGTTTGGTCCATTTGAGCTTCGAGTTTCTAAGTTGGTGGCTTGATTTGTGAGAGATATTCATGTCTCATTAACAAATTGAGCTTGAGACTTAACTCTCTATTCCATGTGGAACTTGGCTAACTCACTCATGGTTTCCTCCAAACTTGCTTTCTTTTGCGAGGGGTGGAGGCTTAGCCTACTCCACTAGATCACATTACATTTGGTTATTCTACAGAGAGGTTAGGATGATTCCTCCAACCCGGATTGAAGTTGTTTGAATATGGGTTAAATTGGGGTTGAGGAAATTTACTCTAGTATTAGGCTTGTTGTAATGACCCGCACCAAATAATACAATTTTTAACCAAGTTTGACCAAGTTTGACCAAGTTGACCAACCAATAGTAGGTGGGGCAAAGTTGACTTTTTCAAGGATGAATAATTTTGGGTTGACTAAGACACCACTTCGTAGGCCCCGTCGATACGAGTTCATAGACGGGTTGAACGTCAAAATCCGACTTACGGCTAAAAAGTTATGACCTCGGTAAGTTCAAACGGCAGTGTTTTAGCAGTGTCCAAGCTGTCTTCAGTGTTTTACCAGAAAACAACCATAAGCCCTATATATACATAGCTTTGCATACCAAATGAAAACCCTAGCCCAAAACAACACTTGAGCTCCTAAAACCCTAAGAGAAAACTCTCTGGCAAGGAACACCTTTTGGTAGAGTAGCCACACACTCGTAGTAAATCGGTTAGACAAGGCATCAGGCCGGAGTGCTGTACACGCACGGACCGCAGGTGCGCTGCCGGACGATCTTGGCCGTGTTTCTGACTGACCTCGACCGAGCCCGGCGCCGGGATCGGCAGAACCCGGTATTTGGCTGCCTTAGATTTTTCACAGGTTTGTGATTTCTGGCCATTTAGGCCACCTCGGGCTACCCCATAGCTCCTTTCCACCATTTTGGACCTTGAACTCATCTCGTGGTCCCTTTTTGCGGATTTATACCGTTTGGAAGTTACATTGAAAGCGAAATCGGCCGAAGCCGTCGGGGTTTTCCGGCCACCGACATTGTTGGACCAAGGTAATGGTACCAATGAGTTCTGGTCTCTTGGGCTCCATTGATATGGTTTGTAAATTTTGGACATCGTTTGGCTAGGTTTCCATTTTGGTTGTTTGGATATTCTGCAGAAGTCGGGACTGAAATACGATGCCAGATTGGTCAGAATTGGCAAGAGTGAGAAAGTTAGTATTAGTGAAATTGGATGTTTTTAGAAATTATTGGATGGTTCGATTTCGAGAAATTAGCTCGGTGAAAAGCCCGATTTTGGAGTATCGGGCACATGGGACGCAGGTGTGGTGGACTCTTGGGTCCAATTTTGATGGTTTCATAGTTCTAACAGTTATTCTAAGGCCTTCGAGGGCATCCTAAAGGTTGTTGGTTCAGTTATTAGAGCTGGCGGAGTTTTATCGTCTGACGCTGCGGCCAGGGTAGGGGCGATCTGCGGGAGCGGGTGGCGTCTATAGTCAGTGAGTGGTTTATATGCTTTTAAATGATTTGGGATATTGTGTCGATATCTGTTATGATTTAATACTTTACATATATCTTTGTTTTGATCGGATGGTTGGTTGCATTCAAACATGATTTTCGGTTTCATATAAAACAAGTTATCATTTTCATGAATTTTGTCAACATTTTAACTATTTGAAAATTTTCACGTGTTCGTGGATGAGCCGATTGGTGTTTGGATATTTTGGGTACATGGATTGAGGTTGTAAACTACCTTGAAAAACTATTGTAAAAGAAAAAGGGGTGGATCTTGAGATTTTGTGGTGACTCACGATACGGTGTGTTGGAAAGATACATGTGAGAATGGGAGGCGGTTTATTAGTTTGTCACGTTGCGGTGGTCGGTTTGACCCCAGCGGTTTATTAGTTACTGCGTTGCCGTGAAATTCGGTTTGACCCGACGGTTTATTGGATTGCCACGTGCCAGTGAGTCGGTTTGATTTCAAGCGGTTTGGTGATGCAGGTTTGCCGCGGTAGCGTGGTCGGTTTGACCCGACGGTTTGGTATTACGGGTTTGCCGCGATAGCGTGGTGGTTTGTTCTGGCGGTTTGGTATTACGGGTTTGCTGCGGTGGCGTGAAGTCGGTTTGACCCGATGGTTTGGTATTTTGGGTTTTGCCCGCGGTGGCGTGGTCGGTTTACCGCGGCGGTTTAGGATGAGTACATAGTGCGGTACAGCGTTGGTTTTATGTGGTATGGGCGTTGTTGATTTTTCTAAATGTGGTATAACTATTTTAATACTCATGGTTTTGGTGCATTTCATGGTTATTTTATCCCTTGATGACTATACATGTTTGTGATTGGCTTTATGTTGTGTACGGTTCGGATTATGTTTTCTTAACATTGGGACGGCTAATTTATTTGAGCATGATGCATATGTTGGACTTGGGAGTAAAGTTAGGTTTTGTGAAATGTTTCATGGGGAACTTTACAAAGAGTGAACGGAAGGTTTTGAGAGGAGAACCATTGAAATATAAAAATGTTATTTTTCCTTATAAACTATGCCACTCACTGAGATTTATTATCTCACATTATTGTTTTAAATCTGTTCCCTAGGTCCAGACAGTTCGTAGGGCCTATTATCGCCAGATTTGACGTCGCTCTCTCCGCCACAGCTGTCGTACTCTATCGCAATTATCTATTCTGAGTTTGTTGTATTGGACTTATTCATTTCTACTTGTACCCACAAATCCGCGATACTCTTAGAGCGCTCGATATTCGTATGGAACTTTTACGAGACCTCATTTATAATTGTTGCGGGTTTTATATATATTTATGTATATTGGGTATTAAATTAATACATGGTGTTACTCCCTTCCTTAAGGTGGGGTTCCACCGTATCTTCCCTAAAGATTATCTGATGGGACTTCGCTAAGCGAGACTTTCTAGGGAATCAGGGAGAATATCGGTCGAATCTTATCGACATTCCATACTCATTTTCCATGAAGGATTTCCCATTTGACATTCAATACTAAGATGAGGTCCATTGCGAAAATCACATGAAGAGGGGCATGCTTGGATCACATTAGCCACAGCTTGAGCATTTTGTAGTTGGGTATATTGAGTGCCAGTGAAAACAGCGAAACGAACGATCAGGTGTTAAACACATCTAATTCATGAACTTCGAGTGATTTCTTTGGAGCTACCCTTTCACTAGGTCATTGGCAATTGTTCAACACCATATTCTCCAACAATTGGTAGGCCTCATTCCCACTCTTACTCATCAAGGCGCCTCCAACTAAAGCGTCTAAGAGCATTCTAGTAGTCCCAGTCAAACCATTGTAGAAATGAGGCACTTGCATCCATTTTTCCAATCCATGGTGGGGGCATTTTCTAAGGAGATCTTTGTATCGGTCCAACACCTCATAGAAGGTCTCTCTCTCAAATTGAGCAAAGTTATGTATTTCAATTCTCATCTTTGCCACTTTTTCCGGAGAGAAGAACTTGGAAAGGAACTGTGCCAAATGGAGTCCCAGAAGTAGTTATGGAGTCAAAAGGATCTGAATTTAGCCAATGTTTCGCCTTGTCTTTCAATGAAAATGGGAATAGTCTTAGGCGAATCGCGTCATCTCTTACTCCATTATACTTCACTATATCACATACTTCTAAGAAATTAGAGATATGTGTTTGTTGGGATCATCATTTAGCAACCCCAAAAACTAAATGTTTTGGATTAGTTGTAGAGTGATAGGCTTGATTTCAAAGTTGTTTTCTTATATAGTTAGTCACCTAATCACTAGTGGGATGCTAACAGAAGGGAGAGCATAATCTCTCAAGGCTCTCTCAAATTCCTCCATAGGAGGGGCTGATTGGGCACACTTTCCCCGCTTGTAGATTGAATGTCTACCTCTTCTCATTTTTTATAACCCTCTACATTCTCCATTAATTGTTGCTCAAATTCAGTTTGTTCTTCTTACCCTTTCTAATCGTCTCAATGTCCTTTCTAATTCCGAGTCCAAGGGTACAAGATTTTTGTCACCAAACTTTCGCATAAATCAAATGGTACAAGAAATTCAGCGATGGAAAGAAGAAAATAGGTATAAAAAACTAGAGCACTAATATAAAACAAAAGTATTTGAAGTAAGGGAGAAATCCTTGGTATCAATATTAACAATAAATGTCACTTCCCTAGCAACTACGCTAAAAACTTGTTGGTTTGTTTGCTTTTTCCAAATATGAAATGTAAATTGGATACTAAATGAGTGCAAGTGTACGCATCGTTCAACAAGTAATACAATGGAAGATGAGTGTCGAACCCACATGGAAGTATTTGTTAATTACTAAAATCGAGAAATTTCTCCTTTATCTAAATTAATGCTTGATGAAAATGTGATCTAATCAAATAAGAACAAATCTAATTTAAAACCTAAACATTGTGAGAATGAAATGAATATGGAGATGAACTAGGGTTTTGGATTCAGTTGCACAATCCTCAAGCAATTGACATTGATCCTCAATCAATTCATCATATGGAATTCTTGCAAATGGTGAGCCTCACTAATTTAATTACGAATCTCACAAGATAATTCATAACCTACTTCAGAGATCTAGGTACATTGCATCTCTACTCAATCCCAAGACCTAAGAAATGCACTAAACCTTAGAAAGCCATAATCACCACATAAAACCCATGAGTATATCTAGTCTATGGAGAATTATGCTATTTCACTGAGTCTAACATTACTCTCTTTTCGGGTTTGCGACGAAGCCCTGAATCATATAGTTAGTGATCAAATACCAATAAGCATGAAGATCAAGATGAAATAATGAGCAAATAGTATTCCATAAAACAGTTTAAAGAGAAAATCAACAATTAATTATAAGATTCATGTTTAATCTACATTAAAACCTAGACTTAATTTAGAACATCATGAGGGTAAATAACATAAGAAGTAAACTAAAGAAGGAAAATAGTAAAGGAAACTCCAATAGTCGTGGTACTCTATCAGCTAGCTTCTTCTCTTCATCTTCCTCTTCAACTCTCCGAGCTCACAGGAACTTCCCAAATCAGCTCTCATAGTTAGGGGGCTTTTCCTATTTATATTTCTGAGGTGGCTTTCCTTGAAATGCACAAAGTGGGCTTGATCAATCATTGGGTCGTCGACCATGTCGCAACGTCTAGGTGTTCATGTCACAACATGCAGGGCCAAATCTTCAACATATGTGTTTGTGCATTTGACCCCTACCTAGAGCGGATGAAGGCGTGAGACTATCTTTGAGACTCTTCCTCGCTTTTCGAGACATTCGTGTTTCCCAGGTCTCATAAGCGAATCAAATATCATATACAAAGATCTGAAAAATAAAACTACCAGTAGTGGTGTTTACGAGTCAGTCCAACACATCTGATCACGGAGTCGTTGCTATATACTTATACAAAAGCGTACATTTATATTTACATAATCAAAGCGTAAAACCTACTGTGATGGACTACAAATTAATATTGGCCAATGATATGCGGAAAATCGGGGCGTCCTCCTCTGTACCTACAGGATAAAAACCAGCTAAACAGCGCTTAGTGAAACATATGACTTATACGTATACACATGCACTAATACTTATTTATAGTAAGCATATAGCAACATATGAGATATCTGATGCCAAATATCGAAATTTTCATGAACTCATAACGAGCTTATACACATACTTGTAATTATAAGCAGGACTTATACTTGTTCGGATCTCCGTGGGACACATGCCTACACTTATAGCGGACTTATGCTTGTTCGGATCATATGGGGTTGAAGGTTTATGCTTGTCTGGGAGGTGCAGTGGAGTACTATGGGGCTTATACTTATCTGAGGTGCTGCGTGGAGTCTTCTGAGGCTTATACTTGTCTGAGGAGGTGCAGGTAGGTACATTCAAAACATAACTTGATATCTGATTACCTTACTCTTATTTGTCATTGAGTTCTTTTCATATAACTATTTGACTACCCTAGACCCGAGTAATAAGGAATGGTAGGACCTGACACAATAAGTACCCAAGGTGAAATTACGGTACTAAGATCTTAGTAACACAAGCGGAAGGCCGAGCACTAACGAGAGAGTGTCGTCGCTAATCGAGAGTACCAAAGTGTGTCAGTGCCCGAAGTCTTATGCGATGTACGCACGTAACAGAGGTGTCGTGTCATTCAATATCCGGTCTTAGGCAATCCTATAATTATATGTGTTCAGGAACTTATTAATTTATCAAAGGCATTAAGTTTGCGACACCGCTTATTTGAGGCGTGAATGCGATCCTATTTTTAAATTTCCTTTACCTTACAAACATGTATGGACCCTTTCATACACTTGTAAGGTCCTTATTAGTCTAATAGACGAGTCCTCGGAGCAACGGAAAAACAAAACGAAACAAAACTCATAAATTTACATGCTATGAACAGTAGCTATGCCGTGACGTAGACCTTCGCCGCGGCGTAGCATTCTGACTGCGGGTGTGCAGGGGCTTGTCCCGGGGCGCTCGACCACATCGTGGCGTGGACTCTATTTCTTGCGTGGGGATCCTATGTCGTGGCGTAGGACCCAAGGAAATTGCCAGATTTTCTTTGATATAAATCGACGAAACCACTAAATAATCCAAGCATCACGAAAACAACTCCCCAATGTTCTAACCCAGTAAAACCAAACACTTAGAAATTAATTAGGGTTTTTCAAACCCAGAAACTCAAATACTTGTCGAGTTAGGTTGCTTCTAACACGAAATAGGTATTCATACCTCATAAACCAAAAATTCATACCCAAATGGAGGATTCCATACTCATCTTATACAAACTAGGGTTTTACCGACCCAACTCTCAACAAATCTAGGGTTAGGATGATTCTTAACTAAACCCTAGGAATGGAACTACTAATATCCATACAAACACTTCCATACAAGTTCCATACAAAAACATAGCCATCCATACAACAATTCCATACACAAATAGTCTCCATACCTTTCCTCTTCTTCTTCTTCTTCTTCTTCTTCTTCTCTTGTTTTCTCTCTTCCTTTCTCTCTTCTCTCCTTCTTCTTCTCTTCTTTTCTCTCTACCTTTCTCTCTTCTTCTCTCCTTCACGTTTTGCTCTCCAAATGCCCAAATGAGAGACCCTAAACCGGTCTTATTTGGTGTTTCTCCTTTATTACACTTTGGTCCTCAGTTGGCTCTATTTGCGCAACTTCCCATTATTCCACTGGCATATAATCTTATTATCTTATGACTTTTATATCATGTTTTAACAAATTCCACTTTTACCCTTGTATCTTATACAAATTTTGGGTTTCGAAAATTTATCACTTAACAAAATAATAATTTCAAAAAATTTCTAAATGCACTTATAATGTACCCTTAGTCCCCATAGATGGAATATCCTTATAATCTCACTTAGATGGAATATCCTGCAATTGGACATTTGGACGACTTCCCTTACTCCCCATAGAATCTTTCCTAAGACTCCCTTTTGGTATATCCTGATCCTCCACGAAAAAGGAATGGGTGACACTTGGCCACAAGTTCATCTCTCCCTCCTCCGAATCTAAAAATGAAAATCTTGACAAGTTCCCTACTTAGTTAGGCGTGTTGCTGCCTGTGTTGGACTTACCATAAGACCTTCTTGGTTGCCTTCCTTTCCAGGTTTCACTTGCTGTCATGGATGTCGTCTTTTCCTTCTCTGGGCAAGCATCCAAGGGCCATAGCTGTCCACTACTTCCGGATTCACCGCAGATTCACTATACATACCCTAATTATCCGTTCCAACAGGTCCGAACGGAGCCATTATCGGTGCCAGGGTCATTCCCTGTTGAGGTGACCGGAGCACAACTCGAATGTATTGACAACCCCTCACTTATGACCATACATGCCACAAACGAAACAAATCAAGTGAACCCCTTCATCCTCCACCCTTCTTATCCTTTTCCCAAGCCTGAATTTAAAGATCAAAGATTTGGATAGTTCAAGTTCCTACACAGATTCGTGCGAAGTGTCCCTAGTCACAAAGGCTCGTGGCATTATCTATCTTAACCGGTTTTAAACTTTGATCCTAGCTGCATGAAAGGAGTAGTCATAATATTCAATTGGTAAGCAGGGAAATTCAGTCCATACTAGTAGGCTTTGAAGGTTTGACAGTGTAGTATCAAAATTAGGTCTCCAGGGTTGTACTGTAAGGGAATGATCGAATATTAGCCATGGACCCTAGTGAACTCATAGTCACCCACCGATGAGAACTTCACTAAATAGAAGCCATTATATATCGCAATCAGATCAAAAATAGCTTTTGGCCTCCAAAGTGACTTAATCTTGTTGAGAAGCGTGGTGTAGCCAATGGGTCGTCCAATCAGCTTGACTATCAGGGTTGTTTTCCAAGGTTGAAGCAGGCGAGCCTTCTCTTCTTTACCAGCCTTTATATGGGCGCACTTCGAGTCAATCTCCTCCTACATTAGATCCTCCTCGTCATCTGATAACCAGTCATCAAACTCCTCCTCTCTAACCCCAGATGGCATCCCCTCAATTTCTCATAAAAAAGAGATGTTGGGAACTCTGGGAATACCTCACTACTCCCCGGCAGGTGCAGTTCCGGACTCTTTTAGTGCTACTGTGGAGGAGGTCGTCCTCCTCATTGGAGCTTGCATGGACACCGTTCTCCATTCAAAACCCTAGCCGCAAAACAATGACATTTCTCGGTTGTTACAACTATGCTATACAATTTTTGTAATGAATAAGGCACTATACTTTTTTTGTTACGGTTGTTAATATTTTTTTTTATTTACCTATAAAAAAATCTAGAAAACAGACTATCAGATTTCATTTTAAATCCAACATTACAAAATTTTATCAATTTGTAATTTATATCTTTTTGATATAGAGATGGGGCAATGTGCTGCATTGGATGGTGCAATGCTCCATGTTCCAAAAGATTGTCTTCTGCCAAACATTTAGCTACACATGAAAAACCATGTAAGGTAAGTATTTATTTAGACATTTACATTGTGTATTTGAGAAGATGACATAAAATATTTATATCTTTTAACTTTAATAGGATCACCTCATAAAAATACAACTTGCAGAAGCAGAAAGAAAAGCAAAGATTGAAGAAGCACTGAAGAGACATGGTGGTCATAGGGAAGGGGAACCGGGTTGGCGTTCCAATGGGACAAATTTGTATACTTATATAAAAAAAATCATCGTATTAAAATTCCGAATTAAAAGCATAGGTATTTATTTGGTTCAAAATACTACATTATACCTCATAGTCAACTTAGTAGTTATATAAATATCACGAAATTTAATAATATCTCAAATTTGTTATAAAAATAAATAAAACCATAAATTTGATTATAGATTTCTTCTATTATGGATTGGATAAAAGAATGAATATAATGCTTTAATCTCTTGTCCAGTTGCTTCATCATCTTTTGGCTTGATCATAGTTGACTGTCAGGAGCTTGTACAGGAAATAGGACATTTTGTCTTCTCTTTAGTTCGGTGATCTGCAAACTCCGTTGCTCATCCTTTAGCTAGAGTCAATGTCAAGTCCTTCTACCTGGACATCTATTGTACCAGAGTTCTTGTTGCCTTCCTTCTACATGCACATCTATTGTACCAGAGTTCTTGTTGCCTTGTTTAGGGCTGATCTTTATATGAATGAAACCCAATGTTTTATCAAAAAAAAAAAATACAATAGTGCCTCATAAAGAGGTTTTCTAAAAAAGATAGTGGGCGTTTATAAATAAAAACGAGGGAAAGAAGTATGAAACCCCAGATTGGTGAAGAAAAAAGAAAAAAATATTTTGAGAGCAACAATATGTTTTGAAATCTGATTGAAACAATATATTATAAATATTTTCAAATGGAAAGAAAAATACAAGCAAAAACAACCGATAAAAAGAGAAGAAATGAATCAAGAAATCGTGTTGCAAAAATGACATTTATAGATGCACCCTTAGGTAAGTCTTTCAGCAAATTTCAAAATTGGGATTAGGTAGAGGGGCACGCACGTTTCTCAAGCAAGACATGTTTTGGACGAATTTTGGTTGGATGGATTTGAAAAGATGGAGGAGAGGGCACATGCACGTTTGGGGTGATCAACCTACTCAAGGAAATAGCACTACCTGAAAATTGGATGCTGTGGCCTATAAAAGAAACGACAATTCTGTCACATCTCTGGTGCCACAAAATCGCCTTCATTTTTACGGCCCAAAAATATCAAACTTCCTGGGAAAAAACTGTTTTGTATCTATTTAGCACCGAATAAATATAAATAAATTAGGACACCATGTACTTCATAATTCCCTAGTTAAAGATAAATATCTCAATTCTACTTGAATCCTTACTACTGGCCACACTATCTTCTTTCTCTTCAATATTACCCACATCCCCATGTTTCTATCAACTTGATTTCTTTGGGAGTATTGCATGTATGATGTACTACTTGACATATTCTAAAATGTTCATGAACTCAAATTGGAGAAGCTTGGAAGTACGAATAAACTGTCTAGGAATTGAAATCCGCTTCCAAAGCAATCAGGAATTATCTCATATCAGTGGGATGTTCTTGTTGGCTCTATATAGAATTTAATGGCAATTCCACTGACATATAAACCAAGCACAAATTTGGAGTAAGGCAGTTTTTAGAAGATCCATAATGCATGCTTCAGTCAAATTTATAAGGATATAAAGAATTTAAAGAACTTGTTTAACTCCATGAATGGATCATCCGACTAGTGTTATCAGACTTTCAATTTCAGTTCGAGCAGTGGACCTATTCACCTGTTTGCTTGTAGATAAATGAATGTTCAAAGGAAATAGACTAGGGGCCCAACAAGAGGACCAAACGAACTCAAGCCACGTTATTCTACGAATGTTACAAAATTAAGGGTGTAGTATTCTGGGGCTTTCACGTTATTCTGAATATAACAAAAAACAAAACCAGCAAGTACGTTTTTGTCTTTAAAGCTCTCATGCCACCTACAGAAGGCCACAAAATGACCGCTAATGTCTGCTAAAATGACACCAACAGTAGCCCTTCATAATAAAACTTACTATCTTATTATGGTGTACTAGAACAGCAGTATGCAACTATGTGATAACAGTGGGAGCAGAGCGACCAGAAAATTCCTGCATCTTAGAAAGCTTGAGAGCAACCTCCACCTGTGTGACCAAATGCATAGGTCAGCCAAAAGAAATGATCAGAAGTAGGGAGATAAACAGCATGATAAAAAGAGAGATGTCTCACAAGAGGGCAAGGGCTTCTTGAGAATCCCTCCCAGTCTTTGATGAATCCTTCTCACTGCTCAATATAGACACGGATGGTTGCACCTTCCAGAGCCAGTTCAGGCGGAAAACCTGGAGATTATATCCAGTGAGGACAAAAAGCAGAGCGACTTTAATCTTTGGGGTCTGATCTGGTGATGCATAAAGAAAAGAGGAAGCAACTAAAAAAAATGACTCTATACCAAGACAGAAAGATTCCTTTAAGCTTTCTATATATCTCCAAGGAACACTCGTTCCCCATACACATTAGATAATTCTGAAAGTTCAACGTAATGTGATCCCAAAAAGAAATGACAAAGGAAACCTACTTGCAGTCGTGACCATCTTCAGAAACATATATCGAATACCCTGATGCTTTGAAATGGAACTGTCAACAGGATCTTTGTATTCAAATTCATCAGCTTTCGCAACATTCGAGACATCTGAGCGTATTCCTTTTATGATCCTGTACAAATAAACAGCATAAATTCTTCAATTGCTTCATGATCAAACAGGTAATACCCATTCTAGATTTTGGAAAATCATGTCTAGTCTAAATTAAAAGCAGCAGATCCATTTGTTAGAGTCAGGTTCCTGTAAATACCTCATCAAAATAAAGTCAAGATGCTCTAAAAAGGCCCAAAATGTGCCTACTTAGATTGCTCCTTTGGGACAAGATTCAAGGATCGAAGTAAAGCAATTTAACCTTCTGCATGAAGGTATTTGGAAATATTAGGGAAGTGCTCATATGCTTTAGAGAATAATGAACTACCCAGGAATGTTCTAGTATAAGATGGATCTCCAGGTCTAGGAACTAAACTGGATGCCATATCTGTAGAAGAAAGATCTGAATAAACCTAGGCCATAAGAAGCCAGACATGCAAACAGCAGTAATATACAATTTAAGAGGGTTCAATCAGAATGCAGATGATACTAAAATGCAAGTTTACACATCATAAAAATATTACCAAAATCAAAGCATAAGCTTGTGAAATCTGTTTTCACTTTTCACACATGAAAATTTAGCAGGGGAAGAAGCAAGTAGTGACTACATAAAAATTGAAATGATTTAAGAAAGAAAACAAGAAGGGAAAAAAAAAAGATGCATATGGTACACATGATTTAGTATCATACCGATAGCTCATTCAGATGATTGTCTAGGAATCATTCCTAGTGATTCTCAAATGGCTCTAAACCAGACAGGCTTTCTATTCTTACATGCTTAATACCTCTTGGTATAACTACCATGGACAAAGCCTGCTGTCGGATTACATACCAATTTCATGCAGGCATGCCGTCAAAAATCAAAAGATCATCCTGAAAGCTTCCTGTTGGATTAGATAGCCTCTTACAGAAGCATGCTAGTCAAATATCAAGTTGATGATTGTGAAGGCCAGGGTCACATTGAATATGCCTCATCAAATATCAAGGTGAAAAACTAAAAAATCGGCTCATCTTTTTGGCTGCTGTATTAAAGTTTTATGTTAAATCTTAAAAAAAGGGGTTAATGGATTGAAGTTTTGATGATATTGAATGAACATGATAAGCAACAGAAAAATGCAATGCCATGCTTGAAAAAATCATGTAATTCAGGAAAAGAAAAGTAGCAAAGAAAAGAAATTTGTATAATTCAGCAAAGAGGAAAGGTTCGAAAAATCACTTGTTAACTTCTGTAAGGGAAGATTGAAGTTTGACCAAAGCCTGCCATTAGTTCTTTGCAGCACCTGCATCAACATTCTTCAAGAATAATCTGAACCAGTTAAAAGACAATCCAAGATTCTTTTTGCTGGAAAAAAATTAGGTCACATGTCATACCTCATAGTCATATCGAGTATAATAGTGGCGCCCATAGGTAGCCCAATGCTTGCGAACTATTTCTTCAACAGTAACAAGCTTTTCTCCACCAAGGTTTTCCTTATTTTTATAAGCAAGAATGGAAAGCCAAGCTAAAACAGCCCAGATCCCATCTTTCTCACGAATATGGTCTGAACCTGTCCATAGATACAACAGATCAAAATATTGCTTTACATATATGTATATCATAATTAACAGAAATTTCATACTCAAAAAATGAAACCTACCAGTTCCAAAACTTTCTTCACCACAAATTGAACATAATCCAGCATCCATTAAGTTACCAAAAAATTTCCAGCCAGTCGGGACCTGGCATTGAATAGTCAGCAACTACCAGTGGTAAATGAAGCACAAAAGAATATAATATTATGTGCCACAGGATACCTCAAAAAATTTCAGATTTAAATGTTTGGCTACAACATCAAGGGCGGCAGATGTGGGCATACTCCTACAAGCAGTAAAGTCAAACGATCAGATAATATAAAAGGGCTAAAAGCTGCAATAAAGAGTACATTAAAAAAATAGCAATACATTAAAGAAAAACTATTCGAGAAAAAAGGAGGAAAGGAAAAGAAAAAGTTTGGTTCAGAGGATGATCATTCAGAAAAGGACACTAATTCTATAACATGAAAAGTAGGTTCCTATAAATTGATATTTAATAATAGACAATGTTCAATTTCAGATTGGAGGAACAATTTTCCTGCCAGGGTTTGTGACCAACATTCTCTAATATATATTCATTGCTCTTGCTTTAAGAATATTTCTTCATATTTTTCTTTTCATAACATGGGTGTCTAGGCCAGCTTGATGCTATCTTAAGTAATTAGTAGTGCTTTGAGGGATTATATTTGGGTAAATCCTCACTAACCCTAAAAAGGCTCAAAGCTAGTCACCATTGAGGAAAATTTTCTTCATATGCGCCTATAACAAATATTTCTTTATATTACAGTACAAGAAAGCAGATCTACATGAACAAACACATTTTAGACATTTTTTTAAAGGTAAATAATGTAGTACAAATACATTATAATTAGAGCAAGAAAGCATCATATAACACGAGGACCGCATTTTTACAGGATATATAAATATATATTTTGATAAGTAAATAATATATATAAAAGAAGGTTGTTAAAAAGGTGACCAAAGGGATACAAAAAGCACATTTTTACAGATATTCATCACTCCATAACACAACGGCCGGTCACTCCCTTGCGAGGAAAGAGGGGGAATTATGGGTTAACCACCTTCCATAAGCAAACAAATTCTATAAAAATTTCTGGATTTCTTTCTTATATGTTCTCTTTTGCCCTCTACTTCTTCATTTCAAATAGTGAGATCTTATCCTAGATGAAATACAATGGAAATTTCATGTTGCACCTACATATGTACCATTCATTTCATTTTGGCTTTTCCAGATTAGCGAGAAAAAAAGATAAGGTCGGTCCTTTTTAGCAAAGACAAAAACCATTTTTATTAAAAGAGTAAACAAGAAAAGGATGAGAAATCTTTTCCTAATTAAATAATCTGATCAAAACAAAGGAAAAGAAAAACAACCCAAAAGACATCAAAACAATTTGACAAGAGTTTAAAGAGTTCAGAATCTCAAAGGCCTTGGAAAATTGGGGCAAGGACTTCCAAATTTCATGGTTTAAGGAGTTTTAATGCTAGGATAGGAGTGATCACATTTTGCTGCATAAGAAGAACAAATATTGTTGTTGTTTTTGTTGTCTAAACAACATTCCTAGATTGTTTGAAAGTGTCTTTATTATTAAATTTACCATAGTTTTCTTAATGATTTCAATTCATTAGAACTGCCTTGAAGGATTTTTTTTTCATACATAGACCTATGGTATTTTAAACAATACACAAGGAATGGGCAAAGGGATAAGGAATGATATTTTATAATTATGTCATTCAAAATAAAATATTGCACAACATCATTTTATCTGTTAGTTATTACAAGGAAAGGGATCAGGAAAGATGCTATAGGTCTCATTTCCAATTATTAAATTCCATGTCACTATTTTATATCTGCACCATGTTTTTAGAAATTAGAAGACTACTGCACACAGAACAGATAGTAAATTGATAGTCCAATATGAAGCAAATTAGAAAGTCACATATAAGAAGAGATATGCTAGCACATGAGCAAAAAACATGTGATAGAGCTAAGCAAGAAAATGAAAGAACCCTGGCAACTCCTTTCCAGACCAGAAATGCGGTATGGCTTCAACTGCATTTATAGCAATGATAGCAACAGAATCTGATGGAGTAACAAAAAACCTGACTATTGCAAAGTAAAATCAGGCGATTCAAGAGTTACATCAAAGAAAGTATTCTTTTGAAATGAGATGCAATGGTACCTTTGCCAAGGATCATGTTACGATCTGCATCACCATCTGATGCGGCACGAACTCTGGTGGTTCATCTTTAGCATCTGATTTACCTAATCCCATACGTGCAACCAACTCCTTTGCATAGGTTAGATTAGGATCTGGATGCCCTCCTCCAAAGTCCTCCTGTTTGCACGAAATCAACACCCCCCAACCAAAAAATAAATCATAAAAGATTCCTAGGCTACAAAACCATTCAGTTTGATAATTTCACAACAGACAAGTAGTCCATTAGTAAGTCAGACAGGAACGCAGTTCAGCTTAATGAGCTTTCTTCGCACAAGCTCTTCAACAAATATGCTCTTTACATAAGCTCCACCAACTCCATGAAGTGCATCATAACTTCAAAATAACATTGAAAAAAGGTTAAGATATCCACCAGATTCACAAGAAATATACCAGATATATATATATATATATATATATATATATATATATATATATATATATATATATATATATATATATATATATATATATATATGTGTGTGTGTGTGTGTGTGTGTGTTCAGCAACAAAGAACCAATTAAGAGGCCTGTTGTATACCAGAATGAGAATTTTGGTGATGACAGCAGCTTTTGGATAGGTGGAAATCAAAAACCCGACCTGGAAAATAGAAAAAACAATCAGACATTGTATTGTTAAAGAAGATGCACACACCAAAGATTAGTGCAAGTATTAATTAACAATTTCAGAATTTTGATCTTCAAAACAAAGATATGAATATTTAAGAGAAAATTCTTATAAAGCTTCCAAAAATCAATAAACAGATCAAGCAAGAATATTCTGTAGCATGCATGACACTTCCTGCTTAAACAACTTGAGATGTGTCCCCACAACAGTCAAATTCCACTCGTACTGGACAAACCATAGCATATTTTGTGATTAATATGAGAAGTATTGACTAGAATAAATAAATAAATCATATTAAAACAGAAGGAAGAAATCATACCGCCATAGAAAAATCATAATGACAGCTCAGAGCATTATGATCAATAAATAAATTCTCTATTAACGACCACCACAACAAAGCATATGAACTCCAAGAAACCATTAAAATATCATTTTGAGAACCACTTATCAAGTAATTTCCATCTTAAAAACTATTACTTCCACTTCTTAGAGGTCCTCTATCAGAAGAGTTTACCCTCCAGTTCTTAAAAGGGATCTGGTTATAAAGCATTGGTCATTGAACATCAAATTCCAATAATCAAACAACTCCTAACTGAGTGAGAATGAGGCAGTGAATAAGGAAGATCAATTCTTGATGGCTCTCCATTTCACATAAGACAAAATTTTAATGGTGCATCTCCAGAAATAAGAGCAGCCCAATAATTATCCCTGATCATTGCATCCAGGTCCCTGGTAAAAGGGGAGGAGGGAGCCAATTTGAACAAGAATCAAGAGCTCTGAACACTGATAAAAAGCAGGACACCTCTTCAAACAATAGTTCTTTGCAGAAGAAATTAACTACAGTAATCCCCATCAATTGCAGAACCAAAGATGAACATAAAAGTGTTCTATACCTCATTCTGAGTAGCGCTTTCCAGCATCCTCACTTGATAAGTGGCACGTGCTTCTTAAGCACAGAAACAAAACATAATATCTTGTTAATCATTCTTCATCCAAACAAAAATTGAGGGTACAGAAACACAAACAAAGAGATGATGAAATAGATCACCATCATTTATATATATATATATATATATACATTCTTTCATGTAGAAACAGAGGGCGACAACATGATGATCCAGCAAGAAACTACATCAATTTCACATAATCAGATGCTGAATCAAAAACCTCAACATCAAATTGTCCCTCAGGCCCTGTAAAATTTGTAATGCCTATGGCAGAGATATCCACCTGGAGTGCATATAGAAAATTTTAAGTGAATGAAACCACACTTGCAGCAACCAAGAAAAAATGGATATGCAGCTAAAGATACGAATAGTACATCAGGAAGATCTTCTGCAATTATATACTCCTTTATGGATTTTGTGTTCTCATAGATTTTATCAGTAATTGCCTCTGGCGCAGGCCCACCATTTTCCATGTTGTACTTAATTCCAAAATCCTGCAAGGGAAGAATATGAAAGACAGAGATAGAATCATGCACTACCATAAATCCTAATCGAATAAAATAGATTATATCTATTTCAACCATTCAAAATAGAGTATTAAATAAGATTTTTTTTTCTAATGTATATTGACTTAATATAGCCTTCCCCTTTGGTTCTTTTAGTTCATCTGTTCAAGTATGTTAGGAGGTTCATATGATTTTGCAACTACTTGATTTTTTAGAATGGTTTCAGATTCTTAGATTTCTAAATTTTAAATGGTCACACAAGCCAACAGGTAAAGATAAATGGAAATGAACCACAAAGAAGCTAGCATAAGAAATGGAACATTATATTGGATAGACTGAGCCAAACAGGTGAAAAGTTATAACTAATTATCCCGTCTGTTTGGCATCCTACAGAGACCATTCTTAATTCATGACTACCAAACTGAACCATTTCCCTAAAATAGGAAAACTTAACAATTTTACATAGTTTGTGTATACCTCATTGGGACCACCTGGATTGTGACTTGCTGTCAGTATAAATGCTCCTGATGCCTTCTTTCCCTGATTTAATTAAGTACAAATACAAATTCATTATTTTTGGTGTTTTGAGGCTCTTCACCGAGGTAAACAATGCTTAAAAAGAAAGAAAGAAGGGGAGGGAAGAAAGGACATGCGGTAGATGTAGATAGTTGAGGATCAAGTGCCCCACATCTTTCCCTACTCTTTCACGGATGACAGCTGATACAGCAGGAGTTGAAAGCATCCCATTTTGACCAACCCAGACACATCTCACTCCATTTGCAGCTGCCATCTTAATTATAATCTGGCATTTTACAAAATACAAAAATTAAAATTAAAATTAATAAAAAATCATTACAGCGCAGCCATGAAGATTAATGCGGATGATGCAAAGATGTCATACCACAATACCACACAGATAATAGAAAGCAATGACCTTTTCACTGAAGAGAAAAGAATATAGAAAAAGAAGAAGGCAATAACCATGTTTTTTGCAGTT
Organism: Tetrastigma voinierianum; assembly: GCA_016808115.1. Classification (NCBI taxonomy): domain Eukaryota; kingdom Viridiplantae; phylum Streptophyta; class Magnoliopsida; order Vitales; family Vitaceae; genus Tetrastigma; species Tetrastigma voinierianum. The sequence continues at coordinate 651,178 of JAEQBH010006450.1, forward strand.
GTAAGATTGACCAGGTTAGGCTGGGAGGCCAAGTCAAGTCACTTCAAAGTCCAATTCTAAGAGCAGAACATTCAACCAATAACAAAGCATACCACAAGCAAAAACTATGTCATGTCAAAGTTTTCAGCGTCCCAGAGCTTTCAGATACAGTAGAGGTGTTATGATAATCGGGAGCAACCTAACAAACCCTAAGTTCCAGCATTAGATAAGCAGCCCCTTTTTTTTCTTTTTCTTTTTGATAATCAAACAAGATTATTCATGCATACATACCTCTCCAAAAACAAAACAGGATTATTGAAAAATACATGAGTTTTTAGATACATACATACATAGATGCACACATAAATACATATAAATATAAACAGCATATGCATTCATGTTGATGGGCTTGCTAGGTCCTCAATCTACATCCATCTTATACCTTAACTTTTAGGCAGACTTTATTTCCCTCGTCAAGCACTAATCAGAAAATACCAAACAAGTCAAATTTAAAAGGCTCAAGTTAGTGTAATAGGATCCAAGAGGCCAACTCACTGAGCTAAAACAATTACAGAATACTTTAGCACAAAGACAATGGGCACAAATTTAAACCAGAAATATATAGAATATCAAAAAACACACCCACAACCTATCACCCACCACCCTCTTCCCCCTCTTACAATAAAGCATCTATAAGAAGGCTGGGAGTTATGGAAAAGACATGAGAACTACATTTCTTATTCAGGTCTTGGGGAAGTAAAAGGCTAGCGTTTCTAACTAGAAATTTTTGCTAACATTTAAAGTTCAATCTTCAAAATACAACTAATAGCACAAAATGCATATCATAGCCTCAAACAATGTACTAAAAATCAAAGAAATAAAATTACTAGTCCAAAACCACAAGAACAAGAAGATAAAAAATATGCAAGAAAATGGACAAGAATGTACCTGAATGGCATCCTTTGAGAAATACAACTAATAGCACAAAATGCATATCATAGCCTCAAACAATGTACTAAAAATCAAAGAAATAAAATTACTAGTCAAAATACAAGAACAAGAAGGTAAATATGCAAGAAATGGACAAGAATGTACCTGAATGGCATCCTTTGAGAAATAGCGCCCATCACCAGAAACAACAAGTGTCATGCCTGCATGCACAAACATAAACCAGGAAAAAGTAAATCCAAACCATTTAACAGATAATAAATCATATCAAAACAAAAATCCTGCAAGATATGAAACAGGGGGGGTGGTTTGGAATATTCGTGAAAAATGGAAAATAACTTTCAGACAAACATAAATTCCAATTGCTTTCCTTCAGTTTCACCTGTGGTGAGAGTTTCAAATGATCTTATTGGTATAAATTATAGGTATCTCATTCTATAGATTAAAATACCTCTGATAACAATACCAATCTTATTCACTGTATGAGAAAGGCACATAAATAATAGAACTCCTACCTCTTATTCTCTCTGGTGAAAGGGCATTAAATGAAGACTGAACAAAATTGTGCAAGTAATTTTGTTGCTTGAATACTTTCACCTGAAAAGTGCCAGCCACCATAATATTACTATTATTATTTTGATAAGAAATAGGAAAAATAAAGTAATAAAAAGGCGTATACAAGAAGGTCCCCCAAGTAGCATACAAAGGAAACCAAAAGGCCCCACCAAAATGAGGGAAAATACAAAACACCAATCTCTCCCTCAATTAGACCATAACGAATCGACAAAGTTGAGAGAGACAAAGTGTCTAGGACAATATATGCCATACCCCAAGACAGTAGATTTATCATTCACAGAATCTTCCAAGGAAGAATCACCTGTTCCATATTGTCAAACACAACAGTTTCCATCCATCCACAAAGAATAGAAGATACACGTTGGGGCGACTTTCTAAACCTTCTTTCTCTTTCTTTCCACAAAGAAGGAATCCCAACTTAGCATTAACTAACACAGGAAGAACCCAAATGACACCAAATATAGCAAAAAATAAGTGTCATATTTCCTTAGATTTAGGGAAGTGTGAAGGATATGATCGATAGACTCCACTTCTACAAAGGTTACATCTATCAGCGAAAGACCTACCAACATCTCCTTTGAAGCTGTTGTACTATCCAAACCTTCCCCCGACAAATTACCCAAGCAAACAACACACTTTAGTTGGAACCAAGGAAATCCAAGTAATGTCGTCAAGAAAAGTAAATGAGCACCCAAACTCTAAAAAAAAGTACAACGATTAACTGAGAATGCCCCATTCTTTGAGCTCACTTGGATCAACCTATTCTCATCTCCTCTTTTCACAACATATAATAGATAGGCAAACTAGATAAAATGCTACAAATTAAAGTAAGTCTCCCTCTTTTCAAATTGTTCTTTTCACATTGAGAACTTATCTACACCCTTCCTTCATCTAATACAAAATCAAATCCTCCCTTAAAGGAGCATTCAAAGGAAGGAGACTACCCATATGACAACCCAACTCAATAGCCAAAACCTAAAACATTAGCAATCTAACATGTAGGAAATAATTCAATTTTTCAAACATTGATTATATAACACATAAGAATAAGTAGATTATTTGAGAGTGAAAACCTCAAAAAAGACAAGGGTATCATCAGAATAGCAAATGCCAAACCTCCACTCCCTTTCCCTTCCTCCCCTTAACTTGAAACCCTCTGACTCCTACACCAAGCAACTAAGAGTTTTCATTTCCATCACAAAAAAAATGGACAGGAGAGTTTTCTTGCCTTATCCTCTAGAATTTTGGAAAAAACTACACGGGTACCATTTACAAGGACAAGGAATTTTTCACTATAAAAATGCACTATTTGATCCTTTTAATCCACTTCTAATCAAATTCCATATTCTTCATAATATCTAGCGAGAACCCCGAATTAACATGATCATAACTCCTCTATTAAGAATTACTCCCTTACAAACAGTTAATCGCCTCATTAGCTATAAAAAAAAGCTGCATAAAAAATTCATCTTCCTTTCACAAAAGCATTTTAAAATTTGGAAACTACTCTTTCCGCCACCATTTTAAGACTAGCCAAAACCTTAGCCACTAACTTGTACAGTAGAAGTAATAGTAATAGGTGAAATATTTCAAGTCTTCATTTCTGATAAAGAAAAAAGAAAGAAATATTTCAAGTATTCAACACCACCATTCTCAGGAACTAACACCAGAAAAGTGACATTCAGAATTTTTACTGACCTTTCTTAATAAAGAAATTCCTTAAAGAAGCCCAACACTTTCTCTTTCACAAGATCTGAACAGAATAATCTAAAGGCTAAAGAGAACCCATGAAGGCTAGGAACTTTGTCATCATTTGTTAAATGACCAACTCTCTAAGCTGAGCTTGTAAGTTTAGGTTTAATATGAATATAAATGCTTCAATAGCGCCATCGCGTGCATACGGCCCGAATGTCGTGCGCGTGGAGGCGTCCATTATGGACTTTGAATAAACATGGGGATTAAATTGCAAGGAGAGGGTCGAGACAGACCTCGCCTTAAGCCGGCTACGTCTGTGTTAAATGGCCAGCTCTCACAAAAATTTCGAGCTTTGTAGGATTTGGGTTTAATATGAATATCATGTAGCGTCGTTCAGTGCTGAGCAGGCACCTTCTCCTCGATAAAAAGGCACACTCATCAACCTCCGACCCTCTAAGGTTAAAATGACATCCATGAATGCTAGGTCTCTAATCTCCCAAATCGGACAACAAAAGCGGTGATAAGCAACAAGATTCCTTCCTTAATGACATTCTCCTCCTTATAGTGAAACTCCATTACTTTGATCTTGTTTAAAGATTTTTCTATTGTTGTGTTTGTGCTTCTATCACCATCCTTCAAATAAAATCTCTCTTGAATTTTTCCTCCAAGAAACTTCTTCCAAAGATGCCCACTTACAATAACCTTCTCAAGGAAAGGGAGAGGATTCCCTTTCCTTAGCATTTAAAAATCCATATATTAAAAGCCATCTCTTTTCTTATAGATTTTCTGTTGAAAGCCTTTTATTTAAAACCTTCAAATTAAATTTCAGCGCTTTTAACTTCAATGCCAAAACAAAACCGCACAACCAGTGAACTGACATCCCATCCATCAACTCTTGATGAAATCTTCACAACCATATGTCTTCAACCACATGTTTAGAAATGTGGAAGGGATACTACCTTTTCATATCTTTTCCCCATCTAGCAGGATAGAAGAATCATTTGGACACTGTCCTACGAGCCTAAAAGCATTCTCACAATGATAATTTTTTCAGATTTCTATCATTCTTTATCTCTAATAATTTATTAGCATTAAGTATAATAGCAAGAAAAAAAACTATATTGAATTGATATAATAACATCAGAGACAATAATGTATTAGTAAAGATCTCATACAAGGACGATGAGAAGATCCATCAACCAGCACGCTTGACCAGTAACTATTGTTCTACTACTGGACCACTGGTTCTAGGGTGTGAGAAAGATCAGATTGTCAGCTTTAACTCATTGGGTAGACAATCTATATAAATTGGCATAGAATCAGAACTAACCTCAGATACCAAACTGGAATGGCATGTTGAATCAACAAAGCCACACAGTTACTACATTTCAAATCTAAAAAAAAATAAAAAATCAACAAAGGCAAAACTAATGAAAAAAAATCCACAAAATTTTGATTATTATGTATTTGATCGTTCATAGAAGCCGGTCCAGTCAAAGTTCAAGGCTTCTGACCAAGGAAGCGGTTTGACATATAAAATTGATCCATCATTGTCTAATGAGAGTTTACTCTAAAAGAAACAGATATATTTTAAAGATCCGGATCTCAGACTAAACAAGCAAATGGAGTACCTAGTTCAGAATCACAACCGGAAGACTGGATTCACACTGAACCGAAGAAAGCTGAGGAAATTAAGTTTTCCACATATAGATCAATTCGAATAATCATTGAAGAAAACAATGTTTGGCCAATAGAAACTCAACAAAAGCTCGTCAACACGATCCATATCCTATTATAGTAATCTTATTTGACATGAGGAAGATCCAATGATTTAACAATTTTAGCTACAAAGAATTACAACTAATATATGAATTGCGAGACTGAAAATTGCAAATCAGATCGAGAATAGAAACCCACAAGGTGCAGTAACTGATCGGATCTATCAAGCATAGGTGGGAAACAAAACAAGAACCGTTTTCACCTTTGAAACAAATAACAAATGGATCCGTTAGTACCACTGGTTTTACGAATACAGATCTACTGATTTAGAAGACGAAGGGTTAAAACACAGAGAAACCATAATTCTATTTCAGACAAATCAAGAGAAGGATCCAAAACCTTCTTCCTGAGGCCAGACGTCCCCGGTTTCTGGCCATCAATCGGCGAAGTTGTGACTCGAGAAACCTTGAACATCACCATTGCTTCCCCTGTAACAAAACCTCCAACTGAGAGAAGAGAAAAGGGCGAAGAGGAATTTCAAAAGTGGGGAAGATAAGAGGAGAAATCCTACTTATAATTATGGGAATGACAAAAGATGCTTACAAGTGTAGAGAGATCAGAGAGCTTTAGTGAGTGAGTGTTTTTTTTTAATATCCAGTGAGTGAGTGTTAGAAACGTAAGAATGACTATACTTTATTATACATATTCACAAAAAGAGAAAAAAAAGGAGGTTGGGGCTGGGGGCTGGGGGCTGGGGGCTGGGGGCGGGGGCTTATGTTTGGACCGCATGTATGTGATGAGGATCTCCGAGCCTCACGCTGCACGCATTCCTAAGCTCCCTTTGGAGAACGCTTCCATCGCCGCCCTTCTCTTGATGGTTCGCAAATCCCATGTTTGTCTTTCTAATTTTTGTTTCTATTGATAATTCTTCAAATCATTATTAGCAATCAATTTTTTATAAGCCATTTCATTTTGAGCAGCATATGCGATTTTTTGTTGCTTGTGTTGTGTGTTCATATATTTATTATAATGCGATGCGTGATTTGTACATTCGGATGCCCTTCATCAAAATTTTGGACACATTTTTATTTAGTAAATATAATCGGTGGTGCGAGCGTGGCCCAATCCACTACAGGTACAGATTCAGTCCCATTTTAAACAACCCTTGTTTTAATTCCCCCTTTTTTTCCCTTGGAAAAAACGTTGATTTAGAAGGAGAATGAGTAGTCTACTTTTGGTATGGTAGGAATTCTTAGGCGTTCTAATAGTTTATTCAAAAGCTCAGCTCCAGAATAGAATAATGGATATGCTGTTCCAGGAGAGAAAGAATATGCCCCACGACGCTTTGGATGGCCGGAAAGTGGCTTGCTTTTTGCAATCTTACCAGCTTTGATACTGGGCTCCATGGCATCCTCGGATTGGGTCGTTCACGCAACTGCTATTCCTGGTTATTATTCTCGGTAACGCTTTAACTTGTGTGTCCTTAGGTTCTCACCAGTGTCTCTATTCATCCAGATGCAAAATGGTTTGTGAAACTATTGACTTGAATTATGCTATCATTTCTTGCGATATTGTTTTTATTGAATTTACGAGTGATAATCGTATTTTTATTTTGATGGCTTAAGCCCTTAAGAAAAGGTCTTTGATAGTCTTGAGTTCTAAGTATTTCATTTATGGGCCTTCACACTCCTCTCTCCTCCCATCACAATCCACCCCTTGGGGCATGGCATACTTGCTGGCACATTTCCGATCAAAGATCATACTATGATATCATTTGTAGCAATCTAATTTTTTGTTATATTTTGTCTTATTTTGCAATCTCAGCGGTTAAAAATGAGATTTGCTTCCATCCCCTAGCCTATAAAAGGACATTTGATATGTTGTAATATTTGCACATCTTCCCCATTTACTTTAGGGTATTTAAGGTATTGTCCAATTGCTTGAGTATTTACTTTTTAGCTCAATTTCTTAGAAAATTGATCTGTGGCCCTAAGTTTATAATTCTCTTTGATTAGTAGAAGTTGTTCATTGGCGCTCGAGGACGTAGGTATTTATACCGAACCTCGTTAATTATTGTGTTCTCTTTCTTCTTTGCCTTTAGTTATTCTATTTGTTGCGTTATTTAATGTGTTTGCACAACAATTGGTATTAGAGTTTTAGGTTCTTTTGAAGTTATAAGTATGCTCTATGGTAGCGACGTAACCTAATCTTCACATCATAAATTTGTCCTTAAACTATTGATAGTTGAAATATGTTCAAGTGAAGTTATAAGTATGCTCTGTGGTTGCAGTGTAGTCCGATCTTCCACGTCATAAATTTGTCCTTGAAATGTTGACAGTTGAAATTCGTTTAAGAGAAGCTCCATTGTCTAGAATATCTGTGAAAGTTCTGTCTAAGGAGATTGGTATTTTGATACCATTTGAACCAATTCAGTCTTTCCTAGGAACTTTTGTTCTGTCTAAAGAGACTGGTTTTAAGTGGGACTGTGGTGGTCAATTGAATCTTTCCTAGGAACTATCCTAGTATTCACAGGCGCAGTTTTATGGAAAGATGGCCAAATCTGGGTTGAAAAAGGCGAACACAAATGCAAAAGTAGATGTTGAAAATTTTGATGGCCGGAATTATTTCGGCTTATGGCAAAGTGATATGAAAGATGCTTTAAATATGCTAGATTTGGATATGGTGTTGAAAGAAACAAGACCAAATGATACTCGTGAGAGTGATTGGGAAGAATTTCAGCGTAAAAACTTATTAGGTTAATTCGTTCTTTGCCTAGATAAAGACCAAAGATTATGCGTTTCTACAAAGAGACATACGCTTGTAGTTTTGTGAGCAACGGAAAATAAATATATGAAGAAAATCAATGAGAATCGGTTGTACCGTTGAAGAGATTATTTCGTCTCTAGTTAAAATCAAGTATGAGCATTAGTTCCCATATTGATGATGTAGCGACCCCCGAGCCCGGTCGAACCCGAAAGGCGAGTCAGAACCAAAACCCCGGGGACGCCCGTTTATTTCTTTTTATTTTCCGTGTTATTAAATTTTCGTTTTTTTCAAAAATGTCGCAACCCGAATTCCCACCCCGACCCGAATGGCGGATTGAACCGGAGCCCGGTTTACTCCGACTTTTTCATTTATCTTATCAAAACATTTTATTATGTCATTTCGTTGTAGAAGCGGTTTCAGTTTTGGGCAAGCCCATAATCATTTACAATTTCAATACAATTCGGTAGGCCCATAAACATTTAACAAAATACATTTACAAAGAAGGCATTCATGCCTTTTCAGAATGATATACAAAAATCAAGTTGGATTTAACCCTTTTTGTCCTGAAATTTTCCCTTGTTCAAAAGGAATGATATGCAAATGATGAGGTATATACTTAAACGCCGTACTTTCTTTATGACTCTGCGCTTCACGATCTTGTCTTCCTTCCTGTCTACTCGAAACCTGCGCATAGATAAAAACTATACGCTAAGCATTTTCATGCTTAGTGGTTCTATATAGTTCTATTTCAATATTCAATTTAACTCGACATGCATTTAACATTAAACCATGCCTATTATATCAACATATACTCATGCTATTCATTTTCGCATGCTTTCGATTTCAAATCATTTACTATATCACAACATGCATCTTCAATGCAACAATTCAATTCACAATTCAATTTATGAAGTTTAAGCATATACATAAGAATCCCATTTACACTCGTCAATGTTAGTTCTGTCACCTTGACTATTCAATTTACACTTTCGAAGGATTCCGTTTGATGAATCCCGCCCTTATTATCATTTGGTAATGTGCTTACACATTTAACAATTCGGTCTCCCATCATGACGGATGCCGTTTGGTACACCCGGACATGTGTTATCAATTATTTGGTCTCCCATCATGACGGATGTCGTTTGGTGCACCCCGACATGTGGTATCAATTAAATGCCATACGCCATCATGACGGATGCCGATTGGTGCATCCCGCCAAGAGGGAACATTTCTTCAATGCCATTAGCCATCATGACGGATGCGATTGGTGCATCTCGCTAAGGCGGGACATTGGACACAATTTCGAGGTGCCTTATTGACGGATGCCCGATTTGTACATCCCGTCGGCGAATCAGTGATATATGGTGTTGTTTATGGCCAGTTCGTTTAATGAATCGATCTTTATCATCATTCACACATTCATTCGGTTTTTCAAATATTACATTTCAATTCCATATTCACTTTGTATTATCTTTCAAGATATACTCAATCTAATAATACTTATTTCATATACTCATTTTAAGTACTTTCGTTTCATATACTCATTCATGTACTTCATTTCATAGTTACTTGGTAAACTACCGAATACTTGATAAGAATAGAGTCGGAGAGAACAAACCGAGAAGCTGTCGAATCTGACATATAGTACGATCTCGGTCCTAGGTTAGACGATCATCACCCGTCCCTAGTCAATAACATTCACACCACTCTTAGTGGATAAACAATTGTTAAACAATTTTAGTGAATTACAAGTTTATTTCCTTTAACGGTCTTAGGTTAAGACACTAAGTCTGCCCGAAGACGAACTCGCCGAGGCGAAGAAAAGCTTCGCCGAGGCAGCGAGGTACGGTACGTTTTTCACTTAGCTCTAACCTTATTTGAACCCCCATTAATCATTTCTTAGGGTCCCTAAACATTTGGTATACGAATACGGGACTTAACGGTGCAAAACATGCAACAGTGTTGGAACTAGTGAGTGCGTCACATATGACCGATACGGTCTGGTTACCCAGCGCTGATCGGTACCGGTACCGGTTTGAGTGGTACGATGCGATTGCCCACTGCATCCTGGTACCGGTACCACTCAGCGGTCTGGGGTACCCCTACAGGTTTGCCCCGAAAAATGTGGGATTTTGCATTTTTCACTCATTTTTCTCCCTTCTTCAAAAATGTGATTTGCTCAAATGAGCGTCTAAGACCAAGTTTGGTCTTTTAAATCCCTTGTAAGTGTAAGGCCATGTTTGGCATATACCCATTTCTCATTTCTCATTTTGTCTTAAGTCACTTAATCACTTCATAAGGCCTTGTTTGGCTACTCGATAAATCGATTTTCCATTTTTGGCATTCTAACTCTTTATTTCACTTTCCTTATCATTTATCATTTATTTCACATTAGCATTTAAGCTATCATTTGACCCTTAGGTCCTCATTTTACAAATTTTCACATTTGCCCTTTTTCACTTGGGTTTATTTCCGGGTTCAATCAATTTCTCAATTTAGCATATAATATTCAATCATATGCTCATTATTTCAATTTACATTTTACAATTTATCAATTTATCAAATTTCCCGGAAAAACCCAAGTTTGACTCAATTCCTACCCGGAATATATAATAAAATTATTATAAAAATTCCAGGGTATTTTTGGGGCATTACAGATGAGTTTAATAAATTAATTGTTGCTTTATTAAACTTAGATGAGACTTTCAAAGATGAATGTAAGGCTATGTTATTGATTGGTTCTCTTTTGTGATGAGTTGGATCATCTTTGTATTACCCTTATTGGGGAAGGAAAAACTGTCTTTCGAAGAAGTTTGTTCTACATTGTTGAATTATGAAATTTGGAAGAAAGATCAAAGAGAACATCGAGATGAGTCAATAGAAGCATTGACTGTGAGAGAACGTAGTCAAACTAAGAAATGGGAAAGGTGACATCAAAGATTAGACTGGGAAAAGATTAGTGTGCCTTTTGTCATGAGGAGGGGTATTGGAAAAAAGACTGTTTGAAAAAGAAAGATAAGGCAAGCCTATGTCTGAAGTGTGTGTTATTGAGCATGGAGTTGATTCTAGTGGTTTTGAGTTCTGTTTAGTTAGTTATCAAACTATTGCTGGTTTTGATGAATGGATTTTGGATACGGGTTGTACCTATCATGTGTCCACATAAGGAGTGGTTCTTCAAGTTCGAAGAAGTTGATGGTGGAGTTGTTTATATGGGTAGTGGTGATGTTAACTATATCACTAAGATGAGTTCAATCCAATTGAGGAATCATGATGGATCAATTAGAGTTTGATAGATGTTTGGTATGTACCAAAGTTGAAAAAGAATCTCATCCCTTTGGGGGGCCTAGAATCTAAAGGCCTTGTTGTGATTATTCAAGATGGAGTTCTAAATGTCATTTCAGACACTCTTTTGGTTATGAAATGCACAAGAAGAAATAACGTGTATTACTATAATGGTAGTACAGAGTGGAGTAGTGGCCACAATCTCTGGTAGTAATGAAGATTCAGAGATTACTAGTTTGTGGCATAGATGTTTGGGGCTTGCAATTGGAGTAATGAGCATCTATATACATGATCCTAGTAAAGGACATTTGCAGGCAGTGAAATGGATTTTATAGTACTTACTGAAAACCGTAGATGTTAGCTTAATCTTTAAGCGAGATGATACGCGTGATCAATATGCTATTGTCTTTGTTGATTCAAATTATGTTGGCGACTTGGATAAACGACGGTCGACAATCAGTTATGTGTTTACTCTTTTTGGAGCACCAATAAGTTGGAAGTCTACTTTACAAATTACAGTTGGTTTGTCTACTACTGAAGTAGAGTATATGACATTGACCGAGGCGGTGAAGGAGGCCATTTGGTTAAGAGGACTATTGGATGAATTGGGGGTTGGTCGATAGCAAATCTTTATTTATTTTGACAATCAGAGTGTTATTTGTTTAGCCAAGAATCCAGTGTTCCAAATTCATGCGAAACATTTTGATGTTCGCTATCAGTTTATGCGAGAGATTATTAGTGAAGGGCGAATCTTACTTCAAAAGGTGGGGCCTGCGAGAATCTAAATGAATTAAATTTGGTGGCAATAGTTAGCAAAACAACGGAAAAAAAATTTTCTCCAAAAACCCACCCAAAGACCCCTTGAGGCATCAAATCCGGTTGAGAACAAGGCAGGTCACTTGAGATTTATACCTCACGTCGGTGCATCGATCTCGGGTGATAAGTCTGTGAAGTAAAGAAAAAGTACGTCCTTGGTTTGCCTCTAATAGTATCCACACGAAGAGTGAAGCCGATAACCTCCAAGGCAATAATCTCGGATAGAGCCCCGTGCTAGCTAAGTCTAGATATGAAGAGGAAACGAGAGAACACAGTTTGATACTGAATCACACTGAGTGAGTTGTTCTTTAAGAACTCTCTCTTGTTCTCTCAAGAACACTCTTCTTGAGAAAAGTGGGCAAATGAAGGCTTAGGTTTAGGGTTTTCCATAAAGGTCCTTTTATAGGAAAACCCTTGCCCTTACAATGTCTAAAGTACTCCTCTCTTTAAGAGATGATATGTAACACCCGAAAGATACTAGTTGTTTTCAGCACATGTTTAGGGTATTTTGAAATATAAATTAAGAATTTTTAAGTAAGTGCTGAAAATATGGAAAACTTAGAAACTGAGTTGTGCAATTATAGAACCATGTGATTTGCCAAGGGATATCAAATATATGAATTAATGAATTAGAGCTAAAGTATGAATAATAAGAGTTTAATGTAAATTAATGAGTTGGGGGGATTAAAAGAAATAATTTAAAAACCCTTTATTATAAAAGAGGTGTGGAGACCCGAATGTATTTTTGGTCTCCCAGAAACAAACTTCTGGGAGGAGGAAGGAAAAGGAAGGAGAAGAGAAAGAAGAAGAAAGAGAAAGGAGGAGCAAATCAAGGTATGAATTACTTGACCTTGGTACAAACATATGGATTTAACATGTTTTAGTAAGAATTACTTGAGTATCTATTCTTTGAGGTTTCCCATTGAACGATAGGTGATTCCATAGGAGTTTTGCTGAAACCAAACATTTAACTCTAGATTTAAGGGAAGTTTGGTTATTCTAGTTCATAATGAGTAGATATGGAATCCTCAAAATTCCAGGATTTGTAAGTGGGTGAAAATTGGTATGGTCTAAAGGTTCTTTTGCAAATTAAAAGTGTTTGTGGAGTTCTTGGGAGGATTCCATGTTAGTTTTGATGAAGGATGCATTAGGAATTGATCTAAGGATGATAAGACATGAAAATGGGAGAAACCACCACCCAATTTGGGCACTTTAGGGAGATCTACTTAGGTAGGATTGAAGTCCCTGGTAGAATATCACTCTTGGTCATTTTGGCCAAGTCCTGCAGTAGGACTTAAAGTCTACCAGTAGAATTTGCTACTGTTCCCGGTTGACTAGTTTTCGTATTTGGCCATAACTGGCTCATTTCTTCTCCGATTTAGAGTGATTAGTGGCTGTAAAATAGGCAAGGAGGAACCAAATATATTTATAGGTATCTCCAAATTCTGATTCTAGATAGCTCAAAAATTCACTGAAAGTGGGGCCGTATGCAAGCTTAGGCTCTTGCATCAGTTGATCATAGAGTGATGCACAGGTTGTTTGAGGGCGTGGCTTGGAGTTTCGGTGCTCGAAGATGGGGTGATTCCAGTTGGGATAGGGCTACTTAGCACCTTAACTTTAAAATAGTACAAATATCAGTGCAAATATCGAGACAAGGCACTGGAAAATAAATATCTGTACCTTGGTAAAATCGATCGTAGGCTAGTTGGCATGAAAATGCACCATAACTTTGGATTTGAATGATCCGATTGGATTGATTCCAATTCCTGGGTAAAGTAGATTCAGAGAAGAATAAGAATACATGATTAAGGTGTGATTATATACGCATCATACCTTATCCGTATATGAAATACGATCTGTCATGAACACATAATGTGGCTAAGAATGCCATATTCTAAACCAGTAAATTACTGAACTCATATAATTATAAAAATACCTGAGATCAGCTATTAATTGACATAGCACTTCTGTCCTGATTAGTACTTCGGTACTCCTGTTAGTGCTCCGGCACTCCTGATTAGTACTTCGGTACTCCTGTTAGTGCTCCGGCACTCCCGATTGAATGCCGGTACTTGTTGGTGCTCAGGCACTCTGATTAAAATGCCGGTACTCCTGTTAATTAACTCCGGCACTCTGATTAGTGCCCGGTACTCACGTCACATTAGGAGTGCTACGGCACTCCTGTCTGAATTGTGCTGCTGGCACTCAGGTTCTACGTATTACGGAAATCCACGCTTTTCGTCTTTATGCTAATATCTTTGGATATTATTATGATGTATCTTACGTTTAATGAAGTGCGATCTGGGTATCCCGGTCAATTATATGATAATAATGCGAGGAAGAATAAACAAAGAGGAAATTATGGTGAATCGTTCACGATTACATGTCTGATACGGGTAATTACGAGATAAGAGTAAGCTCTGTAGCTCTACGGGAGACCTGAATAAACATATAAGTCCTGTAATATAATATACGTCCAGTAGTACCTACGGGTACTTCCGTATAATGAACCTGTGTAGTACCTACGGGTACTTTTATATAAGAATAAGCATAAGTCCGTTGTAGGCATAAGTCCGTGATAAGCATAATTACTTGTATAAGTCCATTATCTGAATGCATGAAATTTTGATACCTGTTATTGTTATATGCCTATTATAACTGAGTACACACATATTGTATATATGTTTCCCATTTAAGCGTAAAGCTTAGCACGGGTTTGTCAGGTGTGGAAATTAGAGGAGAAGACGTCAGAACTTAGCATTCTTGAGACCAACCTGCAGTAGGGGTTCATCACTTTGTAGGTTCAGCACTCTGATCGATGGTTATGTTGTATAGTTTTTGAATATGTAAATGGGACTTGATGCTTTGTATCGACCTTGTAAACACCACTCTGATTGGTAGTTTTTATTTGGGCGTTTGTATATGATTTTGATATATTATAAGACTTGGATATACCAATGTCTAATTATTCAGGTAAAGAGTCCCAGTATATATATATGGTCTCGCGTCCCGGACTCGGTTCGGATCCGTCATTCGGGTCGGGCCGGGAATCGGGGCGTGACAAGTTGGTATCAGAGCCTAGGTTTAGGCGTTTCTGGAAAGTGTTTAAGATTTCTGGTGCACCTACATAGAATGTGTTGGCTAATGCGGATGTCTTTGTTACTGTTTGTGTCTAAGTGGATCACCTCAAGAAGGCGTGATGGCTCAGTGAGCGTCAATCCTTTGGATCCATGCACGCTAGTTCGTCAGAGTCAACGATAAATGAAAATGCTTCAATGAAGCATTGGTAAAGAATCTCTCGAAGGATATGGCAAGGGTCTAGATGGAGCTCACTTAGCCCCACGAGCTCTAGAGTGATGCAATACAAAAAGCATGGAGTGGAAGGAATTCCATGGTACAAGTATGGAAGAGAATCCGATAAAGCCGAGGTTTGGTTTGAAAAACTTGAAAGGGTATTAGATGGCTTGAAATGTCAGGTGGTTGGGTCCTGTGCGGTTTCATTCAACTGCGAGTGCGGCTTATGATTGGTGGAAATTTGGTTTGAGAAATCACTAATCCCGAGATCGATTACATGGGACTGCCGTCCACCAGAGTTTATCTGAAGTATGTCGCGTGAAATTCTGGTAATGGAAGAAATTCTTGACTCAAAATGAGAAAATGGCGGTGTGCAGATATGAAGAATTGGTAGCTGGTAAATATCTTGCAAGATGATCCTTGGAAAAATTCGGGTGTGGACGAGTTTGAGGAGGGCCTTCGTAGATCTATCGAGGTACCTGAACATTCTTATTACAATGTCAAATTTTGCTCGGTGGTGCAATGGCTATAAAGTGAAAGCCGGAAATGAAAGTCGAGAAAGAAGAAAGAAGTTTCTCGAGGGTTCCTCTGGAAAAGACTGGGAGTCTGGTTGATCGATGGTCATTCTGAGGTGGAGACAGGACTATGTGACCTGAGGATGGTCGGGCATCTCCAGTGGGCAGAAGGCTTTGTATGCCCACATTGCCCTGAAATATCATAGTGGTATTTCAGGCCGATGCGTGGAGGTTGTTTTCGATGTGGGAGTGCGACTGTGTGATTGTCATGATTTGTTCTAAATCCTGAGAGTGGTGGGAGGTCACATCTGCCACCAGGACTCGGAGTAAGGGTAAGGGCGAAGTGGCTCGCAAGGTAGAGTAATGTTTACGGGCGATGAAATGCGTCCTCCTATACATTGACCACGAGCTTATCTGATGAGAGCTCGAGAAGATCCGGACATACCGGGGGTTATCGCGGGTACATTCACTCTCTTTGATATTGACCTGTATGCTTTAATTGATCAGAATACACACATTCATATATATGCATGAAACAAATGGGCGATAAACTACCTACTTGGTGAAGTGCCAGTTAACAGACTTAGCATTTAAGTCCTCTTTGAGGCACGATCATTGAGTGTAGTGTGTATAAGGTATCATAATGGTCCATAATAAGGAATTCTCGGTTGATCTAATTGCTACACTTTTAAATGAGTTTGATTTGATCTTGGGGAATGGATTGGTTATCGAACAATAGTTATAGGTGTGTGATAAGAAAGAGTTTTGCTTAAATGTCTGGCACAGCCGAGTAACCATACGAGTGTCGATCTGAATCAGTCAGAAAGATTATAACCATTTATAGAAGCTTGGCGTTTTGAAAAAGGTTGTGAAGCCTTTTTGGCTTTGATTCTTGACTCGAAACAGTAAATTTAGAAAATATTCTGTGATTAGGGGTTTGCGATGTGTTTCTGAGAATTGCAGGTACCACACGAGCGAAGTAGATCTCTCTATTGGAAGTGTTGGGGAGCGCTCTATTCAGGCACTAGTATGGCTCAGCGGAGACATAAAGAGTTGAGCTGACTAGGGCTTATTGGATGGGTTTGTTAGACTAGTGTTTCAGATGGGGTGTAGGTTTATTTGTTAAGAAGAAGGGTGGCGCTTTCAGAGATGATGCGTGATTCATAGGCAAATAAATAAAGTAACGAGTTAAGAATAAGTACGGGTTGCGAAAATAGAAGATTTATTTGATCGATTGAGAGGAGCGAGTGTCTTCGAGAAGATGAACGATCGGATGATATCGACTTCAGGTGTAAAGAAGTTGATGTCCGCTGACTTTGAGCAGATTGTAGCCTTTATGGGTTTTAGTCTTCATTTTGGGTTGACTAATGCTCCGGCTGCGTTTATGGACTTGATGAATAGAAGTTTCCAGCTATTTGGATCGATTTGTTGTGGTATTTATTGATGACATCTTGATTGTATTCAAAGTACACGGGGAACATGAACACCATTTGAGGATAGTGTTGCAAACTTTGAGAGAGAATCAGTTGTTTGCCAAATTAAGTAAATGTGATTTTTGGCTTAAGGAAGTGTCATTCCTAGGCCATATTGTATCTGCAGAAGGTATTAGAGTGGATCCAGTAAAAATCGAAGCAATTGTGAATTGACAATCTCCTCGGAACATAACCGAGATAAGAAGTTTCTTGGGCTTAGCAGGTTATTATCGGAGATTTGTACAAGGCTTTTCAGTTATAGCATCCTCACTTTACAGATTACTCAGGAAGAGGTGAAATTTATTGGGATGATAAGTGCCAATCCGGTTTAAAGATTAAAGAAATGCGGTTGAGCACCGGTGTTGATTATTTGCCGAATTTAGGGATTACACGATTATCTGATGATGCTTCGAGGATAGGTTGGATCTTTGTCTTGATGCGGGATGGGAAAGTGGTGGCTTATCTTCCCGAGCCATTGAGCGCATGGGAAAACTATCACATGATTTGGAGTTGCGGTGTAGTGTTCACTTTAAATTGGAGTGCTATTTATATGGAGGAGCGCCAAAATTTTCACTTTGATCGCAAGAGTGCGAAATATTTATAACAAGATTTGAACTTGAGGCAACGTCGGTGGTTGGAATTGTTGAAAGATTATGATTGCAATTGATTACCACCAGGAAAGCAAATGTAGTAGCGAGATGAGTAGGAAATTAGTTTACAACCGACCTTGAAAGATTATGATTGGAGATTTGCACTAGATGGGCCTTGTTGGCTCGGGGTGGATGTGATCTGGGATTTAAGACAAATGATAGTGAATGCTGGAAAAATGATGTGATTCTGAGGTGGCTGTTGGTCGATCTTGAAACTGAGGCGGATTTTCCAGATGGAAGTGGAGGTTTGTTGTCTGAGAGCAGTTATGTGTCTTAGAATGATATGGAATTGAAAGAAAATATTATGTGAAAGCCAATCTGTTTTTACCATGCATCCACAGGTAGTAAAATGTACCAGGATATGGCTTGATCCTACTTGAGTGGCGAGGATGAAAAGGATATTTAAGGTATGTGGCTAAATTATTAAAATGTGTAAATAAGTAAGCGGAACACCAAGTACCATCGGTTTATTGGATGCACTTCAGTTCCCCCGATGGTGGATAACATAACTATGGTTCGTGGCAGGTTTCCCCTCGCTTGAAAGAAACATGATGTCACGGGTAATAGTGGGCCAAATGACCAAGTCTGCTCACTTTTCAGTCGACTTATTACTCATTTGGATCGTTTAACGGACCTTTATGTGACTGAAATTGTCAGATTACATGGCATTCCTATATCGATAGTGTCAGGCGCGATCCTCGATTCACGTCGAGGTTTTGGAAAGTTGATCGGCTTTTTAGTACGAGATTGAATTTGCTGGCACCGTGTGATGGACGATCTGAAGAGTGATCAGGTATTAGAAGACATGCTTCGAGAGTTTGTGTATTAGATTTTCCGGAAGTTGGGATAAGTGAGTTCAGCCTCATGGAATTTGCACATAACAAGTTATCAATCCGGTGTGGTGGCGAGTATGAAGCTGTGTATGGAAGGCGATGTAGAACTCTACGTGTTGGATAGAGATGAATGAGCATAAGATTATTGGTCTGAATTAATGCAAAGACACGAAGAAAAAGTTCGGATTATTCGTGAGATTAAAAACTGCACAATGACAGAATAGGTCTTATGCTAATTGAAGAGAGAAAGATATAGAGTATAGTAGGAAGTAAGGATGTTTTTTAGTATCTGGGTGGAAAGATACTCCGTTTTGGAAGGAAGAAAGAAATTGAGTCCCGATTCATTGGCCCTTGAAGTTTTGGAAAGAAGTTGGACCGAGTAGCATGCGGGTTGGCACTCCCTGCAGTTATAAATTACATGATGTATTCAATGTGTCTATGCCCGTAGATATCGTTCGACCATGCTTTCCCCGATTCAAGACCACAGAATACGAAGATTTCACCTTCGTGAAAATGAAAGCTATTCTAGATCGTGAAATAAGGCGGTTAAATGACGAGTTCCAGCATTAAGTGGCATGACATCATGGTATGACGACATAGGGCAGATAGAAGCGATGAAGTGCAGTACCCTCGGCTTTTCGATTTAGAATAATTTCGGGGGCGAAATTTATTTTAAGGGGAGAATTGTAACACGAAGAATCTACCTGATTGTTTTCAACATGTTTAGGGTATTTTGTAGGCATAAATTAAAATTTTAAGTAAATTAAGCTGAAAATATGAAAGCTTAGAAACAGAGTTGTACAAATTATAAGGGCAAAAGTGTGATTTACTTAAAAGGGATATCAAATATATGAATTAATAAGATTAGAGGCTAAAGTATGAATAATAAGAGTTTAATGTAATTAATGGAAGTTGGGGGATTAAAGAAATAATTTAAAGCCCTTTATTATAAAGGGTGTGGAGACCGAAATGTTTGGTCTCGAATAGAAAGCACGGGGAGGAGGAGGAAAAGGAAGGAGAAGAAGAAGAAGAAGAAGAGGAAGGAGGGGCAAATCCAGAGGTATGGATACTTGACCTTGGTATGGAAACTATGGATTTAGCATGTTTTGGTAAGAATTGCTTGAGTATCTATTGCTAGGGTTTCCATTGAACATTAAATTGGGTTTGTCCTCTGGGGTTTAACTAGGCAAACATTATAACTCTAGATTTAAGGGAAGTTTAGTTTGAAAAGCCTAGTTCATAATGAGTAGATATGGAATCTCCAAAATTCCAAGGATTTGTAGAATTGGTGAAAATTGGTATGAATCTAGGATTCCTTTGCAAATTAAAAGTGTTTGTGGAGTTCTTGGGAGGATTCCATGTTAGTTTTTTGATAAAGGATGCATTAGGAGTGATCTAAGGATGATAAAGCATGAAAAATGGGAGAGAAACCACCCAATTTGGGCACTTTTGGGAGATCTAAGGTAGGATTGAAGTCTAGGTAGAATACTCATATCTTGGTCATTTTGGCCCGAGTCACACGGTAGGACTTAAAGTCTACCAGTGGGGCTTGCTACTGTGATTTGACCGAGTTTTCGTATTTTGGCCATAACTTCGCTCATTTCTTCCGTTTGAGTGATTCAGTGGCTATGTAAAATAGACTTCAGGAGAACCAAATATATTTTATAGGTATCTCCAAATTCTGATTCTAGATAACTCAAGAATTCACTGAAAGGTGGTAGTATGCGAAGCCCATTTCTGCATCGAGTTGATCATAGAGTAGTGAGTTGTTTGGACATGCTTGAGTTTCGGTGCTCAGAATGGGGTGATTCAGTTGGAATAGAACCCTTAGCACCTTAACTTCAAATGTTTTCAAATATCCAGTGCCAAATATCGAGACAAGGCACTGGAAAATAAATATTGCAATCTGTACACTTGGTAAAATCGATCATCGGTAGTTGGCATGAAAAGGAAATGCCGCCCAACTTTAGTTTACGAATGATAGATTGGATTGAATTCAATTCACAAAGGTAAAAAAGTAGATTGAGAGAAGAATAAGAATACATGATTAGGTGTGATTATATACGCATCATACCTTATCAGTATATGAAATACGATGCATCGCGAACACGCTAATGTGGCTAAGAATGCCATATTCTAAACCGATGAAGTCTTGAACTCATATAATTATAAAATGAGATCAGCTATTAGTGACATAACACTTCTGTCTGATTAGTACCCGGTACTCTGATGATAACTCCGGCCTCTGATTAGTACTTCGGTACTCTGGTAGTGCTCAGCCTCTGATTAGTGCCGGTACTTACGGTGGTCTAGAACCTCTGATTAGTACTTGTTACTCCCGGTAGTGCTCGGCACTCTGATTAGTACCGGTGCTCACGTCACGGTAAGTGCTCTGGCCTCTGTCTACGGAATTGTGCTATAACTCAGGTTGTATTAAAATCCTGCTTTTAGAGTGCGCTATAATATCTTTGGATATTATGATGTATCTTACGCGTTTATTGAAATGTGAAGTCTGGGTATCCCAGTAATTATATGATAATAATCTGAAGAATAAACAAGAGGAAATTATGGTGAATCGTTACGTCACGTAATAAATACGGGTAATTTCGAATAAGAGTAAGCTACGTAACTCCCTACGGAGACTGAATAAACATATAAGTCACAGTAATATAATATCGTCCCGGTGGTACCTACGGTACTTAAGGTATAATGAACTTTTTAGTAATAGTACCTACGGTACTTTTATATAAGAATAAGCATAAAGTCGGTTGTAGGCATAAGTCGTGATAAGCATAATTACTTGTATAAGTCCATTATGCGAGATGAAATTTTGATACTTTGTTATTGTTATATGTATTATAGTGAGTACACACATAGTAGCATATGTTTCCCACTAGCGTAAAAGCTTATACGGGTTTAATGTCAAATTAGGTACAGAGAGAAGGCACGTCAGAACTTCCTCATTCTTGGGACTGACCTGCACAGTAGGGTTAAATCAACATAGGATTCCAGAACTACATTCATTAATTTGTAATTGTATAGTTTTGAATATGTAAATGAGTGACATGATATGTGACGGACACGGACGTGTGGAATCATATTATGAACTTGGATACCAATGTCAGTGATAAAGTCCCGAGTATATATATATGGTCTCGCGTCCGGTTTCGGTTCGGATCAGTCGTCGAATTCGGTAGGGAATCGGGCGTGACATGATGGCCCAATCCACATGTGTTATGGCATGTTCCCTCATGGGCCTTAAGCCGATGAACAAGCCCAAGTCTACACTCTCTCTTAGTGAGGGCTTTCAAACTCGGGATTGTCCCTCACACCCCCGATTAAATGATGATTGGGCCAGGACTCGTTGTGGGGACCACGTCCGTTTATACGCCAAACACATTTCATATACTTATTTTCGATGGGATATTTAATATCATTTAAATCATATTTATGTATGTATGAAAATATGATCTCATTACTATCACATACTATATATATATATATATATATATATATATATATATATATATAAATATACATCAATCATGTGAGAGAGCCCGTCATTTGCTCGATTCCCACATTTATACAAGACCTTATTTCTTGCCATTTTAAATCATTTACAAAACATTAGTTCATGTCTAAATGTAAGTCAAAATATACTCTTCCCATGAAGATTTATATACATCTTTGTTGCAATGCAAAACAATTACATGATTTTTCTTTGAGAAATTAAATGTATGCATGAAGCGGAGCATTTACTTATACTCAGCACAGTTAAACGATGACTCAAGACTTTCTGAGTCTTGACTTTATTTTCTTTCTAATTTATAGTGATAGAACAATGCGCTAAGCATTTTCATGTAGTAGTTCTATGCATTTCTATCATCATTTCATCGAAACCTGAAAATATGTATCTTTTCGAAAACAACATTTGGCACATTTTCAATGGTTAATGCAATAAACAATATATGTTAAATTTTTTCATTCAAAACTCAAATTATGTATTTCACACATTTATTTATAAGTTTGCCCTCGAAGCAGATTTAACCATGACTTTCGGTTGCATAGGATAAGGAATCAGATCTGATGTGAGGTACATGGCCGGTAAAACATTTAATAACACGGTATGATCCTCTTGGGTTGCTAATGCAGTTGTTACAAATTCATTTTATTATTACCATACCAAATCTTATCCGGATTGGGATCACAATTTGTAAGCCAGCATAAATCATTTCATTCGATCTTCTTTACATTAACCCTTATTGGTATACCAATCTATCTTTAACTCGAATATCACGGATAACATTCTCTTAAGGGCATTAATACTCGGTTATAGTAAATTACAATATACATATATACCCCAATAAACACATTTTGACGCTCATACAGTTTTCATGACAATCCATTTGCAATCAATTTCCCAATCACTTAAGATAAATTTGTTTATGGTTAAAAACAAAGCACACATGCAATTTTCCCATGTAAATCATTTCGGTTTTAATGAATCAATACAAGTTTGCAATAAGAAAAGAAATGAGAAGGACATGCCAAAATGGTTATTAAACTGTGACTCTGTCAGCGGAATGGTCTTACTCAGGTTTCCTAGTCATAAACCCCTAGTCCATCACAAATAGAGAAAAATGTCAGTCGTGCATGCTAGTGTTTTTGGTTAGGGTTGATTTTTACCCAATACATCTTCACTTGTAAAATTTTCTAGGAACAAATAAGCTATATTTTACCCAACTTCCTTTAAGTCCATTGTTCCTCTATAAATCTATTTTATTCATAAGTTGGAATCATCGATTGAGCTCAGAGACTCAAGCTATGTTCTAAACCTTGGGACTACTCTATTTTCAAAACATAACGAAATTTTCTTGTAAACGAGCTCCCACTTAGGCAATTTAAGGTCTGATAGGGTCGGAATTTGAATACACTTATTTCAGGATATTTGTTCTCCTAGAGTCTAGTTTATCAAATTACTGAATCCTCAATTTAGATAAGGGAAACTCAACTTATGGCACAAATACAACTATACCAAAACACCCAAAACATAACGAATTTGCAGAAAAAAGAGTTTCACTTTGGCCCGTATTTGGGTCGATGGGGTCGAATTTGAATACACTTGACTCAATAAATTTGTTATGCTAGAAGTTTGGATTTGCAGAATTTGAATCACTCAATTTGGATAAGTAATGGTCAAGTTATGGCCAAAACAAAAACATGGAGTTTTAGAAAGAATTTTGGCCAGCTTGTCTCCTCAAAACCCCCAAACATTTCCTTTATACAAAAATTCTTCAAAACCAATCTAATCAAAGCGAAAGGCTTCTTGAACTCTAACTCAAACATATATATATACAAAAAATAGGATTTTACCAAACCCCGAAACACAATCAAAGAGGGAGTTAGGAGGGGTTCCTAACGTCTTCTTGATCTTACACTGCATTCTGTAGCCTTCTTCTTCCTTTCTTGATCATAGAGACCTTGAACAAAATGGAGTAAATCAAACCAAATTTGGCTTCATCCCCCACAAGCACCTTGTATAGCTCTCTAAACCAAAACGTGTTCTTCCCCCTTTACAAGACGAATTTGATGCTGTCTCACTTTTCATATCCTGAGGCATGTTTGGCTAGAGGCATTTTGACAATTTCCATTTTGCATTAAAGCCCTTCATTTCTATTTCATTTGCACAACTTATCACATTTCTACTTTGGCATATACTCTTCTTTATTTATGACTTTTGGGTCCTCATTTGACAATTACTATTTTGACTTTGACTCTTATATTAATTCCGATTTTATTTATTTATTTTTCACTTAGTATTTAAATTCCGAAAAATTCAAATTTAACTTGTGTTATACCCTAAACATATCATTAAACTATTAGGGTTTAATTTGAAGTGCACTAATCCACTATGCGAATTCTCACTTTAAAAACCTCTATTTTTATCTCTTAAAACCAATAAAATATCGAATAAAAAAAATAAAAATTTATAATAGCAGAAAATGTTATAAAGTAAAATAATAAAACGAAAAGGCTATTTTTGGGACGTTACAGGGATTCCACTAATCTTGTGACATTTCATTCTCGATATTGATCTCCCTCATTTTTGGATCATATCCATATCTGTTTTATATCGGCCCCACACTCTTCTAGTGTGTGACCCATTAGGTTCCCGATTATGTTGGCCACTTGATTCAACCATTGAACCAAGCAAGTCATGAGCGATATCTAACAACACATCATGACCCCTAGTGAGATTAGATCTTATCCCCGGACTCATTACTCTCCAATTATACACCTAAAGACATTCTTCATGGCATTTTCACTATGGCCAGAGATTCCCGAGTAATGAACCCGACAAGAGGCCATAGGTATATTCTCTCTCTATTGAGAGTGGTGAATCCATTGTTGGCTACCCAATTACCTTCGAATACCTCTAATTGTACCCAATCATCACCCTATGAGCAACCTCTGAAAGGCAACAAGGAATGAAGTCAAAGCATAGAATCAACATTTAAGATATCCTTGAGCACCTCAAGTCTAAGGATACTTGCACCATTGCTATGATGAGACAATCATCTACACTCAATAGATAATCCATATGATTGTCTCATGGAAGGACTCCGATGAACTTAGCTACTCTTAACAAGCATCACATGCCAACTCTAATCAACTCATGATCCACAGTTTATAAGATCCACTGCTGATCCGATCAAGGAGTATGACATGTCTTGAATAAATAGGATCGACGGTGTCGATCTTGTTGATCCTATGACTAGGGATAATTTAGATACTAACATAATTGCACATGATAGGAATCTTATTATCATGATCTCATCATGATTTCCTTCTTGCTATGTTATGTATCATGGACTTCATTAATTCGATTATAGATCTAAATCAATTCAACGTATGAATATCAAATTAATGAAGAGGCCTTTCATATTAAATAATATGTAATACGTACAATAAGTGCTAAGAGTGATTACCTTTAGAGCACTTCTCTAACAAACTCCCACTTGCACTAAAGCCATTTGCCTTTGTATCTTTAGGCAAGTAGATGTGAATCATACTTTTCTAGGGAAGTGGCTAACAATAGATCGGACATATTCTGACTAATGGGCATACCTCTATCTTTATATCATGATCACCAAAGATTTCTCAAATCAAATGGCATCACCTTAAGTACTAGTTTGGACCTTTGATGAGATCGTGGTTCCTTTTGCTTTCACAATAGCTCCATCATCATCTCAATACTAAAGTGTCAAATCAACAATGTTAGGGACCACTCCTAGTTTATAAATGAACTACCTTATCAAGCGCTACAAGTGCCGCCGGGCTGCGATGTACTGATTAGTTATAGAATCCACAATCATCTCATATTTGGAACTCTTCCAACTGATTGTGCCACCATTCAATGTGAACATTTAGCTTGATTGAGATTTGGATTAATCTTTATCAGATTATTAGTTGGCATCTTACCATAAGATCCCTATTGCCATCTGATGAGTCCAACAGCTCATATGATTTTTAATCTATTTTTCTGAGCATATTACAAGATAAATGTTGATTCATATGCATAAATGGATGTTTTAACAAATTTAATTTCTGAGAAAAATACAACGAAACAAATCAGCCAAAAACGAAGAGACCGACTACAAAAGAAATGAAGTCATGTGAAAGTCGGATCGCGACGAGGAAACTAGTTTTAGTCATTTACAGAATCACGACATCACCAAGATCAGTTTGGGAAGAAATAGAAGGCGTAGCAAGCGAAGTCGTGACTTGAAAGATTAAGCTTGCGACCAGGGAATGACGAGGCAACGAATGAAGGGTGTGACGCCACGCGATGTCGACGCCCGATTGAATATAAGCGAGGTCGACGTCACTCTAGTAATCAGCGGCGTGGATTCTTCAGCAAAGCCCACGAAAGAAGTCTCTACAAAGAAAAAGAAGTTGCAACTAGTTTTTAAATGAAAGGCATCATTTGAAGTCGCGACATACTGTTGAGGTCGCGACATGACAACTGAAACTGAAGTCTCAATAAACTCAATGTATAGTTTAGAGTAGATTTTTATTTTTTTATTTTTAGTTAATTTCTTTTAAGATTTGAATCTACTTAATTTGTGCGAAACGAGTGGAGCTGTTGTTTTATTTATGTTATTTTCTTCTTAAAATTACGAAAATTTGTAATCTAGGCAGGAATTTTTTGGAATTCATTTCTTCAGTTTTATTGCAGTATAGTGAACATGCGTGATCGGTACTCCATTTCTTAATTCGCGATACGTGTCGGAGCTAGCTTTCTGGATTTGATTTTATTTGAATTCTGATCTTTCTGCATAAATTTGGAGAACTTATTTGGGTTCGGTTACTAATTTGGTGTCGTTTTTAAATTGATAAGTTCCCGATAGTAGTCTGAATACCGGTTGAAGTGTATCTTGCTCGATATCGGGATGCCCTACGCGTGACACGACGGGTTCACGAGGCGAGAGCATTCTTTCACGGGTATCTTGGGCTCTGATTGATGAACTGCGAGCTTTGAGAGTTCATTTTGATAAATCCCCGTTCGCTCATAATTGAAGTTGGAGGAGTATTTAACAATATAAATGATCGGAAGTTCACCTTAATCTAAAGCGAAGTTCTTAACTGTGTTAGTGAATCTAATCGAGGAAAAACGACCCAATACTATCTGGAGGTTGAGCCACCTTTTTAAGTGGTAGAAACTGCAAAATCTGAAGAAATCATGAAGATATAGCATCATCAAGAAATGGGTGTGAAGTATTGAGAAAGAAAAATGCCTAGATCTTGTAAGAGAGTTGGGAATATAGGTAGTTGGTTTGATCTCTTGTCTTGAGAGAAAACGAGATATCAACCAGTGAATATGGAAAATCGATTCTAAAATTTAGGAAATCTTGGGCCAATCGAATCCATACACAAAAGCGAGCAATGTATTTTAGTGTAGGAATTATTGTTTCATTGTATTTCAGCGATAGTTTTTCATTTCTCATGAAGCGATTCGAGTCCAATATTTTAGTTACAATTTATTTTTAGTCATTAAATTGTTTTAGCTTGGATAAGCAGATAGTTAATAGTCTGAAATCTTTATTTTCTAGATACAACTTCCATTTTTAATTTTTAGTCGAATAACATGGAGATTTTAGTAGTTGGGGTAGTTGATCTTTAATTCATACCAATCGTAGAATGATACACGGACTTGTTCAGATTTTACTACTTGTATGACACATTGCGCTGCGGTGTCATGGGCATATATTTTTAAATCATGAACCTTGAAAAAGAAATGTTTTATTAAGCAGAATTTGTCAGTGACATGGATGCGAGAAATGTAAGGCTCTTACAACTATGTGAATTTAGAGGGAGTTTTTAGTCTATATAAAGACCAGACAAGCTTTTATGGCGCCATTATTGGGGATTGAAAGAATTAAATAGATCGATATTCCTATGAGAAATGCTAATTTGGACATTTTATAAAAGAAAAGAACAAAAATAACTTTTCAATGATGGTTATCGACAACCTTTAACGAAGCCATGTTGAAAATATTTTGTTTAGTTTGACTAATCCTATTAATCTGAGTGTGTTTTGATTTCAGGAAATCATTTAATGCATAGGAAACAGGATTCTAACCTATTTCCAACAGACACTGAATTGGAAATAACACTCGAAGCTTAGAGAAGGCATAGACGGCAGTATGGAAGATAGAGACATGACCGAGACAGGAGAACGGAGGACGGCTAGAGGCCTCAACATTAAAAACACGATGGAGGATTTACGGAGGCACATCATTTAGGAAGAATGATACGTAATCGAACTGACCTACGTGGATCACGAGTAACTTCGAGACTAAAAGCTAGCCTTAATAACGATGGTGCGGCGACGTCAGTTCCTTTGGTCATCCCAGAGACCTAAGCGAGCACTGGGTAGATTTCTCAGGATGGCAAATACGGTGAAGCTTAATGGTGTGAGGCCAGAGGTGATAAAGTTGCATCTCTTCCCATTCTCCTTACGAGATATAGCAGCCACTTGGTATGAATCATTCTGTATGGTTCGGAGTTGATACTTGGAAGAAGTGGTGAAGCATACTTAGGCGAGGTTCTTTCCCATCACCTCGGAGAGAAGAAGAGATAATAGTGTTCAAACAGGGAAGATAAGAGCCTATATGCTTTGGGAGAGATTGAGAGGTTCTTTGAAGAGGTGCTTACTATGCATGGAATTGATTTAAAAACCGGATGGATATAGTGTATCATGCCTTAAATGATACATCTAAAGACATTATCGATGCTTCATCTTTATCATGGAGCATTCAAATGAAAAAGTCTTCGAAAATTTAGAATCGATAGAAGACACGGTCGAATGCAATATGAAAGCTCATACGAGTTTTCAAGGGGTAATAGTAGAGGAAAGGAGTCATGGCGCTGATGGAATGACAGCCATGGAGGCAAGTTAGATCTTATCGTGAGATGGACCAATGGGGAAGAAAAAATGCCTGCTGTGTGGCCTTGAACCAGGGGTCGGATTGACTGCAGCGTCGACCGCGGAATACTCGTGAATGTCGGGTAACTTAGGCATTTTTCAGAAAAATCGACGAGAGTGCTCCTTGTACGGGAGCTCTGCCCGAATACAAAACTGCGTAAGGCTTTGTCCCAAAACGATTCTGTATAACGATCTATGATTAAAGCGGCCACTTGGGCTCATAAACCAATACTCTTAACAATGTATATATATCCAACTATCAACCATAGTTCGAGGGATTCGAAATTTTACTCTTATACAACATATTAAAATTAAAACAATTCTAATACATATGTCACATCATAGCCCCAAGCCACGATTTGGCTTTCTTTAAACCTCGGTCTTAGGACGGCGTCCCTCGCACGCTCCCTGTACTTGTAAAATAATATCCCTCGACAGGGTGAGCTAATGCTCAGTAGTGGAATCACCCTAAGTGGGATACTCTCCACCTAAGTGCAATGCAATGCTCCAAAATAAACACACATTCAAGCAAATGCATGATCCTACTTGAATGTCTGGCGGTGTCTCATACCTCAGTCCTCATAGACTCCTCACACTCTTCAGCCGTATGAGAATTATTATGTTTATTTGTGGACAACCTCAGAGTGTATATATATCGAATTGGGTAGTCTCAGACTGATTGATGTGTTATGGACATTCTCAGATGTATATCAATTGGGTGGTCTCGACGATTGATATTTTTAGTATGGACTACCTCAGATCATTTTAGTTTTAGACAACCCTCAAAACCATTATCTCTGGAGCTCACCTCATGCACTCCTCACATCATCCTAAGTTGCCCCGATTGCATATGGAATGCATGATGCCAATTCCATTACAGTCTATATCACATGTAAATATATAAACATGCATATATTCACATAATTTAAATCACACAACATGTTATGCAATTTCACATTCCATCACATCAAAATTAGCTCACGTGGGCTAATGATCAAACACGAGCAATTCGATTTGAATTACTCAACCAAACACATTATTTCACAAAAATTATTTTGTTAACACTATTCTCGAGAATAGTGAAACCCTCGGTTACTATTCCTGAAAAATCACCAATCATCGGTTCACTTAGTGAACCCGGGTTTCACGGCCATTACCGGCCTTATACATACCAAAGCACCATTTAATACATAAATCCAGCACACAAAGTGTGAGCAGCTACCCACGGTTGTACGGAAATGGGCCTAAAAAAGAATTACAACAATTCGGTCCCGAGTTTTGGGACCCGTCCAACAACCGTCTGAGCCTCGATCAGCAAAACATTGAAAAACACTTAAATAAAGTGTAAAACCCAAGTAGGGAGAAACCCCTACCTCACGGAGTTTGTCAAAACTCCTCAAAACCGGAGCCCACGCGTAAAGTGACTTTCCTTCTTGTCTCGACGAATTCTGACGGTCGGATCTCCCGAAATTCTAGAGAGAAGGAGGTCCTTCTCTCTCTAAAGTTGAAAACTCCAGCCACTGCCTCACGTCTGCTGCTCTCTGGTCGTTTCCCATGTTTTCTCACCATTTTAATTTGAGAAGAAGAGTACTAGTCATTTTTTTTGTCTTATTATCCAACTTAACAATTTCAAAAATGACTATTTTGTCATCTTGATTTGACATTTTGGCACTATCTTGGCCGATGCATTTCATCATTTCTCTACTCATGCCATATGACACATGAGTACTTGTTATATATGACTTTGATCGCATTGAAAATTGTTTACGACACCTGAATCGATGCCTCGAAAAACGTGTCAACTCGACCGTCTCGGGGTCGACGAAATTTGGCGTGTAACTAGATTTCTCAGAACGATTCCAGCGGTGAAATCCATTTAGTCATCAGGATCTAGAGAATAAATTCCGATTACCCAGCAAAATTACAATTTGTAGCAGAAATTCTGATTTTTCCATTTTTTCAGAAGTGGAATTTCGGGTCTACACCTTGCTCATGAAATAAGAAGCGTCAGGAAAGAAGAAGCTGAGATGAAGAAGTCTTCGGAAATTACCCGACATAAGAAGAATCTTATGGTGATGAGGAGGTTAAGTACGTGAATGAACCAAGAAGTTACCATTTCAAGCCAAATCCTAACCTGCCCACACATTACAGTCCAGCATTGAAGAACCATGAGAATTTCTCATATGGTGAAGGGGCATTACAAGGCTGGCATGGACGAATCCTGACTCAAGGATATCGGTAGCCACAAGGTTCGGCGGCATCAGGGGTGAAGGCGGGAATGACTATCGGGGTCATGGGAGGACTCGACCATTTGAAGAACAAATCTTTACTTGATTCATGGGAGACAATGAGAGCTTATACACTTCCATGAACATAAAGCCTCGACTTGGAAGCTTTAAAGTCGACCTTTCGAGTATTTAATTAGAAGATACAATTGCCTCATTGAAACTTGGAGACACCATTAGAGACCTTGGCCTTGAATATGCCAAATCGAGTAAGGGTACATTCCTATTTGACTCTGAAAAGAATCGAGTTTGCATGGAAATTAGTTCCAAGAAGTAGGAAAGAAGTGAGTAACAACCGAAGGAAGAAAGGAAAGAAGAGGCGAGGTAGAACAAGAAGGAAGTGGAAAGGAAGGAGAAGAGCACCTGGTGAACAACTTGGAAAGGAGTAATGAGCAAAAGCAGAAGGAAGGAGTACCGACATACACGGTGCCGTTTCACGAGAGGCCCGGAAGAGCGAAAGGGAAGGCGGAGTTTTCTAGATTCTTGGACATTTCGAAAATGAAATCAATATCCCATTTGTAGAGGTAATCAACCAAATGCTACTTATGCAAAATTTCTAAAGGAGATCTTTTGAAGCGAGAAAGGAAGATATTTGAGGAGGAATAGTGAATTTGGCTAGCATGCAACGGTGCGATTATCTAGCTCGAGCAAAAATGAAGGTTACTGGCGGTTTCACCATTCCACCCTTCATAGGGAAATATGAATTGAAAGGCTTTATGTGATTACAGTGCTGATATAAATTTGATACTACATCGGTTGTGCGAAGACTTAGTTTGGGGGAACACCAGCCAGCGATTACATTCTGAATGGGCGAAGCGGATCGATGGCACAACCGGAAGGTATTCTTGAATGTACTTGTCAGGTTGGGAAGTTCATGCTGATGGATTTTGTTATCATGAAGATGGAAGAAGATATCGAGTTCCTTTGCTCTTAGGAAGACCTTTCTTAACAGCTGGAGGCGCTTGTGATAGATGCGAGAAAGGTGAGCGACACTAAGGGTGGGGAATGAAGCAGTACACTTTAATCTTAATAGGAGTTCGGGACATCTGATGTAGATGCAAAAAGTTGTATGGTTGTAGAAAACAATAGTCTTCTCAGTGTTGAATTGAATTATTGTATTCTTGACATTTATCAGTGAAATTGAGATGAATTTTAATTATCTTGAGTCTTGATTGTGAAATGCGCAGTGAATTTGTTTAACAAAGAAACGGTCTCGAGCATAAATGAAAATAGTCAAGACAGAGTATGCAGCCGAGGAAACGAACTCTTGGCGGGAAACTAGTGCGGAAGGGTTAACATTGAAAGATTGTGATCATTTGAAATATGAGTTCTTAGAACGAGAAAGAAAAACCCGATCATCATATCGGCTACGTTGGTAGAAGTGAGAACAAAAAGGATTCTTTGAAGTCGAGAAAATACAAGGCTATTGTGTAACGCCCCAAAGAAAATACCATAGAATTTTATAATAATTTTATTATATATTACAGGTATAGATTGAGCCAAACTTAGGTTTTTCGAGGAAAAGTTGATAAATTCAACAGAATTGTGATAGCAAATTTAGTAAACCGGAAATTGTGGCACTAGAACAAGGATCAAATTGTAATTGCCATAAGGGATATAAAATAAAAAGGGGGAATTAGAGATGGGCCATAATGAAATAAAATAAGTTGATTTGCAATATTTAAGTGATCAATGACCTCCTTGAAATTAAATGAAGAATGGGACTATAAAAGAGAGAGATAAAACCAAAATTTCACATTTTGGTCTCAAATTTCCCTATCAAAACCTCAGGAGAAGAAGAGAGCAAAGAAAGGAGAAAAGAAGAGGAAGAAGAGGGAAGATGAGAAGAAGAAGATCAAAATTCAGGTATGTTTTTGCCTTGGAATCATGGGTATTTGGATTCTTAAGATTTGGTATGGAGATTAGTTGCTCCTTTGGTCTAGGGTTTTGTGGAAAGGTCACATAAACCCTTAACTTGTTGAGGTTATGTGGGTAAAACCCCAAATGGTAGAAAATAAGAATCATCAAAAAATTATATGATGTTTAGAAATATTGATGGACCTTTGGGTGAATTCATAGGATTTTACCTAGGGTTTTGTGGTATGAGGTTCCAAATCATGATACAAATTATTTGAAGTTGTTTTGGATGATTTCCATGATGATTTTGAGGAGGAATTAAAGAATGGGAAGTTATATGGGAGAATTAGTACTCAAAGAGTGGCAAAAGCCGTCGGACAATTTCCGGGCACATGTACGAATGAGGGGTGTGGTACACCACGGATGCGACGTAATAAGTGCAGTCGGCTGTCTGCGTGCAATTTTAATCAGTCTGACATGTCTTAGGTACGGGTCAGGTGTGCCGATGCAGTGAACTATGCCCGAGAATCTTTGTGTTTTGTACAGTTAAGTCTCATATTCGTATCCCGATTGTTTAGGGACCCTAGAAATGATTAATGGGGGTTCAAATAAGAATAAGACAAAGTGAAAAACGTACCGTACCTCGCCGCCTCGGAAAAGCTTCGCTTTGCCTCGGCGATATTCGTTTAGTACGATTATTTACATAACCACTAAGAGTGAATAAATTGTATTTGACTAGGTGCGAATTGAAGACGACAACGACCTAAGTTGATATCGAAAAGGAAAAAGGAATGATAATAGTGGTTTGTTAATACTTGTTCTTTATTCTAGTTTGTTCTCTACATGTTCTTTCTCATATTGCTCATTTGCGAAATATACATATATCGGTCGAATGATTAGTATTTGAAATGTTTGACAAATATCTTCGTAATATGCGTGTATTTGAGCTACAAGCGAATTTATTGCATAAAAGTAAATTGATTTGAAACATATTGGATGACCCGACATGACGGGGGATTCTGACTGAATTCGTCATGAGGGTAACAAATGATTGTTAAGTGGAAACCACATTTGCTCTTGAGATAATGAAACGGGACCGGATTCACCAAAGCTGAATGTCGTGAATGTCGAATTCTATAACCATATGTGAAGCGTAATTGTTAAATGAAACCACATTGCTACTAAATGACATACGGGGCCAGGATTCACCAGCGAGATACGTAGTGAATGTCGAATTCTATAGTCCTTATCTGAAATGATAATATTGAGTGTGAAACCACATTACTCTTGTGAATGACAAAACGGGGATGGGATTCACCAGGCTTGAATGCGTAGTGAATGTCGAATTCTATATCATATGAAACCACAAATCGAAAAGTGAAGCAATGGTGATGAAAAGTGTATTTATTATAAGTATCTTTTACATTGCACCGGATATTATATAAAGACATTATTTTTTGATAAATGCATGATTTATATGAAGCAGAAAATGGAATACAATTTGTATAGAACCACTAAGCATGAAAATGCTTAGCGTATTCTTTTATCAATGCATGAAGTCTTAGGAGTTATAGACATTGAAGCGAGACCCGAGATCGGGAGCTCGGAGTCGTAGAGGAGGAGTCGGGTATGCTCGATCATATGCATTACTCCATTTCCTTCGAACATTGACATTTGTAGAAACTTGAGTTTGAACTCTGAATCATTATTTTGTAAAATGCATTTGCTAAATGTAAGTGTGAGTCTTTTGAATGTGTAAATGTTTATGGGCTTGCCAATGTAATGCTTCAGTAATTACAAAATCTAAAATGAATAGCACAAGCGAAATGTTTTGATAAGATAATTGAAAATGTTGGAATTAAGCGGGCTCAGACTTGGATCATGGCCGGGTGAGTCGAGGGATTAAGTCATGACACTTTGAAAACTAAAATTTAATAAAGCGATAATAAAGGGATTTGATTAATGGATTTAAGCAGCGTCCCAGGCTTTGGTTACGTCATGCCGGGTCGAGGCGGAGCGTGGTCGCTATATTCATGGTCGGTGAGGATCTGAAGGGTATCAATCCCTCCATTTGCATGCACAAAATATTGTTGAATGATAATGCAAAAAATTCTATTGAGCATCAAAGGAGGTTGAACCCAGTGATGAAAGAAGTTGTTAGAAAAGAAGTTCTAAAATGGTTAAATGCAGGTTTTATATATGCTATATCAGATAGTTCTTGGGTGAGCCTAGTGCATGTAGTTCCCCGAAGGTGGATTCACTTGTGATCGAAATGAAAAGAATGAACTTATTCCCTACGAAGCGTGACAGGGATGGAGGAATTGTGTGGTAGCCTACGAGAAAACTAAATCTTTACTTGACCGAGAAAGGATCATTTTCCCACCTTTCATTGATGGATATATTGGATAGATTGGCGGGGACACCCTCCTTTTGTTTCTTGATGGATACTGCGGATATAACCAAATTACCATTGCACACGAGGATCGGGAAAACACTTTACATGCCCATTTGGTACTTTTGCTTTTTAGGAGAATGCCATTTGGTTTTAATGCTCTGGTACCTTCAGATGCATGATGTCTATATTTTACGATTTAGCGAAGAAGTTATGAAGATCTTCATGGATGATTTCTACAGTGTATGGATCGATTTTGAGCAGTGCTGCATGGCAGGACAATACTTCAAGGTGCGAGACGAAATCTAGCTCGAATTGGGAAAAATCTTAATTTATGTGGATTTACGAGGAAGGAATTGTCTTGGGGCACATGATTTCTGCAACAGGGCTAGAGGTAGACCAAGCAAAAGTTTCAATTATGAAATTTAAATCATACCCACTACGGTCGAGGAATTAGAAGTTTCTTAGGAACGTATTTGGATTTTTCTGAGAAGATTTATCATAGATTTCAAAAAATTGCTAAGACCCTTATGCGAGATTCTTTGGAGGGGAAAAGGATACTAAGTTCTATTTTGATGAATCACATATAATTCTTTTGAAGAAATCAAATCAGGTAGTTGAAGCTCAATCACGGCAAAGGCAGTTGGAGCGAAAAGAATTTGAAATCATGTGTGATGCCGGTGATTTTGCAATGGGGCTGTATTAGAGATGGCGAAAAAAAAGTATTGAGCCGTATGTTATGCAATGAAACAACTATGAAGCTCGAAGAATTACTACCTCTTGAAAAGGAGATGTTGTCGATAGTATTTGTATGTGAAAAATTTAGGCCATACATTTTGGGGTCCCATGTTATTATACACATTGATCATGCAGCAATTAAGTATCTAATGGCGAAAGAAGCAAAGCCAAGGCCGATCGGTGGAGTATTGTTATTCTGAGAATTTGATTTAGAAATAAAAGACAAAAAGGTTGTGATGATGATAGGCGATCATGGCCAAGGTAGAAGAAACACAACATCTGAGAAGAAAATATAACGAAAATTTTCGGATAAAAGCGGGTTATTCCGGTACATCCTCCGATCACCTTGGTATCTTGTGTGTGAACGCAGCTTGTGGAATTATGCTTACGAATTCAGCTACCATGAGAGAAAAATTTGGGGCGACGGCGGGTACCATTTGGGATGACCATTCTTGTTTAAAGGGTGATATGATTATAAGGAGATGTATACCAGAAGGTGAGCGAAGTAAGATTTTACAAGAATGTCATGCATCACCATATGGGAGGTGTTTGCGGGAGATAAAAACGACCCACAAAATTCTCGGTCGGGATTTTCTTGGCCTACTATTTTTAGAGTATTTTGAATGGGTGAAGATTATGTGATGATCGAAAGAGATAGGAAAATATCGGCAAAGGCATAAATGCCCCTGCAGGCATCCTGGTGGTGCAATTGTTTGATGTATAGAGAATGGACTATGGGGCCTTTACGGCTTCTGTTTGGAAATCTATATATACTCATGTTTGTGGATTATGTATCAAAATGGGTTGAGGCGTAGCTTGTCCCGAGAATGATGCTAATACGGTTATTGGGATTTTTACAAGAAATATTCTCGGGAGATTTGGGACACCCCGGAACTATAATCGGTGATGGAGGAAGCCACTTTGAAAATAAAGTGTTTGACAAACTCATGAAATGAGATGTAAATTGCTCCCGAAACACATTATGAGCTTGGCTTATCACCCTCGACTAATGGTATTGAAATTTCAACGAGGAGATAAGAAAATTCTTGAAAAGACTGTAAGTTCCAACAGAAGAGATTGGTCTTTAAAGCTTGATGATGCACTCTGGGCATACAGGACTGCTTTTAAAACTCCCATTGGAATGTCCCCATACAGGCTTGTCTTTGGAAAACCTTGTCATCTACCTCTTGAGCTAGAATATAAAGCTATGTGGGCCATGAAGCTAATATAAACTATGTAGGCCCATCAAGAAATAAATTTGATTTCAAGAAGTTTGCTAAAGAAGAGAGGCTACTCAGTTAAATGAATTGGAAGAGTTGAGAATGGCCTATGATAGTGCGGAATCTGAATAAAACAAAAAAATGGCATGATCAAGCGAATTTTGAGGAGGGAATTCAAGGCGGGGAGATCGAGTCCTGTTATTCAACTCCTGACTGAGACTCTTTCCGGGAAAGTGATTCGTGCCACGAGTAGGGTTCTTAGGAATCATGAAATTTATACCTAAGTTGCTCCTGCGCCATGGCGTGACTGTGGTATAGCGGCTCACAGGATCGAACACGGGGATGGGTTTCGTCTTACAAATGACTTGTATAATGATTCAAAAAATGGTGGGGCTTCATTTTGGATTTTGGTTGCATAAAAAAGTGGTTGTTGTCACTAAGCTAGCGACGAGTTTAAAATAAGATGAAAAAAGAAGACCTTGAAGTTTTGGGTCCTGAAGTTTGGTATGATGGGGTTGTAGAGGTGTCCTCGGGTTATTTCCTTGCATTAGAAGTGATGACATAGTCATTCCCAAAGCGGATCTTTGTTTAACTAAAAACCAACCCTTAGTAACCTTCTATTTGAACCATAGCATTTCTTTACTTTTTATTTAATGTTCTGGTTGAAAATAAAGCATTGCTTCTTTGATGGCTCCGTAAATGACATCTAATGAATGTCGTTAATATCCCCAACAATAAGAATACCTGAACCACACAAGAAGCATGCAGTATTCACCAGAAAATACATTAAATAACTGACTGCAAACCTAGTTTTGAAAGTTTGAAACACAAATCTGTAGTACTGCTTCATGGAAAGCGGAGAACGCACCACTTGAGCCCACATCGACTGACCTAGCAGCCCCCTCTTCAAGGTTTGAGGCTTGTGACATCCTTTGAGTTGTCATCTCGAAAGGGGTGTGTTTAGCGACTAGAAAATGAATAGGAGAGAGAAGAGAGAAAATGGGAACAACGAGGTAGTAAATGGCGCATTAAAATGAAAGTTAGGATTACAAAATATTCATAACATGACTATATAGCCCCACAAACATATGAAAATACCAAACTATCTTAAATAATATGATTATATTGAGGGCAAAGAATTAATCAAGCGTCGTTTGGATCACAAAAATACGATGCAGATAATTTCGCTATGCACAGGAAATTTATTTATATAGCGAAAATTAAGCTATCATAGCGAATTTAGCTATCATGAAATTTCAATCATAGTGAAAATTTATTATGCCTGAGAAAAATTTAGCTATGCATTTCGCAATCATGCGAGAATTTATTTAATAATATGAGAATTTCAACACTCTCATGAATTTAGCTGGATTGTGAAAATCCTAGCTATCATTCTGAAATTTTAATATCGTCTCTTATTTCCTCTCTCTGTACTTGCTTCCTGCATCTTTCAGCCTGCTATTTCTTCATCTCAAGCTTGATGAAATCGACGAGAATTCATACGAACTCGGCATAAATCAACACAATTTCGATGCCAAGCTTGATGTGATGGTAAATGTTTACGAAGCCTGCAAAACTACCAAAAACAACCTCGAAACAAAAATCGATGAAATGTAAGGGACCTACACATGTCAATCGGCTTAAATAATATGATTGAATGCATAGCTTGCTCAAACCTATCTTAAATAGGACTCAAAATAGCACTTTGAGTGTAATCACCCAACCAAGCCTTAGTCCTTAGCGATACTAAAAATAAAGGGGATCACCATTTATGCTTTGCAAAGAGTATTCTGTTCAAAAAGTGTGTGTAAGTGAGGCTTTACCTTCAGTATGAAAAATTTGGACTCTGTACAAAAACCATCATAGAGACCCGATTGCCATATAGAGACAAGTTTCCTAATTTGCTAAGGCGCTAGGCCCATTCCCTCCCAATAAGCTATTGCGGAATATTAAGCGATGTGCTTTAAATAGATTCATTTACACTCTTATTTCCTTATTGTATTGTAGGCTGCAATGCCCAAACTCGACTTCACGAAAGTCCATGCGGGGGTCCACAGATAACTCCCGACCACTTAAGGTTTAGGGTATCAAATTAAGATCTGTCGACCCACTTAACTCATGGCGGGCTTCACCACGGACTTGAATGATTTCGAGAATCTGCACTACAACTCTCTAAACTCCACCCATCCCCGCCCATGTGTGAGCAAGTCGGTGACTCTGACCAGGTTGGCTTAGGGCCATAGGGCACAAAGGCTTTCGCCATATACCCCTCGGACTGTGTTCGGGTTTCAAGGTAAAGTGTCACGACTTTCCATTCTCTTTTTCTTCTTTCTTTTTCTTTTTGCTTTTTCTTTTTCATTTGGAAGACTACATTGGTCTTCATTTGTGGGTAACATAAACCTATTATGGGTCGTATTGAATCCCTAAGGCGGTTTACCAAAGTAAAAGGGTATGCGGCTTCTCGACCTATTGATGAAGCGATGTGCAGCGTGATTAGCTAAAGGAGGATGAACAAGGTTGAAAACTTTGGAATCTCGACCCGACTAAAAACTTAATCATGCATGGAGCTATTCTAGCATTATGGTATCTGAGTGCTTAAAATTTTCAACTTTCAGTGAAGCGAAACAAAATATAGGAGCGAAAAAAAATAGTTTACAAAAGTGTGAAAAATGTAAATATTGCTATAAAGCTTTTGATATAACAGAGAGTAAGCTAGTACAAGCAACATAGCTAAACCTGATACATAAATAATCATAACAAAGATCAGCACTGTATTGGCTAATACATACATACTAAGCAGTCTATCTGAAAATAAGTAGGTAGTTGATAAAGGCCCAAAACATAACTTAAAATATGATAGATGACACTTGACTCTAACTTTTCCCTGACAAAGTATACTTAGTGTGCCTTTGGTGAGGGATCGGAAGGTAAAGAGAGGGATGCGACCACCTCACTCTCGTGGTGGTGTAGGCAATAGGTGGAGTCTGAGCTGTGCGTGGTTGCCGGCACATCCCGAGAGGCTGCCCAGCGGATCTGACGGACTGATCCGCGAGTAGTGGGGCTGTGGGCTGTCCCGCGGCCGGCGGCGGGAGGCCAGGGTGGCTCACGAATGCAGCGAAGAAGCGTGGTGTGATTACGCACGGGGGTGACCTCGGCTCGGGCCATCTGCTTTCGGTCGATCTTGTGGCCGCGTGGCTTGACCCGAGAAATCCTGGAAGTACGGATGCTGCGGTGGCTCTGCGATGTGAAGGATGGGCGGCGGTCTCGGGAGGAGGCCCCGGGGCGGAGTAGGAGGCGGTGGAGCTGGAGGAGATGAATCTGGAGCTGAGGTCCTCTCCACCTCCTCCTCTGGAACAGGCTGCTCATCCCTCGGCAGGTCCTCTATGTGTATCATTCGCGGCCTCACTCCTGTCTTGTAGAAGAAGGGTGACATATATAAAGGCAGCTCGATTGGATAAAATCGAGGACAACTGTTGCCACTCTATGCGTGCTCCTCTGGGAATCCCAAATGCTCTAAGACTTGGCACAACAACCTCGGCATCAACAGAGGAATAGTCTTTGCCCGAGCTAGGTCCAAACGGTGGACCTTCTCCTCGAAGTGTAGTAGCTCGGTCATGACTGAGCTCGGAGGGACTGAACCAGAATCCCTCGGATATCTATTATGGGAGCCTCGAGTATAGCTCCCCTACGGTATGCGTCTTTGAAGTGGGAAGCAGTGGTCAGAGTACGTGGTCCGAGGGCATCGCGAGGGGAAGAGCTGCCGTGAGAGTATAGGCCGGCGGAAGTGGTATCTCGGCGAGAGGCGAACCATCTCTCTAGGTGATGGGTGAGGCCCACGGCCAAATAGTCTCTGGAATTAGCGAGAGACAGCGGGCTCGCGGTACAATATCTCTGTTCGAATTGCCCGAGGCGTGATCGATCACGAGCCTTGGGATCTCCACGTCGTTGGCGCTCCTCGGGATGTCATAGTATGATAAAACTCAAGCACCACCCGGGGATAGAAAAACTGCCTCGGAGTCATGAATGGCAGTAGTGAATATCATTGGATCAACCGCATCGAATCTCTAAATCGCTGGTCCGCTGTCAATGCCGGTATGTCATAGTATGACTCTCCATGGAAGTCCCTAGCACGAAGATTGACGTTCCCTGGAATCGGATCGCAGCTAAACATCGGGCGCCTGATCCTCGAAGTTGGGGATAACTGGGGCGACAGACTGCATCAGCCCAGGAGGAGGCGACGACTAGGGCCTGGGCAGTGAGAGACTCAGGGCCGGATGTCCAGGCCGGCAGAGGCGGGACCCTCCGGCGAGATCTGGATCACCTGGGGAGAAGGGTGGGTCCACCGAGTGCTGTCCTTTGGATGGGGGCTCAGGCTGAGCCTCCTCGGGGAAATAGAGGCGGGACCATGTATCAAGGCTACAGTGGCGAGGGGGCTGATGTGAGGTGCCTACGCTGGCACGGTCGGGAGGTGGCTGTTTGTAGCCACTAGATGCCCGACACCGTCTCGAGGAGTCTTGGGCCCGGAACCACGGGCTGTAACGCTGATGGGCTCTGCCCAGTGCAGACCATGATGGAAGCTGGCGCGGTAGGGGTGGCGTCGGGTGTGGCGGGCGGCTCGGGCTCACTACAAGGCTCGATTGGGTGCGGGTTTCTTTGTGACGGCAGGGGCGCGGCGGTGGACTTTCAGATGCACGGGGTGCGTCTCGGACCACGGCTCCGGCGTGCGGCTGGCTGTCGTTTGTGTGCGGAGGGTGGCCTGGTCCGTGGGGCTCGGCTAGGTGGCGCGATGAGCGGGAGAGAAGCTTGAGGCGAGTGGAGGCCTGGGCGTGGGGCGCTCGGGCGCGTAGCGACGGTGCGGGCGGCTTGGGGCACGAGTAGGGGCTCTCGGCTCTCGGGCGGCTCGGGAGAGGTCTTTGTGGCGGAATGGGGGGTGCCTTTTTATAAAGCATTTAGAGGCGACTAAAGGACCCCGTAGTAGTAGAAGAGGCCACGGGGATAAATTGGCTATTATTCTTGAAATTTATGCCTGCTGTTAACTTCCATACATAAATAAAAACAAAATTAATTTAAATAGAATTAAAATAAAATAAATAAAAATAAAATTGAAATAAATAGAAACTAAAATAAAATAAAAAAAACTAAAAATAAAATAAACTACAAATTGACTTTAATTAAACTAAAATCAAAATTTTTTGAGCTACGATTTGGTGCTTAGTGGAGACGAGCCGACTCTGATGGTGAATTTCAGCAGCAGATCGGGGTTCTTCGTCTGATGATGGTGCTATCTCAAGCTCACTGTTGATTCTTCTTCAGGGATCAGTGTATGTGGAGTATTTCAGTGATCAATTCTGTGACTGCTGCTCTTGTATTCTACTAATTTCTTAGTGGCACTTGGTTTCCACGCTTTTTGGGCGATCAGAGCATCATCCCAATTCTTGCCCCTAAATCCGTGGCTTGTGCTTGTTGCTTAGGTGAAAAATGTTGAGCTCAGTGTCATGTTGCCAAATGTGAGCTGCATGAATCCATTCCGACAATTGATTATCGCATTGGAAGTGGCGAATGGCCTTCAAGATGATTGGCATGATTAGGCCCAGCTGCGATCGGTTCGGTATCGAGCCTTCTGAAATCCAGCTGGATGGTAGGAATTTGTCCACCTTACCAATACATCCTCAACTGTGCCCTTAGGAATTTTTGGGTCGATCGGTTGGGATAGAGTGATGTTGGTTGGCTTAAGCTCCCCGAGCCAGTTGCATTTGCGCTGTAGCCA
Organism: Tetrastigma voinierianum; assembly: GCA_016808115.1. NCBI lineage: Eukaryota > Viridiplantae > Streptophyta > Magnoliopsida > Vitales > Vitaceae > Tetrastigma > Tetrastigma voinierianum. Next base: position 694,471 of record JAEQBH010006450.1, read on the forward strand.
TGAGTCCGACAATGCTTTATCGCACAAGTCCCTCCAATGTTGGCCCGATATTGTGGGGATCACGGATCCTTGTATTTCACTTAGGGGTCTTGCTGCGAATGATGGCCGGCTTTGCAGTGACACGTGCATTTAGGAAGGCTTTCTTTTGATATGACAGCCCTCTTGTGTGCACGGGGTCCTTGAAAATTTGCATATGTTGGGACCTGCTTGATCATGTCAAGTAGTGGGATATTTTACCTTCACTTGCCTTAGCACCTCCCAATTTTAGTTTGGTTTGTGATTTTTCTTGCCTCAAGTGGCAGGAAATGGAGGGGCATGTTTTTCTTCATTGGTCTTCTCGTTATTATTCTCTCGGGCTCGACTTCCCTTTTCTTTTGGACTCTTCGGCAATCTTGAGCCTTTGGTTGTTGAATTTTCTTTCCCTCCTCAGAGTGATGATAGCCTTTACTTAGCCCCATTGTGCATTGGGATCATGCGAGCCTATTTCATGAATTCCCACTAGGGTTTTGTAGTGTACGGGAGGAATTTCCCTTTTCGAGGACCTTCTTCTTTGGTTAGACAACACAAAATGGAACTTTGCAACTCAGAAGATGCATGATGTCGCTTCTTGTTGAGTGAGCTCTCTTATTTTCAATTTTACGATTAAGTTTTGGACATTGATGGCTTTCTGCTCCTCTACAAAATTTCCCCTTGTTAAGCCTTTTACGTATGAACTAAAACCCCTCGAGCTAACATAGCTCTGAGCCTTACAATTCTCTTATACCCATGTCACTTTGGATAAGTTGGCTTGCTAAAGTAAATTTCTCTTAATGTTCAGAATTAAAAATAAGGGTTTAATGCGACTTGCAAGTACGGGTCATCTAGTAGTAAATGAATGTAAGTCCGGGTATCATTCCCACGAGTTGATAGCCAGTGCAGTCGACTACCTTAGCTACTAAAATTTCATACTATTTGGACTCAAGACTCATAGTGAAAGTTTTATCAAAGCAGCAAAAAATTAAAAATCTATACTATTAGAATATACCGAAAATTAAACTAAAACAAAAGTGAATGACTAAAAAAATAAATAAATAAATAAATTGTACATAAAAGAATAGATTGAATGGAGTTCTTGAGAGAAGCGAAAACCATCGATGAAATCTGATGGAGCATTAAATTCGACTACTAAATGGTTGCTACATTCTATGTATGGATCACGAATTTGTCGAAGATTTCCTAACTATTGGAATTGGTTTCTCCTTTTCTTGATTTGATATCCCTTGCTTATACCGAGAAGACGAATCCAAACCAGATTTTTGTATTCCACATTCTCTTGCAAGATGCGGGTATTTTCTTTCTCAATACTTCACCCGTTTCTATATTTGGCGAACTACTTTGCACCTCGGATTCTCTTAAAATTTCCACTACTTAATTGGTGGCTCGACCTCGGATCTATGGGTTTATCCCTTTCTTGACGGATCTAGTGGCTGCGAGTTGGAACTTACCTTAGATTGAGGTGAACTCACGATCATTTATATTGTTAAATGCACCTCCTACTTGATTATGAGCGAATGGAGTTTATCAAAATGAACTCTCGGAGCTCGGCAAATTCGATCAATGGTAGTCGAACATGCCCGAGAAAAGAATGTCTCGACTCTCGGGAATCTCCCCGGAGTCTCTGTGTCACTCGGAGGGCATCACGGATATCGAGCCAAGATACATTCCCTTAAGCGGTATTAGGTCATACCATTGGGAACTTATCCATTCAAAACGACAGACTAAGTAAAAATCGGGCAAAATTAATTCTTTATAAATGCGGGAAGGCGTAACTAAATGTAAATCAAATCAGTAGTACAGTTGGTCTTGCGTGCAATTAAGAATAGAGTACTAGATCCCGCCTGACCACTTTGCTGGTGTAAAGCGAGAAGAAATGAAATCAATTTGTCTAGATTTCATAAATTTCCAGGCAGTAATGCTTAAGAAAACGTAAGCAAAAATCAAACTGTGCTCGTTTACACTGATTTGCGATTAAAACGAGAAAAATAAAACTAAAAAAATCTAAAAATAAAATCACTCTATAATATACATGAGTTCCCTCTTCTTACTTTTAAAGTCGTGAAGAAAGGGAGAAAACTACTTTACCATTCTAAAGCTATCTATTTATCTTGTAAAAAGAATCTAGTAGAATCCCAAAATGCTCCCGGTGGAAATCCAAGAAAAAGCCCTGACTCAACTGTTCTATGCGTGAGCAAATTGATGTCGCTGACATAGATTTCTTGATGGCTTGTGATCCGCGACCTCTTATTTTTGTTGCAACGATTTGTCTTGCGAATGCCTTGATCGATAATTAGCGACGTCAAAGTCATATCGCGACATCATTTGTTCAGTGTTCCTTCAGTGTCGATGTCGCGACCTCAGTCCCATGTCGCGACATCATTTTCTTTCATTCTTTCACCTTCTGAGTTGCGACATCAATTTTAGGTTGCGACCACTTTGCTGTTTGTATGACGACTTCATGTTGTGACTTTGATTTCTTGGTCGGAATCGTGTTGGTAGTCTTTTTTTGCCTTCATATGTATCAATTTTATGTCGCGACTTCATGGTGATGTCGCGACCTCTTTTTCTTCCTATTTCTTTTCTTCAGGTTGCAACCTCAGTTCTACGTTGCAACTAATTTCTTTCTTCTACTATTTCCCGGTCGTGACATGGTGGTGTTGTGACCTCTGCTCTTCTGCTCAAACTCTTCTTCGGTGTGACCTTGTTAATTAGTCGGGACATCATCTCGGTCATGAATCTTCAGATGCTTCTGTTTTTATGTCGCGACATCGAGTGATGTCTAGCATTTATAGAATATAATCACTGGTACAACCTCCTCTTTCAAGTCGCGACTTCACTTGTTCACGTTTGAGTCTCTTATTAGCTTGGAATTTGTTGATGTCGTGACTTGGAATGGGCGCTTGGCTGAGCTTTATGTGAGACTAACTTTCCAGTCGTGACTTGATTACCAGCTGGTGATTTCTTCGATTTTGCTAGGGTTGAGTTTTAGCGTATTTTCTGCTGAAATGAAATAAGGTCAATTATCCACTTTTCTTGAACAATTCCATTTATCTGTGTGAGACAGACCTAGAGACTTTGGATAAATGCCGCGTATCTGGGTTAGATGAAACGATGTAAACAAGGAGAAGAAGAGTGGAAGTTCTTTGTTGTCTTGAAGTGGAGTGGCTATTTGTTATTATCATAGAACATATCTGAGGTTTCGGCTTCCATGATAGGTTTGGATGATTCCTCCAATTGGGGTTATAGGTGTTGCCATAAGGAGCATTTGTAGGTGGCTTATTTTGACCCAAGACATGGGCATGCTCTTACATTAAGTCCCTTACTGAAGGAACTACTAGAAAATGCTCCCCAGGGTGGCTATTTGACTGACAATTAAAACAAGCTGGTTGAGATGCAGGCAACTCATTCACTTCTTGCATTTCATGCTGATTTCTCATTTCCAGCTCCTCCAACCTTCGAGATTGAGGTGGTGGGTTTGCTTTCCTTCAGGTGTCTTCGGAAAGTGCATAAATGCCTCCCCTTTGGTGGTCGAGCCTCATTCTTTCTGCCTCCCTTGGGTTTGGCTCATCCCATCCCTTGGAAGTTTCAGCCACATAATTCAAAAAGTCCATGGCTTCATCTGGGTTCTTGCTCAGAAAGTCCCCTTCACACATGGTTTCCAGTAGTTGCTTCATGGACGGAGACATACCATCATAGAAGTGGTTCACTAGCATCCATGTATCAAAACCATGGTGTGGACATGCCTTGATGAACCTCCATGAACCTCTCTGACGATAAAACTACTCATTGTCATGGCGAGTAAGTGTAGATTTGCCTCTTAATTGTTGGTCTTTGTTGTACTAAAAATTTCTTGAAATTCGACGAAGTCGATGATTCTAATTGTTCTTAGCCTCGGTGAGTGCAGGCAAATCTGGCCTTGTCCTTCGGTGTGAAGGGAATGCTTTCGGCAAGCAGGTCCATTATCAGGCACACCTTCTTTAAAAGTTATTGCATACTTCCTCGAACTCGAATATGCTTGTATGGATTTTCATTCCATTTGCATGAAAAGTGGGAAGTAGGGGCACCAAATAGGGTCTTACTGGCACATCATCAGCAGGTGGTATGATGCAGGAAGGTGCACTCACTCTAGGAGGGTGTATGTGATCCCTCATGGACTAATATGCTGTAGGATTCACTGGGGCTCCTTGCTGACTTTGTTGTTCTTCAGGTAGAGGATCCATTTGCTCACTGTGTACATTGACTTCACAACCTTGCTCAATTGGTGTACCCGATGCTGCGTCTACGATATTCCTACATCCCGATGTTGCCTGAGCACATGATGACCTGAGACAAAGCAAGAAGCGGCAGACTTGCGAGGGATCGGGTGTTAGGCAAAAAATATATAAAAATGACTATAAAGAGCTCGGTGGCGTGAGTAAAAAAAAAACTTGAAATTCTAAAAATGAAATTGGGTTTAAAAGGTCACGATACTTGTAATGAGGATTCTGACACTCATCAACTCATCATCGTGGTTTGCACCTTCCCCGTAGCATCGTTTTGATTTGTGCCACGAGTAGGGTTCTTAGGAATCAACAAGAATTATACAAGTTGCTCCCTCTTTGTAGTAGCGTAACTAATGCAATACAACGGCTCTAGGATCGAACACAGGGATGGGTTTTCGTCTTACAAATGACTTGTATAATGAGTCAAAATGGTGGGAGCTTACATTTGGATTTTTGGTTGCATAAAAGAAGTGGTTGTTGTCACTAAGCTAGCGCGTTTAAAATAAGATGTAAAAAGAAGACCTTGAAGTTTTGGGTCACCAGTTTGGTATGATGGGGGTTATAGAGGTGTCCTCGGGTTATTTCCTTACATTAGAACCGTGACATATAGTCATTCCAGCCAGGATCTTTGTTTAACTTTAAAAACAACCATAGTAACCTTCCTATTTGAACCATAGCATTTCTTTATTAATGTTCTGTAGTTGAAAATAAAGCATTTAACCTACTTTCGGTGGCGCAAGTAAATGACATCTAATGGATGTCGTGTATCTAGCAATAAGAATACACTAAACCTAAAGCATGCGAGTGTTGACGAAAATACATTAAAGTAGCATTTTAAACCTAGTTTTGAAAGTTTGAAACACAAATACGCGATGCTTCATGGCAGGAGATTTTCTTGAGCCCACATCAGCCAACCTATGACCCTCCTCTTTCAGGTTTTGAGGCTTGTGAGCATCCTTTACTGAGTTGTCATCCTCGAAAAGGGTGTGTTTAGCGACATGAAGGAAGAGGAGAGAGAAGAAAATGGGAACCAAAAGCAGTAAAGTAAATGAAAGCTGCGTTAAAAATGATTAGGTTATAAAAATATTCATAACATAGAAGCATATAGCCCATGAGCATGTAGAAAATACCAAACTATCCTAAATAATATGATTATTGAGGGCGAGGAATTAATCAAAGCGGAGTCATTTAGATCCTGTCTGTGCATATAATTTCGCTATGGGCGAAATTTATTTATATAAGCGAGAATTTATTTATCATGCGAAATTTATTATCATAGAGAAATTTCGCTATATAGCGAAATTTCAATCATAGTGAAAATTTCGCTATGCATAGAAAATTTCGCTATCATAGCGAAATTTCAACATATAGCGAAAATTTCGCTATGATTGCGAAAATTTCGCTATCATTGCGAAATTTTCGCTATCATTAGCAGTACTCTCTCTTACTTCTTTCTTATCTTCCGGCCTAACATTTCTTCGTCGGCGTGATGAAATCGTGAGGAATTCATACGAACTTCGGCATCATCGACACGATTTTGATGCGAGCTTGATATGATGGTAAATGTTTCTGACATGAAAACTGCAACGACCTCGAGAAACAAAATCATTAGTACTTTAAAGGATTTCTGTGTCGATCGACTTAAATAATGTGATTAGTAAGCAGAAGCACTCAAAAACTATCTTAAATAGGACTCAAATAGCACTTTTTGGGTACTAATCGAAACTTAAATCGAATGGAGTGGACCATATACCCAGTGGTATCAAGCACACAATTTGGGGCGTGACACTTAGTCGACAATCATGGGAATTCAAAGTTAATGGTTGGTCATTTATAGGAGAAAGCGATTGAAAGAATGACTTAGTTCTGAATGAAAAATTTGAAGAAAGCGAGAACTATAGCGTGACAAGTCAGGCTAAGACTAAAATTGAAACTGACTTTATTGGAAGGGCTGATGAGAAATTGTGCGGGGAGCAGTAATCAAACTTCAAATCTGCATCAGAGACAAAAAGGGGCAGTATACTCTTCTTGATTTTATTTAAATTTTGTCTCTAATATGGCATGATTGAAAGTTTGGGGGAATTATATTTTGTTCTGGTGCTTAAATTTTGAATATGATGCATAGTGGATGATTTTGTTGAATATTTGCGTGATGAAGATGAATTGAGTTGTGTTTGCCTTGATTGGGTTGGTAATTAATTGTTGTGAATTTAATTGTTCAAGGAGACCTAAAAATTTTATAGTGCAACATTAATCAAAGAAAGTTGCAACCATGAATGTTGGAATGGAAATAATAAGGTAGAAAAAGAAAGTCACAACGATGAAAGCTGAGGTCTACGACTAAAATAGAAAAGAAAGAAAAGCGAGTCGTGACATCAAGTCCCATGTCGTGACCATTTGGTCATGACAATCCTTAGGTTGCGACGGAATAGTCGAAACTTCGATAAAAGTAGGTTTTAAAACCTTTCATTTTGGGCGTTCGACATTAAAATGAAATCATTGCAAATCATCAATTAGGAGGCTCAAGTCAGTCGCGAACTCGATAACGTAATCATGACATTGTTGGCGATCCATTCATTCAATCAACTTTAACTCGTTGAACCTTTCGGTTCTACATCATTCATTCAAAATATTTGAAATAAATTGTCATTAATGCGAGGACGACGATGTCTTGATTAAATGAATTAGTTTAGTTTGCCCCAGTTTAAAAATGAATAATTGATTTAATAAATCCAGAGAAACGTCCCCTTCTCGGCAAATTTCAAAACCCCTATTGGAAATAGCAGGAATCTTAAATCCGAAAAATTTATTCTAATTCATTCCTTGAGTTTGGAAAAAAGAAGAGAATAAAGAGCCTTGTAGTTCCCAAAAGAGAGGAAAGCGAAAATCACTATAAAAGGATGGAAAACAAGGAAGAATAAACAACGAGAATGAAGAAAGGAGAATGAAAGAGTTCTAAGGCTGTAACTTATAGAGCTTATGGAATGAATGGAGTCGGGAGGAAAACAAATAATTCCATTCATTATTCCTTAAAAATATTTATGTGTAATCAAAGAGAGTAGTTGATGGGAAGGGAATTGGAAGAAGAGTTAATTAGAACCCATCATCCAGAGGAGCTCCAAAATAAAAGGAAGGAAGGGCCCCAATTTGATTCTTGTTAGCAATAGAATCATGACGTGAGGTTCGAGAATGCAGAGAACCAAATAAGCGGCTTCCACAGCCTTAAGAGGGAAGATATAGTATTTTAGATCAAGAAATAAAGAGTTTTTCTCTAGTTTAGTTATAGTCTTATTTGTAAAGAAATTAGATTGTACAATATCGAAACGTTTTGATATTTGAATAAAATTCTTGATGATTTACAAATTAGTTATTTATTGATGGATGAACATGACTTGAGAAATTTTGTGTTTGTGTCATTTCTTGTTAGGATAAAGATTTTGAATGCTTTTCTTGTGCAATAATCAAATAAACAATTTTGTTCTTTCCCAAGAACAAAATATTCAGAAAAAAAAAAAATAATAATAAGAGTGTAGAGTAGTAAACTGGAAATTAGGAGTTATTTACATGTTTAAATCCGTTTAGATTCTGGCGGAAAAATGGTTATTGTTGATGGAACAAATAACTTGGTTGAAATAGTATAAATAGACAGTGAATAAGTACAAGTCTTGAAGAAATAATACACTTGGTCAACAAAACTCATGATTTAGAGAATTAGGAACATCTTGGGAAGTCGGGATTAAGAGTCCATAGTCACAGAACTTGTTAGATTATTGATTGGCGAAATCTTAGGTAAAAGCATTGTGAGAGTGATTGGGGCCATCCTTGGCGATTTGAGCTTTCAAGCCTACCCTCAATATATGCTAAAGCATATCCTCTAGTTCCTTGATTTGAGCCAAACGAGCCTTATTTCTTGATGCGACAGCGAAAACCTAGGCCTTCACTTTGCGGTAATCCTGCGTGAAGAGCCCGGTATCAGTTCGATGCGAAAGAGTCTACGGTAAAGGGAAGAAACAGTATGGGGAAAAATGTTCCAAATGTTCTGATGAAGAGGTGAAGAAGTAAAGCTGAAATTAATGAAAAGGGAATAAGTTTTCTTGTGGCTATTTCCCTTGAGCAGAGGAATTAAGCTCGTATGGTGTTTTAACACTGGTACTTATACCAAGCGGGCATGGGAGTTTCTACCCCAAAGTTCTCTAAGAGTGATAGAAAGCTAAAAAGGGCAAACATTTGCACTATTCCCAGCCTTAGAAAAGCGAAGCAAGGATTAGAACAAGATAGCGGCTTAGAATAGGTGCATATGGAAATTAAAATTCCATAAAAGGAATTCAAAAGATGAATCAGGCGAATTGAGGAGAATCCATAGTAAAGAAACAGGTGAAAGAGTGAAGGCCAACAAGTCTGAAAAGATTGAGCTTGGGTGATTTGCAGCAAATTTTCCCATTATCGCTGATTACCTAAACCCGACATTCTGACGAAGACTGATTGATCTTGAAGGTTGAATTTCACCTACATTAGTGGAGATCAATGAAAAAACAAGCCTATGGGACTTTGAAAAATAGTCCGAAACTCGGAAGATTAAGCTAAATCCAACATGAAGAGATGAAAAGGATTGAAGACACCGCACACACACATAGAACAAGACTTGTTAGAATATTTATTTTAAATATATTATTTCATCAAGAGATTTGTGATATAAGTCTAGATTTCATTTTTCTTGAATCGGCTTGAAATTTAAAATGATCTTTGCTATCTCACATTTCAAGTTAGAGGTGGAATGAGAGAAAGACAATGGTATGAATGGAAAATGTCCTTAAAATTTTAAGCTTATTTGTTTGAATGAGCAATTCTTTATTTTCTTTCTTTGGAGGCCAATGAAATTTTAAGTTGGGGGGAATTTGATGGTCAGCTTCGTATGATTTTAATCTATTTTTTTGAGCATATTACAAGATAAATGTTGATTCATATGCATAAATGTGGATATTTTAATCAAATTTAATTTTGCAGAAAATCTGACATAATAAATCCCAGCCAACCGGAGAAAGAGACCGACTACAAGCGAAATGAAGTCATGGCCCGAAAGTCGGATGTGACAGAGCTTAGTTTTGGTCATTTCAGTCACGACATCACCGAGATCAGTTTTGGGGAAGAAATGAAGGCTGTAGCAAGCGAAGTGTGACTTGAAGATTAAACTGCGACCCGAGAATGACAGGCAACAAATGAAGAGTCGCGACACCACACTAATGTGTGACGCCCGATTGAATATCGAGGTCATGACGTCACTCGATGTCGCGGCGTGGATGCGTCAATAAAACCCCGCAAAAAGTCTACGCAAGAAAAAGAAGTTGCAACTAATTTTAAATGAAGGCATCATTTGAAATTAGACATGCAGTTGAGTTCGTGACATGACAATTGAAACTGAAGTCTCAACAGAAAGATTGAATTTGCGACCATTTATTAAGCAAAGACCACAAACAATGTCGCGACCACTCATTCAGGTTGCGACCTAAGAATTTGAGCGAGAAGAAATCGAGTCATGACTACTTTTGGCTTGATTGGGACTGGCGGCCCGAGCGAAGTAACACATGAATTACGCGACATAAGCGTAATTCGCGACACGGAATAGAGGTTGAAAGAAGGAAATTGGTTCTGTGAAGAATTGGGGTGCGACGAAGATGAGAAATGAACATGAGAGGTTGCGACATCACCTTGAAGTCGCGACTTAAAATTTGAAACTGTGAGTAGAAGATCGCAGCAAAGGTGTGACGAGAAAAACAAAGTCACGACACGAAGTAATCACGATGGAAACGACAACAAGGTGCGACAGCAGGAAATCGCGACATGCAACACAACGGAAAAAGAGTCGACTTCGAAGCGAAGTCGTGACTCAAAGCGGAAAAGAAAACGTGATGTCGCGATGTGAAATACGTGGTCATGACGTCAACTTTTGAGGAACTTGAGCTACAGGTGTGACCATAATGATCATAGCGATCATTAATTCCCAACGTATTGCGAGGTGGGACTAAACGAAACAACAAAATTCGCGTGAACATGAACAATCAAGGAAAATCCAGCCAGCGACATCAACTGAATTGTGACATCAACTTCCAGTCGCGACATAGAATAGTAAGCAGGAGCTTTCTTTTAGGATTCCACTGGAGCTTTGGGGATTATTGATTTCATTTGGCGGTATAAATGAAGACAGTTTTAGAATAGTAAAGTAGCTTAGTCTTACACTACCCAAGGAAAGGAGAGGAACTCGGTGTATAGTTTAGAGTAGATTTTTATTTTTATTTTTAGTTAATTTCTTTTAAGTTTGAATCTGCGAGCGTGCGAGAAGCTTGAGTGGACACATTGTTTTTATTTATGTTATTTCTTCTTAAAACTCTTTGCACAGAAAATTTATAGAAATCTAGACAAGTGCAGATTCTGTTGCTTCTCGGTTTGTGCGATTCCCACAGTTGTTTATGCGTATTCAGTACTCCATTTCTTAGTCGCGATACGATGTCGGGTATGACTCTGTTAGTTTTATTTACATTTAGTTACAGTCTTTCCTGCATAAATTTGGAGAACCTATTTAGGTTTGGATTTACTTATTTGGTGTCGTTTTTGAATTGATAAGTTCCCAATAGTGATGCAAGATACCGGTTAGAGATATCTTGCTTTCGATATCGGGATGCCCTACGCGTGACAGAGACGGAGATTCACGAGTTGAGAGCATTCTTTACAGGTATGCTAGACTACCATTGATGAACTGCGAGCTTTGAGTTCATTTGATAGATCCCTCATTCCTCATAATTGAAGTTGGAGGAGTATTTAACAATATAAATGATCGAGAGTTCACCTTAATCTAAAGCGAGTTAACTTAAGTGTTAGCTAAGATCTAATCAAGGAAAGAAAACTGACCCTAATAGATGCAGGTTGAGCCACCTTTTAAGTGGTAGAAACTTTGCAAAAATCATGAGAAGGAAATGCGAAAGATCTGCTGTCATCAAGAAATGGGTGTGAAGTATTGAGAAAGAAAAATGCCCCGGATCTTTGGTAAGGAATACGGTATTTGGTTTGATGTATGTCGAAAAGCAGAATTGTCCAACCGATGAATATGGAAATCCAATTCCAAAATTTAGAAATCTTGGACAATCAGATCATACAAAAGCAGGCAATGTATTTTAGTGTGAGATTATTTGTTTCATTGTATTTCACTGATAGTTTTCTTTTCTCACAAGAAACTATTTCAATCCAGTATTTTAGTTACAATTTATTTTTAGTTATTTAATTTGTTTTAGTTTAGTTAAATAGTAGTTAATAGTCTAGAATCTTTATTTTTCTAGATACAACTTCCATTTTGAGTTTTTAGTCCAAATAGCATGGAATTTTAGTAGTTGGGGTAGTTGATCTTTAATTAGGTACCAATCTCTGTGGGAATGATTCACGGAATTACATTGATTTTACCTTGTATATTTTTGTGCACTTGGAGTGTCATAGACTAAACCTGTTTTAAATCATGAACCTTTTGAAAGAAATATTTTTATTAAACAAATTTATCAGTGACATGGATCTGAGAAAAATGTAAGGCTCTTATTTATCTTGAATTTGAGGCTTTAGTCTATATAAAGGAATGAGAGCACCATGATCGAAGAATACATCCTTAGTCCTTCTCAGAATTAGCGAGGATTTTCTTGATAGCCACTAATGACCCTCGCACAGGTCTATTGGTATCACTCATGACTGAAGCATAAGATATGAACAGGTCTAGTGCATTTCATAGTGTGCATGATTGATCTATAGAAGCATATGGGAATTGATTGTCCTCCCATCTTATTGTCTTTGGTTTGGAGCTTCAAGTGGGTGATCCTACTTGACATGAGAATATCCTCTCTTAGGCTTGCTCCATAGGTAAGCCTCTTTAGTAACTAAGCTATGTATGAGTGAAGACCAAGCAGCCTACTTGATCTATCTCACAACAGATCTATATCTCCATTATTAGGTTGCTTCGAGGTCTTTCATGAAGGAAAAAATCTTGACATGAAGTATCCTCTCTTGAAGCTTGCTCCATGGTAAACCTCTTTAATGCTTAAGAGCATGTATGTGGCGTGAAAGACCAAGCAACCTACTTGATCTATCTCTATAGATCTATATCTCCATTTATTAGGTTGCTTCTCCAAGGTCTTTCATGAAGGAAAAAATCTTGACATGAGAAGTATCCTCTCTTGAACTGCTCCATGGTAAACCTCTTTAGTAACTAAGCTATGTATGTAGACTGTGAAAGACCAAGCAACCTACTTGATCTATCTCTATAGATCTATATCTCCATTTATTAGGTTGCTTCTCCAAGGTCTTTCATGAAGGAAAAAAAATCTTAGATAACCAATATATATTAACAGATTGTAACATTGAGACGTCACTTCCAATAATTAATATGTCATCCACATATAATGCTAGGAATACAACTACACTGCCACTAACCTACATGTACACACAAGCTTCATCTGTATTTTGTGATAAACCAAACTCTTTAATCGTCTCATCAAATCGGATATTCCAACTCCTAGATGGTTGCTTCAATCCATAAATGGAACTTTGAAGTTGGCATAATTTATTGTCATTTCTAGGTGCGAAGACCTCCGGTTGTGTCATTCACACATCCTTACTTGGGTTTCCTTTGAGGAAAGCCGTCTTCACATCCATTTTCCATAACTCATAATCACAATGAGAAACAATGGCAAGGAGTATCCCTTTTGGATTTAAGCATAGCTAACAGACTAACAACCTCATCATAGTCAATTCTTTGTCTTTGATAATAACCCTTAGCTATAAGCTTAGCCTTATAGGTAATCACATTGCCTTCCATGTCAATCTTCTTTTTGAAGATCTTCTTGCAACCTATGGGTTTTATCCCTTCAGGTGGTTCAACCAAAGTCCATACTTGGTTGATTCACATGGAATCCATCTCTATCTTCATGACGAAGCCCTTGTCGGGACTACGAACTATTCATGGAAATTTATGGTAGGTGGTAGGCTGCGTCAGTCTGTGAGCAATACGATTTCCACTTTATTCACCTAATGAATAAACCATAATTCTTTGAAACATTATATATCCTACTTGTGCTAGATGTGACATGTTTGAAAAGTTGTTATAAATCAACATGAATAACAACCTTAAATTAAGAATCGGAGTTGACCTACCTCTTTGTTTGAGCACTTTGAACCTTGAGTTCACCCCTTGCTCCCATATGCTAGAAACTGCTTTTTCTCTAAGAAGATTGTATGCTTTAGGCTCGCTTGACTTTTGTTCCAAATTATTGTGAGTAGTGTCAAATTATGTATGGATATCTTTTTGCAAATGACACTTGTCGATTTGGCTTCTAGCTTGTTTGACAATTTCACTTCTTATAAGTTTGGATAACCCCATACTTTCGGTGAAAGATGGGGGCTCATGTTAGTCTCTCTCATATGAAGTAACCTCGGCCAGCTTAGATTGGACTTTGTTCAACATAATGTGATCGTTGCATACCTTTGGGTGATTTCGAGTAGACCTGCCTTGTCGATCATAGACCTCGAAGTCCAGCAAGATTGGTTGTCCTTTTCACCACACAACTTAGTGCGATGTGTAAGGGTGATCACTTAGATAAAGTCTCATCATCTGAGATTGCCGAGCTCTTGGCAAGTATTCACCACTTGGATCTCATCTAAGTGATTTGATACTTCTCCTAAGTTGTTTCTCTACTTCATATATGAATTCTTTGAACTTTTCGTAGGATTCAGATTTGCTTCTCACCGGATACAAATACGCAAATCATGAATGATCGTCGATAAAGGTAATGAAGTAGATAAAACCACCTGACATTAATGGACAAAGGACCACAAACATCGGAATGTAATAGGTCTAATGGTCCATAAGCATGTTCACCATTTCCCATAAAGGGCAACTCAGATGATTTTTTCTTCACAAGCAAGATTCACATGTGTCAAATGATTCACGATCAAATGACCCTAAGCTACCACACTTGTGTAACTCAGTCATGCATCTCTCACTTGCATGGCCAATGCGACAATGCCATGAGTACGATGGTTTTAAATTATCTCCCTTTGGCCTTTTTTTTGTCATTAACGTTAAAATTGGATTGGACATATCTAATATGTAAATTCCATTGCTCAATGTACCACCACCATAAAAGACATCATAATGTAACAACCATTGTTACAAAAATAAATGGATATCTTTCTTGTTCAAATAAGAAATTAGAAAAAGTTCTTCATCAATTTTGGGACATAACAAATGATCGTCAATTTGAAACAAAGATCATAGGAGGTTCAAACATAGAGTCCATGGCAATAGATGCAACTCTTGTACCATTGCCCACTCGAAAGTCGGACTCTCCCTTTGTGAGCTTCCTATACTTCAATCCATATGTATGAGCCACAACTGGTATCATATATCCATATGTTGTCAGGAGAAACAATATTAACCTTAATAGCGTAAATACGCGAAGATGATGGTGCATCACGTACCCTTATTCTTCTTCGGCTCCCAGTAGGCCTTGCGGTTCCTCTTCGATGGCCAGGCGGACCACAGTAGACCAGTCCTTGGTGCAATCTCTTTGGCCTTTTTCTCTGCCACACCTCCCTCAGGTTGAGTGTATTTACTTTTCTCCTCATTCTTAGAACCGGAAGAATCCCCAAACATCACATGCTTGTTCTCCTTTCTTAAAGAAGACTTAGTTGTTTTGAGCAAGTTGATCAACATGGGTATGGTGGACATGATGTAGTTCATCTGTTGTCAAACCTGAGCTATGCGAAATAAGCTTCAGTAGCGCCCGAAATCATGTCTGCAATTCAGTCCATCCAGTAACCCGATTGATTGACTATCGATGTGTTTATATGCATCTTGATGCATCTTCACGCTGGGATGTCACTTCCATCTTGAGACCAAAATGGTTCAAAGACTTTGTTCTTTAGTTCTCTCTTTGCTCATTGTAAATTGCCCTCGGATGTGCTTATGGAATATGCATCCTGATCTTATATTAGCCACGAGCTCAGGTGACATGGAGGTGAGGATAGTTAATCCAGCCATCACATATCAACAGTAACGATGGGCCCCTCTGACGGCACACTAAATGCATCGATGAGGATGGGGAGTGTTTCGAAACAATTACATAGGCTAGTGTGGACCTACTGATCATGTCGCAGTATGACTAATTTGATAATTAAAGTGAGTTGATTTTCGAGCTTTTGGAAAATCGCTAGCGGGAATGGTTTTTTGGGTTGCCATAGTTTATATTTTTTTATTTTTATAAAGGGAAAAACAAGTGAAACGAAAAACCTATTAATATTCGAAGCGGTCCGCAAACTGAATACAGGTCGGATTAGGTTACTTATTGGGAAGGTACCTCATGCGAGGTAGCACCCCTCTAAGCCCTAAACTTGGTCTGCACTAATGAATTGGGTACATTGGAGCATACGGGTTAAAGATCGATTGGTCACTTAGGCTAAACAGATGACATGACACACAATCCTAATTGGTATCTAGCATACTTAAGAACACTCAACAAAAAGAGCAAATAAGTGTACATGTGGTCCCAGCCCTTGTACATCTGAGTTAACTATAAATATAGCAAGCGTGCATGACACTCAAACACGAGCATCCATGTGAAATACCTTTATGACATCAAGCGCATGCCCTATGGTCCTAGCTAAGTCTTTGTAGGAAGGTGAGCCCGATCAACACGAAATGCCTTGACCAACATCGAAGCTTAGAAATATCATAATGCGCATCATAGATATCAAACCAAGCTTGAACAGTATTACTTGTCTCGAACATGAAAACGATCGAGCTTTCTCTGACCCACATTTCTCTGACTTGAGGTGGGCCCAGTCTCGATTGAGCTAGGCTCGGTTCGGACTCGGCAAGGTCTACAAGTGTGCTAGAATGAATGGGCTTGAGCCACAAAGGCTTCGAGCTTCAAATGAGCTAAAAGAATGAGCTTTCAAGCTACACAACAGAACCAGTTCGACTGATTGAGGAAAACCCTCAATTTTGGTTAGAATATTCCTTAAAGTGAAGCCAACGAAATGGCACATCATTTGAGTTTGAATGAGTGAGATATGGCTAAAAACAAGCGAGTGTTAAGTATAGATGGTCAAACCGAGCCTGACCTTATTAAAACTAAGGCCATGGAGCTATAACTTCTGGCTTGATGTGCCCACAAATCATAACTTTGGTTGAAATCTCATTGTGACTCCCCACTTACGACCCACCTAAACTCATGCAGTCTAGTTAAATTCAGCCACCTAAAGCCCCCGATGCGGTACATGACCTCCATATGCGACTACTCAGCTCTTTAAAACCAAGTTGAAATTTTAGCCATCCCAAGCTTATAAATCCAGGTTGAAATCGGCCTTAAGCCTTCTGTGCGACTACATGAAACCTCCATATGTGGTACTGACTCTTGAACCAAGCTAAAATTTCAACCATCTAAAGCCTCCTAATGTAGCTGCTCAACTCCCCAGAACCAAGCAGAAATTTCAGCCATTTAAAGCCTCCCAATGTAGCTGCTCAACTTCTTAGAACTGAGTTGAAATTGTAGGATAGTAAGATAGTAAGTTCCTAAACACATATAATTATAGGCAAGGATCAAAATATCGGTAAACATGGATATATCGGTAATTGGATTTTACGGAAATATCGAAAATATCGGTAAATATCGGTGGAAATTTTTACAAAAATATCGGTTCGATTAAAAATTTTCATATTTTAATTATATAGATGATGAGAAATGATTCATATCTCTTAATTAAGGTAGATTAAATCAAATGGATTAGTAATTATTATTAAATATGTTATATTTAATATATTCGAATATTATTATGTTAAAGAGAAATTATTTATTTGTTTTTGTTATTATTATAAATATTATGTAGATAATAGGAGATTCAAAATATTATATATTATAATTTTAAATTTTGAAATAATATTATTTTACTTCTTTTCATTTTAAAATTAATATTTGATTTAAAAATATTATAAGTTATTATGAAATATTTTAAAATTAATAATGTAAAATAAAAATAAAATACAATAAAATATTGTAATCATATGGTGGTAGGGATTATGAAAAAATAAATAATAAGAGAATATAAAAAGTTGCCTTATATATAATAAATTGCAATCAATGACAGTTTGTTGGAGTGTGCCACTTCCGGGCTTTGGGTGGGTTAAAACCCACCAGTAATTACAGAGATTTTTGGCTTGAAAATAACAAAAGGAAGCGAGAAAATAGGAAATTTGATATGGAAAAAGTCGAAAATTATCAGAAATTATCGGAAAAAGTCGGAAATTATCGGGAAAAGTCGGACAAACGAAATTTCGGTGCATTTTTCTTTTCGAGCTCACCCAGCTTGATATTTCGCGAAAAATCGGCGAAAATTCGAAATTTTGTCCACGATTGTTATGGGATGCTCAGACCGAGATATTGAATGACCGGCACCTGCATTACGTGGGCGGGCATGTATAGCACCGGTACTCTTTGATCGGTCTGCAGGCACTCTCCCAGGTCTTGACATGTTGGCACCGGTACTCTACGATTAGTGCGGCAGTATCTCACATCGTATGGCCTCTACTTTATTTCTGACACCTCAGTCTTGTACCATACCTTCGGTACTTATTGTCTTTGTGTCCTACCATTTCTTGTCTCTTGGTCTAGGTAGTCGACGGTTATATGATAAAGTCGAATAACGTTAAGAGTATTAGTAGTGCTACATCGATTCTTTGAATGTACTACAGTACCTGCAATGCAGTATAAGCTGTAGTACCTCTGGGTACCTCATTGCAAGTATAAGCTCACGTGAGTACCCTCACGAGTACTCTGGCTCTGATATAAGCTTTGTAACTCCTACGGGAGATCTGAACAAGTGTAAGTTTACTATAAGTACAAGTATGTGTATAAGTTTGTTATTCGTGTAGGTACAGAGGAGGACGTCGGTGATCTTCTGCATACTGCTCGGCCAGCACACTTGTAGAGGTCCATTACCCGTAGGTTTTGCGCTCTAATTATGTAAATGTAAATGTACTGTTTCTGTATATGTATCTATAAATGGGACTCAGGACTATATGTATTGACACTGTAAACACCATTATGATGGTAGTTTTATTTTGTATCTTTAATTATATGATTTTGATTTAGTTATAAGACTTGGGCCTGATGTTGAAACGGCAAGTGAGGCCTCGGTACAATTTCGCACCTTACGTTCGCGGGCGGGGTTAGGGTGTAACGGTGTCCACGGCTGGTCTTGTTCTCTCTTCTAGGTCCCTTCTCTTCCAGCTATGCCTGACATAGCTTTCTGTTGTTGTGACAGATATTTTTTCCTTCATCTCTTCATCTTTATCGTGACATAAATTACTATGTTACGACATTCTTTATGTGGTTCTTATCAACCTTTGTCGTGACAATATTTTCTTTAATCAGCGATAGTTCTCTGTTGCATATTGTTGTTGTCGCGACATAAAACTTGTTGTCTTGCATTGCTGAATTTGAACTTTATGTCGTGACAAACTTTGAAAATATTGCGACATATTTCCTTCCTTGATCTTTGTCACTAGCTGAACTATTTATTGCAACATTGAAATCTTTGTCGCAACCAACTTGTCTTGACTTGCCTCATTGCTCTTCCATTTTCTATCGCAATAGACTTTCTTCCCTCTCCAGCTCTTTATGTCGCGACATAAATTTGATTGTTGTGACAAAACTCTACTGTCATTTGCTTGTTCATTATCGCGACTGAGCAAAATAATATTACGACATTCTTCTTCAAGAACTTCTCAATCAATGTCGTGACACAAAAATCCTTTGTCGCAATAAAGTTGTCTTCTGATCAATGAACTAAATTTCGGTTTTT